>CM074725.1:75724491-76324491 GCA_037306005.1 Rhinophrynus dorsalis
AGACGATTCAGTAATAAAGACACAGGATGCAGTTCTAGTTCAAAATGACTGATACTTTATTGTAGGGATAGCGAACATTTTATAACGAAACCAAAGACAATACACAATGGTAGTGTACAGAGTGAACACAATGAGGCCAGACATGGTGACTATAGAGTGTACACATAAGACAGTGGACTGGGAACATGATACAATGGGGCATTGTACAGAAGGGAACTTTACATGATTTAATCTTGCCTCTCCAATCCCCAGCCAATAGCAGTTGAGGCGACAAGGGACAAGCAACCAATCAGGACCCGGGCAATTGTTCTCCATAGAAGATTAAATTACCCGGGTCCAACACATAACTCAATTGTGTTACTTCGGCTCCCTAACCAATGGGAACTGGAACGACAACTAGGGGACAGGTGGCAACCAATCAGAAGGCCACCTACATTCTACACAGAACCTAGTATAGTTTAACATTGAATGATAGACGGACAGTCTGGAAGCCACCTACACCTTACAGTACAATAGGTGGCCAATCAGAGGGACGCCTACATTTTCAAAAACCAGGTGGCATTCTTTTTTGTATTCTGGCCACCTGATGCCGGTAGTTGGAGTGAAACACAGTCTTTTTGACTAACTAATTGGTAGGCCTGAAAAAGCCTCCTAATAACGGCCTATAGCCCGTTACAAGTACACATTTTGATTTTACCCTGCATCATTTTATTTTCTTAATTTTGTGAAAAATATGGTTCCCAAAATACAACTTGAATAACCTCTTACTGATATAGAAAAGTTAATATTTGCCTCTACACCAAATCATTTTTGCAAATAGAAATGTATATTTTTCATTATAAACATCCAGAGGTATAGTATTGGAAGATTGCAATTCTAAATATTTTCTGAGCCTGAGTAAAGAACATATATTTTGAGATGGTTTTCGTCTTTGTCATAGCACCATTTTAGCTCACATCAAGCTTGTTCTGCACCTGACAGATTTTCCTTCATTTATCATCAGCCAGGGCAAAGAAAAATATTAATGGTACTTGTGGTGGTGTAACATTTGGTGGGACCTTGACATACTATATCTTCCTAAGGAGCAGAGGGATTACCATCATTTACTGAACACACTGCATCAACCATGGCTGCAGTCAGGTTTTGGCCTACCACTGTACTCACATGTCCCTGCACTGCTCCTAATCCTTTCACCCTCCCTATACCCCTTGTGCGTTTGCTGGACATTACGCAACTACTGTGTGTTTTTACTGTAAAGTGTACAATAGAACTGATTGCTTGTGATGTCTTGCCTTGGATCTCCACAAAATACCCTATCTCATCTAGTAGAAGAATGCTTCAGTCACAGATCACATCAGGGTCCCTGTGTCTGTCACCTTCATTTTATTTATTTATTTATTTTAATTAACTGTCCCTACTATCTTTATCACTAGCAATAAAAAACAGACAGGACAGAGATAGCAGCCAGATCAGGAAGAAACTTGGATCATGGTTGACTGTGTCTTTCCAGTCAGTCACATTGAATTTTGGGGTATTTGGGGTAATTCTCCTTTGCTCCCTTCTCACACCACTAGACACCCCTAGCACAGAGATAACAGCCAGAATAGGAACGAACTTGGATCAGAGCTGCCTGTGTTTACTTGGTCACCAAAATTTTGGGGTATTTGGGGTAAACCTCCTTTTGCTCGCTTCTCACACCTGCAGGCTCCCCGAGGGCAGAGATAACAGCCAGATCAGGAAGAAACTTGGACCACCCACACAGAATTGTGGGGTATTTGGAGTAATTCTCAGTTGCTGCCTTCTCAAACCCCCAGATTTCCTGACACAGAGATAACAGACAGATAAGGAAGGGACTTGGATCACAGCTCCCTGTGTCTAATCATTCACACAAAATTTGGGAGTATTTGTGGTAAACCTCCTGTCACGGTTTGTTTTGACTCTCAGACACAGAGTAAGATAAAAATCAAACTTTATTGAAAAGTTTAATGGGAACCCTCATGGGTCCTGAACATACACATCAATCACAAGTACACAATGGGTTCAATCAGTAGTTATTGCAAGATACACATGTGAGGCTCTACCGGCCTTGCCAATATACCGGGCAAAGCAGCCAGGAGGTTTACACGACAAGCTGATTGTGGCTCTACCGGCCTTGCCAATATACCAGGCAAAGCAGACAGGAGGTTTACATGACAAGCTGATTGTGGCTCTACCGGCCTTGCCAATATACAGGGCAAGGCAGCCTGGAGGTTTACACGACAATGTGGAGTAAACCAGTACCGTGTACTGGACAACAATAGCACTCAACCAGCTCTATACAAGCTGAATCAGCAGCCAGCGATTGGTGGAGTAAACCAGTATCGAGTACTGGACAACAATAGCGCTCAACTGGAGCAACGCTGACACTGATAGCAGAGCGAAACAGGTCCAAGGAATAGGTACAAGGCAGGTGACTGCTGACATAGAGACACCATGAAAGGGCAACCAAAGGGTGCCTCAGCCCAGTCTATAAAGGCAATACTGGGTGGGCAAAAGACAGGTGGCCAATAGAGAGTACACACACCTGACTGACAGCAGAAGTCAGCAATCATGGGCACCGTGATAGTAACCCCCTCTCAAAGACCCCCCTCCCCCCTTCTGGAAGAGAGACCTGGTTTCTGGGGGTACTTGGAATGAAAAATTTGCAGTAATTTGGAAGCATGAAAGTCCTTACTATCCACCCAGGATCTGTCCTCAGGACCATAACCCTTCCAATGTACCAAATACTTAAATTTTCCTCTAAATCTGTGAGAATCAATGATACTCTGAACTTCGTACTCCTCCTGGCCCTCTACCTCTATGGGCCCTGGCACCACAGGGTTAGTAGTATAACGGTTGCATACAAGAGGTTTGAGGAGAGATACGTGGAACACATTGTGAATGCGCGTGGACGCAGGGATATCCAAGGCATATGAAACAGGGTTAATTTTATGGATCACCCTATATGGACCAATAAACCGGGGAGCCAATTTATTAGATGGCACTTGTAACTTGAGGTTTCTGGAGGATAGCCATACCCTGTCCTCAGCCTGGAAAGAGACTGCTGGCAGCCGTCTACGATTAGCATGGCGCTGGTGACGCTGAAAAGACTGACTAAGTGCCCTTTGAACCTGTACCCATGTGGAGTGGAGCTGCTCAATATGCTCATCCAGAGCTGGAATCTGTTGAGACTGAAATGAATCCGGGAGCAAACACTGCTGGAACCCGTAGTTGATAAGAAACGAGGAGCTCCCGGATGAAGAGTTAACTGCACAGTTCCTGGCGAACTCTGCCCACGGCAACAGGTCGGCCCAGTTATCATGATGGTCAGTCACAAAACAGCGCAGGAACTGTTCTAGTCCCTGACTGGCCCGCTCAGCAGCCCCATTGGTCTAGGGGTGGTATGCGGAGGAGAAGGACAATTGGATGCCTTGCCTATCTGTTCACAAAAGGTTCTCCAAAATCTAGACACAAACTGGCTCCACCGGTCGGACACCAGAACTCTGGGTACCCCGTGCAACCGGAATACTTCCTTAGCGAAAACCATCGCTAATTCTTTGGCAGAGGGAAGGCCACAGAGGGGCACGAAATGAGCCATTTTAGAAAACCTGTCCACCACCATAAGTATGAAGGAATAACCCCTAGACACTGGCAATTCTCCCATAAAATCAATCGAAACGTGAGACCAGGGACGTTCACCATTAGGCACTGGTTGAAGTAGGCCCACAGGGAGATGTCTAGGGGTCTTAGCATGAGCACAGGTGGCACAGGCATTGGGATACGCAGCACAATCTGCCCTCAAGGAGGGCCACCAGAAAACTTGTGAGAGTGACCATATTAATTGATCCCTACCAATGTGCCCAGCAGCCTTAGAAGAATGGTAGGTTTCAAGTAATCTAGTGCGGAATGGCTCATCGACAAAACACTTGCCCACTGTGGTTTCTGGGGGAGCAGTACCCTAGGTGGCCAGAATCTCTTCCCCCAGTGGCGAAGTGATACTAGTGCTTAATGTGGCCAATATACGATCAGGCTGTATAATAGGTGCTGGAACCACACCCCTGTCGGTCTCAGGCTCAAATTGTCTTGACAGGGCATCAGCCCTAACATTCTTGGAACCAGGCAAATAGGATACAATAAAGTTAAATCGGGAAAAGAAAAATGCCCATCTGGCCTGGCGAGAAGACAATCTTTTAGCTTCTGAAAGATAAGTCAGATTTTTATGGTCTGTGAGAATCAGAACAGGATTTCTAGTATCTTCCAATAAATGACTCCACTCCTTAAGAGCGAGAATGATAGCTAGTAGTTCTCTGTCACCTATCTCATAGTGACTCTGGGCAACAGACAATTTCTTTGAGAAAAACCTGCAAGGTCTGAGGGTACTCCCTTTTTCTGGTCTTTGAGAGAGAGTACTGCCCCAACCCCAATCTCTGAGGCATCGACCTCCAATGTAAACGGGAGAGCTGGGTTGGGGTGGGATAACACTGGAGCAGCGGCAAAGGCAGATTTCAATGTCTCAAAAGCACTTTCAGCCTCCTCAGACCATTGGGAAGGATTAGCACCCTTATGTGTAAGGTCAGACAATGGTTTAACAATCAAGGAAAAGTTCTTAATAAACTTTCTGTAATAATTAGCGAAGCCCAGAAACCGCTGAATCGCTTTTAGGCCTTTAGGTCGTGGCCATTGCAAAACTGCTGCAAGTTTCTCCTGATCCATGGCGAAACCCTCTTTAGCAATCATGAACCCCAAGAAGGGCACACTGGATCTATGAAACTCGCATTTTTCCAATTTTCAATACAATTTGTTCTTACGTAGGCGGAGCAACACCTCTGACACATCCTTGATGTGCTGTGACAGGTCATTTGAGTGAATAAGTATATCGTCCAAGTAAACCACCACACAGGACTGCAGCATATCTCTGCGGATATCATTGATTAGTTCTTGGAACACAGCAGGTGCATTACAGAGACCAAACGGCATCACTAGATATTCATAGAGCCCGGCTCTAGTGTTAAAAGCCGTCTTCCACTCATCACCAGCTCTGATCCGAATCAGGTTATATGCGGCACGTAGGTCCAATTTTGTGAAAATAGAGGAACCTTTTAACCTGTTGAATAGTTCAGTGATGAGTGGTATCGGATAGGCATTCTTAGGCATCAACTTATTTAGGCCACGGTAATCAATGCAAGGTCTTAATTCGCCATTCTTTTTCTTCACAAAAAAGAATCCAGCCCCAGCTGGTGAGGTGGATTTCCTGATTATCCCTCTTTTGAGGGCATCTGAAATATATTCCTCCATAGCTTGGGTCTCCTCACAAAACAAAGGATAAGTACGGCCCCTAGGGGGCACCACCCCCGGGGGTAATTCAATTGCGCAATCATAGGACCTGTGCTGAGGCAGGGTGCCAGCCTCCCCTTTGCTGAAAACATCACTGAATTGTTGGTATTCGTCTGGCAATGAAGGGGAGGTGCACAGAAGCTTTACCGGGTGAGACACACAATGCTCCATACAATATTGGGACCAGGCAGAAATCTCACACTTTTGCCAGTCAAACTGGGGATTATGCAATTGCAACCAAGGGAAACCCAGAATGACTGCATGGTGAGGAGAATTGATTATCTGAAACTGCTGTTCCTCCTAATGAAGTGCCCCAATAGTCATAGGAAGTGGCATAGTTTTGAACGTAACCTGGGCAGGTTGCAATGGTCTGCCATCAATGGCCTCAATAGCCAGAGGGGATTCTCTTTTAATCAACGGAATCTTGTGCCGTTCAGCAAAGGCATTATCCATGAAATATCCGGCAGCACCAGAATCAATCAGGGCCAGAACCGCCACAGAGAGATCTGCCCACGAAAGTACCACCTGGATGGTGGGTTTTTGTATGCTCAAACCTGGGGACGGATGAACACCACCTAGGGCCTGTCCCCCAAGGTACCCTAGGTGTGTTCGTTTCCCAGATGTATGGGACAGGTTCTTAGCAAGTGCCCAGATTTACCACAGTATAAACATAACCCCTGCCTCCTGCGAAGTGCTCGTTCCTCTTTGGTTAACCTGGTGAAACCTAATTGCATAGGTTCGCCAGGTTCCCGTGCATGGTCATTGGATTTAGGCAACGAGGGAGGGATGGGTGGGTAAAATTAACTGCTAGGCCCAGTGCTTTTTGATCGTCCCCTACGGTCTTTAGCCATAAGCCTGTCCCGGATCCACGTGTCAATTAGAATTGCGTAATCAATATATTCGTCCAGATCATTAGGCAGCTCTCTAGCTGCAGTTTCATCTTTGATATAATCGCCCAGACCTTGAGCAAAGGCAGCCAATAACACCTCATTGTTCCAACTTACCTCTGCTGCTAGAGTACGGAATTCTATGGCATATTCGCCCACAGTCCGTTTGCCCTGCTGAATCTCCATTAGACGTTTAGCAGCAGAGGTGGTTCTACCAGGGATCTGAAATACTCTCCGAAATGTTTGCACAAATTCCCTGAAATTTTTTGTGCAAGGTTTAGCATTTTCCCATAAGGGATTGGCCCATGCCAGTGCACGCCCGGTCAATAAGGATATCATAAATCCCACTTTACTGCGATCATTGGGAAAGGCATGAGAGGTCAACTCCAGAAATATCTCAAGTTGATTGATAAACCCTCTGCACAGACTGGGTTCGCCGTCATATCTGAGTGGCAATGGTGCAGAAGCGGTTAACCCTTTGACTGCAGCCACAGGGGTAATAGTTTCATTTTCCGGTGTCGAAACTGGGGAGACCACCGGACTTGAAACAGGCTTGTCAGTAAGTACAGTACTCTCAAGGATAGTTTGGATGGCCAATGCCAACTGATCCAAACGCTGCTCATGTACAGCCATCCTCCATTGGATGTTTTGTGCGTTACCTTCACTCTTACTGTCTGAGGTCATGGCCCTTTCGTACTGTCACGGTGTGTTTTGACTGTCAGACACAGAGTATGATAAAAATCAAACTTTATTGAAAAGTTTAATGGGAACCCTCACGGGTCCTGAACATACACATCGATCACAAGTACACAATGGGTTCAATCAGTAGTTATTGCAAGATACACATGGGAGGCTCTACCGGCCTTGCTAATATACCGGGCAAGGCAGCCTAAAGGGTTACACGACAATCTGAATATGGCTCTACCGGCCTTGCCAATATACCAGGCAAGGCAGCCTGGAGGTTTTCACAACAAGCTGATTGTGGCTCTACCGGCCTTGCCAATATACCGGGCAAAGCAGCCAGGAGGTTTACACGACAAGCTGATTGTGGCTCTACCAGCCTTGCCAATATACCGGGCAAAGCAGCCAGGAGGTCAGAAGGGCAGCTCCACTAATGCTGAATATATGGAGCAACAGCATAAGATGGAACAGTGGAGCAAACCCATCTCCCAACCAGGGAGACCAAACCGGTGCAATAACGGAGACAGCAGCAACAGGTGAATGTGGAGTAAACCAGTACCATGTACAGGACAACAGTGTAGCCCAACCGGTTCACACAAATGGGATTGACAACCGACAAATGTGGAGTAAACCAGTACCGTGTACTGGACACAATAGCACTCAACCGGCTCTATACTAGCGGAATCAGCAACTGGTGAATGGTGGAGTAAACCAGTACCATGTACTGGACAACAATAGCGCTCAACCGGCTCAAATACAAGCGGAATCAGCAGCCGGTGAATGGTGGAGTAAACCAGTACCGAGTACTGGACAACAATAGCGCTCAAACGGCTCTATACTAGCGGAATCAGCAGCCAGTGATTGGTGGAGTAAACCAGTACCGTGTAGTGGACAACAATAGCGCTCAGCCGGCTCTATACTAGCGGAGACAGCAGCCGGTTACAGTGGAGTAAACCAGTACTGCGTACTGGATAAACGTAATGCCCAACCGGTTCTATACAAGCGGAATCAGCAACCAGTGAAGTTGGAGTAAACCAGTACCGTGTACTGGATAAATGATTCACCCAACCGGTTCTATACAAGCGGAATCAGCAACAGGTGAAGTTGGAGTAAACCAGTACCGCGTACTGGATAAACGATTCGCCCAACCGGTTCTATACAAGCGGAATCAACAACCGGTGAAGTAGGAGTAAACCAGTACAGCGTACTGGATAAACGTATCGCCCTACCGGTTCTATACAAGCGGAATCAGCAACCGGTGAAGTTGGAGTAAACCAGTACAGCATACTGGACAAACGAATCGCTCAACCGGTTCTATACTAACGGGATCAGCAACCGGTGAACATGGAGAAAACAGTGATCAGAATGTCGCCACAGCGACCCAGCAGCCAGACGGATTTTAAGCAGCAGCAACAGCAGGCAAGCCAGGACCACCACAGGAATGACAGCACCGCCGACCAGGTCAGGAACGGAGCAGGAACAACAGCAGCATGGGATCAGGAACGGAAGCAGGAACGACAGCTCAGCCAGATCTGGAACGGAGGCAGGAACCACGCAGGAGAGGCACTGACTACTGGAACATTGCTGACACTGGTAGCAGTGTGAAACAGGCCCAAGGAATAGGTACAAGACAGGTGACTGCTGACATAGAGACACCACGAAAGGGCAACCAAAGGGTGCCTCAGCCCAGTCTATAAAGGCAATACTGGGCGGGCAAAAGACAGGTGGCCAAACGAGAGTACACACACCTGACTGACAGCAGAAGTCAGCAATAACGGGCACCGTGATACCTCCTTTGTTCCCTTCTGACAACCCAGACTCCTACTGGACAGAGATAGCAGCCAGATCCGGAAGAAACTTGGGACATGGCTACCTGTGTCTTCCCAGGCAGTCATGCTGAATTTTGGGGTAATTGGGGTCAAACTCCTTTCTCCCTTCCCGTCTCCCAGACTCTCCTAATACGCAGAACAGATTCCCTGCCTACAAGACTCCCTAAACTAAGCTTCAACTCAAGTTTATTAGCCTGTCTTCTCTAGCTCAAACATGTGACTGGTTTCTCTTACTCTCACAAACACAGAGTGGCATGCTGTGACACCCTTTTATAGGTTTGTGGGGAAAAAAGAGAAACTTGCCATGTGGTGGGGAGAAATTTAGTGATGATCGAGCACCCCAATGCTCGGGTGTTCGGGTGCTCTGGCCGAGCGCCCCCGGAGGCTCGAGTGCTCGGCCGACCACCTGAGCCCCATTGAAGTCAATCGGAGGACTCGAGCATTACACCAGGCACCCCCTGCTCTGATGAGGGGAGGGTGCCTGGTTCATAGGAAAAGGTCAGAAAATGATGGAAACACCACAGAAATGGTTCAGGGACAGCATAGGGAGGATGTCTGGATGCATCTTGGACTCCAACGTCGCTGCTGGGAACGATGTTTCGCCCGTAGTACGCCATTTTTACAGACTGACCGTAAAACACACAAAAAGGAAGATAAAAACGATTTTAGGCGAAAAATTGTTACCAAACAGTATTTGCTGTATATTTACTTGTATATCATCTGCAAATTCTGCAAAAAATTTCATCGATTTTTCGGAACTGGGGCCATGATTAAGAGGGAAACGTGCGCAGCGTAAAGCAAGTGTTCAACGTGGTTATGGCCCGGGTAAGGTACAGCATTCAGGAACGGAGGCCGCAGCTACCACAGGTTTTACAACATGTCCGTTTGCCCTTGTTAAGTCCAAAATTTATAGTCGGAACAGTGGGGTCTGATCCATTGAGTAAAAGTGACGAAGTGACTTAGTGGATGAAGCCAAGAACTACCTTCTGCTCTGTCGAACACCCCAGCCCTATTTAATTCAATGGGAGGACCTGAGGCACTCCGATACAACCTGTATATCACAAAATGGAGGGCCTCATTCACATTGTGGTACAATAGTTCAGGTAGTGGTCCAACACTCATAAAGCCTATGCACTAAGTGAAAGGGCTGCCAAAAATTAGACTGAAATGTCACTCCAATACACCCTTTATTACACATAAAGGAGGGCATCATACACAGCCTTGAAAAATTAGGATTAATGGCCTGCTGGTGACCCTCTAAAACATTAGGGGCGAGGGCATGCCGCTAAGCTGACCATCTAAAACATTAGGAATGAGGGTCTGCTGCTGAGCCGACCATCTAAAACATTATGGGTGAGGGTCTGCTGCGGAGCTGACCATCCTAAACATTATATGCGAAGGCCCGCTAGTGAGCTGATGCTATAAAACATTATATGAGAGGGCCCGCTAGAGAGCTGACCCAATAAAACTTTATATGAGAAGGCCCGCTGGTGAGCTGACCTATACAAAAATTGTCAAACAGGGCCCGCTGGTGAGCTGGCCCTATATAAAAATTATATCACAGGGCCCGCTGGTGAGCTGGCCCTATATAAAAATTATATCACAGGGCATATGGAAGAGGAGGAGGAGGATGAGAAGATTAAGAGTCAACCATATACCCGTTTTTTGGGTGGAAGGGGTGAATGGGAATACAGAGTATTCCCATCATTGTAAATAACATATCTAAAGTGACTTTATGTTCACCCAGGGCTTTCCTCCAGTGGAGTGGAGAAGTCAGGGGAAATCCAGGCCTTGTTCATTTTTATAAGTGTCAACCTATCAGCATTTTCGGTGGAAAGGCAGATACGCTTATCTGTTATGATGCCACCAGCAGCACTAAATACCCGCTCAGACAGAACGCTGGCGGCAGGGCAGGCCAGCACCTCCAAGGCGTAGAGTGCCAGTTCATACCACGTGTCCAGCTTGGACACCCAGTAGTTGTAAGGCACAGAGGGATCATTGAGGACGCTGACACGGTCTGCTACGTACTCCTTCACCATCTTCCAAAACTTTTCCCTCCTTGTGACACTAGGCTGCGCATCAGGGTGAGGGTGCTGGCGGGGTGTCATGAAGGTGTCCCACGCCTTGGAGAGTGTTGCCCTGCCTTTGTCGGAACTGCTGTGTGCTCCCCTTTTCTCCCCTTCTCGGTTGGCCAAGGTAGCACGTACTCTGCCGCCAGCGTTGTCAGATGGAAAATTTTGGAGCAATTTTTCGACAAGAACCTTCTGGTATTGCACCATTTTGCTTGTCCTCTCCACCGGAGGAATGAGAGATGAGAAATTCTCTTTGTAGCGGGGGTCCAGAAGGGTGAACACCCAGTAATCCGTGTTGTCTAAAATGCGTATAACGCGTGGGTCACGGGAAAGGCAGCCTAACATAAAGTCAGCCATGTGTGCCAGAGTACCAACAGGCAAGATTTCGCTGTCCTCACCAGGAGGATGACTCTCAATCTCCTCATCCTCTTCCTCCTCTTCTGCCCACCCACGCTGAAGAGATGGAAATAAAGTTCCATGGCTACCCTCTGTAGCGGAGGCAACCGTGTCTTCCTCCTCCCCCTCCGCCTCCTCCAATTGTCGCTGAGAAGACGAAGTGAGGGTGCTCTGGCTATCACCTTGTGTAAGCTCTTCCTCCCCCATTTCCACCTCTTCCACATGCAAAGCGTCGGTTTTAATTGTGAGCAGCGAGCGTTTCAGTAGACACAGAAGTGGGATGGTTACACTGATAATAGCGTTATCGCCGCTCACCATCTGTGTCGATTCCTCAAAATTGCGTAAAACCTCACAGAGGTCTGACATCCATTCCCACTCCTCACTTCTGATTAGAGGAAGTTGAACGGAGAGGCGACGACCGTGTAACAGCTGGTATTCCACTACTGCCCTCTGCTGCTCACAAAGCCGGGCCAACATGTGGAAGGTGGAGTTCCAGCGCGTGCTCACGTCACACAGCAGCCGGTGAGCTGGCAATTGTAAGCGCTGCTGCAGCTTCAACAGGCCGGCTGAAGCTGTAGATGACTTACGGAAATGTGCACACACGCGGCGCACCTTGGTCAAGAGATGATGCAAATTGGGGTAGGTTTTTAGAAATCGCTGAACCACTAAATTAAATACATGCGCTAGGCATGGTACGTGTGTGAGCTTGCCGAGCTCCAAAGCCGCCACCAAGTTACGCCCATTATCACACACAACCATGCCTGGTTGCAGGTTGAGTGGCGAGAGCCACTGCTCGGTCTGGTGACTAATCCTCTGCAACAGCTCTGAGGCCGTGTGCTGTTTGTCCCCAAGGCAGATCAGCTTCAGCACGGCCTGTTAACGCTTCCCCACTGCAGTGCTACACTGCTTCCAGCTACCGGCTGATGGGTGAGTGGTTCTGCACGCAGAGAATTCGGAGGTGGAAACGGAGGAGGAGGAGGAGGAGCCAATAACGTAGGTGCTGGCGGAAACCCTGATGGAGGTAGGGCCCGCAATCCTCGGCATGGGTAGCACCTGTGCCATCCCAGGGTCCGAGTCGCTCCCAGCCTCCACGACATTCACCCAGTGTGCCGTCAGGGAAATGTAGCGTCCCTGGCCACAAGCACTTGTCCATGTGTCAGTCGTTAAGTGGACCTACCCAGTAACTGCGTTGGTCAGGGCACGGGTGATGTTAAGGGACACATGGTGGTGTAAGGTGGGGACGGCACACCGGGAAAAGTAGTGGCGGCTGGGGACTGCGTACCGAGGGACAGCTGCTGCCATCAGGCTGCGGAAGGACTCAGTCTCCACAAACCTAAATGGCAGCATTTCGATGGCCAGTAATTTGGAAAGGTGTGAGGTTAGTGCTATGGCCTGTGGGTGGGTGGCTGGGTATTTTCGCTTGCGCTCAAATGCCTGGGGTAACGACATTTGGACGCTGCGCTGGGACAGGGAAGTGGATGTGGTCGCTGATGGTGCTTCAGATGGTACAGGTGCAGGGCGGGAGGTATGCGGGCCTGCGCCTTCGACAGGCAATTGGCCGGCACCGAAAACAGGGGAAGAGGAGGCAGTGGTGTGGCCTGCAGACACAGATTGGCGATCCGGGCGTTCCTCCCACTTATTACGGTGCTTGGATGCCATGTGTCGGATAATGCTGGTGGTGGTGAGGTTTCTAGTGTTCATGCCTCGGCTCATTCTGGTGTGGCACAGGTTGCAAACTACAATTTTTTTGTCGTCCGCACTTTCCTTAAAAAAACGCCATACCGCGGAACACCTAGCCCTTGGCAAGGGAGATTTACGCAAGGGGGTGCTCCGTGGAACATTTGCGGGCCGGTTTGGTGCGGTCCGCCTTCTTTCTTTAGCCACACCACTGCCTCTTCCAGCCTGTTGCGGTGCTGCAGATGGCTCACCCTCAGGACTGCTGTCATCGCTCGGCTCTCCACCTTCCCAGGTGGGGTCAGTGACCTCATCGTCCACCAAGTCCTCCTCCACTTCCTCACTCTGATCATCCTCCTCATTTCTTGATCCCACCACATACTCAGTCATTGACAACTGTGTATCATCCTCCTCATCAAGGTCTTGAGACAGTAATTGTGGTTGATTTGATGGCAACTGTGTCTCATCATCATCATCATCCACTTCCTTTGACCTTAAATGCCATTCCCCTCTGTCATCTTCTTGTGATTGGGTACCCTCTAGAGGTTGTGAATCAGGGCACAAGATCTCATGTTCCTCTGCAAGCGTGCTTGGAGAGAGGTTCAAATCAAGGATTGGTGATGAGACGAGCTCCTCACTATATCCCAGTGTGGGATCACTTCTTTGGCCAGACCCTCTATGGTGGGAGGAAGGATGATCAGGGTGAGGATTATGTTGACCAGACTCTTGGCTAGTGAGAGTGGACTTGGTGGAAGACAGGGTGGTGCTTAACCGACTGGAAGCAGTATCAGCTGAAATCCAACCGACCACCTGTTCGCAGTGGTCTGACCTCGAGAGTGATGTCCTGCGACGCCCTGTAAACTGAGACATGAAGCTAGGTATGGTGGATGTCTTTCTTTCTTGTGCTCTGGCACCAGGCACAGTTTCTACGCGTCCTGACCCGCGCCCTGAACTATCAGGATCACGTCCACTTCCCCGTCCCTTTTTACCCGCCTTCTTCATATTACACGGAATATGTGCCGCTAATCTGCGGCTAGGCACACTAAACAGAATGTGACGCTAATCTGCGGCTAGGCACAGTGAACGGAATATGTGACATTAATTTATGAATTTGCACACTAAACAATATGTGCCGCTAATCTGCGGCTAGGCACACTAAACAGAATGTGACGTTAATCTGCGGCTAGGCACAGTGAACAGAATGTGACGCTAATTTGTGAATTTGCACACTAAACAGAATGTGCCGCTAATCTGCGGCTAGGCACACTAAACAGAATGTGACGCTAATTTGTGAATTTGCACACTAAACAATATGTGCCGCTAATCTGCGGCTAGGCACACTAAACAGAATGTGATGCTAATCTGCGGCTAGGCACAGTGAACGGAATATGTGACGTTAATTTATGAATTTGCACACTAAACAGAATGTGACGCTAATCTGCGGCTAGGCACACTAAACAGAATGTGACGCTAATCTGCGGCTAGGCACACTAAACAGAATGTGACGCTAATCTGCGGCTAGGCACAGTGAACGGAATATGTGACGTTAATTTATGAATTTGCACACTAAACAGAATGTGACGCTAATCTGCGGCTAGGCACACTAAACAGAATGTGACGCTAATCTGCGGCTAGGCACAGTGAACAGAATGTGATGCTAATTTGTGAATTTGCACACTAAACAGAATGTGCCGCTAATCTGCGGCTAGGCACACTAAACAGAATGTGACGCTAATCTGCGGCTAGGCACACTAAACAGAATGTGACGCTAATCTGCGGCTAGGCACAGTGAACGGAATATGTGACGTTAATTTATGAATTTGCACACTAAACAGAATGTGACGCTAATCTGCGGCTAGGCACACTAAACAGAATGTGACGCTAATTTGTGAATTTGCACACTAAACAATATGTGCCGCTAATCTGCGGCTAGGCACACTAAACAGAATGTGACGCTAATCTGCGGCTAGGCACAGTGAACGGAATATATGACGTTAATTTATGAATTTGCACACTAAACAGAATGTGACGCTAATCTGCGGCTAGGCACACTAAACAGAATGTGACGCTAATCTGCGGCTAGGCACAGTGAACAGAATGTGACGCTAATTTGTGAATTTGCACACTAAACAGAATGTACCGCTAATCTGCGGCTAGGCACACTAAACAGAATGTGACGCTAATCTGCGGCTAGGCACACTAAACAGAATGTGACGCTAATCTGCGGCTAGGCACAGTGAATGGAATATGTGACGTTAATTTATGAATTTGCACACTAAACAGAATGATGCTAATCTGCGGCTAGGCACACTAAACAGAATGTGACGCTAATCTGCGGCTAGGCACAGTGAACGGAATATGTGACGTTAATTTATGAATTTGCACACTAAACAGAATGTGACGCTAATCTGAGGCTAGGCACACTAAACAGAATGTGATGCTAATCTGCGGCTAGGCACAGTGAACGGAATATGTGACGTTAATTTATGAATTTGCACACTAAACAGAATGTGACGCTAATCTGCGGCTAGGCACACTAAACAGAATGTGACGCTAATCTGCGGCTAGGCACAGTGAACAGAATGTGACGCTAATTTGTGAATTTGCACACTAAACAGAATGTGACAATAATGTATGGCTAGGCACACATTTAAAATGGCCCTTTTTGTCACTGCGTTGTACAATATTTGTCCCTGTGCACCTAGTACAATGTCACCTTACTAATATCCCACCTTAAAAAAAAAAATGAAATTGTGCCCCCCCAAACAAAATATAAATGCTGCCCCCACACACAACAGCCCTAAAAAGGACTTTTGGGTCTTGAACTACTACCAACACTTTTATTCTCCCTACACTGACTTTCCCTGCCTGATCGCATCTCTCCCTGGCTGAGAATGAGCAGAACTCGTGAGTCGGGTGCTATACAGCACCCGATCACGAGTTCTGGCCAGCCAATCAGTGTAATGCCAGCAGCCAACATGGCTGCTGGCATTACACTGATGTCAGAGCCTGCCCGCACGTTTATTGGCTGCGCAGCAGCCACGAAACGTGCGGGGAGGAGACCCGAACATGGCGGGCGAGCACATGCGGTACTCGTACGAGTACCGCCATGTGCCGAGCAGAGCGATGCTCGAGCCGAACCGAGCTTCGGCCGAGCATGCTCGCTCATCACTAGAGAAATTCTGTTTTTCCATTGATGTCAATTCAAAGAGCTAGGTGAACAAAAATAAAAAAAAATACACTTTTCACTAATATTTCCCACTACTTTAAAATTCCTTCCTGAATCCATCCTACCAGTGAGTCAATTACTTTTCATAATACTGCATAGCTTTCTTTCATAAAATGGTAACCCATCATACACTATGGGTCATAGGCATAAAGTAAGCGGGGAACATTTCTGAAGCAAAGCAATTTTATCATAGGGGAAATATAAGCAGTTGATTGATTTAAATTAGGTGTTTAACTCTTTGAACTCTAGAGAGGGCTCCAAGGCATCGCAAAGCAATCAGTTGGAGACCACGCCTGCATTCAAGGAGTTAAAGCCCTATTTCAATCAATGGGCATTCTTACAAATGTTCGATTACTTTGTTGTAGTTGCTTTGCTCCAACAATACTAGTCCCTTGATTTGGGCATGTAGCCCTGTATCCAGGACTGGAGTACCCATTAGGAAGAGTAAGCAACCTTCTAGGGCACCGCACTGTAAGGACTACTGGCTATACCCACTGTGTTTAATTGTTGAAGTGGTCAACACAATCACAGCGCTACTGCACTAGGGAGCCACTTGGTTTTATTTAACTGATTATATATTGCTTCAATGTCCAGTTTATGCTCTAATTTGATGAGTTGATATAGACTTACAATGTGCAGTAGGGATAAGCAAAACAATTTTGTATGCTTGTTATTCATATGAAAGGTTATTTCGCATGATGCAAAACACTTCTTTAAAAGACATTGTTTCATATTTTTTTTCTCATATTTACCAATAGAACACCAGAAAAAGTAATCATGTGATGTCCATAGAAAGTCAGACTCTTTTGCCTTTAAATGTCATCCAAACAGGTTCCTGTTCGATCACTGGTCTGAACAAGTTAGGAAAATTTCTCCTGAATTTCCCTCTCCTAAATTCCCCCATGCTTCCTATGCTGCTAGCTCCTCTCTCCCTATTCTAACTACTGCCTTCTCCTCTTCCCATGCTCCAAGTTGCCACTCCTCTTTCCCCAGGCTCTAAGCTATAATACCCTACCTCCTCATTTCTATCTCCACTCTCATTATGTACCCTGCAACACCCACCTACTCCCTGCTGCTACCTCTTTTCTCTAGAGGCTCTCTGCGGCCACCTCTTTTTCTGTAGGGGTTCCCACTCCCATTTCCTCTACTGTGCTCCCTTCCCCCCTCTCGTCTGGTGTACCTGATACCTTCTTTCTTTCACCATCAGTGCCTATCCATCTCACCCACTCTCACCATCATGATTTATTCCAAACTGATTCAAAAAGACCCAGAATTTTCTCAATTCTTGGACAAGTCAGATCTTGTCCCATCCCAGCGTCTGGTCTTCCTGACCCTTCTCTTCAACCCTCAGAAGAGCATGGTGTTCCTCTCGGACGAGGTGGCTCACCAGATCACCCACAGGGTTTCCACGATTCTGTCTCAGGATCCAGTTCCAGCCCAGAAGCTATCCTCTCTAGTGGGAAAATTCATCTCCACCATAGAAGCGGTTCCGTTTGCCATGACGCACACCAGGGAGCTCCAGAGGTTTGTGATCCAGTTGACCCTTGCACACCTGTATCTTCTGAAGACGTTTGTTTCTCTTCCTCTTCATGTGGAGCTGAGTATGTCATGGTGGCTCGACCTTTCCAACCTGCTGAAGGGCAAGATCCTTCCTGGTACCCTTCTAGACCAAGGTGACAACAGATGCCAATCTCTCCGGCTGGGGAGCGGTCCTGGGTCGCTTGAGCGCTCAGGGCCAGTGGTCTCCGAAGGAGTCCCTCCTTACGATCAACATATTGGAGCTTCGGGCGATATTTCATGCCCTTCAACATTGGACATCTCAGTTGGAAGTCTGTCCGGTCTGAGTGCAGTCTGACAACACCATGGCCATGACTTATATCAACAAGCAAGGCGGGACATGAAGTCTCACTGCTTGGTTAGAGGTCAAGGCTATTTTGTCCTGGGCAGAAGAACACATTCCTCAGTGCACATTCCTGGCATAGACAACGTCATGACGGACTTCCTCAGTCGACACACAGTGGACAGCGGAGAGTGGGAGCTACACCCAGAGGTGTTCAACCTCATTGTTCAGAAATGGGGTTCTCCTTACATCGACCTGATGGCGACAAGACACAACAGAAAGGTACAGAGGTTCTGCTCTCGGTGGAGAGACCCTCTGGTTCTGGCATTAGATGCGATGTCCATTCCTTGGTTATTCCCTCTGGCCTACATATTTCCTCCCCTCCCTATGTTGCACAGGGTGTTAAGGAAATTATGACTGGAGCGTTGTCCTGTCACTCTTATTGCTCTGTACTGGCCTCATCAGTCTTGGTTTCCGGAGCTCTTGGATCTGTCTGTGGCGGAGCCCTTTCTGCTACCTTACTGTCTGGATCTTCTTCTACAGGGATACCTGTGGAAGGAGGATATTCACTGGCTTGCTTTGACAGCTTGGAAATTGAATCCTCAGTATTGAAGATGAAAGGCTTTTCTTCTGGTGTGGTGGTTACTCTGCTCAGTGCCTGCAAACCTGTTTCTTCCAAGATCTACCATTGTGTCTGTTCGACTTTTCTGTCTTGGTGTGCTGACAGGAACCTGTATCAGGACTTTGTTTTGTAAACCACCCTATTTGGTGTTTCACAAGGAAAAGGCGGTGCTTCGCACTTCAAAAGAGTTTCTACTGAAGGTGGTCTCTGAGTTCCACATCAGTCAGAAGATCGTGGTGCCCTCTTTCTGCCCAGACCCTACCTCTGACAAGGAGAAAGATCTCCACTTTTGGACATGGTGCTTTGTCTCAAGTTTTATGTACATCGCACTGAGTCTGTCAGGAAATTGGACACGCTGCTTGTCATTCCTGAGGGTCCTAGGGCGGGAAGACCTGCATCCAAAGTGACTACTGCTTCTTGGATCAAGTCCACCATTCTTAAGGCTTATGAGCTACAGAAGAAGCCGGTCCCCTTTCAGGTCACGGCTCATTCTACAAGATCCATTGGGGCAACTTGGGCTTAAAAGAATCAGGCCTCCGCTGTTCAGTTGTGCAAGGCGGCCACATGGTCGTCTGTGCACACCTTTTCGAAGCACTACCGTGTTTATGTGCTGGCATTGGCTGATGCCAGCTTTGGGAGGAAGATCCTGGAGGCAGTCTAGCCTGTCTAGGATTTTTCTTTGGTTCTTGGTGCTTCCTTACCCCTGTTCAATGTCCATTGACACTTCATTGTTTTGTTGGGCTATCTCTGATCTGATGGTTCACATCTGCACTGGTAACTTTGGGGGCCTTGTGCCTGGTCCTTGCCTTCTTCCCGCCTCTGGGAAACTTAATGGTTGGACATCTCAGAGTTACCAGTAACCTGTATTGGATGACAGAGAAAAGAGGATTTTAGTCTTACCTGTTAAATCCTTTTCTCTTAGACCATACAGGTTACTGGTCTCCCACCCTGTCAAGGGACCATGCTTGGCTCTCCTGTGGCAGACCGTGGGGGTCCTTCGGGGTTATGCTCACAGGAGTCTTCTTTCCCTTCTACTATCTAGTCATAGTTAGTATCTCAAATCTTTCTGGAGCTGGTTGGCTAGCTGCAGCCAGGGAGGGACGGTAGGCTCCACCCCCTGCATACACTTCTAGAATTGTTCCTGCCTATTAAAGGGGCAGATCGCCTACCCAGAGTTACCAGTAACCTGAATGGACTAAGAGAAAAGGATTTAACAGGTACAACTAAAATCCTCTTTTTTTGACAGCTTACAAAGTTTCTTTTGAGGAAGTATTGCATAAACATTACTACAGAATTAGCTAATAAGTCATTCTTAGTTACAAGAGATTGTGTAATAATTTGCTAAAGTGTGGTTTCTTTGGATTATGACTAACACAATAGGAACTTACAAAATATTGATGAGTTATTTTGAAGCATGCTATGCAGTGTGTCATCATATGAAAAACAGGATTTTAGTGATATAGTAATGTTTCATATTAAAAGCAGCTCTAATTAGTCATCAAAGTATTTGGACTTTGGAGAGTGTTATTTCAATTCTGTCAGAGTTGTAGTTCAAGAGTAATTCAATGACAAAGTATCCCCCTCCCGCCCCTTTTACTGATGTAACACTGCTCAGCCACAGCAGAAGGGAGGTGCCCTGGTAGATTGCAGAGAGGGACAATCTTCAATTAAGATAAGGGAAAAACCTGAAAAACTTGTCAAGGGGGGCAGGGCTTTCATTGTTCTCATAGGAAGAAGATTGCCCCCTGCTGTTATGTCTGGTCTATGGACTGCATTCCACATCTGAGAAGAGATGGCTTACACTAGGTAAAAGGGGAGGGAGGGGAAATTTTGCTTGTGAATATCTCTCAAACCATGAAGGTTTGAAAGATAGGACTTATATCGTTCTTCATGTTTTTGTTAATGCCTACAAAATAAAATAAAGATAAAACAAAGTATTACTATCCCTTTAATGCCTTTTCTCTTTAGTACATATGGAACACAGGTACTACAGGATTAAGACCCTCCTCTGGGATGGCATGGCACATCACAAAAAGATAGGGTCTTTGGAGAGGAGACTCCCTCCTCCTCCTCCAGCTCAAACCCCCCCATTCTTGAAAAAGGTAGAGATTGCCCCCTGCAGGCAACAATGGGCCAGGATTCTGCTAGTCATGCGGAAGTGCGCAAGTCAGACTTAGACTTTGAATCTAAGCACTTGGCCTGTCAGGTTTGTCTGGAATTTGCAGTGGGGCGCTTTTGAGAGGGTTTGAGCTCTGTGACCTCTTTTTCCTAGTTTGGTGGGGAGATGAAAAAGACACATCTTCCTCACCAGAAAAGGATGCATGGTGGAGATCTGAGATAACAAGGTACCCTTACCTCCAGTAGCGTCACTGATAATCTGTTTCAGTTCAGGCCCAAAAAGGGACTTGCCATGAAATGGCAAGGAGGCCACTGAATTTTTAGAAGGTTGGTCTGCACAGAGCAGATGCCTTAAGAGAAAATCTTGCTGAGTCAAGTATTGCCTCATAAACAAGCACTGGCTTCCTTGATGTTAGCTATAAGAACAAATAAGGCTTCCTTGGCCACATCTGTGCGTAAAGCATCACAAAGCTGCTCACCCCCAATTGCAACTGCCCTGTTAACCGAGAGAGAGGCAAAAATAAGTCTTAGTGCTGCCCCAGTGGCCTTGAGAACAGAATCCAACCTCTTATCCTTTGGCTCCTTGAATCCCGCTGTATCAGCCAGAAAGAGGGCAGTGGTCTTTGCCAGCTGTGAAATGGTGGGCAGGGGGCATGATGGGAGGAGAAGCCTACTACACCAATGCCTCAGCAAAAAAGAGTATAACCTAGAAAAGCACTTATTAAGGAAAACACTTTTATCAAGAGTATTCCATTCATCCATAAGGATCTGATCAAGAGTGTTATTGGGTGGAAAAATGGGAGAAGACTACTTATGCCTCTGGAAAATATCCAGAGAGGGACCTCCCTCATCAAGTGCACCAGAGACCTGAAGGGTCAAAGGAAACCACAATAACCTGCAAATGACCCCTATAAATGGGGGCAATCTTTTAAAAGTAGGAATAGGTTTTAATGAATGTAGTACCCCTTGGACTGATGAAGGGATTTGGGCCACTGAAGACAATAATGTCTTGACCCATGCTGGTTCTTGATCGGTGGTAGAAGGGCCAGGTGGTGTAGTATTGGCCACTGCACATGAGGGGCATAAAGACACTGACTACTCTCTAGGTAGCCCCATGTGGCAAGAGGAACAATGAGTAAGGGGCTATGGATAGCCCCAGAGTCCCTTGCCTTGGATTTACCCCCATGTCCCATAGGGTCTGACACACTTCCCACAAAAAAGTATCCCAAGCACTAGGAAACACTAGAGAAAGTCCACAGAATAAAAGGGCATCCTTAATAGCCCAGAAATAACTTATATGGCAAGCGAAGGGTTAATCTGGATAGGGAAAACAAGGAGAGACAGCATATGTGTAGGATAAGCAAGAGAGAAGTAAGATGGCCACTGCAAAGCTGTCAGCCAATCAGTAGAAAGCCAGAGAAACGACATTCTAGATACTGTAGTCTTCTCTATTGCTTGTTGCCTAGCAACACTTACAACTCTGGTCGTGGATGGATACAAGCCCTATGGACACTTTGAAAGTGGACCGGATGATAGGGCATGAAGAAACAAGGGTATAGAATTTTCCCCATTTAAGTCAATGGAGCAAAGAAAGCAGCAGGCTCCTTTCTTAAAGCGCAGTTACACTAAAATCAATCTAAAATTAAACATTTTCAAAAGACCCCAAACCCCAAGGGAACACATGGGGAATGCAATAAACTACGGTACAAGTAAAGGGAGGGTGAAAATAAACCCCCAAAAGCACTCAAACACATTAATTGTAGAGAAGGGGTTAACCAAAAATAAGAAAGCAGCATCCTCACTTCACTCTGAGGCAAAACCCATAGATAAAAAAAGATGCTGAAAGATAATAAAAGATAATGAGTGCCCAGAGCCTACCAAGGACAGCATTAGCCCTAATTTGGAGAAGAACACAGTTTGGGACAAAAAGTGGACCAAGGCACTCAAAAGTTACGCACCAGTCTTCTGTCTTCAGGTTACAATCTTAGAAAGAAACCAGAGTCTCAAGAGACGCTGTCATGAGGAAAAACTTGGCAACAAGTGTCCACATATTACCTGTGAACTGGTCAATCCACTCCAGGGAAGCCCAGTGATGATAACCTGCATAATGGGGGAGAATAAAGCCCTATATCTAAAAGGAAAATAATAAAAAAAAAATAAAGAAATCTAATCGTATGTCCATGTTCGTCCAGCTCCTAGCAGGACACCTGAATTCTGTGAGTTAGTGGGCAGGTAGAGGAGGGAGTCTCCACACCAAAAATCATGTCTTTTTGTCATGTGTCGAGTTAGTGGGAGGGTGAGGGGTTGAGCTGGAGGAGAAGGAAGTCTCCACCCCAAAGACTCTGTCGTTTTATGATATGCTCTGCCCTCCAGGAGGAAGGACTCAACCCAGTGGTACCCGGGTTCCATATTGGACATAAGAGAAATACAAATTCTGCAAATTCCCATTTATTTAAATAGAGTTGTTAACACTGTGAAGGTTGCAAAAGTATTGAAAATTCCATTGTCTGCACCTCTAATATTATCTAGATATAATGAGGACTCTAGATAGACATACTTGCTTCCTTTGGAAGTAGTGTGTTATTCTCCTGGTGTTTCAAGCTCTGTTAATCTTTTCCAATGAATGAGGGAGCATAAAAGTTTGCCTGGTTGCTGGGGTGTGATGAGCAGTTGTAACGAGAGTGAGTAAGAGAGATAATGAAGAAGCAACTGGGATAAGGACTCATTGCTGCCCTATGCTAATTTATAAGCACTATTTACACTGGATCCTCCTTGTTTTGGTACTGATGTAGCCGGAGAATCATGCTCTGTTATGTATGATGTGGTGGAATTAAGGTCACCCTTGATCGTGAGAGGGGACAATCCCAGTCGCAAAGGCAGAATCTATCAATGACTCTGGGTGTAATGTACAATGGTAGTCTGATAGTGAACAGCAGGAGTGTGTCTAGACCCTGCAACAGATTTCACTGAGGCCTAAAGGTCAAGATCCATATCCAACTCTTTCACATCTAATCTTCTAGGAGATAGTGCTACTTCCCAACATCCAGGGCTCCAACATACACCAAGACTCAGGGAAGAATTGTGGGACACGTGGGTGAGAGTGTTTGCGGCTATTGATACATATTGTGGGATACATTATTTCACTGCTCCTTTGACATACAGCATAATTCTTATTAATAGTATCTCAGTTTGTTAGTCAAGCCTGTTTAACAGAAAATAGTTTTGTAGTCAAGCCTGTTTAATAGAAAATAGTTTAAATTGTGTATGTTTATTCCTAGGTGGGAATGAACCTGTTTATTAAGATACTACCAGATGAAGCCACTGCCATTATCTGTTGTACTCAGATTTCTCACACCACTGGAGCACAGGACTTCTGGAAGCTTCCTAGAGCAAGATAACTAATCTATCTATACCAGTTAAGGGTTACATAAACAACGGATTTGGCTTATTTTCTCTTATAACTTAAACTTTCCATTACCATTATTAACTCTTTAAAGACTAGATGAATGTGCAAAGCCTTGCTTCACATCCCTCTGGTTTGTAAATGGTTAAGTGCGTCTCTGATCTCTTTCAAGTCACATAATGTATTTGGGAATATATTAGAGACCTCTTTAGCATTCAAAGGGTTATTATGGCCAGAAAATCCTAACTGACCCTATGAATTTTGCCCTTTGAATCTCATGTTCATGGAGGTCAACACAACAGCTGCATTTCATACCCTTCTGGTCCTTAAAGGACTACTATTATCATGTGCAGTGAACTGAGTTTGGGGTCTTGTAGTCCTGTTATCAACTGTCATGTCTGCCTCCATGGACATGACATCTAGGACTGTCTGAAGATGTGATTTTGTTTAGCAGAGGAACAA
Organism: Rhinophrynus dorsalis; assembly: GCA_037306005.1. Lineage (NCBI taxonomy): Eukaryota > Metazoa > Chordata > Amphibia > Anura > Rhinophrynidae > Rhinophrynus > Rhinophrynus dorsalis. The sequence continues at coordinate 75,749,057 of CM074725.1, forward strand.
GGGAAAATTCATAGCTGGGGCCATTAGAATTTTCCTGTCATAGTAACGCATTTGGGTGTTATTATAAGGAGGGCTTTCTTGTTTAAAGTGGAACTGTCACATAGTATAAAGTCACCCTGCAATAATTAAACAAATGGCAACTAGTTTCATAATACGTCTATTACCTCTCAGAAGTGGCAGATTCTAAAGAAATCCTTAATCTTCAGAGACTGACAGCCAGGTTAGTGCCATCTGTGCGCCTGCGCCATCAGTCCCTTCTGGTTACCTTGTGGCACAGTGCAATGCTTCTTAGAGGAAACCAAGACTGATGGCTCAGGTGCGCAAACAAGATGTCTGCTCTGATACCTGGCTTCCGGTAGACTTGTGCTATTCGGTTCAGCTAGTTTCAGAATTCGGACAAATAAGGCGTATTCGGCATCATTTGGACCTTCTGAAAGCCAAGGTCCGCCCACAAAAAAAAATCAGAATCCAAACCAGACCTAGTCTGAAATTTCAGTGTAAATTTCAGAAATTCGGACAGCACTTTCCCGCCTGAAACTATTACAATGTTGCTACATGCTGCTAAAAATAGATGTGGTAAAACAGGCACTTTACAGTTCATGCAAAGTGCAGATATTAACCACTGAAGGACACAAGCAATTTTGGCATTTTGCTATGTGTGTGTTCAACCATAATTCCTATCTTTCTCATTTATTGCACAAACACCTATTATATACCATTTTTAAAGGGCAGAAAGGGCTTTAACTTGATGTGACATATACATATATGTGTGTTGGGGTTTATAAAATACCCCTTGCTGTCTCATTAGAGATTTAATATTATTATTCATTTAGTTTATTTATTTTTTATTTTTATTTGTTTAATTTAAATTTTTTATTGAATATTTTAAATTTATTTTAAAATTCAGCCGAATAATTTTGTCCGAGTCGAACAGGTCCGGTCCGAAATTCAGATCCTCTAAATGGAAAAAAAAAAAAATTTGTCCGAAATAGAATTTTACTGATAATTTTTGCCGTGCAGAAGTCTAGCTTCTGGTCTCCGAAGATTAAGGATTTCTTTAGGATTTCTGAGAAGTAATAGAAGTATTATGAAGCTATTCACCATATGTTTAATTATTGGAGGCCAACTTTATACTATGCGAAAGTTCCGCTTTAAGAACAAATATTGAGTAAGAAGACTAGACTTAGCAGTCACTTCACAGCTCTGGGAAGTAGCACTGCCTGCCTTTGACTTCACGAAGGATCATCAGATTATGCCTGCAGCAGGATCTGTTGAGCCAAGTCCGCAGTTTGGCATATATCAAGGAAAATGTACATAAATTAAAGATCACTGGATAGATTTAAAGGAATAGTAATACTTCCTTTTAGGTGGCTATAATATTGTAGGTATCAATTAAATAAACCGATCCAACTTTGTATTTTTGTTATAACTTTTATAGTTAGAGTGATCACTATGTAAAGTTTACCCCTCCCACCCCTTTATGCTACATCAGTGCTGTAAGATTTAGATTCTGGTCCGAAGACTGGACGGCTCATCTGGAGAGCCAAAATAGCAGTACATACAAAGGAAATATTCATGACAACAGTCTACTGCCTCAAACCGTGCCTGCTTTGTAGACCATTGTAATGAAGATTTCTTTTGAATGTAATGCTATTTCAGCTCTCCAGACGAGCCATCCAGTCTGCGGACCAGAATCCAGGTCTGACAGATAGGGCAATGATGTAGCTGAAATGGGAGGAAATGGTAAACTTTACATAGTGATTATTCTTAAACTATAAAAGTTTATAACAAAAAGACAAAGTTAGATTTGTTTATTTAATTAATACATACATTATAGCCACTTTGAAGGAAGTATTACTATTCCTTTCACAAAATATTGCCAGAGGAACCAGATATGTATCAGACAGGATCATTGGCTCATTTTTTATTTGTTCTGCCCACAGATGCAAATGTTTTGGAGGCAAGTAATTGATTTCATCGGGACTAATCTATGAGGAGAGCCAACACCTCAGCTTAATAAATATGAAAAGAAATGGATTTGACATATCCTAGTGGCAGATAGGTGTACTGTCTGAACAAATGGAAAAGGAACATTCCTTTTATCAGAGAGCTTAAAATACAATGCATGAGATGAAGACTTTAGAGTGACTCTTGACGTCCCTTAATGATAGACTTGACCGATTTAAACATGTCTGGCACCGCTGGGATTGCAATGAAGAATTAGACCATGGGGATAATAACACTTGATGAAAGGAGTTTTCATCATTTATAATGTTATTGCAGCTGATTAGTGACACAGGCTTTAGATGGCTTTAGACATCTTTTGTTTGGACAAGTATTGCCTTTTTTTTTCTTTTCCCCTTCCTCTTTATTCCATCCCAACTTCCTGCCCTTTCCCCTTATGTCTATTAATATTCTTTATTGGTCACTCACTCTGTATACACTTTGTGCATCAAATTAGTCGTGTTGTGCACATTGGTACCTGGTTTATGCTATGCATCCCTGGTGTATTTTTAAACTATCCTATATAATAAAAGGCCAGAAAGTTTGTCACGATGCAGTCATGTGCAGTAGAGACTGCCTGCGTTCGGCCAGTCTCTACTGCGCATGATTGCATTGCGTGAGTGAGGAGGCCCAATCGCGTGGAGCAGTGAGGTAATGGCAGTACACAGAGCAGGTCCAAGTAATGTTAACCCTTTGAGTGCCAGAGGGGTACACAACGGCGTACCCCTCTGGCACTCAAAGGGTTAAGAGGCCGGTCGTGCTCTGTGAACTGCCGTTACCTCACTGCTCCATGGCCCGTGGACACAGGCTTTTACACTAGTTTTTAATAAAATGTTAAGTAACAGAAATTAACCATTTGAATGCCAGAGGGGTACACAACACATTGCAAAGCAATGGGTTAATGGGTGTTTTAATTGTGCAGTTAGTTTTCCTCGGAACTGCTCCACTTGTTTGTACATTTGGTTCAAAATTATATAAGTTGATGGAGGGGAAGAAAGGTGATAGACTGTGAAGGCAGATGTACTAAGAAAGGCAAAAGAAGGGAGGGCGAGCCTCCTAGTGTAATGCCACAATGCCAAATATATAAAAAAGAAGATATGGATACTCACAAAAAATATTATATTCTCAACAGCTCTATATTACACGTGGAAGATATATTCCTCCCAGATCGATACTAATGAAATGCTCTCTTGTTCTTGCTGCTGCATCTGAATGAAGGTCCCAATGAGAATCTGAAAAGCATAAAAAGAAAGAAAGGCAATGGGGGAGCACAATAGTGAAGTATGTCAAACAGAGGACCAACATCAACATTTCCACAAGGGTTGACAGGTACTCACATTTGTGTATGGCTGGCATATATTACAATCCAGCAAGTGTGCAAACAGAATTCATTGTATCAGCCTGTCCCTGCTCAGGCACCAGACGTGGGTTCAATATGTTTTTCAAACAATTATGTCAATAATAGATGAAGTTAGAGATTAATTGCGTGAGCATGTTCACTGATCACTCATGCTGCAGTCCTAATGAACCATGGATGGAATTTATGGACCATTTCTCCTAACTTTCCCATAGTGCGATGTGCAAAGTGTTCTGGCTATCTGGGAAAAGTACTTCAACATGATACATCTTTTTTTTCAGGTGGGGTGTTTTAATAACCTTCAGGCCCCTGGAATAAAAGAATGGAGACCCCTATTATTAACATTAACCCTTTGAATGCTAGCGATGTCTTCAACTTATTGCTTAGCAAAGCTTTAGAGACATCTCTTACATTCAAGGTGTTAATATTTGTAGGTAAAGAACCACACTGGTGCACTGTGTAGCCAGGAATACTCTCTCCTTTCTTATTATAAGATTATATTGGTTCCTTACTGAAAATCTGGGTCCATTAGGAACCCAAGGTGAGGCACCCTGAAATTGGAGGCTCCTACTGAACAACAGAAATGCCTATGCATTAAAAAGACCCTTTCTCAAGGTGATATTTTCCCTTTAACTCCTTAAGGACCGGGGAATCCGTGCAGCGACCCGACTGAACGACCACGGAGCAATTTTTTTTTATTGCTCCGTTGAGTTCCGGACTCCCCGAACAGCGTGCAGCCGCGGGGGGAGCCCGGAATTCAATGACAGTCATAGTACATCATCGGTCGTTAAGTCAAATCGACCCTTGACGTACTATGACCGTCAAGGGTCGTTAAGGGGTTAAAAGACAGATCTATAGAATTACTAACATCAAAGCTATATCATGAAACAAGATTTTTAACATAATTACACTGGGACTAACATACTGCTTCCACCAAATCATTCCAACTTCACACTGGAATTGTTGCTTGGTTTGCATGATTACGTGAAATGATTCTGTGCTAATCAGGGGCCGTGTTATTGCTTCTCTGAGTGGCAGCACCTAGATTTGAATGTCAGACCCTGGACTTTTGGAGAGAGAGGTAAAAACTGATTTTTTTTTTTTTTGTTAAAGTATTTTACTAGGAAGAATATATTGAGATTGTCTCTCATTTTCAAGTATGTCCTGGACTCATTTTGGCTACCTCAGAAGAACCTACAACTTTGAGGCTTGAACAGATTCTACAGCTGGGGCATTAACCAAATGAGCCATCTCACCCAATATTACAATATTATATTACTAGTTTTAAAGCCCATGTACACGGGCCAACACTGGCGGCGCTGCAGTCATGTGCAGTACTGACTGCCTGAACGTGCCGTGGCTGATACTGGAGCGGCGCGCTCCGAATTCAGACCGTAATCCTCTCTGCACACCTTCCTGGGACCAAGCAGTCCAAGGAAGGTGCGCAGAGTGGACTCCGGTCTGAATTCAGAGCGCGCCACTCCATATCAGCTGCAACGCGGGCAGTCTGTACTGCATATGACTGTAGCGCTCAGCCGTCTCTACTGCACATGATGGCTTCTGACAAACATCCTTAGAGAATTATAATATAGGATGATAGAATTTATTGAACCATACTAATTCATTGTTGTTAGGGACTTACACAATTGATTATTACCTGCACATTTATTCAGAATGTTCATAAGTTGTTGTATATTCTGTTATTATATTGAGGTGGCTGAAATGCAATTCTGGGGCAACTTCATTGCTCCATAGGAGACAAATAGAAATGTCTTTTGTTTTAGAATTGGCTTTTATTCCTTTGAATGTTAGCTACAACCCCAACACATTGCAAAACAATGTGTTGCAGACCTTTCTAGCCTTGAAAGAGTTAAAATTCCAAATAATTCAGTGGGTATTTTAGGAATGTTTATTTGTCTCCTATGGGGCAGTTAGTCTGTCCCAGAATTACCATGGTTGTTCTTAGTAAATCAGCCTCATTATGCAGCCATTTTATTAGATTTTTTTCCTCTTTCACAAATTTTTGCTGATATATTAAGATTGTGATAGAATCCAACTATGTTGCAGGTCCCATATTTCCATGATTAACTCATCCTAAACTCCATCAGAGAAATACTGTGCATACTTGTACATGGTTCCTTCAAAGTAGTAACATACAGGAAGTATAATATGATCTTGTACATACATTAATAGGTACAGCGCTATCCTGGTGGTATAAGGAGTCGAAGGTATTAATTTGCCAGTGCAGGTTAGAGCAGCCTCTAACCACAGTGACTGCTCTTCAGGGCATGTGCTACAGAGTATGCTGCAGTGCATATCAGTTCCACTATTGTTAGAGCTTTGGTATCAGAAAGCCCCATACATATGCCCATAGCTAGGACTGGATTTTCCAATAGGCAGAGCAGGCAACTGACCAGAGCTCCATATTTTGAAGGGTGTCTGAGCTGTAATGGCTACACATACAGCTTTGAATTGTGGGTGTGGTCAGACCAATTTCAGTGTCCCTGAATCAGTGTTATAGTCTTTACATGCTATTATTTAGAGAGATCTCCAATGCACTGGTGAGCAACACACTGGAGAGCTCTCTAGCAACCAAGGTGTTAAAGCTTTGTCGGCCTTGTTTGTTACAGTTCAAGGGTATTTTCTGTGCTTGCATGGGACTAGGGGTGGGGCCATAGGCAAGAGCTAAGGGTCCCTAGAGTGCCTTGCCTAGGGGGGCAACTGCAATGTAAATCTGGCCCTGCGTATAGCAGGCACAGTTGAGATGGCATACACATAGACCATTTTTTTTCTAAGCCTTGTTTAGTACATTGACTAAAACAAGACATAGAGCAATTTAACATTCCAGAATGTCCATAGACTGCCCCATTGGCTTCCCCTTGGTGCAATCAGCATTAAGGGGAGGAATTCTGCTGTAAATAGATCAGTAACTTCATATTAGGCAGATTTATGTCATGCAAATCAATTCCAGAGCATGATTTAGACTGGCATGATACATCAACCACAAGATGTCTCTTAGCTGTGAATACCACCCATCTTACTTGGGTTTAACATTTAACCCTTTAAGCACCAGAGGGCTAAGTCATTGAGAAGCAATGTGTTGCATACCCCTCTAGTTCTTAAAGGGTTAAATGCTAGAAAAGCTAACAAAATATATTCCAAAATGGTTCAAATGAACGTCCTTGTTCAAGGTCACCTGCCATAGGAAATAAGGATGTTGTGAACTGAGTTCCAGTCCTGAGTTCCCGTCCTTAACAAGATAAAAGCATGTGATTACGCTTTCCAAAGAACCATGAAATTACCTGTAATTCAACAGACAGCGGAGACCAACTTTATCGAAAAATATTTGTTTTTAATGGCAGTAATCAGGTTATTATTATTGTCAGAAACTGCACACTATTAATCTTTCCAAACTGAAGACACATACATTTACAGCCTGAAGAATGTGTAGTTTACTTAATAATGTTCATTTACTAGGTTTGTTTTCTAATGTTTGCGAGCTACAGGACAGAACAAATCTAGTTGAGAAAGTGCAAACCTGTATGCAACATATGCATAGATGTATTTTTCAAACCATTGTTTTTTACAGGATTCATATTCTGTCATGATGTACCTACAGTACCTAATTTTGCCGCCCATTTGGCTCTGTCCCTTCTGCCCCAACCCTTTATACCCCACCTACTTATATATTACAATATTCATGATTGTCCTCTCTCTGCCACCTGGGCCAGTCTGCCCCTGGTCTGGAGATGCCCCCCACCAGCTCCACTTTGGCCCCTATCAGCTCCACTTTGGCCCCCTATCAGCTCCAACTTGCCCCACCAGCTCCAACTTGCCCCACCAGCTCCACTTTGCCCCCCATCCGCTCCAACTTGAGCCCAGCAGCTCCACTATGTCCCCTCAGCTCTAACTTGCCCCTATCAGCTCCACTCTGCCCCCCATCAGCTCCAACTTGCCCCACCAGCTCCACTTTGCCCCCCATCCGCTCCATCTTGCGCCCAGCAGCTCCACTATGTCCCCTCAGCTCCAACTTGCCCCTATCAGCATTTCTTAACTTGATTATCCTGTTACCAGACTCCTGCTTGTTCCAAGACTCTACTTATCCTCCACCTGCCCCAGCGGCATAACTATAGGGGTCACAGGGGCCGCCCCCTGCAACCCCCCCCCACACCTGGAGCCCGCAATATGATCATCGATATCTAGTAATTCTAGTATTCTAGTAATGCAGAGCACTGGGAGAGGTCATCATCTCCCAGTTCTTTGCATTACTGTAGAGGACCACACAAGAGCTCAACCTGCGTAGAGGACTCTCCTGCCATGCCACTGGACCTCCAGGGAGGTAGGAGATGGGGGTTATGTAGAGATGGGGGTATTGTGGAGATTGGGGGGCAATGTGGAGGGAGCCAATGTGGTTGAGGGGGGCCAATGTGGTAGAGGGGGGCCAATGTGGTTGGGGGGCCCATGGCAATTCTTGCACCAGGGCCTGGAGGCTTCTAGTTACACCTCTGACATGCCCTGCCCATTGGATTGACTACTGATTTTGCTTGAACTCTGATTGACCTGATCTTTGGCCCATCCCTGAATATGCCATTTGGATTCAAAGTTAATTGTACCTTGTCCTCAGTAAGCTATTCCTACTAAACCTCCTTCATTTTAATGCAAATACTGTTTGTGTTCCCAAGTACAAGAAAATGGCATATTCAGAAATAGGTAATGAGTTTAACTCATTAAGGATCAAAGAGGTGTGCAATATATAGCTCTACCATTTTGAGTTTTAACACTTTGTGGTATGTACTCACTATGCCTTAAATCCTACTTCATCCTCCAGCTTGTTTAATCCTTTGTGGTATGTACTCAATACACCTCAAATCCTGAGAGGCAGGCACACTTTGTAGACCGTTCTAATTTAGCATTTCTTTGTAGATAACGCTATTTCGGCTCTGCTGAAGAGACTTCCATTCGCATGACCAGAATCTCGATCTGTCAGCTAGAACGCTGAAGTGAGTAAAAGGGAAGGGAGGGGGGACTTTAAAAGCATATAAATCTTAAAATATACATCTTTAAGCAACTGCATTTCACTTGTTTTTTCATATGAACAATATTAAACCTTCTTAAAGCCAGGTATTACTATCCCATTAAACTTTAAAAACGGACTTTCTTTTGTTCATTGCAATATGCACAGTATACTGCCCAAAATGGATGAATTCAAGCAAAGTGTTAGGCGCACAAACCAAAAATCCTTATTCTCACTGAATCCTGGCTCAGTCCTAAAATACCCGATACTGCAATTGCCATTCCAGGATGCTCAATCTTTAGGAAAGCCAGAGCAAGGCAGGGAAGCAGCAAAATCATATACACACAAGATTCTTTAAATATTATACTTTTAAATTACTCTTGTAAATCTACTACATACAAATACATTGCTTGCAAAATTGCTCTTCGCTCCTCAAAACAAATAAAAATTATCCACTGACCACCTAAAATGCCATCACAGTCCCTCTGGGACATAACCTACCTCCTCAATTAGATTGCCACTCAAAACAAAAAAGCGAGCTGTTGGTTCTTGGAGGATTTAATGCTAATTGACTGGAACCCAGTAAAGAGAGATTCTGGTCATTGTTTAAGACATTGAACTTATCCCAACTAATCTCCTCCCCTACTCGCATAAATCAAAACACATCCAACTATACTCAAATGGATTGAGTCTTTTGATCCAGGACATGCAGGATTCAAGAGTCAGGCATATTGGAAAATGTATTTAGTGATCAAGAAAAAGTGTACTATGTACCTACAGTTTGGTGTCCTCTTATGGGTCTGTGCATTTCCTGTTTCGTATTCTCTCATGCAGTTCTCCACTTTTATATCATATTGTGTGTGCACTAACAGGCCAACGCATATGCATCCTAATGGGTTCAATCAGCTCCCTACGTGAGCATGCATGCACAATAACATACTTTCTTTGGCATCTGATCCTGTGTGTATTTAAACATCTGTTGCTGTTATTTGAATGCTTAGTTCTTGGGCAAACTAGTTTAGACTTGGCCTTGGCATTTCTTAACTTGATTATCCTGTTTCCAGACTCTGGCTTTTTCCAAGACACTGCAAAAGCAGGATTCAAGATACAGAAACTTTAATGCTAATTGAATGGAACCCAGTAAAGAAAGATTCAGGTCATTGTTTAAGACATTGAACTTATCACAACTAATCTCCTCCCCTACTCACATAAATCAAAAAACATCCAAATATACTCAAATGGACTGAGTCCTTTCATTCTGCACAAGCAGGATTCAAGATTCTGGCGTACTGGAAAATATATTTAGCAATCATGTCATAGTGTACTGTGTTCACAAAATAAAACCAATGAAATAATGCCCCAAAGTCATAGTTACTAGATCATTTAGGAAATGTAATATCTAGTCTTTTCTAAATGATCTAAGAAATTGCCTGTGGTATAAAATACACTCAATACCTGACCCTGACTCAGCAACTGACTTTCTTAACTTAGGGTTCTTGCGGGTCTGTACTACTCATGCCCCAATAAGGAAGGTCAGAGTAAGGGGGACAATCTACCCTGGGTCTCTGTTAAAGTACTTGATTTATCCAGTTTTAGAGATGCTTATGGACAAAATTTAAACACACTGGCTCCACTTATGATCAAATTGCTTACCAACAATTGCAGAATGCATGCACAAAACTAGCCACAGCTCAAAATTTTACTGAGAACTTGAACAGTATCATATCAAAAGCAGCCAACCTTTGGAAGGTTACTACAAATATTTTCAACCCCCCTAACCGTTCTCAGCCTTTAACTATAAACAATAGGCAATGAAACAATACGATGCCCAATATGAATAGCTAATGCTTTCAACATTTATTTCTCTGGATGTACCATCTTAGTTACATAGTAGTTTAGGTTGAAAAAATTCTTGCATCCATCAAGTTCAATCCTTTTCCTATTTTTGTTTACCGCTGTTGATCCAAAAGAAGGCAAAAAACCCTTATTTCAGCAATTTCAAATTCTGCTTTGAATGGGGGAAAAATTCTTCTTGACTCCAAATGGCAATCAGATTTCTCTTTGGATCAACAACCACTAAATAAATTTTAATGCCAATACTAACATACATACCCCTCTGCTCTTTTAAAAAAGTATCCAGGCCCTTTTTAAAGGTATCTAATGTATTCAATAGCACCCCTTCAGGCAGTGAAATCCATACCTTTATTGTCCTTACCATAAAGAATCTCTTCCGCTGTTGTAGATGAAATCTCCTTTCCTCAAGTCTTTGCGGGTGACTTCTTATCCTTTGTACCGTTCTGCTAATGAACAGGTCTTCAGAGGCCTTTGTATGGGCCCTGAACATATTTATATGTTATCATATCCCCTCTAAGACTCTGTTTCTGTGTGTATATATTTAACTTCTCTAGCCTTTCTTCATAACTAAAACTTTCCCTGTTTAGTTTTGTAACCCTCCTCTGCACTTTCTGCAGTTCCATAATGTCCTTTTTGAGAAAACGCACCCAGAATTGAACTGCATATTCAAGGTGGGGTCTTACCATGGACCTGTAAAGAGGCAGAATAATATTTTCCTGCCATGAGTCAACTCCTCTTTTAATACATATAATATGTTATTGGCCTTTGCAGCCGCCATCTGGTCCTGCAAACTACTGCTAGGTCTATTGTCTACCATTACTCCCAAATCCTTTTCATTAGTAGATTTCCCCAAAGAAACACCATTTAAAGTGTTGCATTTTTATTTGTATACCCAAAAAAATGCATAACTTTACACTTGTCTATATTGAATCTCATTTGCCATTTGCCTGCCCACTTACCAAATTCGTCCAGTTCCTCTTATAATGAAGACACATCCAGTTCAGACTGTATTACCATACTTAATTTTGCATCATCGGTAAACACTGATACATGGCTCCTTATGCCCACTGGGAGATTATTAATAAACACATTAAAAAGAAGAGGTCCCGGGACAGATCCCTGAGGTACTCCACTTATCATGTTTGTCCAATTTGAGAACTTCCTATTTGCATTCTATGTTTCATCCAGTTTCCAATTCATGCACAAACATTTGCCCCTAAGCCTATTTCAGTCAATTTGTACAGTAATCTTTTGTGTGGAACCGTATCAGATGCCTTAGTAAAGTCTAAATAGATCACATCAACCACAGCACCCAAACCTATATTTTTACTCACTTGTTCATAAAATGCAATTCAGTTAGTTTGACAAGACCTGTCTATCAGAAAGCCATGTTGGCTCATGCTAATGATAGTACTGATCCAGATGATTTCTTGAATATATTCCCTTAGCAACCCTTCAAACAGTTTCTCCACCACAGATGTCAAGCTTACAGGTCTGTAGTTGCCCAGCTAGGACTTTAATCCCTATTTAAATATGTGCACCACATCTGCTTTATGCCAATCTGTGGGCACCATAACAGAAATAAAAGAATCCCTGAAAATCCAAAATAACGCTCTGACCAGGGCCTGGCTTAGCTCTTTAACAACCCATGGGTATATACCATCAGGCTCCGGGGCTTTGTCTACCTTAACACCATTAAATTTTTTAAACACTTTTTCACATGTCAGACAATCACATGGTTGCTGTGACTGCTCTGTAACAGTAGTTTGCAGGTTCTTGTCCATCTGGTCTTCCTTGGTAAAAACAGAAAAAAATAATTATTTAAAATATCTGATTTCTCTCTGTCCCCCTGACCATCTCACCCATTTCAGATAACAAAGACCTAACATTATCAGACTTTATTTTTTTGCCATTAATGTATTTAAATAATTTTTTGAGATTGCTGTTGCTCTCCTTAGCAATTATTTTTTCATTCTCCAATCTATCTAATTTAATTGCCTTTTTACAGGCTTTGTTGGCATCTTTGTATATTGCAAATTCCTCTGCAGATCCCTCAGCTTTATAATGTTTGAAAGGTATTTTCTTCTTATTAATTAGCTTCTTTTGTATTTGTTTCCAAGGGGTATACATTTATATGTATATTTTTGTACTGTTATTTTGAAGGTATTCCACTTATCTTCTGTGTTTTTTCCAGAAAATATTTAATCCCAGTCAACAAGACAAAGGAATGCATTAATTGTACCTGTAGCTACTCAATAACAGCTCAAAATAACAAAAGAGAGGAGAAGAACATCTAATCTAAGTGTAGAAATTTATTGTAAAAAACAGTGAATAAAAATGAGAGGTATTAAACTCACATTTGCCCTTCTTGGGCTTTAAGCACTTCAAGGGATCTTTCTCCTGTTAGCCGGCGTTCTGTGTACTCCTATGCTCCTGTCCGTGTCACCTGGTCCTTAGTCCTGTAAACCTTGATCTTTGAGGCAATGTAGAAGGCACGTACATGTAGCAGCAAGCTGGATGTAATGTTACAATCCTTCCGATGTTTTGGAAACAATGTGGCTGCAGTAATTGTGGATGTTAGCATCAGGTTATGCCCCTGAGGAAGCAGAAAGCTATCTGCGAAAATGTTCGGGCCAGTCTGTGTGTTTAACAGACATCGGGACTTTCTCCACGCCCCCTGTGGTTGTTCTCCGCTCCACCCTCTCCCTGAGCATCCCGCGGCTTCGTGGTGGATTGAGTCGCCGCCGCGTCCTAAAAGAACTTTGTGCACGAGGCACTGAGCTGTTTATATTGCTAACATCCACAATTACTGCAGCCACATTGTTTCCAAAACATCCAGCTTGCTGCTACATGTACGTGCCTTCTACATTGCCTCAAAGAATAAGGTTTACAGGACTAAGGACCAGGTGACACAGACAGGAGCATAGGAGTACACAGAACGCCGGCTAATGGGAGAAAGATCCCTTGAAGCGTTTAAAGCCCAAGAAGGGCAAATGTGAGTTTAATACCTCTCATTTTTATTCACTGTTTTTTACAATAAATGTCTACACTTAGATTAGATGTTCTTCTCCTCTCTTTTGTTATTTTGCGCTGTTATTGAGTTGCTACAGGTACAATTGTTTCTCACAAGTGGACAAGGCCACTTTCACAACTCTCATCTGCTGCAGATACTAGAGAGAAGCTGACATCTCCCATTTACCATTATCATCATCATCTTCATCACCATTGTTTCATCTTCATCTTCATCATCATATTCTTTCATCTCCATTTCATCATCATTTTTATATTTTTATGGGACAAAGACTTTTTATTTATCTATATTGATTTGTTTTGTCTATACCTGTTTACAATATATTGATTGGCGTATTTTTACACTTATATCTATATTTATTGTATGTTTATCTAAGCAGTTTACACTGCTATAATCTACCATACTTTACTGAATCGCAGGAGCGCTTTGGATTTTCACAATCTCTTTTACTCAGTCTTTAAGGGATGCATTAAACCTGCTAAAATTGGCCTTTTTAAAATTCAGTGTTTTGGTGGAACCCATACCAAATAGCTTTTTTTTAATTAATCTCAAATGATACCTTGTTATGATCACTATTCCCCAAGTGCTCCCTTACTTGAATGTTGGAGATAAGCTCTTCATTTTTAGTTATTACCAGATCCAGACACGCATCCCCTGTGGTTGAGGTCTGTACTAGTTGAGACAAAAATTTGTCATTCAACAAGTTCAGAAACATACTACTTCTAGCAGAATTAGATGTTACATTATTCCAATCTATTTGTGGATAATTAAAATCCCCCAAAATTATAGTTCCCCCTATTTGAGAAGCCTTTTCTATTTGCTTTAATAGCTGTGATTCTTCAAGGTTACCAATGTTTGGTGGTTTGTAACAAATACCCAGTAATAATTTCTGGCCATTTTGACTCCCGTTGACTATTTCAATCCACAAGGATTCCGCATGTTCACTACTGTCATCGCATATATCTTCCTGCAAATGAGGCAATAATGCAGGTTTAACATACAGACAGACCCCTCCACCTCTTTTGTTTGACCTATCTTTTCTAAATAACATGTAGCCCTCCAAATTGATCCAATCATATGTGCCATCCCACTTTTCTGTTATGCCAATCAAGTCATAGTTTTCGATTTCAGCTACCAGCTCCAATTCCCCTTTTTTACCAGATAAACTTCTGGCATTTGCAAACATACAATTAATGCCATTGTCATGTTACATTTGTGATTTAACTATGATGTAGTTTATCAGCTTCTCCCTACTATCTGTACTAACCGAGCCCCCAGCTCCACCCCCCTGGGTACTAACTAAGTTGCCTTCCCTTTCCATACTATCTATACCCTTAAATCTCCTCGAACCGTCTAGCCATCCTCTCACCGAGCACATGAGACCTTCTTGCAATCCATCTGGACTATAGAGATTGTACCCCAAAGCAAAATCATCCCAGTCCTCTAAAAACCCAAAAGCCCGCTAATCTCCCGCTGTCTCTCTGGTTTAGCACATGGCATAGGTAGTATCTCTAAGAATACTACCTTGGAGGTCCATATCCTAATCTTACTCCCTAAATCTCTCTCCATCTTACTATTACTTTGTCTTTGATACTAATATGCACCAAGACATCTGGATCCTCTTCAGCCTCTCCAAATAATCTATCCACCCTGTCTTCAACATGCCGAACCCGGGCACCTGGGAGACAGAAAACCATTCAATCGCTGCAATCAGAGCCACACATTAACCTAATCTGTTCTCTTAATAATAGAGTCCCCAATCACCACAACCTGTCTAGGCTTCTCTTTCTTCTGGATCCCCTCTGTGTTGGAGGAGCTGTTGTCCTGGCTGTTAGAACAGTTTTCTCCAGCAATTCCACTTGTGAGTGTGCCTCCCCAACAGCTTCACTTAAATGAGCAAATTTACTGAGTTGGGAAACTCAGGACTGGCTGCTTTTTTCCTCTTCCCTCCACTGCTGCAACCACATCTAAACGTCACCCAACTATGTACCTGGTTCCCTTCTGGCTGATCACCTTCCTTTTTGCTAGGTGACCCAGATAAACTCTGATCAGTGAGCAAGAGACTCCTCTCAAGGTTGTCAATATTTCTCAGTGCAATATGCCTCTCCAGATCTCCAATCAGAGCTTCGAGAGATGCCACTTGCTTGCACTTGTCACAGCGATATGGACCCTGGAACTGCTGCTCCAGGAATGCATACATATGATAAGCTGTGCACTGAGTGAGATCTCCAAGCTGCTCATCATGTTGGTGTGAATGTGTGTCCTTAAAAAATTGAAACAATTAATTAACATTTGTTTCTCTTACTCCTGTGTTGCACTAACTGCTGTGATGCACAACTGATCACACACACTACGCCACACACAAAAATACTTATTTAGTTTCTGCAGCAAATATCCCAAGTTTAGCTTTTAGGTCACTGATCAAAACTTGATTATACAAAACAAAAGTAATTCTGATGTAGAGATGTGCATGGAACAATCTATGTCACTTTCAACCTGGGTCAACAATACTGATGAATTTAATTTCATGCCATTAACTGATAGCGAAATATATGACAACCTCTTTAACCCAAAATAATAAATTGCAGTCTAGGCCTGGCCAACTACCAGCAATGTTATTAAAGCTCAGAGCCTTGGCCTCTGCCTATCCTATGGCATCCCTAATTAATGTCTCCTTGTTAGCCGACTATATGCCTAAAGTGGCTAGAGTTGTACCTGTCCACAAAGGTGGTGATAAAAATTAAGTACCCAATTATATACCAATATACTTTCTCCCACATTATCTAAAGTCCTGCAAAAATGGGTCCAAGTGCAACTATATAAGTATTACCAACTTCAGCTTTTTCATCCTCCTTCAATCAGGCTTTTTTTCCAAATCACTCAAAAGTCATGGCCCCATTAAATGTATGCAATGATCTTCAGACCTGCATAGAAAATGGTGAACTCACTGGAGCAATTTTCCTATATTTTGCAAAGGCCATTGATATAGTAGACCATAATATTTTGATAAGTAAACTCAAAAGCTCTGGATTGGGTAATCATTCTCAAAACTGGTTCTGATCGTATGTATCAGATAGAGATCAATTTATGTCTATTGGTGACAATATTTCCCTTCCACTCAAAGTAACAAGTGAGGTTCCCCATGGCTCCATGCTTGTCCCTCTTCTATTTTCTCTATATATAAATGAACTGCCCATGGTTTGCAAAGCATCTTCTGTGCACATGTAAGCAGATGACATTATTATCTATTCTAAAAATCCAAATGTATCACAGCTTGAGGAAGTATTATAGGAAGATTTCTCTAAATATGAAACATGGATAGCTAAAACAAACTGTTCTTATACACTGACAAAACTGTATCAATGATATCTGGAACAAAGCATACACAACTTAAAATATGCAATACCCATCTAATCATTGTAACAAAGCTAATGGTTACTTGGCCCTGGTTGACTACTATAAATATCATGGTATGTAGCATGACCTCATTTTTGGTCTTCATATTGATAATTTAACATCCAAACTTTACCCTAAATAAGTGCTCAGTTTAGAAACAAATCCTGTTTAAGTTCCCTGGTCAGAAAATGTATTGGCCAACAGATGTTAATGCCAGTCATAGATTATGGGGATATAGTATATGCTTATGTGCTGCAAATCCATCTTGCTGAACTCAACACTGTATACAACTCATTATGCCACTTTGACCTCCAATGTAATTACACTACCCATCATTGTGATATGTTTAAAGAACTAAATTGGCTAACAATCAAATCTAGACGTGCCCTTCACCCTTCTCGCCTAGTTTATAACCACTTTTCTGGAAAGCTACCAGACTCCCTGAACAGTATGCTCACTCCAGCTCTCCATACTAATGATAACTTTGTCTCCAATGCTAACAACTCATTGAGTATTCCACACTAAAAGAAAGAATCTGGTTGATCTGCCGTCTCCTTCAGAGTTACAAAAGCCTTTAATAACCTACCCACAAAAATCAAGTCTTCTCCCAGTCTAAAATCCCTAAAAATAACTGTTTCTTTGTATCTACAAACAATATGTAACTGTATATAATTTTATGAGTGTATGTATATATTGTTTATCTATGTTATGGACATGAAAAATGAGTAACATTTTGATGTTATATTTGTGCTTTTACGACCATAAATCACTAAGTTATAGACTTTTAGTTTCACCACAAATGCCAGTTTCTGGTCTAACTGGTCTTCAGAGCCAGCATGGCCAAAGCCAGGGTATCCAGTTTCAGGCACAGTGGCTGGGAATGGGCTGGAATGTGTGACTCTAGGAGGGGCTTGTATCTTTTAGAATCCTATGGAGCTATTTTGTGAGAGGGATTTGAGTGATTGATGTGGAGGAAAATGTGGCCACCAGCCAGCCTGTCTGAGGCCCAAAATCCAGCGAGGCTGCAATGTGCTGTGTAGGCCCAGGAACGTTCTTCAGAAACATCAGGAACCAATTTGATTCACCAAGGGAGAACTGTTCCAGAAGCCAGAGCCTGAGAATAATTTTTGGACGCTTGATCTTCTCCACTGGATGTAGCCAAGTGCATTGTTCAAATGTACCCAGTTCTCCTTTCCTGCTGCACAGTCCTTGTAAGATTGTCCCCGGATAGCTTAGTATAAAACTGTATCATTTTCTGCTTTATTTTTTATATTATATTTCTAGGAAAAACACCCTTGTAACCAACGTATGGGGATAGTTATCATAATTGTTGTATAGTGTGTTATATTTGCAGTGCAGTAAGTAACTGTCTAGTTAGTATTATTAGGTGTTTAGCTAGAATATATTTGATAATATACAATGTATTGTTCCTATAATAATATTATTGTTTGTTATTAAATATTATTGCTTATTGCTAGTACTGGGGTATTATTGTGTTAACTGTGGTATTGGTCATTAGAACAAACTTCTCCGGGTATACCTAGGTGCGTCAGCCATGTGTCATGCAAGCGCCGTTTTGGGCTGCGGCCATGTGGACTTACACACGTATATTAATTGGTTGACTTATGGGGTATTATGTAATTGCTTTTGTTTCCAATAACCATGTTAATGTTTGTTAGTGTGAGCATACAGTAATCCACTCTGCTTGTTCTAGGCCACAGCCTGTGTCTTTATTGTTAGACTCCATCTTGGATTCAGTACATGTACATTGACTCCATCTTGGAACAAACACATGGTCTGACGCCATCTTGGAAATCTCAAGTCACATGGTCAAATACTCCATTTTGGATCCAAGGGCATGTGCATTGACTCCATCTTGGAGGAAACACGTGGTCTGATGCTATCTTGGAAATCTCAAGCCACATGATTAAAGCCTCCAGTTTGGAATTAAGCACATGGTATATGGGTCTGTAGTTCTTTTCACACTCACATTTTAATGCAGCTGTTATTGTGAAACCCTTTGCACCAATTAATGCACCCAAAGCCATGAACCACAACAATCTATTTATGTAAATATGCAATTTTTTTACCATAAAAACTCTCCAGGACATACTTGAAAATGAGAAAAAGTCTTCCTTGTAAAACATTTTCTAAATAAATAAATATATATTTCTTCCACAATGCAAATAACAAGGTTTGGTCTAGGTGTTCCTTTACTTGAAATTTATATACATTGCTCCCTTGAGAGTTTCCAGTGGCCTCACAGTTGTCTTGCCAGTTAACTTTGATAGCTCTTTCTGCAAGAAACCGATGTCTCGTTGGCATACTCATTGATTATGCATTACCCATTTAATCTTACTATGTATTTATCCTGTATTTAAAGCATTTCAGAGCACCTGCTAACCACCTTCTTCCAGACTGTTGTTGAGAGTCTGAAGATTTTGTCTCCTCATTGTTTTTTGTTTTTGTTTTTGCAACAGGATCAAAGAGAGTTTCCACTTGAGGCTCTTATTGATTCCACAAGTAACCTCCACTTTGTGAGTTTAATGATACTTCCTTTTGTTGCAAAGACTCAACCTCTGCAGATCCAGGTTTTTGATAGGACTGTGACTGATCCCCCATGGCACTGTGTCTATGTTAGTTTCAATGAAAGAACATATTAACATCATCTATGGGTTACTGTGACTGTGCCATTGCAATCCCTGTGTTAACTAGTTCTATGGCCAAGTCACCTTTCCATCTATCATATGCCATCGGCACTGCTTCTCTTGTTCCTGCAAGCCTAATAATGTAGGGTGTCACTTGAAGTCCTTTGCTACTAACCAGACATGAAAAGTTACTCGCCACTGTAAGCAATAGCATACCACCCAGGACTGAATTTCTACTCGCCAGGGCTAAATTTTCACTCTCCATTGACTAGTGGGGAGTGGAAATTTTGAGCCCTGGGGTGTAAAATAAAAAATGGCTTTCTGGATGAAATATGGCCTTTTTGATTACCTTGTGATGTAATTCAGCTTCTATAATGTCCCAGTGACTTTTGAACATAATTAATGACATTCTCCTAGATCTTCTGGATAGATTCCTAGAAGCCTATCTTGGTGAAATGCTGATTGTTGCACTTCTTTTGAGGAACACCACAAGAATGCCGGAACAGTTTTATCTCATTTTCACCCTCATGAGATTTACGTGACGCCTAATAAGTGCCACTTTGAAGTCACCTCAATGGAGTTCCTGGGTTACATCTTCTTCCCAGATGGCAACATAATGGATCCTTGAAACGTGTTGGCTATTACTCAGTGGCTATCCACAATCAATCAAAATGCCGTTCAACTCCTTCTCAGCTTTATTAATATGTATAGGCAATTCCTCCAGAACTACTTCAAGCTTGTCGCTCTTCTCACTCTCTTGACTAATTCCAGTACCCATTTTTACTAATGCTGGCAGCTTAGATAGCATTCCTGGAGCAGGCCCGGACTGGGACAAAAAATAGGCCCGGGCATTTAAAGCTGAGCAGCCCATTTTTATTTTCTGAGCAGCCCATTGAGGGGGGGGGGGGCGTTCGCTCTCTTTTTTTTTTTTTTTTAAACACCCGGACTGGCCCCCAGGCCGGTACAAGGATTTATGTATACACAGGGCGAAGGTGCATTTTGATGCCCCCACCCCCCTCCGACCCGGACACAATCCCCTGACCCGCCCACAATCCCGACCCGCCCACATATTCACCCCACACTCTGCCCAGCTCCACACTGCACACCCCATCCTCCTCCCCACCTCTACATTGCCCACACTGTTCACCTCCACAATGCCCCGTTCATCTCCACATTGCCCCTTCCACAATGCCCCGTTCATCTCCACATTGCCCCTTCCACAATGCCCCCTTCATCTCCACATTGCCCCTTCCACAATGCCCCCTTCATCTCCACATTGCCCCTTCCACAATGCCCCCTTCATCTCCACAATGCCCCCTTCATCTCCACATTGCCCCTTCCACAATGCCCCCTTCATCTCCACATTGCCCCTTCCACAATGCCCCCTTCATCTCCACAATGCCCCTTCCACAATGCCCCCTTCATCTTCACATTGCCCCTTCCACAATGCCCCCTTCATCTCCACATTGCCCCTTCCATGTCCACAATGCCTTTTCCACGTCCACAATGCCCCCTTCATGTCCACAATGCCCCCTTCATGTCCACAATGCCGCCTTCAACAATTCCCCTTCATCTCCACAATGCCGCCTTCATCAGTGCCCCATAAAGCCCCTTCATCTACACATTGCCCATTCGTCTCCACAATGCCCCTTGATCCCCTACCACATGGTATGCCGCTAGATTACCAGGAACTTAACAGTGCTCTGTGCCTCCTTCGGCACAGAGCTGAATCTCCCGCGCGCGGGTCGCAGAAATGCAGAGCGCTGGGAGATGATGTCATCTCCCAGCGCTCTGTATTACTACAGAACCTGGGTCGCTGGACCGGCCCACCGGGAAAACGCCCGGTATGCCCGATGGCCAGTCCGGGCCTGTCCTGGAGCTTAATAGACTGATTTGAAACATCTATTCTTAAAGGGATAGTAATACTTCGTTTTAACTTTATTTTATTTTGTAGACATTAAAAAAACATGAAGAATGATGTAAGTCTTATCTCTCAAACCTTTATGGTTTATGAGATATTCACAAGCAAAGTTTCCCCCTCCCGCCCCTTTTACCTAGTGTAAACAATCTCTTCTCAGATGTGGAATGCAGTCCATAGACTGGACAGATAACAGAAGGGGACACTCTTATTCCTTTGAAAACAATGAAATCCCTGCCCCCCTTGACAAGCTTTTCAGGTTTTTCCGTTATCTTATTTGAAGATTGTCCCTCTCTGCAGTCTACCTGGGCAGCTCCCTTCTGCCCTGGCTGAAAAGTGTTACATCAGTAAAAGGGGCGGGAGGGGGACACTTTGCTTGTGAATATCTCTTAAACCATAAAGGTTTGGGAGATAAGACTTATATCATTATTCATGTTTTTTTAATGCCTACAAAATAAAATAAAGTTAAAATGAAGTATTACTATCCCTTTAAACACTCCAATGCCTCTTTGCCTTGTGTTCTGGCAATTGACGCATTTGATATAGCAGTAGGAACAGTGCTTTCCCAGCAAAGTGGCCCTAAGGACCTATTGCACCCAATGACTTTCTTTTCACACAATCAGTGGGACCCGTGACATTTGCTGAAAGGAGCTCTGTATTCTTTTACCATGTATACTGCTCATGGCATGTTTGTTCTTTCTTTCTTTTCCTTTCCTTTCCTTTTTTCTTTTCCTTTCCTTTTTTTCCTTTTCTTTCCTTTCCTTTTCTTTTCTTTCTTTCCCCTATCAACTCTGTTACAGATATGGAAAGGAGGACACTTTATCCCAGCAATTTCCTTTTGATTTCCCTTCTTCTAAAGACACCATTGCCATTACTAGACATGTTCTACTGGCATATTCAGATATATTTTCACAGATAAAGACTTGCCCTATAAACCCAGCACATTTACCTAAAAGTTAAATTATTTCCATGGACACTTTGTTTTACTTCCGCAACCAGGTTTTTATTCCTGCCTGGAAGTCCTTGAGCTTAATTATGTTTCTCCACTTGTGGGCCATGTTAGGTATTAGCATACAAAAGATGATTAAACAAACCACAAAGTATACTTAAGAGCAATAGCTCTGTTGGCTTTTTCAGGGAGTGTGAGACTTCTTTGCTGTGGTCATATGCACAAAACAAAGGTAGAGTTGTTCTGGAGTATACCAACTACACTTTAGATGCACACAAAAATTCCCGTTGACGTAAATTTAGATTTTAACCATTTGAATGCTAGAGCAGTTTCCAACATGTAGTGTTGTTTTGAAATGTATTAGGACCTCTGTAGCATTCAAGTATTTAAACTCCCCTTTTAATTAATGGAACTTTGAAAATGTGCATGCGTTCCCAATGGTATAGTTGGTTTGCCCAGCAATTACTCCTCTTTACATTTGTGCATATGGTGCATGATGACAAATTAGAGAGAACATTGATAAATGCACTGAGTTGGCAATAATGTTTTTGGCTTTAAAACTTGAATCAGAAGCTAAATTCCATGCCCCATGCCAATATTTTGTTCAGTATAAGCCTAAGGACCAGGAATGGACAAACAGTTAATTTGCCTTCCTGATATCATTTCTGCAAAATGATAAGGAAGTTCCTGCATTAAGGAAAATCA
The DNA here is from genome assembly GCA_037306005.1 of Rhinophrynus dorsalis. NCBI lineage: Eukaryota > Metazoa > Chordata > Amphibia > Anura > Rhinophrynidae > Rhinophrynus > Rhinophrynus dorsalis. The sequence continues at coordinate 75,771,933 of CM074725.1, forward strand.
AACAAAACATAGCGATTGAAGATTAAGCCCAATAATATAAATGGGCACAACCTTCTCACTGGCAATATTCCCAAAGTTCCAACAGAGTTTTACCACTCAGCAGTCCCAGTGTCCCTACACACATGTCAAGTCAAACATATGCACACATTGTCTCACACACACAGACACAAACAACTACACCATCATGCATACACAGACACACTAACCGCAGTTTGCTTGGTGGAAGATTCAGAGGAAAGAATCTTCTTGTTGGAATTCCTGCTGGAGCCAGGAGATCTTCCACCAATTTTTACCAATTTTAGAGTGTTGCTATTTGTGAAGTAATATGTGATAGGTTTCTTGTTTTAATGAAAGAGGAATGAGTATCTGAAGAGAACCATTTATTTATCTTTATTCATAAAGTTACAAATGCTGCTGTCAGTGTCATGTGTTCTGCTTTCGGATCATTCATCCAGTGTCAGCAACAAGCTTTGTAATACCTAATTTGTAAGGAAATGGACTAAAAGTATTCTGAAGTTTGATACTTGGGATTCGTTTTCAATAACTGTCAGCTTCAACATACGTTTCGTTAGTAGGTATATTCTCCCTCTTATAATGGATTATAACACAAGGATGATTTGGCCCATTGTAGAATAGCAACAGTAATGTTTCTGCTTTATACACGTCCAGGTATGGCCTAACACAGTGGTTCTCAAACTGGTTTCTGTAGAAACCCTAAGCATCCCTTAAGAAGTACAAGGGGTACCAAGAAGTAAATGTAAATAACGATGAACAAGGCTGGGGCAACAGGCAATATTTGTGTGGTCCTGCGACTATCAGTGGATGTGTGGAGACTGAAACATTTCAGAGAATATAATTTTGTTAACTGTAAGATTTTTCTTGTTTTAAGCACCATTGCCCCTAAAGAAAAAATATGCACCATATGTAAAAAAAATCTACAAATTCCAATTGCTTTAAATGGGTATTTAATCACTTGAATTATAGTGATGTCTCCAACACACTGCGAAGGAATGTGTTGGAGACTTCTCTAGCATTATAGAGGTTAAATGCTGTTTATCACTGTTATACTCCTTGAGACAAGTTTTTACCACGTTTCTGCATGCTGTATTCCTTATTATTGGAGGTGGACTCTCCGATCAATGTGCACCAACCATCGTTACACAACTGAAACATTCACGTTGAAGTGGCGTCTCTGAACCGGCTCGGGTGAGTGAAGTCCTGTTGATTTGCATTTCTTATGTTGGGATTTCCAAGTTTTGTCCAGACCCCACTGTTCTTTGGTATGCTTACTTGAGCAGCTTTGTTTGCATATTTGTCACAATTAGCCCAGTTCATCTTAATACATCATTTTTATGATATATTCCCTTGGATGCTCCCAAGAGGTTAAATAATCTGATTGTGAGGGTTGCAGTGGCATATAAAGGGAAATAATCATATTTTACTAAAGTCCGCAGGTATGGGAGCAGGCATAGTAAAAAAAAAAACCCAGTGCTACAATGTGTAATTCCAAATCGTTTCCTGTTCAAAACTGACCCCCTCAGCTGGAACACATCCTGCAAGTATGTGACTCTCAGCCACAAATTCCTGGGATGCAGTAGCGTTCCTCACAATCCTGATGTGTCAGGTTTTCAAGCCCGATACTGAAGATCTACGGGGACCTGCATCATGCAAGAGAGGATAAGGGGGGTTATTCACTAAAGAGTGATAAAGAGGTGATAACGTGGAGATGATTTCTCCAGTAATATTACTTTTCCAACTCCTATGTAATTCTAAGGAGCCTATGTGCTAAGTAGTGTTGAGCGAGCACCCCGATGCTCGGGTGCTCGGGTGCTCTGACCGAGCACCCCCTGAGGCTCGAGTGCTCGGCCGAGCACCCGAGCCCCATTGAATTGAATGGGGCGACACGAGCATTACACCAGGCACCCCCTGCTCTGATGAGGGGAGGGTGCCTGGTCAATGCCCCCCTTCATCTCCACAATGTCCCCCTTCATCTCCTCTATGCCCCTCTTCCACAATGTCCCCCTTCATCTCCGCTATGCCCCTCTTCCACAATGTCCCCCTTCATCTCCGCTATGCCCGTCTTCCACAATGTCCCCCTTCATCTCCGCTATGCCCGTCTTCCACAATGTCCCCCTTCATCTCCGTATGCCCGTCTTCCACAATGTCCCCCTTCATCTCCGCTATGCCCATCTTCCACAATGTCCCCCTTCATCTCCGCTATGCCCGTCTTCCACAATGTCCCCCTTCATCTCCTCTATGCCCCTCTTCCACAATGTCCCCCTTCATCTCCGCTATGCCCGTCTTCCACAATGTCCCCCTTCATCTCCGCTATGCCCCTCTTCCACAATGTCCCCCTTCATCTCCTCTATGCCCCTCTTCCACAATGTCCCCCTTCATCTCCGCTATGCCCGTCTTCCACAATGTCCCCCTTCATCTCCGCTATGCCCCTCTTCCACAATGTCCCCCTTCATCTCCTCTATGCCCCTCTTCCACAATGTCCCCCTTCATCTCCGCTATGCCCATCTTCCACAATGTCCCCCTTCATCTCCGCTATGCCCCTCTTCCACAATGTCCCCCTTCATCTCCGCTATGCCCCCTTCATCTCCGCAATGCCCCCTTCATCTCCGCAATGCCCCCTACCTCCAGTCCCTGGTGGTCCAGCGGAGCGTCTTCAGATCTGTGCCTCCTTCGGCACAGATCCCCGCCACCCGAACATGCCGGGCGAGCACATGGCGGTACTCGTACGAGTACCGCCATGTGCCGAGCAGAGCGATGCTCGAGCCGATCCGAGCATCGGCCGAGCATGCTCGCTCAACACTAGTGCTAAGATCTTCAAAACTGGAGAAATCTTAGTGCATAGGCTCCATAGAAAAACATAGGAATTGGCGAAGTGATATCACTGGACAAGTCATCTCCACTTTATCACCTCTTTATCATGCTTTAGTGAATTTCCCCCAATGTCCAGGGGAAACATATGGGGCCTTTTTTCATCCATCTTCTGCTCCCCCATTGCTCCTCTGGGGCTTTCAGCCACTGTTCTGCTCCCTTGTTGTTCCTCTGGGGCTCTAAATTCAGCCCTGGCTTCACTGGCACATCTGCTCATAGACCAGCAGATCTTCCAAATAGGCACTATCCAAGGAATAGCTGCCCTTTGATCTGAAGCTAAAGGTTTCAAACATAGCAAAAAGATTGAGAACTACTGGCCTAGGAGATGAATACAGCCTTTTGTTCCAAGTTGATCTGTACCATTCATAAAACCAGTACCGGTAAGGTAAAATGAAAGAGAGGCAGCAGGTAAAATAAAACCATCCATAAACACAAGAACTACATATTATTGTTGCTTTCATGCTTCTACACAAATGCTGAAATTGATGGCCATTAAGGATTTTACCTGAATTTCATAATGTGTGAAGGGTCTTGCAGATGACTATGTGATATTTGATGCACATGTTGATGCAATCTACCCTCATTGTGCAATCCAGACAAGAAAAATAACCTCATGTCAGATGTATAGAATGTTGATTGTATGTAAAAATGATGAGCCGATGTCAAGCCTAGAAAGACAGAAGAGAGCATTTTATGTTGTTCTAGGTTTGTTGATATAGATATAATTTTGTGGCGCAGAAATGTATGCATGTTATGGGTGGACCTTTATTAAAATAACATTATGCAAGATGTTATTTTAGATCACGTAAATAAATCTAATCTATTTAGCCTTTAAGGGCAATGCTTATGCCTGCACTGGAAAAGACATAGGACCAAAAGTATAAAGGGAAAAAAGTAAAGCAGTTTTGAGGCTTTTCCGTGTATTGGTTCTTCTCTAGAATTGAGGGTGCTAAAAATCCCAAATTAAATAGATTGGAAAAACAAAGAACAGTAGAGCACAGAGGGGCACACTAGTGAAATAACATCTTGAAATCTTGGACCTCCACCATAAAACATCCAACTCGTGGGTACTCACAAAATATGTAGCTATCAATCACATATATGATAGACAGCAAATGTGCTTGACTGAGTTAATAGCACCTGACCCAGATCCAGGTCTAAGGCAGCTCCTCTTCCTTACGTCCTCTCAAGACGGATAAACCATAGACATACACTCCAACCCACAAGGAAGAAAAAACAAAGGGAGCGCCCAGTGGTGAAATACAGCATAACAACTAATTCTAGTAAACAGTATACAAAATGTTCACTCACATGTCCATGTGGTCAGCTAATAATATACATTAAAGCTGACTTTCCCGCATATGGAGAAACTTCACCATCTCCACTCAGTGATCAATATCCAGATGTAGAGATGTCCCCATGTACTCTACAGTTAGAAAAAAAAAATTCTCCTCCAAAATGCAAAAATGAAGATAGTATTTATCTGTATATGCTACAAAATATAAAAACAATTGAAATGCATAAAATACTGTATTTTATGAATTTTAATTGTTTTTATGTTTTGTAGCATATACAAATAAATACTATCTTCATTTTTGCATTCTGGAGGAGAATTTTTTTTTTTTACTAACTGTGGAGTACATTGGGACATCTATACATCTGGATATCGATCACCGAGTGGAGACGGTGAAGTTTCTCCATATGCGAGAAAGTCAGCTCTAATGTATATGATTAGTTGACCACATGGACATGTGAGTGAAAATTTTAGATACTGTTTACTAGAATTAGTTGTTCTGCTGTATTTCACCATTGGGCGCTCCCTTTCTTTTTTCTTCCTTTTGGGTTGGAGTGTATGTCTCTGGTGAAGTTTTTCCAAATGTGGGAAAGTCAGCTCTAATGTATATTATTAGCTGACCACATGGACATGTGAGTGAACATTTTATATTCCTTGTGGGTTGGAGTGTATGTAAATGGATTACAGTTTTTCTTTTTTTTCTCCCCCCATGATGCAGTTCGTTTGCCACAGAAACTTTCCACTTTTGCTTTAAAGGGATAGTATTACTTAAAAATTAAATTGGTAACCAAGCACACGTAGAAGACTGTTTCAATGAATAATTTTTCCTTCCATAACGAGATATCGGCTCTGTTTAAGAGCCTCCGCCTGTCCCGGGACCGGATTCCCCTGCTGGCAGCAGAACGCTGACAACAGGGGAGAGGAAACTTTGAAAGTGGCTATCTCTTAAACCATAAAGGCTTGAGAGATGCAGCTGGTGTCATTTAACTCAGTTTATTAAGGGCTACAAGATGAGGGATAGTAATTTTTAAGTAATACTATCCCTTTAATGCATAGGAAGCAATGCACTTGAGATCTCTCTAGCATTCAAGAGATTATGGGCTCAATCCAAATGTTGGAAACAGCTGTTTTTTATGCCGACGGCATTTTTTCATGCACAGTAAGCTATTTAAATGCCTGCACTGTGAAAAAATACTGGCAAAAAAAAGAGCCGTTGTGTGATATAGTTAAGAGGTGTTTTCACCCATAGAAAATGATGAAACCACTGTAATGATTAATCCAAATGTCTGCATTAGCCATGAAAATTGGATAAGGGACTCAAGTTATCACAGGAAAGTTAAGACCCCGTTTTTTTTTTTTTGTTTGTTTTTTTTTACTTGAGTCCCTTATTGGCTCTTCAAACAGCCAACACACAAACTTGAATGGAAAAAAAGTAAAAAAAAAAAAAACAACCCAGAGGATATATTGATATGGGGTCCTAAGCCCCATATAAATACAGGGCCCCATATCAATACATCCAAAGTATGAAAAATGTGTCAAAAGTTAGTAGAATTAACCCTTTGAGAGCCAATGGGGTATAATTACCCCATCTGCATTCATAGGGTTAACCCAACCCAAGTTAAAAAAACAACATCCAATTAAAAAGTAACACTTACCATTAATCCTGATATCCAGCCGAGTCCTCAGCTTCCTGGTCCTCTTCTGTCCTTCTCTTCATTCTATTCTTCTTTGTTCTATCTTCTGCTTTCTCTTCTTTCTTCTTGCTGTAAGTAAAAAGAAACAGTATTACTGTAACACAGTAACTATGCCATTGTTTAACCCTTTGAATGTCAGAGGGGTACACAATGCATAGCAAAGCAATGCGTTGCATACCTCTCTGGCATTCAATAGGGTTAAAACATATATTAATGTGCCGCAAATATGCCCCATGAATATGTCCAACTAGTTACAAATGCCATGAATAAATGTCATAAATAAAGTCCATAAATAAATACATAGCTTTTTAATTCGTGTCTCCTCTGCTGTGTGCAGCTGAGACACTGATGAGCCACACAGTTCCTATTCCCATCCTGCACAGGCCGATGCCCATCGCAAACTGAACTAATTGGTACTGAGAATATATAATATATGGGCAGTCTCACTTCCAATTCCCTCACAGTCGCTGGCTGAGATGTGCTTATGCACATCCTAGCCAATCAAGTTAGAGTGGCTGTTCTTTAACCCTTTGAGTTCCAAAAGGTCAAGCAACGCATTGCTTTGCAATGCATTGCGTACCCCTCTAGCACTCAAAGGGTTAAACTATGTGTTTTAAGCCGGTAGGACAATTGGATACTGACCAAGCCATTTTCTTTTGTCAGTCGGTATCCATTTTGCCCTACCAGATTTTTTATCTCCAACATTTGGATCAAACTCTAAAAGTTCAATTCAAAGGTGCAGTTTCATCTAATGGGGAAAAAGACTTGTCTTGTTAACTCTTTGAGTGTCAGAGTGCTACACAATGCATTGCATACCACTCTGGCACTCAAAGGGTTAAATACAACACTGGATATCCAGGGTACTTGTAAATGATCTCACATTTATAGACCATGAACAGTTAGTTTTGGATATTTTCAAAATTATCTGAAATTCACCAGAGCCTAAAAATTCAGCAGGCTTATTCTTCTTTTGGATCCTCTTTTCTGTTAAAAATCTGAATGGTGTTAAAAACACCCACCCCCTTATCATGCTACTGTACTTTCTGCACTTTTTGAACTAGGAGGCATTGCCCCTTTAAATAAATGAGAATTTGAGGACTATTATTGTGCCCTTTAGCTCAGTTGGTTTGCCAGTTCTTCTTAGTACATCAGTCTCACTTTGATATTCTGTAGCATTGTTTCATGGCATTTTTGCTATTAAAACACTTAATTCAAGGAGAAATTTCCTCTTTAAAGGGATCGTAATACTTCGTTTAAACTTTATTTTATTTTGTAGGCATTAAAAAACATGAAGAATGATATAAGTCTTATAGCTCAAACCTTTATGGTTTATGAGATATTCACAAGCAAAGTTTCCCCCTCCCGCCCCTTTTACCTAGTGTAAACAATCTCTTATCAGATGTGGAATCCAGTCCATAGACCAGACAGATAACAGAAGGGGACACTCTTATTCCTATGAAAACAATGAAAGCCCTGCCCCCCTTGACAAGCTTTTCAGGTTTTTCCCTTATCTTAATTGAAGATTGTCCCTCTCTGCAATCTACCTGGGCACCTCCCTTCTGCTCAGGCTGAATAGTGTGACAGTGACATCAGTAAAAGGGGCGGGAGGGGGATACTTTGTCACTGAATTACTCTGGAACTACAACTCTGACCGAACTGAAATAACACTCTCCAAAGTCCAAATACTGTGATGATTAATTAGAGCTGTTTTTATTATGAAACATTACTATCCCTTTAAGTCAACTAAACGTCAGCAATTAGCCACTTGCTAAACATTATTTAATACTTTAGACACTAAAGATATCTCCAGTGCACTGTGAATGGTTAAAATAATCTGAGATTTGTATCTGATAACCCTTTGGGGAATTTATTATTGAGAATGAGCCTGCTTTGTTCTTCAGGACAGGGATGTGAATATGCATGTGAGCATGTTTTTTTTTCTTTTCAGTGCAAAGCTGAGGACAGGATGTTGTGCTGCAATTTCTGTTCTGCATGGACAGCAATTTAGTCTAAGAAGTACCCAACAGTTGGTTATTAGTTCAGGAAGATGACTTTTGATGACTAGTCTAACCACTGATTTAAGCAGTACAATAATCTATTATTATTTCTCAATTTCCATATATTTCACTGTTTGCTGTGGATGGTGATACACATAGTCAGCAGTTCTATTTTAGAAAAGATTATTTGGTCACAGTAAGATCTACTAGTTGTAGTGCTGATATTAAATAAGGATCAGGGTTATTTAGTGATAAAACTAATGGTATCACTACTTTGGTGTATAATTTTTATCAAAAAATAAAACACTCACATTAAAGCCAGCATTAACATTCTCATTCAAGCAATACAAATTGTGTAAATAACAGTATAGCCTGGACACTATGACACCCCTGTTATTTGCTGTCATCAATACTAGGGATGAGCGAGCACCCCGATGCTCGGGTGCTCGGGTGCTCTGACCGAGCACCCCCTGATGCTCGAGTGCTCGGCCGAGCACCCGAGCCCCATTCAAATGAATGGGAGCACTCGAGCATTAAACCAGGCACCCCCTGCTCTGATGAGCGGAGGGTGCCTGGTCAATGTCCCCCTTCATCTCCGCTATGCCCCTCTTCCACAATGTCCCCCTTCATCTCCTATGCCATAGCGGAGATGAAGGGGGACATTGTGGAAGAGGGGCATAGCGGAGATGAAGGGGGACATTGTGGAAGAGGGGCATAGAGTCTATGCCCCTCTTCCACAATGTCCCCCTTCATCTCCGCTATGCCCCTCTTCCACAATGTCCCCCTTCATCTCCTCTATGGCATAGGAGATGAAGGGGGACATTGTGGAAGAGGGGCATAGCGGAGATGAAGGGGCACATTGTGGAAGACGGGCATAGCGGAGATGAAGGGGGACATTGTGGAAGAGGGGCATAGAGTCTATGCCCCTCTTCCACAATGTCCCCCTTCATCTCCGCAATGCCCCCTTCATCTCCGCAATGCCCCCGTACCTCCATTCCCTGGTGGTCCAGCGGAGCGTCTTCGGATCTGTGCCTCTTCCGGCACAGATCCTCTTCACCCGAACATGTCGGGCGAGCACATGGCGGTACTCGTACGAGTACCGCCATGTGCCGAGCAGAGCGATGCTCGAGCCGATCCGAGCATCGGCCGAGCACGCTCGCTCAACACTAATCAATACACCTACGTATATAAAAGAAGAAGTGAGTAATGTAACCAATATTGTGCCTGCCTCGCACATACACATCCAGGGGTCTCAGTAAGGAGGAATTATTCAAATCTCCACACTGACGCTCCCATAGGTCCATTCATAGGGGCAGGGGGCTTCACCTGGTCACTCCTTTGAAAATCTTTGCAAGGAGTTGCACAGATTCCAGTAAAAAGTCAAGGAGCACACATTTGAAGGCACACCTTTAGAAACACATACACAAAACAACACCCTTTTGGTGATTAACCCAAGGATGCAGAATGCTATTCACATGATGCCGGAGATAACTCACACACACTATACAAAGGTAGGTGCATATTACATACAAACTATACAGATGTAGGTATTTATTACATAACATACACACACTCTTCAGGGACAGGTGCATATCACGTAACACATGCTCTATTCAGAGTATGTATGGGTGACATTTTTCAACATAAACTAAAACAGATGAAAAATAGCATTTCCCACCAAGCAGGAAAGGTTTCCCAAAAAGAGCCTATTTTCACTTATTCCCATCTAGCTCATTGCATTGAAATAAATGGAAAGACTGAATTTCTCTGTTGTCCAATACAGGTTACTGTTAACTTTGGGTAGACGATCAGCCCCTTTAAGTAGGCAGGAACAATTCTAGAATTGATTGCAGGGGGTGGAGCCTACCTTCCCTCCTTGGCTGCAGCTAGCCAATCAGCTCCAGAAAGACACAGGCAAGAGAACAGTTCTGCTATGGTTTTAGACATTTTTTATTTTTCTGTTAGAAATGGAATACCACTACTAGGCGGATTACCATAATTGACAATGCCCTTAGATGTGGCTAGTTAGGTATCCAGGTGCTTTTTGTGGACCTTAAGCCCTGGGGGGAAATTTTTGAGTACAAGTTCTTTCCTCAGAAGTTGCCCACTGAGGCTTCTTCTTGATACATGGTAATCTGAAGACAGAAGATCTGCAGGAAAGGTGAGCAACCCTTTGAGTGCTACAGGTCCACATGTCCCACAGTGCCCCTCCGCACAGAGGTTTTTTTCCTTGGGAGTCCTTATTGCACACTCCTGCACTCATTGGGTCTATCTGTATGTCTGTTGGGTGTTTTGGAGCAGGTTTATGTGGTAACTTTACCCTTTAACTGCTGGTTTGCATCTTTTGGGGGGGTTATTGTCACTTTCCCAACTGGGTTCAGTGTTTTTTGAGACTTCTAACTGGTTCTAGTGATGTCTCATGTAATTTTATTTTACAGTTTTAACCTTGACAGAACTTGAGTAAAGACGAGCTTTACCGCATAGACGCCATTGCTCCATTCACTCCTATGGGACTGTACAGTTTGGGACATATCTCTGCAACTGCTCAACATAGCGACTTCAGAGAGGGCTCATTTTAATTGTCTGACCTTGCTCTTTCATCCGGTTAACATTGCAAGTGTGTTGGGGGGTCAGGGGGCTTTGGGCACTGTTGGGGTACTTATTCTGGGAAAACTACATTTCCCATGAGAGCTTGCTTTGTGCGCTTGTTTCTGATTGGCTCCCGCCGCTGGAGCCATTTTGTGCATTTTCTACGCAGGGCTTGGACTCTCCTTCTCTCCTCTGCAGATTAACCCTTCGTCTTCCAGATAAGTGTATTTTAGTGATTTCTGGGGTGAAAATGTAATCTTTCACACTGTAATTGGGTGATTCATTATACTAAATGTTTTTGACACTGTAAGAATGCCTAATCTGTTGGAGCATGGGGCCAGACCTAAGACTAAGGACACTGGGGTCTCTGTGTCCCCTATTGCACACTGTTCCTCATGTCATTCAGGGTTACCTAGAGAATTCTCAGGTCATTTATGCCCAGCATGTTCTGATGTCCATGAGTCTCTCCCAGGGACCTCCAGCCATGCATTAGAGCCAGTTTGGGTGCAAAAGCTCAAGGCTGCTACTAGGGACCTTTGGTCTACATTGCAACTCTTTCCATCCCAGTTACAGGGGGTCTTCCACTCATGGCACACCCCCTCTTCCCTCAAATCTTCCCTAAACCGCAGGGAGTACCTGACGTATCAGATTCCTCTGAGGAGGAACTGTTGGTGGATTCAGATGTTGAGGGATGTTCTGCTGTGGGTTCCTCTCAGTTTTTTGGGGACCCCTTTGAGGCTGATCCTGAGCCCTCAGCTGAGGGCCTGATCAGGGCTGTCTTGACTACACTAAACATTTCCTTAGTTCAGGAGGTTTCTTCAGACCCTTCTGATATGTTTCAGGAGCCTAAAAAGCCCCTTACTTGTTTTCCACCTAACCCCACTCTTGACCGCCTTGTGTCTGATGAGTGGAAATCTCCGGACAGGAAACCTTCTGTTTCCATGAAATTTGCCAAACTTTACCCCTTCTCTGAGACGGCGCTTGCTCAGTTGGTTCATCCCCCAAAGTGGATGCTCCTATCTCCAGGCTATCTAAGTCTACTACCTTGCCAGTTTCTGATGCGTCTGCTCTGAAAGACTGGACTGACAAGAAACTTGAGGTTTCCCTCAAGTCCATTTTTGCCACTGCTGGTACTGCCATGCGTCCAGCTTTCGATGCAGCATGGGTGAACTGGGACATTGCGGTCTGGACTGAACAGCTCAACCTGGCTTTCCGTCAGGGTGCTCCTACTTCGGATATGTTGTGCCTTCTTGTCAACATTTCTGAGGACCAGCACTATATTTCTGCTGCCTTATTTGATGCCATCTGTTTGGTGGCTAGGGTTTCCACCATGTCTGTGGTTGCCAGATGGGCTCTTTGGCACAAGATCTGGTCTGCTGACACTGCTTCCAAGAAAGCCTTGTTCTCCTTGCCTTTTCAAGGCATGCCATTGTTTGGGCCCGATCTTAAAGATCTGATAGTACCCTTCTGCCCTTGGTCCCCAGGATGAAAACACCTCTCAAGCATAATCATTCTTTTTGTTCCTTCCTGACTGAGACATATCCAGCAAACCAGGCGGTTCCCTCAGCTCCATTTGCCTCCTTCAAGCCCAAACAGCAATGGAAGCCCAAGGTCTCCTCCAAGCCCAAGGCTTCCAAGCCTTTTTCGGCATGACTCACCGAACCCAGAGCCCCAGTCTGCTGTGGGTGGTCGTTTGTGTCACTACCACTGTGTCTGGAAGGATTCAGTAGCGGACCCATGGGTTTTACAGGTGGTGACAGATGGGTACAGGATCCTTTTCGTCTCTCTTCCTCCCTTTTGTTTTTTCCCTTCTCATGCGCCTCAGGGCGCAGAGAAATGCTGTCTGTTCAACGGCGCTATTCAGGCTCCTCTGGACAAGGATGTTCTAGAGCCGGTTCCAGTTCAAGTCAGAGGTATGGGTTTTTACTCAAACCTCTTTGAGGTCTACAAGAGGGACGGAGGTTGTCGTCCCATTTTGGATTTGAAAGATCTCAATTCCTTTGTGATCAGGACTCATTATCACCAGGAGTCCCTAAGGACAGTGATTGCTGCCGGGGGAATTCCTTGCTTCTCTGGATCTTCAGGACGCGTATCTACACATCTCCATTCATCCAGAGAGCTGGCAGTATCTCAGATTTGCCTGCGACCGATGGCACTTTCAGTTTTTAGCTCTTCCCTTTGGTCTGACTACAGCTCCTCAAGTCTTCAACCGTGTCCTGAGAGCTTTAGTGTCTGTCCTCCACCAGGATGGCATCAGAGTTACTCCATACATGGACGACCTGCTTCTGAAAGTCCCTTCTGTGGAACTTCTTCATCAGCAGGTTCAGGACTGCATTTATGCTCTCACCCATCATGGGTGGATCATCAACATGGACAAGTCGGATCTTCTCCCATCCCAGCATCTGGTCTTCCTGGACATTCTCTTTGACACTCAGCAGAGCATGGTGTTTCTCACAGAGGAAGTGGATCAACAGATCTCCCAAAGAGTATCTGCTGTTCTGGCTCTCGAACCAGTTCCAGCCAAGAAGCTGTCCTCTCTAGTGGGAAAATTCATCTCCACCATAGAAGCGGTCCCATTTTCCATGGCTCACACCAGGGAATTCCAGAGGTTTGTGATTCAGGTGTGCAGGGGTCAGCCTGACTTTCCGAAGACGTTGGTGTCAATTCCTCTTCATGTGGATCCGAGTTTGTCCTGGTGGCTCGACCTCTCCAGTCTGCTGAAGGGCAAGTCCTTCCTAGTATCCTTCTGGACCACTGTGATGACAGATGCCTGCCTCTTCAGATGGGGAGAGTCCTGGGTTGCCTGAGTGCACAAGGCCGGTGGTCTCCAAAGGAATCTCTCCTTCCCATCAACGTGTTGGAGCTTCAGGCAATATTCCATGCCCCTCGGCATTGGACTCCCCAGCTGAAAGAATGCCTACTCCGGGGACAGTCCGACAACACCACGGCACTGGCCTACATCAATAAGCAGGGAGGAAGAAGAAGTCTTGCCGCTTGGTTAGACTTCAAGGCTATTTTGTCCTGGGCAGAAGAACACGTTCCTGCCATATCCACAGTACACATTCCTGGCGTACACAATGTCATGGTGGACTTTCTCAGTCGACACACGGTGGACAGCGGACAGTGGGAACTGCACCCAGAGGTGTTTTCTCTCTCATTGTTCTGAATTGGGGTCTTCCTTGTATTGACCTTATGGCGACAAAACACACCAGGAAGATCCCAAGGTTCTGATCTCGCTGGAAGGATCCTCTAACTCTAGCGGTGGATGCCATGTCCATTCCTTGGTTATTTCCTCTGGCTTACATCTTTCTTCCCCTTCCTATGTTGCACAGGGTGTTACAGAAATTGAGATTAGAGCACTGTCCAGTCATTCTGATTGCTCCATACTAGCCTCTGCAGGCTTGGTTTCCGGAGCTTCTGATATGTCAGTGGCGGAGCCATTCCGGCTCCCTTACTGTCCGGATCTTCTTCTACAGGTTTACCTATGGAAGGAGGATGTTCATCGTCTGGCTCTGACGGCCTGGAAATTGAATCCTCAATACGGAAGAAGGGTTCATCTTCTAGTGTGGTGGCTCCTATGCTTAGTGCCCGCAAACCGGTTTCTTCTAAGGCCTACCATTGTGTTTGGTCGACCTTACTATCTTGGTGTGCTGATAGGGACCTCTCTCAGGATTTTGATGTGCCTACGGTCCTGGCCTTCTTGCAGGACGGTGTGGATAAGTGCCTCAGCTTGTATTCCCTTAAGGTTCAGACTTCTGCTCTCTCTGTTTTCTTTCAGAGACGCATTGCTATTCTTTCTGATGTCAGGGTTTTCTTGCAGGGTGTTGCTCATACTCTTCCTGTCTTAAAGACTCCCACTTCTCAGTGAGACCTTTATTTGGTCTTGGGCATCCTTAAGCTCCCTCCCTTTGAGTCCTTGGCTACTATTCCTCTACGCCTGCTGACGTGGAAAATGACTTTTCTCCTGGCGTTCGTGTCTGTTCGCCATGTCGCTGAGTTACATGCTCTGTCTTGTAAACCACCCGTTTTGGTGTTTCACAAAGACAATGTGTTGCTTCGCACTTCTCAGGAGTTTCTCCCGTAGGTGGTTTCTGAGTTCCACATTAATCAGGAAATTGTGGTGCCTTCTTTCAGCCCTGACCCTACCTCTGACAAGGCGAGAGATCTCCACTTGTTAGATGTGGTGCGTTGTCTTAAATTTTATGTACATTGCACCAAGCCCATTAGACAATTTGACACGCTGTTAGTCATTCCTGAGGGCCCCAGGGCAGGAAGACCTGTATCCAAAGTGACTGTTGTGTTTTGGATCAAGTCCACTATTCGTAAGGCTTATGAACTGAGGAAGAAACCCGCTGATCAGTTGTGCAAGGCTGCCACTTGGTCGTCTGTGCACACCTATTTGAAGCACTACCGTGTTGATGTGCTGGCGTCGGCTGACACCAACTTTGAGAGGAAGATCCTGGAGGCAGTCTTGCCTGTCTAGGATCTTCGTCGGTTCTTTGGTGCTTCCTTCACTTTTGAGCCCTGTTGGCTCTAGTTCCGTCTGCTGTGTAACAGTTCTTGGGGTGTTGTTACCCCTGTTCAGTGTCCGTTGACACTTAATTGTTTTGTTGGGCTATCTCTGATCTGATGGTTCATATCTGCTCTGGTAACTTTGGGGGCTTTCTGCCTGGTCCTTGCCTTACTTCCCGCCTCTGGGAAACTCAATGGTTGGACATCCCAAAGTTACCAGTAACCTGTATTGGATGACAGAGAAAAGAGGATTTTAGTCTTACCTGTTAAATCCTTTTCTCTTAGTCCATACAGTTTACTGGTCTCCCACCCTGTCAAGGGACCATGCTTGGCTCTCCTGTGGCCGATTGTGGGGGTTCTTCAGGGTCATGCTCACAGGACTCTTCTTTCCCTTCCACTATCTAGTCAATAGTTAGTGTCTCAAATCTTTCTGGAGCTGGCTGGCTAGCTGCAGCCAAGAAGGGAAGGTAGGCTCCACCCCATGCAATCAATTCTAGAATTGTTCCTGCCTACTTAAAGGGGCAGAATGCCTACCCAAAGTTACCAGTAACCTGTATGGACTAAGAGAAAAGGATTTAACAGGTAAGACTAAAATCCTTTTTTCCCTACCACGTAGGGTAAATGTCCCTCCTTTCCCAACAGGAATAGTAAAAAAGGGGTATCAGGTTACCTCAGAAAGATGTTCTGTGTTTGTTAGAAATTAGTACAAATTTACAGTTCATTAAAATTGGCAAATTACGTGAAGTTGTAGTTTAGTTTAGGGATTTGTGTGGGCAGGAAATGTATTATCTGTGTTAGGGGAGCCTGGAGTGTGAAGGGAGGATGGAGATTTATCCCAGAATCTAAGTTGACCGAGATAGGCAGCTTGGATCCAAGTTCCTTCCTGAGCTGGCTATTATCTCTGTGTTAGGGTAGTTTGGGTATATATGAAGGGAGCAAAGGAAATTTACTTCAAACACCCCCACATTTTATGTGACAGGAAACTGACAGATGTTATTCAGGTTCCTTTCTGCTTGCTGTTCTCTGTTAGGGGAGTGTGGGAGAGAAGCTGTTTCACTACTTCACAGCTTCCAAAACTGTCTCAATTGTCTTTTTAAATGCCGACTTTCATTTTTAGGCCACTTTTACGCCACATTTGTCATAACGTCAGGTTTATCAATCTCCCCTATGTAATCTTATATGTGATTATTCATCATTTTGCTATGGGATTTGTACTTAAAGGGATAGTAATACTTCATTTTATCTATATTTTATTTTGTAGGCATTAAAAAAACATTAAGAACGATATAAGTCTTATCTCTCAAACCTTTATGGTTTCTGCATTTATGCATAATGTTACTGCGTTGCATATAAAAATTTAAAATAACAAATTGGTGCACATATTTTGTATTGTGGGCGTGGTCATGTGGGCGTGGTTAGGATTAGCCAATCTGTCTGAGCTAGTAGTGTATGCATCTAATGCAGGAAGTGATATTGCGAACGATATTGAATGTTTGTGTGGTGGTGTTTCAAATGCTATATTTTGTGTGCAAATTAGGAAATTTTGATGCTCAATTCAAGATTTTTTCGGTAAACAGCTTCCTGGACTACAGCTTGTGCAATAGTTATTTGTGCACGTTAAAATCACTATTTCACATTTAGCGCTAACAAGGTTTCTTGCATTATGCCAATAGCTCCTTCTTGAGGCTCAAATTAGAAGCCGGTTCAGTGCTTTTTACACCAGGATACTACAAAGAATCCTTACAACTTTAGTAAATTCTATAACATTAAAAACACTTAAAAACTGATACTCCTCCTTACTGGTCGGCTATAACAAAGAAATCAAAATACAATGTACCTCATCTTACAGTTCAATTATCCTGTTGAGGCTAGTTGCTATCTATACTATAAGATAGTATTTTGTAGGCGCAAACATCTGACTGCATGGATATGTATCCAGCCTTATTTATTTTCTGTTGAATATGTAGCATAATAAAGTGGTCAGCACTGTAATTAATATCTCTCAGCTCCCTGTATTTGTTTTCTGGGTTTTTTTTTCCATCCTCCTTT
The DNA here is from genome assembly GCA_037306005.1 of Rhinophrynus dorsalis. Taxonomy (NCBI): domain Eukaryota; kingdom Metazoa; phylum Chordata; class Amphibia; order Anura; family Rhinophrynidae; genus Rhinophrynus; species Rhinophrynus dorsalis. Next base: position 75,788,954 of record CM074725.1, read on the forward strand.
GTATTATAATGATAGTTTGATTGGTCTTAGGTGACTTTTCTCTCTATACAACCATGCTCTCATATTAGAGCTGTCATGCTGATTATATCACTTGATTAGTATTTTTATTTTATTTCTACAACTGCCCGAAAATTTTATGTTTTGCTATATGCAGTTCATCCTCAAAGGCACAAAGTTTCCAATAATTAAAGGGTTAGTAAGGTCCAGAAAAAAAGATTGTGTATTTTGTAGTGCTGCAAAAGTTGAGCTAAATGCAAAAAAATGTATCTCTCAAACACTATGGTTTGAGAGATGCAGGCATTTAAAGTTTGATGTGTCCTGCTTTCAGCTGTAAAGCTGTCAGCAGGAGATCCATGTTGGTTGACACTGAGGCTCTGCAGTAGTGCCGCAATCGTGTTATTTACTTATATGTTAATCTTACGGGATTTCAGAGGTTAAATTCACATCCTAGTCTCATCACAGATATTTATGTGGTGCCTACATTCAATGCACCAAATATCCTACTGGAACTTGCTATCCCAGGACTTAAAGGGAAAGTAATTTTTCAAAATAAAAGCAGCTGCAATTAATCTTCAAAGTATTTGAGCCATGGAGAGTGTTATTTCAATACTGTCAGAGTTGTAGTTCAAGAGTAATTGAATGATAAAGTATTCCACTCCTGCCCCTTTTACCTAGTGTAACACTGCTCTCCTCAGATGTGGTATCTGGTCTCCTTGACCAGGCAGATCACAGCAAGAGTAATTGAATGATAAAGTGTCTCCCTCCCGTCCCTTTTACTGATGTAACACTGCTCACTTCAGAACAGAAAGGTGGTGTTCAGATGGCTTGCTGAGAAGGACAATCTTCAATTAGCATAAGGGAAGAACCTGTCGTGTGGGCATGGTTTACATTGATGTCACAACAAGAAGATTGTCCCTTGCTGTGAGCTGTCTGGTCTCAAGACCAGATTCCACATCTGAGGGGAGGTGGCTTACACTAGGTAAAAGGGGCAGAAGGAGGATACTCTATCATTCAGTTACTTTTGAACTACAACTCTGACAGTATTGAAACAACACTCTCCATGAACCAAATACTATGGTCCAGATGTTCTTATAGCTTCTGTGTTTCATAGCACACTCATCTAAGGATGTGTTATTTGATTATTAGACCCATTACTGAGGATCCATGTAGCCATCAGGATATAATTACCCGGATTATGTTGATACCAAATTTTGATTAGCGATCAGTGTTTCAATTGCTTATTCTTACACAGATGCCTTTCATCCACATCACTATGTGACCTCCTGGCTTCATAGGGATCAAATTGGTATCTGAATAACGTGCACTAATAAAACACAGGGAACATTTCTTAAAAACAGTGGCATAGTGAACAATTCAAACTAAACATGCAGTGGATTAATAACTATCAGTTCAAACTATATGGCCAGTAAGCCTAGAATGCAGAAGAACACATATATATTTGCCCATGACTCTCAATATCTATCTGATGAGGTTTTTGATACCTCTTTAATAGCATTCAAGCTCATATATCTGTTTATTAGAATCCACAGTATGGGGTTCTTGTGTGAAACATGTTAGTGGATGGGGAGAGGGTTGCTACTTTGTTTCCTTCCTGTTTCTTTTAGCCAATCAATCATCTGTAGCATTTTATATAAATTGATTCTGTAATCACTGTGTTCCTTGAGCCTATAAATGTGTTGGAGCACCTAGCAACTTCCATCTATGTCCCGCTTCACCCTTGCCCTTCCATACTGATGTATTATGTATATCAAAAAAAAGATGTTTTAAATGAATCCAACATCTACAAATGCTCATTCTTGAAGTCTTTTGAGTGTGGCTGCATCTGTTTATCTATACTATGGAATATGCCGGTCAAGGAAGGACCATGGCGGCCTTGCACTCAGCATTATCAGTGAGTTCAAGACAGCATTGGGCATGGTTGGTGAATGGCGTGCTAGAACTATCATGTCTGCTTAACAGCATGGGGAATATCACCATTGTGTGTTAGCCCCACATACACTGACTGACACCCCCAGCCTTGTTCCTTTGCCCAGGACACAGACATTATGAGTCCTCTTCGATCTATTGTGCATCTCCCCGATGTCTTCACTCCTTCCAAGCATCTGTTTGGAACTGCTAAAGGAGCTTCTCAGTTCAAACTGAATTGCTATGGGGTGTTGAGCCTAACCTACAGCACATAAACGCTCCTTTTTAAAGCAATACAATTTTGTGGTAATATCTAATCTTACACCTCTGCTATCATAATTCCAGTGCTGCGGGCAACTAGTGCAACATAATATATCCCAGTTGCTTATTGTTTTTCTCTGTTGTCCAATATAGGTTACTGGTAACTTTGGGTAGGCGACCTGTCCCTTTAAGTAAGACAAGAAACTTTCTTGAATAAGAAGTGCTGGGAGGAGCCTACCTTCCCTCTCAGTCTGCAGTAGCCAATACTCTCCAGTTAGATCGTTTCCTTTGAAGAGGAAAGACAGAGAAGCTGTTCTGCTTTAGTTTTAGTGTTTTATTGTTTTTTGTTAGATATAGAATACCACCATTAAGCAGATTACCATAACTGACAATGCCCTTAGATGTGGATAACTCAGTTTGCAGGTGCTATGGCTGACCTTTTAGCCCTGAGGGGAAAATCTTGCTGGACAAGTTCTTTCCCAGGAGTGGCCCACGAAGGCTTCTTCTTAAATACATGGTAATCTGAAGATAGAAGACCTACTAAAAACGTGAGTAACTCCTTGAGTGCTGAGGTCCACTTGTCTCATGCTTACTCTCCACACAGAGTTCTCCATTGGAGTTCCTATTCCATACTCCTGCATTCATTGGTTTTGCCTGTATGTCTGCTGGGGGGCTTGGAGCAGTGTTTCTGTGGTAATTTAACCCGTTGTATGCTATTTTGACATGTTTTGGGTACTTTTCAACACTTTCCCACTTGGGGGCAGTGTTTATTCCACTTTTGCTGTGTTTTCTGGTGTATTTGCTAATTTTTTTACCTCGGTGTAAATTTTGTAAGATTTGTTTTTACCGCATAGACGCCACGCTCCATTCACCTCTATGAGATTTTACTGTTTTGGACATATCTCTGCAACCGTTCATCATAGCAATAGACATGTCTCATTTTGTTTGTCTACCCTTATTCTATGATCCGGTTCATGCTCTGAGTGTTTTGGGAGGCTCGGGGGGCTTCGGGCACTGTTTGGGGTACTTGTACAGGGAAACTACATTTGCTATGAGGGCTTGCTTCGGACGCTTGTTACTGATTGGCTCCAGTTGCGGTCGCCATTTTCTTTCATCCCTTCACGAATATCCTATGCAGGGCTGGAGCTTTCCTTCTCTCCTCAGCTGATTAAGGCTTCGCCTGCCAGATAAGTGCATTTCTGGGGGTTAAATGTTAATCTTAAACACTGTTTAGCGTATGCCAGATATACTGAGACGTTTGTGACACTGTGAGAATGTCTAATCCGTCTGAACTTGGGGCTAGGCCTAAGACTAAGGACCCTGGGACGTCTGTGACCCCCATTGCGCATTGTTCCTTTTGTCAATCAGGGTTACCTAGAGAATACTCAGGTCATTTATGCCCTACATGTGCTGCTGCCCCTGAGTCACCTCCAGGGACCTCCAGCCACGTATTAGAGCCAATTTGCTTACAGAAGTTTAAGGCTACTACTAAAGATTTAAAGTCTACCTTACAACTGTTACCATCTCAATTGAGTGGGGTCTTCCAGGCTTGGCAACCCCCTGTATCCAACAGATCATCCCTGCCTAAACCGCAGGGGATACCTCATGTGTCTGATTCATCTGATGAGGAACTCTTAATGGATTCAGATGACGAGGGTAATTTTGTGGAGGCGTCTTCCCAGTTTTTTTGGGGACCCATTTGAGGCTGACCCTGACCCCTCTGTTGAGGGCCTGATCAGGGCCGTCCTCACTACTTTGAATATTCCCTTGGCATCTGAAGATCCCAAGGACCCTTCTGATGTGTTTCAGGAGCCTAAGACGCAGTCTACCTGCTTTCCTCCCAATCTCACTTTTGACCATCTGGTCTTGGATGAGTGGAAGCTTCCTGACAAGAAGCTTGCTGTGTCTAGAAAATTTGCTAAATTGTATCCCTTCTCTGATGCGGCTTCGGTACAGTGGGCTCAACCTCCTAAGGTGGATGCCTCGGTTTCTAGACTCTCTAAGTCCACTGCTCTGAGAGTGGTGGATGCATCTGTTCTCAAGAATTGGACAGATAGGAAGATTGAGGCCTTGTTGAAGTCTGTACTTCCTTGCGTCCTGCTTTTGTGGCTGCTTGGGTAAATAGAGCCATTGCAGTTTGAACTGAGCAGCTAACAGTGGCTGTCCATCAAGGGACTCCAACTTCTGACTTGTTGCGGCTCTTAACTAATATTTCTGAAGCCCAGCATTATGTGTCTGCAGGGATTTTAGATTACATACGTTTGGTAGGAAGAGTTTCCACCATGTCTGTGATGGCCAGATGTGCTCTTTGGCTTAAGATCTGGTCTGCTGACACTACCTCCAGGAAGACGCTTCTTTCCTTGCCTTTCTTGGGAACCTCTCTGTTTGGGCCTGAGCTGAAAGACATCATCAGTGAGGCTACTGGGGGGAAGAGCGCCCTGTTGCCTTTCCTCCCCAAGAAGAAGCCACAGTCCAGACGGAATAGGCTTTTTCGTCCCTTTCAGATTGAGGCGCACGCAGCGACCCACGCAGTTCCCCAGGCACCTCGTACCTCCACCAAGCCTAAACAACAGTGGAGACCCAAGCAGTCCTTGGCTAAGCCCAAGACTGCCAAACCTTCTTCGGCATGACTCATTGAACCCTGGTTCCCATGAATCAGTGGGTGGTCGCTTTTACCACTCTATCTGGACAGACTCCGTGGCGGATCCGTAGGTTCTTCAAGTCATGACAGAGGGGTACAGGATTCCCTTTACCTCTTTTCCTCCACCCAGGTTTCATCTTTCACACACTCCTCATGCTGCAGACAAGCTTTGGCTTTTCACTGGGGCGGTTCAGACCCTTTTGGACAAAGATGTTTTGGAGCCGGTTCCCAAACCAGAACAGGGTTTTGGTTTCTATTCCAACCTGTTTGTGGTCAACAAGAAGAACGGCAGATGTCATCCTATCCTGGACCTCAAGCATCTCAATTCCATCATGGTCAAGGCTCATTATCATCAGGAGTCTCTACGGACTGTGATCGCCGCAATGTCTCCTGGAGAGTTTCTCGCCTCCCTGGATCTTTAGGATGCATACGTGTACATTGCCATTCATCCAGAGAGCCGGCAATACCTCCGGTTTGCCTGCGACCAAGGGCACTTTGTTTTCTGCTTTTCCCTTTTGTCTGTCTACTGCTCCACAGGTCTTAAATCAGGTTCTAGGTGCCTTGATATCACTGTTGCACAAGACCGGGGTCCGAGTTACTCCTTACATGGACGATCTCCTGCTGAAGGCCGCATCTCCGGAGCTTCTGCATCACCAGGTCCAGGAATGCATTCACGTTCTCTCCCATCATGGGTGTATCTTGAACATGGACAAGTCGGATCTGGTTCCATCTCAGAGCCTTGTTTACCTGGGACTTCTCTTCGACATACTGAAGGGGATGGTGTTCCTCAAGGACGAGGTAGATCACGAGATCGCATGCAAAGTATCTACTGTCCTAGAGTTGGATCCGGTGCCAGCCAAGAAGTTGACGTCTCTGGTGGGGAAATTCATTTCCATCAAGGAAGCAGTCCCGTTCTCCATGGCTTATGCGAGGGAACTTCAACGGTTTGTGATCCAGGCCTGCAAGGGTCAGACGGATCTCTTGAATATATCAATCTCTCTCCCCCTACATGTGGAGTCTGTCATGGTGGCTCGCATCTCCAGAAAGGCAGGGCCTTCCTAATTCCCTCCTGGATGACTGTAACCACAGATGCCAGTCTGTCAGGTTGGGGTGCAGTCTTGGGTCACCTGAATGTCCAGGGCCGGTGGTCTCCAGAGGAGATTCTCCTTCCCATCAATGTATAGGAGCTTCAAGCAATCTTCCATGCTCTCTGGTATCGGATGGTCCAGTTGGAGAGTTGTCCTGTTCGAGTCCAATCAGACAACACCACGGCCGTGGCTTACATCAACAAGCAAGGCGGCACAAGAAGTTTTGCAGCTTGGATGGAGGTCAAGGCTATTTTGGCCTGGGCAGAAGATGATGTTCCTGCTATTTCCGCAGTTCACATTTCAGGCGTGGACAACATCCTGGCAGACTTCTTAAGTCAGCACACCATCGACAGTGGAGAATGGGAACCGAATCAGGAGGTGTTCCATCTCATTGTCCAGAAGTGGGGTCTTCCTCAGATCGACCTGATGGCAACGAGACACAACAGGAATGTTCCACTGTTCTGCTCCCTTTGGAACGACTCTCAGGCTCTAACAGTGGATGTCATGTCCAGTCCATGGAGTTTTTTTCTGGCATACATAATTCCCCCTCTTCCCATGTTGCACAGGGTATTGAGGAAACTTCGTCTGGAGCAATCTCCAGTCATTCTAATTGCTCCATATTGGCCTCGCCAGTCTTGGTTTCCGGAGCTTCTGGATCTGTCAGTGGTGGAATCGTTTCGACTTCCCCACCGTCCAGATCTTCTTTTACAGGGATACCTGTGGAAGGAAGACGTTGAACGTTTGGGTTTGACGGCCTGGAAGTTGAATCCTCAATTTTGAAGAAGAAGGGCTTTTCTTCTGAGGTCGTTGCTACTATGCTTCGTGCTCGGAAGCCTGTTTCTTATAAGGCATACCATCAGGTTTGGTCTACCTTTCTCACTTGGTGTGCTGACAGGGATCTTTCCTACGATCTCCCTATGATCCTGTATTTTTTGCAGGATGGGGTTGATAAGTGTATCAGTTTGAGTTCCTTGAAGGTTCTGACTTCTGCGCTCTCTGTTTTCTTTCAGAGACGTCTTGCCATTATCCCTGATGTCAAGGTTTTCTTCCAGGGTGCTGTTCGCCCTGCTTTTAAGAGTCCCACTCCTCAGTGGGATCTGAATTTGGTCTTAGGTGTTCTCCAGCATCCACCTTTGAGTCCCTGGCTACCATTCCTTTACGTCTCTTGACTTGGAAGATGGCTTTTCTCCTGGCGATTGTGTCTGTTCGCCTTGTCATGGAGTTACATGCTTTGTCCTGTAAACCCCCCTTTTTGATTTTCATGAGGACAAGGTGGTTCTTTGCAATCCTCAGGAATTTCTACCGAAGGTGGTTTCTGAGTTCCACATTAACCAGGAAATAGTGGTGCCTTCTTTTTGTTCTGACCCTACATCTGACAAGGAAAGGGATCTTCACTCGTTGGATGTTGTGCGCTGCCTTAAGTTTTATGTGCATCGTACTAAGTCCATCTGCCAGTATGATCCATTGTTCTTCATTTCTGAGGGTCCTAGGGCTAGTAAGCCAGCTTCTAAGGTTACCATTGCTTCATGGATTAAGTCCATCATTCATAAGGCTTACGAATTAAGGAAGAAGCCTGTGCCCTTTTGGGTTACGGCTCATTCTACCCGATCTATTGGAGCCTCTTGTGCTTACAAGAATCAGGCCTGGACTTTTCAGTTGTGCAAGGCGGCTGCTTGGTCGTCAGTGCACAGCTTTTCCAAACACTACCGTGTTGATGTGCTGGCATCGGCTGATGCCAGTTTTGGCAGGAAGATCCTAGAGGCTGTATTGTCTGTCTAGGGTCTTTCTAGGTACCTTTAGTACTCCTTAACTGTTGAGCTCTGTTGGCTCTAGTTCAGTGTGCTGTGTTACAGTTTCTGGTGTGTTTACACTGGCTTTCATATCCATTGACACTTTATTTTTAGAGGGTTGTGTATGATCTGTTTAGCTCATGTATGCTCTGGTGACTTTGAGGGCACTGTGCCTGGTCCTTGCCTTACTTCCCACCTCAGGGAACTCAGTGTTTGGACATACCAAAGTTACCAGTAACCTATATTGGACGACAGAGAAAATAGGATTTTAGTCTTACCTGTTAAATCCTCTTCTCTTAGTCCATATAGGTTATTGGTCTCCCACCCTGTGAAGGGACCATGTTTGGCTCTCCTGTGGCAGAACGTGGGAGTCCTTTCAGGTTCACGCTCACAGGAGTCTTCTTTTCCCTTTGGCTATCTAGTCAATAGTTAGTGTCATCGATCTAACTGGAGAGTATTGGCTACTGCAGGCTGAGAGGGAAGGTAGGCTCCACCCAGCACTTCTTATTCAAGAAATTCCTGTCTTTCTTAAAGGGGCAGGTCGCCTACCCAAAGTTACCAGTAACCTAAATGGATTAAGAGAAAAGGATTTAACAGGTAAGACTAATATCCTGTTATCTCTGTGCTATATTAAATCTCATTTATAACTGCTTAAGAAAACATTTCAAGCTCTGATTTCATATGATACTGACAGAAGACAATTCCTTAGTCCACTACCTCCTACCCATCTCCTTTTGATTTGTTATCGTCCTTCTCTGCCCCCTCCTTTAACCCTGTGTCACTTAAAATTGTAAAAAGCACACGCTTTGAATTGTATGCATAAATTCTAGTGTTTCTACCTGACATGTAATGTGTATATGAAACGGTTTATCTTTATAGAATTTTATACATAGGGGAATATGTATAAAAATAAAATGGAGCCAATTTGGGGTAAACCAACTGCAGCATATGGAATAAGTAGTAATTCATGTTTATTTTATACTGCTTTTAACCCTTAGGAAGCTACAGGGGTCTCCAGACACCTCAAAAGCAATGTGAGGCCATGCACTGCAGGCATCTCTAGCATCCAAAGGTTAATGGAGAATGCAACATTATAAATATTATACAGTATGTATACGAATATGATTGTGAATGTTGCAACCTGTCCAACAATTGCCTCACGCCAATTTACTGCACTGCTTTACCAAGGTGTGATTTGGGGCATTAGTTTAATCTGTGCATTGTTGTACTATATACTAATAAAGTTATTATAAAATTGGTGTAACTTTATACCTTTTTCCTTCTCTATGGGGCAGGCATAAGGGACTGTCTGGTATTAAAAGCATAGTATTGCTTAATATGGACAGAGCCTATATTGTAAAGTTTATCATACTGAGTAAAATAAGGGCACTTCCTCTGCTGAAACTCACATTTCTTTGGGTGTAATTCTTCTATGGCCTGAAATTTTGATGAAGCTGTTGCTACAGCAGGCAATAAATTGCTCTTACCAATGACAATAACCCTCAATACGCTGCTGTTACAACAGCACTGCTGTAAGATTTCAGGCTATGGAGGTATTGCACACAAAAAAGAAAGCTTTCGCTGCAATACCTTTTGAATAAAACATCTTACAGTGATTAGAGTACGGTATAACCCCCCACACACACACACCAACACACACACATATACACACACATGCAATACTATCCTTTTAATATCTACATTTAAATAAAGGAGGATTTTATGTGTCCCTTATGTTTGTTTGCCCCAAACAAGGTATGTCTGTGACACGTAGGTCAAAACCAGTAGACTTCAAGTCATGTGTACAGATGCCAGCAGTTTAGGGAATAAGATCACTGAACTCATTGCAATAATAACTAGTGAAGATGTGGTCTAAGTGGGGATTACCGACACCTGGTACAATGAAAAAAATAACTGGAGTATAGTAATACCAGGGTACTTTCTATTTAGAAAAGAAAGGAAAGGCAGAAAAGGAGGAGGGGTTGCCACTTATGTCAAAAATAGCTTAAAGGTTAATCTTTTACAGGGTATGGAGGAGATCACAGAGACTGTATGGATAACTTTAGAATATTGGAATAAGATGGTCACTCTTATAGGTGTAATCTATAGACACCCAGGACAAGCAGAAGAGTTGACTCAACTGCTGGTCAAGGAAGTAACTAAGATGACAGTGAAAGGTGAGGTTATTATTATGGAAGACTTTAATCTTTCTGATGTGGACTGGAAAAACCAAGCAGCAGGTTCAGCCAGGAGTAAAGAGATCCTAAATTCTTTACATGGATTAGCTCTTAGTCAATTAGTAGAAGAGCTGACTAGGAAGGAAGCCACACTAGATTTATTATTTACTAATGGAGACTTGGTATCAGATGTAGCTGTGGGAGAGTAATTGGGCTCCAGTGATCTTCAATCGGTGTGGTTTAATATAGAGACAGAGGCTGAGTTGCGCCACACTAAAACAAAAGTTCTAGATTTTAGAAAGGCTGATTTTTCTAAAATGGAAACATATTAATGTCAGACTTTAACAGCTTGGAGAGCTTTAGATGGAGTCCAGGAAAAAAATGGGATTATCTGAAATGTGTAAAAGGGTAAAAGAAAACGAAAACCACTGTGGTACTCCGCATAAGTGACAAATATAGTAAAGGAGAAAAAAGAAGCATTTAGGAAATATAAGCAGACGCAGAAGGAAGAAGATAGGTATAGGTACAAGACTAGGCTGAAGGAGGCCAGATGCATTATTAGATATGTTAAAGCATACACAGAGGAAAACATTGCCCAGTCAACAAGAAAGGGGGATAAAACATTTTTTTAGATAAATAAGTGAAAGGGGGAAAATGAAACAAGGAATAGACTGAAAACAAAAAATGGAAACTATGTAAATGAGAATAAAGGGCTAGTTGACTGTCTCAATTAATATTTCTATTCAGTTTTTACTGAGGAACCTCAAAGATTTTTTGACTGGGTAACTAAAATAATAGACCAAGGGGGAGCAGTAGATATAGCTTATCTAGATTTCATTAAAGCATTTGACACCGTCCCTCATAGAAGACTCATTAATAAATTGCAGTGTCTGGGTCTGGATATGAAAATAGTTAAATGGATAAGGAAATGGCTGAGTGACAGGAGACGGAGTGTGGTGGTCAGTGGAGACTATTCGGATGAAGGTAGTATTACTAGTGGGCTACCCCAGGGATCTGTACTGGGGCCCATTCTTTTTAATATTTTTATTAGTGATATTGCAAAAGGTCTTCAAGGTAAGGTATGCCTTTTTTGCAGATGATACAAAGATCTACAACAGGGTAGTCATTCCTGGGGGGAAGAAGCCAAGTGACAATTGATTTAGGTAAGTTAGACGAATGGACAAGAGTGTTGAAGCTGCAGTTTAATGTTGATAAGCATAAAATACTGTACTTGGGACATAAAAATCCAAAGAAAAAAATATACTATTAAGGGTACTGTGGTGTAAGAGACAACAGAGGAAAGGGATTTAGGAGTCATTCTTTCTAATGACTTAAAGGTAGGCAGGCAATGTAACAAAGCAGCGGAGAATGCAAGCAGGGTACTGGGTTGTATAGCTAGGGGCATTAGTAGCAAAAAAGGGAAGTGGTCATGCCACTCTACAGATATCTAGTTAGACCTCACCTAGAGTATTGTGTACAGTACTGGAGACCCAATCTCTAGAAGGATATAGATACTCTAAAGAAAATTCAGAGAAGGGCTACTAAATGGTGACTAGTTTACAGGAAAAGACATAGGGTAAAGGATCTGAACATGTATAGCTTGGAGGAGAGAAGAGAGAGAGGGGATATGATAGAAACATTCAAATACATGAAGGGATTCAACAAAGGGAAGTACATTTCAAAGGAGTAAAGATGTTAGGACAAGAGGCCATAGTCTAAAACTAGAGGGACACAGGTTTAGACATAATGTAAGAAAGTTTTACTTAACTGAGAGGGTAGTAGATAAGTGGAAGAGCGACCAGCAGAAGTTGTAGAAGTTAATAAAGTGACATAATTTAAGCATGCATGGGATAGGCATAAACCTGTCCTGAACATAAGACAAGACCAAGGACCAAAAAAGGTTTGAGGTTTTTACAGTAGGAAAATGGGCAGACTAGATGGGTCAAATGGTTCTTATCTGCCGTCAAATTCTATGTTTCTAAGTTCTTCTTAGTACAGCAGTCTCTATATTAGGGTTGGCCAACGTAATGCCCTCTAGCTGCTGCCAGATTACAACTCCCTATCCCTGGATAACTTGCAGCAACTGGAGGATCTCATGTTGCCCACTCCTGCTTTATTTGTTTATACTAAAGGGCATATTGTAAAATCCTCTTATTTAACTTCATGTATCACTTTCCCATTTTTATAACTCTGAATAAAATTGTATTACATTTAAAGGAGCAGTAAACTTTTTTTATGAAAACATATATTTTATAGAGCATTTCCTGCTGAATAAAACAAGGTCACTCCCATCACTGTCAGATGTTTTATTCAATATTTATAGCAGTTTAAATAATCAGGAAATGAATTTACTGTGCGTTTACTTCCTGATAGTTCTGACAGGAAGTGACAGGCAGTTTCTATCACATTCTATGGAGTGGAGAACTGTATGTCTCTGACTTTTCTGACTTTCCTTTCTATTAGAATCTAACAGGAAATCTAATTAGAATTTGACCACTAGAGGGCACTGCTAATGTTAAAAAACATGGGTTTAAACTGTAATAACTCTGGAAATATAAATCTCTCGCCAGTCGGAGTACCCTTATTTTACTCAATAGGAAAATCCCTACAATATATATATTTTTTCATAAAAAAAGTTTACTGCTCCTTTACGAATCAGCTCAAAGTTCACCTCTTTGTATCAACAAAACAGAGGTGTAAACTAATTGAAGCCATATGCTAATGCACGCAACACTGACATAATTATTTTCATAACCATGCAGAATAATAGTGACAAACAATTGCATAAGGCACATGAACTAAGCTCTAATAAGGCCCTGGCATGGACATAATAGAGCAAATACTGCAGTATACTACCTCATCTTATGTTCTGGCTGCAATTGTTTTAGGCTTCAACAGCTGGACAGCCAAAGGTTGTCTGTCCTAGCACTACTCCCTGGGCAGGCAGCGTAAGACTGTCCAGCAGCTGAGGACTACAATTTACATTAATGAACTGCAATTACTTTTGAATACAGCAATTGCCAGCATTGGGAATATCTGTCTTTTTAGTTTGCAATAAAAGCCCCATAATATATTATTTTTCATAGTAGAACTTTAAGCCTGACATTTTTTTGTTGTTTATTATTTTCTTGTTCTTCTAGCAGGTCAACCACAGTAGATCCTAGATTACATCTGAAATGAATAGCTTAGCTGTATACAAAATCAGAATAAACATTGTTGGTGCATAGTGCTCCACCCTATGATTGGTGAGTCATATACAAGAATGAAGATATAGATATACAGTTCAGAAAATGTAGATACATACCTAGATACAGACAGAAAAGGAAAGAGATTCTGAGATATATGTAGGAGTCCTAACTGCATTATATTCAACATGACCTGAGGCATCTTGTGTATGAAGTAAATATAGCATAGTGTAGGAGGTTTTCAAATCAAATTTGCTTTGAGAAAGGGCTCACCCTTACACATGAAATGTCAATCTATACTTTGAATTGAATAATAGAGAATTCATTTTTTTTATTTCACTTTTATTGCTGCTCTAAATTCAATTTCCTACATTCGGTTCCTTAAGTGCTAGAGATGCTTTGTAATGCAATGCAGAACTCTCTAGCACCTAAAGGATTAAACTGGTTGACCTACTGTCTCAGTAAAGGCCAATATTTAATCTGAAGAGTAACTAATAAAATACATCTTAACACTAATTATAAATGGAAGGACTGTCTTTTTCTACCACCACTTGAATGCTTGGATAAGTATGCAATAAGGGGGTTTGAGGATATGTTTCATGGAACAGATGCCCATCTAGAATTCAGATGGTTAAAAGCCAGTTTGAATTTTGAGAAACTGGGAAGAGGTTGGGCCAAGTGCAAGGTTGGTCGCTTGATGAGATGTTCTCCATATAATATATGAGTATATTTAAAGCCTTTGGGATCTTTATTATGGGATTCACTAAAATGTCTAGACACTTTTTTTTCAATATAATACCCAGCCTTCACACATAGGGCCATATGTTCAAAGAAGTAGCGAAATAGCTTTTGTCTTATGTAACGACTTTTCAAAGTACAGTGTCATTGGGCTCATTAATATTTTCAGAAAGTATCGGTTGTAATTGGAAATATGATGTTTATCCTAACTGAAATTGTCGTATGTAAAGACAAAAATACCATGTAATGACAAAAATGTCTTACCTAACAACAAAAATGTCTTAACTAAAGACAAAAATTCTCACATTCAGAACTTCACATTCCCTCCACTTTTTTCTTAACGTACAAATTTTGTCTTTTGCAAGACTTTTTTTTTTGTCTTAGTTACTACAAATTTTCTTTTCTATACGACACTGGAGAATAGTTTAGCCACGCCCTTGCCCTGCCCCATTGCAATTCTGGGGTTGTGTCGTACACAACGGGCATTACTCATTTTCTGTCGCATTCTCTATAGAAAATATTCCGTTCCTGCATATAATTACTTATTTTTGTCGTTCATACAATATTTTTTTGTCGTTATCCCTTTGAACATAGATCCATAGACCTATATCGTTTTTATATAGTAATATGACTACTAATTAGCTTTACCACTTAACAATTATTTTTCGGATAGATATTCTACACTGGTTTATGATTCTTGTACAATAACCTTGTATAGTGCTGCATACATGCTCATTATTAATATTTTACAAATCATCACATCATACTCTAAATAGTCTGTTCTTCACTTAATATTTCCTTTTGACATAATCTTAAACCAATTATCCCACATTTTTGTAATTATTTCATTATTTTAATCTCACATTTTATTAGGACTGACACATTAGCTCTCATTTCACACTTTTTTTTTACTGTATTTATATGTTTATTTTTATTCGTTGAAAGGTATCTGTGGTTCTTTGTATAGTCCCTGAATGGAAACACTAAATGGGACCAGTTATGAAGATTAAATTGACTTTGTTAATTCTGGTATCTCTCTCAGTTAATGAATTTACAATATTGCAATTATAGTAATAAGACTCCCTTAAATATTTACAGGTTTGTATTAACTGATGCAGTCACACTATATAAGGGTTAGACCTCCGTTGTTTTATTTTTGGGAGTGCCCCTTAGTTATGAGGTTGGAGCTTGATATCGAGCGTTCATTTTGGGTATTCTCAGAATGGAGCTCCTTTGATCTGACCGCAATAGTGAGACTGATTTTCTGGGATGTTGTTATATGGATTGCATTGATCTCAAGAGAGAGCACACCATGGATGGTGCTATTTGATTTTTTTTTTTCTTTGCCCTAACCATGTACAATGCGGTTCATCTCATCAGTTCCATGCATGTCCATTTTGAATGAATTATACGTTATACAGGATACTGTGCTCTTCCATCACTGATAACCTGTTTACTATACTTTAGTCCCTATGTTTATGTAATGTATGATGAAGGTCTGTTTGGCAACTCGTCCGCATTCATCAGCGTCCGGACAGCCAATCAACTCCATACCCAGGGTATTTATATCCATTTCAAACAGAGGCTCAGGTTTTCCTTTTGTATACTTATCTCCTTGATAAAGCTGTGATTTAACATTGTTAAATGCATTGGAGTCAATCTATTCAGATTTTAATACACATGTTTAACATGTCAAGCTATATCTATATTTACACAAACAGAAAGAGCGCAAACCACCTCACAAATATCCGTTGGACAATCTATAAAAAGTGCATTAATACTCACACTTTCCAAATAAAATAGCTGGTGAACCTCAAACCAGCTAAGACAAACGGGGAATTGTAAACTGCCCCGATACAGTTATCACCAGGCAAATCCAGATCCACAGTCTCATTAAAAAAATCTTTTATTAAAAAACATAATGCCTCATAAAAAAATAGCGTTATACATATAATATAAAAGTCTAATAACGCATTTCGGGGCTCTACCCCTTTATCAAATTAGGCAGTTTGATTCCTTCATGTGTACACGCTGATCACTATTAGTGGTCTTGGAATATGTGAGTGGAGAGGTGTATTGGTGGAGGGTCATTATTTGCAACGTGTTGCACTAGGAGCGCCCTTTTTTTCTTCTGTTTATATCTATATTTGTTTAATATAGTTATCTTGATTATTTAAATTTTTTTTTATAAGTTAATAAATTATTATTTTAGTATTTCTTAAGCCTGCTTTTTGATCTTGAATTTGTAATACACTATTGGTGAATTGGAGTCTTATCGTCCATCAATAAACCTCGGACATCCAGAGTAGGGGTGGGCAAAAGTTGTTGCTGTGTTCCCGTGGGAAATTTCACGAAAACCATGTTGTTATCTACTTTTGTGCAGGAAAATCCGATTTAAAACTAGCGTTTAAAATTTTCGAATTTTTCACCCATTGACCAAAATTTTTCACCATTTTTTCAATGGCTAGAAAGTTTCCAGCCATTGATTTACGTTGTTTTCGCACTTCTGCTGTAAAAACATTTTCGCTGAAGGCAGACACAGTAAAAGCAGCTACAGAGCAAGACAGATATGCTGTGCTGTTCTCTTGTGATATTTTGCAAAAAATGAGGCAGGAGAGGCTCATAGTGACTCCTATCACTATGAGCAGGGTAAAAAATAATCAATGTAGGAGCTGGAAGGACCATTATGTGTCCACTGAGTCTAAGGAGGAAGGGACCACTACTGTATCAATGCTGTCCAGTACCCCTAAATCACCCCAAGGGATCTTGGGGAATTTATTGGGAAGGGAGGGAGAAAAGGGAATGGGAAGGAAGGGAGAAAAGGGAATGGGAAGGGAGGGAGAAAAGGGCAGTACTAGTGAGAGCAGGACAGGTCAGCTGCCTGTGCCTGCTGCAAGATGTGCTGCCCCTGCTGCCAGTGACACCATTGCTGTACCTGCAGCCACTAGTGTTGTACCTGCTGTCAGATGTGCTGCCACTAGTGTTGAACCTGCTGCCAGTGCTGAACCTTCTGCCATTGCTAAACCTGCTGCCAGTGCTGAACCAGCTGCCAGTGCTGAATCTGCCGCAACCGATACTCTGCCTGCTGCTAGTGTTTCTTGTACTCAGGGGAAGAAGGAGAAAATTATGCCATGTGTGACAGCAGGGGACCCTCTGTCACACTGCTCGTCACTTCCTCCAAACAGCAGTGAGATGTCTGGAATAAAGCAGCAGCACGTAGGGACTAGTGGTGGTGGTGCTGCTGGAGAAGCTGGGGTGGAAGAGACATTGATGGCCTTTTTATCAGAAACTGAGAAGGAATGGGAGACAGGGATGAGGATGGGCATCACCACCACCACTAGCAATCAGCTATTGAAATTAGCGGAAATTGCAACTGCTCTAACTTCTGCTGCTGCTGAGATGAAAGGGCATCAGGGTGCTGAGGAGCAGGCTAGTGTGCCACAGACCACAGTGGACACAGTGGGAATGGGGTCAACAAGTAAGTAAAACTAGGACAGGTCCCACTTGCCAGCAGTAGCAACACTCCTCCTGATCCTAGTTGCAGTGCTAAATGTGAGGCAGTAGCAGCAACAGCAGCAACATTATCCGCTGCCACAGAAAGTGAAGGGGAATGTGGAGGACAAGAAGAAAGGGGCCATTCTTCTCCACCTGTTCCCTATCCCTCTCCCCAGAAGTCATGGGTGTGGGACTATTATTCTCTTCCGACAGGCACAGTGAAGTCATCTTCAACAATGGCACAGTGCAAAATTAGTGACAAGTTAGTGAGAAGGGGAAAGGAGGGAACACACCATGGCACAAGCTCCCTGATAGCATACGTGAAACATAGACACCATGACATTTATGTAAAATATGTTAAAGTCAAACACCCATTACAGAAATCTAGCACCGCTGTTGCTGTACTCCCTGACTCTCCAGAAAGGTGGAGATCAAAGAGGAGGAAGAATAAAGAAACCCAGACAGACACTGTAAGTTCCATGACGAGCGAAACAACTAGCTCGCCATCAACATCACCTTCTTCCTCTAGGGTAACAAGTACAACTCCTGCCAACCCACCTTGTTCATCGTTACCTCCCCTGCCAAATGATAGCCACTCTTTTGATGTTAGGAAATGGCAGTTCATCTCTACCCATTGCACACTGTGTGGTGCACTGACCACACATGCCAGTGTGGTGGAGAAGAATCGATACCAGGTCATCAGGTGGCATCTGAGGAGATTCCATCCCGCAGAATATGCTAGGATTCTGGCAGGGAGGGTTCATCATTACTATTAACTGTCAGCAAGTTGTCATGTATCCTTAGCGGGTCTGGACAAGGGGTACAGTGACAGTGGCAGTATTTGGTTTCGGGTGTCATGGTGTTTGGATACAGTTGTGCCCCCAGATGTTATTTATTACACACACACTGTGCACATTACAGTTGCTGATGGAAGCCACAATTCCTGTTCTCAATGGAAAAATATATATTCTAATAACAACACACCCATGATGATTTTGGAGGAGGGGCAGGTGGAGAAGATTTAATGGTCAATTTGCTCTTTTCTCCACATATACTGGGGGTACTTATTCTTCTGCTACTGCCTCAGGGTCATCACTGGAGCCAGTTGTGGCAAGTGGAACCTTCATCATCCATCTTCCATGATACCGCTATTTTTGATCTCATTCCCTTTCAGCTGCCTAATCATCCTGATGCTTAAACAACTCAGCAGCAGCAATACGAACAGCAGTTGCAACTCAGGACTCAGGAGGACATTTGACACTGGATACTGGCCAACATGACCTGCTGACATTAGTCTAGAAGGGCATTTTTATTTTTTTCTCAGGGCTTGTGTTTTGAAAAAAATAAATAAATAAAAGAAAAAAAAATTAGTCCTACAAAAAAATAAACCATTTTGGGGGGTTTGTTTCTAACAAGGCTAAGTCCTACAAATCAATGTTTCCATAAGGCTTGTGCCAAACAAGCTTAAGTCCTACAAATCAATGTATCTTCAGGGCTTGGGCCTCTAATAAGTCTAAGTCCTACAAAGGCCTCTAACAACAAATCAAACAAATAATCCTCTACAAAATATTCTTTCAAGTCAAGTATCAGTCCACCCCAGTGGCAGCTTATGTCAGGGGGTTCTTGTCTCTGTCACTTTAAATACAAATGTCTTATTTTTTTTTATTGATTTATTTTTATATTAACTGTCCCCCCAATAGCAATCAAGAAAGCCCCCCAAAACAAATTCCCTGTTCAAATGATTCATTCATTCACCAACACTGGTACCCTCCTCAGACCCCTTTATACCATGTCTTATGGTTTCTATTTTATTTAGGATTTATTTTTTATTAACTGCCCCCAATCCCAGTAAACAACCCCCCCAAAAATAATTCCCTGTTCAACTGATTCTTTCCCCACACCCCACCAACACAGGCACCCTCATGCCCATTTTATACAATGCCTTAAGGAAATAAAATATTATTTGTAATGTGTTGTGTGTAACTTCTATGTTCCCATGGATTTCAATGGGCAAAAAAAGCGGAAAAAAGTGGAAAATCTGCACTTTTCTCAGGAAATTTTTCACCAAGCGGAAAGTGCCATTTTTTGTCGATTTCAGTTTGAGGCGGAAAGTGTCGCCCATCCCTAATCCAAAGCAGAGACAGGTTAATAGCCTCTGCCTGTGCATTTGTCAGGTTATAAATAGGGATGGCTGAAAATGTTTGCCTCAAACTGAAATCAGCAAATAATGGCAAGACACAGGCAACCTATTTGCTTGCTGATCTTGCTGTTATTCTCCCTGTGCTGGGTGAGGAAGTCTGGGGAAAGATATTCTTGATTTTCTTTTTCAGTTATAATTTTTTTTGGACAGACTGTGATAAGACAACAGAACAGGGTGGACAACTTAAAGAATGCAGATCTAGAATATATATCTCAAGAATCCTTCTCTTGTTCAGATACAGATGAAGTTGAGTGTGAGGATGATGACAGGGCTATAAGGTTAAACAATGGTATTCCTACTGCTGAAAGGTGTGTTGATTCAAAAGGTATCACAGCTCAGACATGGATATGTCAGGGGCAATATCCCAGTGGCCTGAAATTGTACAGTGGTGCTGTTACTACACAATCATATGGACAGCTCTGGTACAGGGACCAGATATCTACATGGGAGGGTGTTGCAACAGCCCCACTGTACTATTTCGGGCCACTGTGATATTGCACCTCAAAATGAAACCTTCACCAGTAATAACTCAAACAACACCTTTCAGCAGTGGGAGTACGCTTGTTTACCCAGGGGGATTACCCTAAACACATATATTTTTCTTCACCACATATCAAAGTATAACTGTCTCCACAAACATATGGCTAAGGTCACCAATCACAACATCTTATTTCTCCACACAGCTTACGGCCCTCAAGCCCAGCGGGAGCCAGTGAAGGAGGCTATGTCACCCCCCAGTGAGGAGTACACAGAGGAGGGGACCAGCCGGTGGTCACCGTACCCATCATCACCATCCCCTCCAACACAGGCTGCACCACCACCTACTGCACCCCTTGAAGCTGGACCACCACCTTCTGCACCCTTACAAGATGGACCACCACAGTCTGCACCCCGCTGTACCCCTTCAATCTGCACTTCCCCAGTACAGTGGCTGGATGCAACAGGAGGAGAGGTGGACGTATCCAGCCACCTCCACCAGCTACTACCCTCCAGCAGCAGCACCACCACCGCCAGGGAGGCAATGGCTGCCAGGGACAGTGGCCACCACCCAATATGGGCCATATGCCTCCCACATCAACCAACCCTCCTGGATGGCTCCACAGCATGCCCCAAGGTATTATCCCAGGTGGGGTCCCAGCACCTATCAGTGGCCACCATATGGCCCTTGGCCACTGGACTACCCACACCTGGGCCTGATTGGTGAGCCCCAGCGCCCCCTACCCAGGGACATTTTCACACCTCCACCAGCACACACATCATTGGGCAGCTCAGGATCACTTGATGTGGTGGGCATATGCCCATCAACTGCACCAGCCACTCCAACAGCTGTCACAGCAGCCACAGCACCTCCAGCAGCAGCAGAGGAAACAGCACCCTCAGCAGCAGAAGAGGAAACAGTACCCTCAGCAGCAGAGGAAACAGCAACCTCGGCAGCAGAAGAATCAGCACCCTCAGCAGCAGAAGAATCAGCACCCTCAGCAGGAAACAGCAGCACCAGGGACACCGGGCACATCCACCTCCAGCACTACACTCCTCACAGGGATGGAGGCGGAATGTATGGCCCTTCAGAGGAGACTACTCCGGTCGAGCAGGAGTACTGACAGCAACATCAACAGGAGCAGGAGGCAATCCAGGAGGAACATTGCCCAATTGGAGACCAGAATCCAAGCCCTGGAGTCGGAGGTGGCCAGGGGGAACACACTACTCCACCAGCTCAGGACTGGTCTAATGGACATGTTGACACAGGTCCTTGTGGAGTTGAGGGAGATCAACAGCAGGGAGAACCTGAGGATGGAGAGGGAGAACTTGCGTTCCACCGAGGGGTCTACTGCAACCACCAACCCCTCCAGTGTTACCCCTGAAGCCACACCTAGGGGGCAGAGGGTTACCAGGAGATCAACAAGGGCATCCATCTCTGGCACTCAGGCTAAGGCCCCCCACCCAAAAAGGAAAAAATGAAAGGCCCAACCTGTTAAATTTCCCCTCAATAAAGAAACCTTTTTTTTTGGATTCCTGTCTGATCTGTTGTGTCTTCAGTTATGGATTGGGTGGCAGGGTTGTCTCCAATGCATTGCCATACAATGCAGTGAACACAACCTCTGCCTGGGTGAAATGTTTGTGGGATGCTACAACATGGGTTCACACACACACACACACACACACACACACACCGTTGTACAAATTCAACTGGAAATACATCCCTGGAGCCATATTACACCACTGTGTTATATGGTGATGTTGTGTGTTGAATTTGAACAACAAAACATACCCCTTAGCACAACAAATGGTACAACATTGAACATTCGTCTACATCATATGTTGTGTTTAACCCTTTGAGTGCCAGAGTGGTAGGCAACGCATTGCAAAGAAATGCGTTGGGGACCACTCTTGCACTCAGTGGGTTAATGGGATAACCAAACAAACAGCTATGTGACTTAGCGGGGACATAACAAGCAGGACAGATAAATGGGACATGCATCAATATTGTCTTGGATTCAAACACTCATTGTGCAACTGACTTACTGGGGAAGCCAATGTTTTTAACCTAGGATTTCAATGTGTAGCCACCATCATCTGTTTGCATGGATACATCACAGAGTCCATTCACTGGCAAACAAGTGGTGAACTTCTGTGATGTGGGTGATGCCTTTCCATGTATGGGGGATACTCTGTCCTGGGTGTGGTTACGCATTGACAAATGTGTTATCAAATATATCCTCATACAGACACAGATAGAATGATGATGGTTCATCTTTATTGTGTCTCAAAGTACATTGGAACGTACATGCGTTTTCTGTGTGTATTGCCTATATGCATTGAACACTTGTATGAGAACACTAAATGTACTTTGAAACTAAATCATACTACTTTAGTAACACTGCTGCCCTGCTCATGTGTTGTCCACAAGGTTTGACAACTCTGTAGATGAGCATCCTAACTGTACAGGTTATAACTCTCGAGAATTTGTGTTTTCTGTGTCTATATGAGAATGTTCCAGTAGAGGTTTGTGTGAACCTCAGGTCAAACATTGCATCACCAACATCATCACCAGAAACAGCAAGGGGTGATCTTCATGAAGGTGTTGTCAAGACATCAATCCAGTCACATGGAAGATCTTCAATTCAAGGATGAATCATGTTATGGATGCCTGTGGGACAAGAGGACAGGATTTGGAGCAGTAGACCTGAACTGATCATCAAGCAACAACAATTTCGACTTTTTAATCCTCTCAATTTTCTCAATTACAGGTGAGTACACAAACCATTGCTTGACAATGTGTTGTGTACTCATCTGTAACCAATTATGTGGAGAACTAAGGACATGTGCCCCAGCCCTATGGATATGTGCCCCTGACATGTATACACACATTAACAAGTGTTATGAGAGCACCATGGAAGTTATGACATTGTGCTGCCACTGTGAAAGTGACAGTGGCAGCCCAATGTCATTTGTTCCCTAGAACTATTAGGACATATTTGTTGATGTGTGTATTCATGTCGGGGGCACATATGTCTGCACACTCCCAGGTCAGCATGGAGTCCCTGGTAATCTGATCTACGTTTCATAACCTCTACGTTGTGTGACAATACCACTGTACATCCACCCCTCTGATGCTCTTCTCAGCTCTAGCACAGTACAGGTCCCATATTGAGTCCAATGGCCCTTTAACCCTTGATGTGCAGGAGTATTATCCAATGCATAGCATTGGATAATACTCTTTCGATACTGGGCTAGCATGGTTGCTCAGGCTATGATCATGGCATATCCAGTTAGTTGCTGTCAATCAAGCCCTGTAAGGTGATAAACATGGGTTATATGTTGTACCTTGTTTCTCTTGGGGGTGTGTGTGATATCCTTGGGGTCTGTATATCAATGTGGACAGTGGAATGGAGGATGGTTTTTGAATCCACACACACAATTTGCCACGTCCATGGTATGGTTGATGTTTGGGGCTATGCTGCTGCCAGTGCAGTGCTGTGTCAATGTTCCTGTGGGGTGAGACAGAACATGATGTGCAGTGTGGTTAGTGTCACAGGACTGACTGGTGTCCACTGCGATGTTGTGAAGTATTGTGCACGCCACAATTATGTCGCACACCTTAGCAGGTGCATACTGCAGTGCTCCCCCAGAGTGGTCCAGACATCTGAATCTTGACTTGAGGAGACCAAAGGTCCGCTCAATGGCATTCCTCATTCTGGCATGAGCCTGGTTGTACCTTTCCTGGGCATGTGTTTGGGGATTGACCACAGGGGTCAGTAGCCAGAACTTGCAGCCATAGCCAGCATCACCTGTGTAATCTAAGTGACATGGTGAGACAGGGAGCACATGTTGTGTGAATGATGTTTTGTGTGGTGGACATACTAGCTGTGGGTCAGGTGCATGCTGAGCAGTGTTGTGTGTACGCCTTTGTATGTGGTGTGATTTTGTATTATGAACTCACCCAAAAGCCATCCCCTTGTAAAAGTTCCATTCTCGAAATCTCTGTGGACTGAGGAGTTTTGGAGAATGTATGAATCATGTGAGCTGCCAGGATAGCTGTGCGTCACGTGCTGGGGCTTTAATACGGACATGGGTGTAATCTATAGCACCCATGACCCTGAGCATGCCTCCCCTTGCGTAAAAGGCCTGCTTGACGTGTATCCAGTCCATGTTGGTGGTGGGGAAATGTATATAAGTACTGGCCTTGCTTTTGAGGGCTGGCAGGACCTGGGCCAGCACCCTGGAGAATGTGGCCTGTGACATGCCAGATGCGTAACCCTCAGTGGACTGGAAGGCCCCACTTGCCATGAAGTGTATGGCATACAGTAGTTTTTGCAGGCCAGTTAGGGCATGGTTGTGGATGTAGATGGGATCCACCTGATCTTTGATGACCTCATACAGGGCAATTATGCTGTCAGGCCTCAACCTGTAGCCTGATGACCTCATCATCAGTCATTCCAAAGAGGGTGACCCTTGGGCGGTATACCCTGGGCCTTGGTGGTCGTCTATACATCCTCTGCTGCTGTGGAGCATCCTGTTGCTGCAACTGTGCATGTGCAGGCAGGTGCTGTCCTCCAGGTGGGGATGGACTCCTGTGTGGCTGCTGAGCCAGAGCCTCCTCACTTGCAACAGGTGAAGGCTGTTGATCAGGCATGCCTGGAGGTTGCTGATGTTCCCTAGCTCTCTCCCTTGCACGCCTTCTCCGCAGTCTTCACAACAATATGTAACCCAACATACTGATTGCGCTCTCTTTCTCTCTCTATCTCTCTCTATCTCTCCCTCCCTGAGTGGAAAACAAACCACAAGTGAGTGTGGAGAGTTGTCCCTTTAAGTACTTGATAGGGCGTTGTGTAGGTGTGGTGATGAGGTGAGTGCTGACCAATGGAGAGTTGTTTTTGTCCAGGTAAGTGTTTGCAGGTGTGTGTGTTATAAGATGTGGTGTGTTGTGCTTGGTATGTGTCTGCCATTTGTGGGTGTGCAGTTGTGGGGTGCAGGTCGCGTGTTGATGTTGCACAGGTGAGCTTATATTTGCAGGTGTCCGCTTTGTGTGATAACCCCCATTATTCCGTGTCATGTTGTGTTGTTTTTTTGGGTGTCGTTGTCCCTGTGGTGTTGCTTGTTGTTGTGTGTGACAGTGATTTGTGTTGTGTGTCCATGTTTTTGTGTTGTTTTGGCATTGCACGGGTTAATTTTTCCATTTACATGCTTGTGCAGTAAGCATTTTGTGTATTTTCCTATGTAACGGGTGTTTTTTTTGCTTGTTAAGTGTCTAACATCTGAGAAAAGTGGGTCTTAACTTTTTGCCGTTAGGTGTGTCTTTTCTTCAGCCGTTACCAGTACCGAAAGGCTTTGAATGGCTCTGGAGTATGTTGTTCCATGCGTCTGAATGCACATAAGTGTATCGGCCATAAGGATTCTGAAACTGCCGTTAGCTGTTCTTTAGATGGATCTTTGAATTGCTACATGGAACATGATTTTTTTTACTAACGGCTGCCTTTAAATCTAGCCCTTAGTGAGGTGCAGTGGCCTACCAGCTCAGACATATGACCAGCCCAGGGGGCAATTGCCCCCCTGCCCCCCAGGCCAGCCCCCCCTGATATGAATGAATGCAATAAGTGCCACCAAAGATGCTATATTGGGGAAACATGTCAAAAATTATAAACCTATACAAACCACCACATGCATACAATAAATCAAAAAGAAGAAAATGACTGTACTACATCTGGACACCATTAAAGATCTAGGATTCTTATCTCACTTCCAGAAATTTCTATAACCAGTGTTTCCTCTGTAGTTTTACAACCCCCCCCCCTCATCTTCTCTCTGCCCTGCATTCAAACCACTGCTTAGACACTATTTATTTATTGCCCGCTCCAGTTACATAGATATCACCCTTTTTCATCCTTTCCAATCTTCCCCTGTAAGCATCCTAGATTATTATCTGACTCGGGAACTCTGCATTGTTTTGAACAGACTGTGTGATTGAACAGACTTTGTGATTCAGTATTGCTTGACGTAAGGAAAATAGTTAACTTCTTGAAACATTGTCTTAAAATATAAGGGGCTGGATATTATGCTTCAGGTAAAAAACAAAATTGGTGACTGTGGTTTTAACAGCACAGTTTGTTATGCTATTAACTGTGCTGTCAAAAACCACCACCGTGTAAAAATGTCCAGAGCTGCAAAATTTGCACCCATTGGACACAATTAAAATTTTGTTGAATTTGCCATTCTATGATATGCGGTGGTTAAAACGCACGTTAAGGACCGCACATTTTTTGTCGCTAAAACTGCACCATCAAAATGCAGACACAGAGTCCCTAACATGAGGTGAACACCACCGGTGTGTATTAGAAAAGGGGTTTCCAACATACACAAGCATGAGTAGCTAACAATCCCTACACTAGTCACACTTGATGTATTGTTATGGAGCCCTAAGCCCCATATCAATACATCCAAGTAACTAAAAAAGTGATTACAAACTATATCATATTAACCCTATGAGTGCCAGTGGGGTATTCAATGCATCACAGAGCATTGCATACCTGATGGGCACTCACAGGGTTAACCTCCCTAACGTTACCAACATCCCCTAAAAATAAACACTTACGGGGAGGACTGGCCTAGGGGTTAATACCCCCTGGGCTGGTCATATGTCTGGGCAGGTGGGCCACTGCCTCACTAAGTCTCTCTCTAGCTGATGTAAGGAGCTACACTAGTGATACCACAGACCTCACAATTGAAATGGAGCAACACAAATTATACCACTACAATACAAATTGAGCTCCACTATCAGCATAACCAATTTCCCTCCTATGCTCTATGGCAGTGGTTCTCAACTCCTGTCTTCAGGACCCACTAACAGGCCAAGATTTGATGATTTCCTTGTTAGAGCACAGGTGAGTTACATAGAAACATAGAATTTGACGGCAGATAAGAACCATTCGGCCCATCTAGTCTGCCCAATTTCCTACTGTGTAAAAAAAAAAAAAAAAAAAAAAAAAAAAAACTCAAACCTTTTTTGGTCCTTGGTCTTTTCTTATGTTAAGGACCGCCTTATACCTATCCCATGCATGCTTAAATTCTGTCACTGTATTGACATCTACCACTTCTGCTGGTAGGCTATTCCACTTGTCTACTACCCTCTCAGTGAAGTAAAACTTTCTTACATTACATCTAAACCTGTGTCCCTCTAGTTTTAGACTATGGCCTCTTGTCCTAATGTTTTTACTCTTTTGAAATATACTTCCATCCTGTACTTTGTTGAATCCCTTCATGTATTTGAATGTTTCTATCATATCCCCTCTCTCTCTCCTCTCCTCCAAGCTATACATATTCAGATCCTTTAGTCTATCCTGATATTTCTTTTCCTGTAGACCAGTCACCATTTCAGTAGCCCTTCTTTGAATTTTCTCTAGAGTATCAATATCCTTCTGGAGATGGGGTCTACAGTACTGTACACAATATTCTAGGTGAGGTCTAACTAGAGATCTGTACAGTGGCATGACTACTACCTTTTTTCTGCTACTAATGCCCCTAGCTATACAACCCAGTGCCCTGCTTGCATTCCCCATCGCTTTATTACATTGCCTGCTTACCTTTAAGTCATTAGAAATAATTACTCCCAAATCCCTTTCCTCTGTTGTCTCTGACAGCACAGTACCCTTAATGGTATATTTTTCCTTTGGATTTTTATGTCCCAAGTGCATTATTTTACATTTATCAACGTTAAAGTGCATCTGCCACACTCTTGACCATTCTTCTAATTTACCTAAATCATTTGCCGTTTGGCTTTTTCCCCCTGGAATGTCTACCCTATTGCAGATCTTTGCATCATCTGCAAAAAGGCATACCTTTCCTTGAAGACCTTTTGCAATATCACTAATAAAAATATTAAAAAGAATGGGCCCCAGTACAGATCCCTGAGGTACTCCACTAGTAACACTCCTTTCGTCCGAATATTCTCCATTGACTACCACCTTCTGTCTCCTGTCACTCAGCCATTGCCTTATCCATTTCACTATTTTTACATCTAGACCCAAACACTGCAATTTATTTATGAGTCTTCTATGAGGGACCGTGTCAAATGCTTTACTGAAATCTAGATAAGCTATATCTACTGCTTCCCCTTGATCTAGTATTTTAGTTACCCAGTCAAAAAAATCTATGAGGTTAGTTTGACAAGATCTCCCTGCTGTAAACCCATGCTTTTTGGTATCTTGCAAGCTATTTATATTCAGATATTCAACAATTCTTTCCTTTAACATAGTCTCCATTAATTTTCCCACAACTGATGTAAGACTTACTGGTCTGTAGTTACCAGACTCTTCCCTGCTACCTTTTTTGTGAAGCGGTACTACATTTGCTACCTTCCAATCTTCTGGAACTATTCCTGTTGCTAGTGACTGATTGAATAAATCTGTTAAAGATTTTGCCAGAACACACTTAAGTTCTTTTAATAACTTTGGGTGTATCCCATCTGGACCCATTGATTTATCTGTTTTTACCTTAGAAAGTTGAATTAGAACTTCTTCTTCTGTAAACATGCATGTTTCCCGTGTCTTGCCATTTCTTTTTTCTAACAGAGGTCCCTTCCCTTCATATTCCTGTGTAAAAACTGAACAGAAATATTCATTGAGACAGTCAGCTAGCCCTTTATTCTCATTTACATAGTTTCCATCTTTTGTTTTTAGTCTAACTATTCCTTGTTTCGTTTTTCTCCTTTCACTTATATATCTAAAAAATGTTTTATCCCCCTTTTTTATTGACTGGGCAATTTTTTCCTCTGTGTGTGCTTTGGCACATCTAATAATACATTTGGCCTCCTTCAACCTAGTTTTGTACCGATACCTATCGTCTTCCTTCTGCGTCTGCTTATATTTCTTAAATGCTTCTTTTTTCTCTTTTACTATATTTGCCACTTCTGCTGAGTACCACAGTGGTTTTCTCTTTCTTTTACCCTTGCTGACATGTCTAATGCAATGCTCTGTTGCGTTTAGTAAAACACATTTCAGATAATCCCATTTCTCCTGGACTCCATCTAAAGATCTCCAAGTTGTTAAAGACTGACATAAAAATGTTTCCATTTTAGAAAAATCAGCCTTTCTAAAGTCTAGAACCTTTGTTTTTGTGTGGTGCAACTCAGCCTCTGTTTTTATATTAAACCACACAGATTGATGATCACTGGAGCCCAAACACTCTCCTACAGCTACATCTGATACCAAGTCTCCATTAGTAAATAATAAATCTAGTGTGGCTTCCTTCCTAGTCGGCTCTTCTACTAATTGACTAAGAGCTAATCCTTGTAAAGTTAATCAATGTGAATGAGCCTCTGATCACCACACCTGTGCTCTAGCACAGAAATCCCTAAGTCCTGGCCTGTTAGTGAGTCCCGAGGACCGGAGTTGAGAACCACCGCTCTATGGTATCACTAGTGTAGCTTTACTTACATTGTAAGCTCTGTATTATCAGTAGCATAGCCCCATTTTAAAGGGAAAGTAATGTTTCAAGAGTCATTGAATGATAAAGTATCCCCCTCCCGCCCCATTTGCCTAGTGTAAGCCACCTCCCCTCAGATGTGGAATTTGGTCCCTTGACTAGACAGATCACAGTAAGGGACACTCTTCTTACTGTGAATATAAGGAAAACGCTGCCCCCCTTGACAGGACTTTCATTACTTACGATTGTCCCTCTCTACAATCCATCTGGACAGTCTTGCTTTTAAACAAATTAGAAGCCACTTATCCAAGTAGTGTTGTTCCCAAAATGTGGGTGATTCACTAGATGATTAATCTTCTAGCCTGTTGTTTTTTTCATTTTGTTCATGAGTTGGCCAGGGGCAAAATCCCATTACAGTGAATAGTATATAAGTAGGCCTGCCCCAGCATGACCTATCCATTACACACATAGCAGTCCTTATTCAGTAATTAGCAAAAGAGAATTGTATGTGGCTGTTTTGGAAACCAAATACAAAAAATAAGCTGTATGGCTGATGTCATAGGTTAGCTAATGTCTCCAGTAATACCAATAGTAGAGAACATAGTACAGTTAATGGTCACAAAGAGCTGCTATGAAGATGGGTGTCCTACAAAGTTGGTCCATTAAATCACTGGACAATTTTACATGATCTTGCACTCTAGATAGACAATTTTTATGGGTGACTTTACCATTTAGAAACATGGGTTCCTTTCAGTGGAGTGTGCAATAGCAATAGGTTCTAAAGAAAGGTTGCAGTTCTTGAGAAGTACTAGGGAATTAATGAGAGAGAGGATTGTAAAAAAGGAGGACAGCATGAAGCAATTACCGGGATTTTGGGTCATATGCACAGTGAGGAAAACAATCTGAGGAAAACCAGCAATATCACAGATGAGAAATTATAATTTATTTAACCCTCAGAGTACCAGAGGGGTACGCAACACATTGCTTTGCAATGTGTTGCGTACCCCTCTGGCACTCAAAGGATTAACTTTACTCATAACCATTTGAATGCTAAAGAGGTCTCCAACACACTGTCTAGTACTGAAGGTGTTAAAATCTACAATACATGGAGCAGGTATGCAATTCCATTGATTTAAATGGTCTGAGACCTCTCACTATCAAGGTGGTTAAAATAGGAGTAAACTTTAACTATAAAAAACATATATAGTGGGGGGGGGGTTTCCAGCTGAAAAAATAAGAGTACACTCATAGCAGGGAGATGCTTCTTTCTGTTGATTTTTATGTTAAATCTTTGAGTGCCAGAGGGGTGCGCAATGCATTACAACACAATGCGTTTCGTACCCCTTTGGCGCTCAAAGGGTTAAACATACAGTTCATGTGATGCCTTCTAGGAGAGCAACTGGCTACAGTTTTCCTTTAAAGGGATAGTAATGTTTCATAATAAAAGCAGCTCCAATTAATCTTCTTAGTATTTGAGCCATAGAGAGTGTTATTTCAATACTGTCAGAGTTTTAGTTCAAGAGTAATTGAATGATAAAGTATCCCCCTCCTGCCCTTTGTACTGATGTAACATTTCTCAGCTCAGAGCAGCATGGTGGTGTCCAAGTGGATTGCAGAGAGGGACAATCTTCAATTAACATAAGGGAAAAGCCTGAAAAACCTGTCAATGGGGCAGGGATTTCATTGTTCTCACAGTAAGAAGATTGTCCCTTGCTGTGAGCTGTCTGGTCTGTGGACCAGATTCCACTTCAGTAGAGAGGTGGCTTACACTAGGTAAAAGAGGCGGGAGGGGGATACATTATCATTCAATTACTCTTGAACTACAACTCTAACAGTATTGAAATAACACTCTCTATGGCTCAAATACTATGAAGATTAATTGGAGCTGCTGTTTTTGTGAAACATTATGAACCCTTTAAATGTAATTCTAACAGCTCCACCATCTCATAAGTTTGAACGGCTATAACTTTTGAATGAAGCTACTGACAGCAGTGATTCTATCCTTGTTTTACTCAGCAGAAAAAGCCTTAGAAAGTATAGGCTTTATAATAAAACACACACACACATATCCTATATAATAATTTGCTAGAAAGTTTGTAACGATGCAATCATGCACAGTAGAGACTGCCCGTGACGAGGTTGATACAGAGCGGGGCACTCCGAAGTAATGTCCAGCTCTGTATCAGCCGCCGCGCGGGCAGTCTCTACTGAGCATGACTGCACTGCGACAGGCTGGCACTGTATCAGCCGCGGCGTGGGCATTCTCTACTGTGCATGACTGCCCCACGACAGGCTGGCAGTGGCAATGTGGCCCGTGTAACGGGCTCTTCAACTAGTATATATATATATATATATATATATATATATATATATATATATCCTATACAATAATTCGCTAATTTGTGTGTAACGCACGTCATGCGCAGTAGACACTGCTGCGCGTGCTGCAGTCATGCACAGTAGAGACTGCCCGCGCCGCGGCTGATACAGAGCTGGGCGCTCCGAAGGAACGTCCAGCTCTGTATCAGCCACGGCGCGGGCAGTCTCCTCTGCCCGTGACTGCCCCACGACCGGGTGACAGTGGCACTGTTCAACTAGTATATATATATATCTACATATATAGTGGTTTCTGGTTTCCTGTCCTAACTGCCCTGGGGCAGCATGGAGGGCAGAGACTGGCCACATGCAGTGAATCAGGGGAGAAGATTATCTCAGAAGTGGGTGGGTACAAAATCACCGAAGCAAAACTTGCCACTGCAGCGGTCCACCAGGTTCCTAACGTGCAAATGCGATGGCCAATCGCACGGGCAACGCCTTGCTCCATTTGCTACTTCTAATAATAAATCTTTACTGATACTTTAAAAGCCTCCTTTAAAACAATGAGAATTTTGTGGAATGCTTGTTTGATTGCTATTGTGTAGTTGGTTTTCTCCAGCTTTTCTTCGTACAGCGGTCTCAATGTGTTATGCATATTTCTTTAGGTTTGAATGGGTTACTAGAACAAAATAATTACTCAGCATTGAACCAAATTAGGCCAAAGCATTGTGATTTTTTAAGGACAGGGGCAGCAGCCTTATACAGAATTTGCCCTGTCATTTTTTTTATAGTTTTTATAACCTTTACATTTATCCATGTAATTATTTTCTTTCATCCCATCTCCCGTAAATGTTCATGTTTCCCTGAAATCACGTGGTCTGGCATCTGGAACTATTTATGTTATGTTACACTTGTAAAGTAACCAAGTGATGTGTTGATAAAATGCATGCAAGGAATTTGAGGCTTTTGATACATTGTTTGAAAATGAAAAGTTAGTTTATGTGTAAGGAATATATAATGGGTGCTGCTGAGTTAGGGCAAAGTTTAGCTTTTACTTACAGGAAATACTGCATTTGCTATTTGTAGAAATGTAAGGGATCATCAGCAATGCTATACAGACATTACCTAGCCCTAAACCATGAGTGGGCCAGTTGTAGCCCTCCGGTTGTTGTTGGACAATAATTCACATGACACTCAACTGGCAAACAGCAAGCTAAGGATGATGGGAGTTTTAGTCCAACAGTAATTGGAGGGCAGCAGGTTGTCCACCATTGGTCTAATTTTTTTTTTTTGTCAGAGAAGTCAACAATACATTAGAAATAAAATATTTTGTATTCTTTTCAATTAAAAGTAAACTATTAAAAACATATTTTTGTTTCTGCCTTTAACCCCTTAAGGACCCTTGACGTACCAGGACCGTCACGGTCCTTGAACTACTCAAGGACCGATGACGGTCATGGTACGTCACACACTTTTTACTTACAGCGCTCTACCGGGAGTGCTGTAAGTAAAAATAGGGCCTGAAATAGACCGCTCCAAGATCGGAGCGATCTCTTTCAAGCCCCATAATGACACGCCGATACACGTGACAGGTCACGTGTACCGGCGCGTCCAAGTGCGCCTATGCAGTCATTATGGGACGGAAATGTCCCATGACCGCCGGTCCTTAAGGGGTTAAAGGAGCACTCATGCCTGAATAATAATAATAATAATAATTCTGTTAACCCTTTGTCTGCCAGAGGGGTACGGACCGCATTTCAAAGCAATGCGTTCCGTACCTCTCTGGCACTCAAAGGGTTAATAAATTGTTCACTGGACACATGTATAAATTTGTCAGTACAGCCCCATTGGTGTTTGCCTCTGATGACAGTGACTGCACTTCAAGGTATGTGCTTCCTTGACCACTATAGTACATACCAGCAGACAATCTGCTCCATTATGAGAACTTTAAAGTCAGCAAGCCAGGCCCATAGCATTTGTAGAGAAATGAGCATTTGTAGGGAAATGCTGTACACTTACTTAATTTTCTCTATGCCTTGCTTGGTGCATTAACCTAAAAAGGGACAGAGGAAAGGGATGTCTTAAACTGCACATAGACTGGCCTATTGTCTGCCCCTTGACACAAGCGGAGTTAAAGTAGAAGTATCACTTAAAACAACTAAGGCAAATTTAGAACATCTTGCAAAAAAAGTCCACGTCTACCTATACACCATTAAATCTTTATACAAAATTAAGAAATATCTGTTTATACAGTATGTGAGCAAATAAGATGATATTGTGCTGTTAAAGGGATAGTAAAGTCTAGTAAAAATAAAAACGCATATTGTAGCTATTAAAATAATAACCTAAAAGATGTTAGCCCTGTCTTAGTTAGTCAGTGGTAGAGGATGTGATTTAAATTACATTCTTCCTCTGAGGAGTCCAGGTGTGGTGAACTAAAGACACCAAAAGACATATGTGGTGCACGGGTTGTGAATTTATGTGCTTGTAGTGCTGGTACTTGTAGTTGCCCGGCTCGTGACGCCAGGGTAGTGTTTTACACCACACTCCAGGGGTGAAGCAGCTCTCCTGGGCCCAGCGCTGG
This sequence comes from Rhinophrynus dorsalis, assembly GCA_037306005.1. Lineage (NCBI taxonomy): Eukaryota > Metazoa > Chordata > Amphibia > Anura > Rhinophrynidae > Rhinophrynus > Rhinophrynus dorsalis. The sequence continues at coordinate 75,823,273 of CM074725.1, forward strand.
GGCAATAAAACACCAGACTGCAGGGTTACGGATAACTGCGTTTACTGGAGAAGCAGGACAGGTGAAATAGTCCATTAAAGCACTGCAGAGGTAAGGCAGGGGCGAGTGCAGAGGTAACAGGGAGCCACAGGGCTTGCTGAGACTTGTAGTAGACTTTACTCTGAATCTTGACTTTACTAGTGACAACTTTAGACTTTACTGTAGTTACTGAAGACTTCTGACTTATGTGGCCACATGCACTGTCTGGACCATAGGTTGCTCTTGTACACTCTACTGCCAGGTTAACTAAGGACTTTTGACTAGGACTTTTGAGACTACAGAGCGGAGGCCGCCGTAGGCTAATCACTCACGATAAGTAGTACTCTCTATGGGGCCCATTCGCATTCAGCACTTCTCCCCACAGCTCTTCTTGTAGACGGGCACAGACTTGGACTTGGACTCCTGTGCGGTGGAATGCCTATGGTTGTGCTGTGGAACACTGTAGTTGTTTAGCTCCACTAGTTTCCTTCACCTTCTCCTCTGTCTTTATTTCCACACACTTCCTCCAGTTCTCTCTCCAACAACAGACTCCTGCAGACCGACCACACACTAGCTTGCTCCTCCCTGTCTGGCTAGACCAGGGGGCTGCTGGGTCAAAAAAACTCATTGGCTCCTCTGGTCACATGTTACCCTCTGCACTGATCACCTTAAAGGCACATGAACAACAAAAATATTACAGTTATACCAACATTATACAATCACACAAATATATACATAACCATGTTTTAAACTACAAGCAACATATACCAGAAAGGACTGGTAAATGTAAATGTTCAACTCTGGGACATTATACAGGTATTTATGATCCCAAAGGGACTATTATACAGGTTAATTCACAATGTGATGTGATGTGATGTGGTGTCTCTGTCTTCACAATGTGAAGGCAGAGACACCAGTGGGAGAACATTTTTGCCAAAGTGGACACAGTGTCAGGGACATTAGATTGACTGTACTGATGGGACAATTTCGCACTCAGAGGGACAGAAAGTTATGGGAGGTAAAATTAATGCTACAATTTGATTCTTTGACTTATGGGCTGAATAGAGACAGAGAGTTTCTGTCACATTATCACATTGCGAATTAACCTTTACGACAGTCCCTCTGGGATCATAAATACCTGGACTACTCAGAAGAAGAATGCAATTTAAATCACATCCTCTACCATTGATTGATCAAAGAATCAGTATCTGGACTAGCTTTCTTATCTGAATGTCATTATAAACAATGTAATGTGTACTGGTATTTAAGAGAGAAGTTTTCATATTTATCTGTATAACATTCCTGAGGAAGAGACCTAAGGTGTCTTGAAATCTGTTTAGTTAGCCAATAAAGCTATCAACTTTACTAAATTTTTGCCTCCTGCATTAAACTTTATCTCCAAGACTTCTATATGGATTTTATAACATATATAGCCATGTTAAATTACTTACGTTTGTATTTTATAAGATGTTAAAGCTGAAAGGATCCCCCTCCCGTCGCTTTTGGCCGACTCCCTTCAGAGCTGAAATCCGGTCGTGTGACTGGACTGATGCAGGAAGGGACAATCTTCAGTCAGTAAGGATAAGGAAAACCCTGACCCCCTTGACGGGCAGGGTTTTCCTTTTGCTTACTGAAGATTGTCCCTTGCTGCATCTGTCCAGGCTAGACAAAGAGGCAGAGTGATGCGACCAGAAGGTCAGGCACTGATTTTGGGTGATTAGGCCTGGATAGCAGTTTGTGCAGGCTAGTCAAGTTCTTCCAAACCAATCTCAGCAAGCCATTTCTGTTTGGAGCTCACTTTGTGTACAATGTCATTGTATGCTCTAGTATTAAGATGTGCCTTCACTGGGACTAATGGACCTAGCCCGAACCATGAAAAAATGGCCCCAGACATTTATTCCTCCTCCACCAAACATTACAGATGGCACTATGCAGCCAGACAGGTACGGGGTCTCCTGGCAACCTCTAAACCCAGAGTAATCTGTCAGACTACCAGATGGTGAAGTGTGATTCATTACTCCAGAGAGTACATTTCCACTGTTCCACAGTCCAATGGAGGCAAACTTTACACCACTCCAGCCAACACTTGGCATTGTGAATGATGATATTAGGCTTGTGTGAGGCTGATAGGCCATGGAAACCCATTTCGTGAAGCTCCCCATGAACAGTTACTGTTCTGACATTGCTTCTACAGGCAGCTTGGAACTCAGTAGAGAGTTGCAACCAAGGACAGAGGATTTTTACAGCATGAATATGCAATGAAACACTTGAAAAATACGTATTAAAGCCAAGATTTTGGAGGGAGTAGTTAAGTTGGCAGCAAGCAAGAAAGAGAGGATCTGACCTGAGGGGGAGACCAGAGGAGTGGTGATCATTCTACAGACATTGATTGGGTGCATAAGCACCATAACTCCTAAGGGAGAAAAACCATGGACTGTAGTAAGGGTACATCTTTTTATTGGAATGTTGTATCTATTATTTGCACCATGCATGCTGAGCACTACAGCATTCTTATGTAAGGGCACACTTGTATCATGCACAAATTTGTGGATATCACAGTGGTATTATAATATTCACCTTTTTTGTGTGGGGGAGCCTGATGTAGCCTGATTATTGCCTATTTAGGTGCATGTGCATCCTATATTCAGATTTTTATTTTACTCTGAAATGTCTTATGAATATTTTAGATTGGATTCAATATTTCTATATTTACAGTTTCATGTTGTCTTTTTAGGTCTTATTTTTTCTCCCTTTGTCCTCCCCTTACCTATTTTACTTTTTGTCTTTACATATCACATTATGACTTAGAGGATCTGAGCTATTTGGGACATGCAGCACAACAGTTATTTTAAAGTTTATCTATGGAGATTGCATTTGCTTGACTGTATACACCTGTCAGTAACACTTGTGGCTGAAATAGCCAAATCTACTAATTAAAAAGCTGTCCACATCCTTTTGTTCATTTAGTGTAGCTCTTATGCATGCATAGGATACCAGAAGAACCCAGTCACATTGTGGCCACGGTGAGCCTGCTCCTCATCATCCTGCTGCTGTGACAGATGATCGCCTGCCTCTGATGACACAGCAGAAGGAATTACAGCAACAGCAAACTCCAGAATTTCCCTTCTGATGGTGGTGGTGACATGTTCAACTCTTTTTGCATCTCTTTCTCTGATTCCTTATCACTTTCCACCAAAAATGCTCTCATGCTCTTCTCCACATCATCTGCTCCACCTTCGACCTCACCCTCATCACCACCACCAGTTTTTTTTTTTGTTCTTTTTTGGCTTGTCTGTGCTTTGAGAAAGCAGCTCTGTTGCTGCGAAATGTGTTATCGTTTTTAACACATGTGGATAATCCATTAAATTTTACTACTTTGAACCAACTGTTTGTGAGTTTGGAGCAGAGTGTTTCTGATTGCCAGTCCTCTGAGTGGAGAAGAAAGCAATTTCTCCACAGGTGTTTCTGTCAGATTGACTGGTATCAGCTCTCTGACCACATTTACATGTGAGTGCATTTTATTTTTACTTATTATTTATTGATTTGTGTACTGTATTACGCTATTGGACACTCTTTCTTTTTTCTTTTTTTATTTTATATCATCCTTGGGAGTTTCAAGCCGCTCAGGGAGAGCATGTTACACAATAGCTGCCCTAGATATGGTGAAGTGCCACGTGTGATACTGCGTCTGAGGGCAGTTTGAATTCTCAGCTGTGTATGTGCTGGATTTGGTGTATACCGTTATCCAGCCATTTATCTTGTGAGTACCCACAACTGGGTGTTGGTGGTGGCTATTGGACTACTCATTGATCCCGAACAGGGGAGCTCGTTGTCTCTTCTTCCCTTCCTTCTTCCATTATCACCAGTTTATGGCTGCTCTATAGGTTTGGCTGGGCATGACAAGCGTGATAGAGGGTCCCCTGCTGCACACTCCTTCCTAAGGAGAAGGCATTCTGGTAGCAGTAGCAGCAGGCAGCTGATATGTGGTGTTGCTCATACTGCTAGCCAGTTCTGTCTTCTTCAATATACTTCCCCAGAGAGATGAAGTTGGGATACTGGGGATCAATGGGTCAGGGGTATGTGGGCTCCCTTCTCCACTGGTGCTGCTGACTGTTGTATCAGCAGCATCAGGGTCCAACCTGCTTATCCTGCTGGTCATAGTGACAGCTTCCACTCCAAATAAATTAATTGTTATTTTAACTTTTATTTTTATTTATTTTTTTTCTCTCTCTCTCTGTCAGCTTCCAAACTCTTTCTCTCCTAAACTACACCATTCATGGTTGGAAATTCTGGGTTTTCATAGTATGGAGACGGGAAGTTTCACTGTCATTGGAAATGGAACTCATGGCAGATGTATTTGTCGGGTTGGTAGAGATAAGAATAGTAACACAACCAAATATAGAATTTAAATATAAGAATAAAGCAGTTAACAACATAGAAAGGTATACAAAATAATATAAAGCAGAAAATTATACCTGTAAGTTTCTTTTAAAGGGCAACCAGAAACACAGAATAAGTGTCTTTTAATTTGTTGATCAAAAGAACTTAACTAGGTAGAGGTCTAACAAAGAGCAGTTGTTATTTCTGCTTACAGTTTTAATTTGTATCTAATATCTGTTATACTCTACTGTCAAATTTGTCCCATTAAGTTGTACATGCCCACCATTACCGTCTTTTCCCAACTCTGAAATATAACCATTCAGCATGGCATGGAATACGAACACAAATACAGAAACAACCAGCAGTAGTAGGGGAATTTTTTATTTTACCATAAGGACCTTGAATCCACAAACTCCAGTCAGGGCATTTACCTCAGTGAGGGGGTCTGCTATTAAACACATCCTGTCCAACCTCCCCTCCATGCACAGCAGCTTACCACTTTGTACCTTCTGGTGTTATGACTGGCAAAAACCTTGCTCTGCAGAGGACCCTAGCACTGGAATCAGTTCCTACCCTTTGATCAGAAGTAGAACCTTCCAACATGTCACATTAGCACAATGCCCAGGTGGCACATTACTTGGCCCTTCAGTAGACTAAATCCTGCTCGAGTTACCTATTGACTTAACTGTGACTTCCAGCTGACAGCATGAGTTAAGAGTCTTTAAATCTGCGTGGGGGAGATGGAGGGAAAAATAAAATTGTTATAATGCAATTTACAGTTGGTTTCATGTTTAAACTCCTCCCATTATTCCTACATCACTATGGGGGAGGACATCATGGCCCTTCCCCCAAAGCTTCACGACAATTGTGAAGGCCAGTCTACTTTCTTTATTCCAGGGTCTGTCCTCCACAAACAGAATGCAAAAGGCCTTCCACCTTAAATAACTTCTGGTGGATTTCCCACTCATGTCCATCTTAATTAAGGTGTACATGCTCAGTCTCTCGTTCTTTCCTTAACCCCAAATCATAACCATTCTGCATTGCAAAGAATACTATACAGATACCACCTGCAATAGAACGGGAACTATTACCTTATGAAATTTTAAATAAATACATAAAACAGTTTTATGGTGGCAAAATTGGAGGTCACAGTTTATCAGTCATGCCTACTGGTGTGGCTGGCAAAAGCCATAGCCGTAGAACCAGTAACTGCCCTGTGATTTGGACTGGAACCTTCTGGCCAGCCACACTAGACACCTAAATTACCTTAATGATTCTATCAAATGTCTGGTACTGCAAACTACAAACCTCCTTTCTTACAGCATCATTGACCGAAGCACCCTCAGGATTGGAGATATGATGAATTATCCTAAACTTGCCTGGCTCTGTCTTAGGATCCACCCCATGGGGAAAATAAAAAAGCCCTGCAGTGTGGCTAAGTCACAGGGGACAGCTATCCTCCCTGCTTGTTCTTTAGTGAACAATACTAGAGACTGATTTGCAAACTGCAAATTCCTAACTTCTTTTCGGCAACAATACCCTATCAACTGGAATAGAAAACCCAAAGGCAAACTCTTTAAATAAAAACATAGCCTTATCTCTTATCTCTTATCATAACAACTCACTTAATTTCCTGAGGTGGAAAGGTGTTTACTCCTTTGCCCCCAGCTTTGTGTTTGATGATATCTGTTGCACCTGGTCCATGAATCCATGTCCCTATGACTAAACAATGGCTGCCTATGTTTATATAATTTCTTTCTGAACACCCGATGATAGCCCACCTTAGCTGTTTTTCCACTTTTTTGTGCATGTTATCAATAAAATCCAGATATCTAATGATGTTAGAACCCTGTTCTGGGAACTGGTCTACATAAACATTAAGCCTAGACCTTTTGTGTGGTTTCTCCTTGTCCTGCTTAGTCCTTCTACCGTAACCTCTTCTGCTTCCCTGGGAAGTGTGTAAATGTCCACAGACATACCCACGTATATATACACAGGCATTTTACCAGATGAGTGCCCATATGGGGAGGAGATGATGCAACTGAAACATCCTCACCCTTAGGAGCCTAGCCACTTGTATAGCACACCCAGGCTGAGCAAACACAAACCCTTTTTGTTTCTTCTTACCCGTAACACCATCACACACCAATCTAAGCATTTTTTATGATACATGATAAATGATAATCATCAGAATCAGCAGTAGAAGACCAACCAAGGGAAGAAAGCTCTTGAAATTGTTCATCCAGGTTGCCTCCATCCATCTGTGAAGGAGAAACTGTATGTGCTGCAGACAGCTGCACTCAACTGGACTATGTGGCAATCTCTGACAGTGCCACAGACTGCCTGGATGCCCTGCCAGCTGTCTACTTACAGGAATGGCAATGGAGTCTTTGTCCTGCAGATACAGTATAAATGAAAAGAAGTATGAAGGTAACTTTTCATACTGACCTATAGGGAGAATTAAAAACAAAAGTATGATGATACAACTTTTAAACAATCATTTTCCCATATCCTATCTGCAAACCAAATCTTCTACCAATTGTGGAGTCCAGACCCCTTTCTTTGTTTGAGGGTCCATCCTCCACCACCAAAGGGAAGAAGGCAAGAGGACCCTTCAACTTACATGGCCACTGGTTGATTTTCCACCTTCAGATTATTGGATTATTACAATAAACAATGATAGCTCAAGAAATATATAATTTTTATTGTTTTACAGACTACTAAATCATATTTCAATTAATCAGAAGTTTAACTGACACAAACACAAGTTTATGAATTACAGAAAACAAATTAATAGAAACGATTCAACTATCGTTTAAACAATGATTTTATTATTTTTGTAAGGAAGGAAAGCTGGTGTAGGGGAAAAGGAAACAGATTGTGTTACATTGTTTCAGGAAGTTTGCACTAGATTTAAAGATTACAACAATATTTTGGTAACTGCTATACACAAGAAACTTAGTACAAAAAAGACATTTTATCTCAAGGAAGCTTATCAAGTTTCCAAAAATGACCAGCGATATACACTACACTGAAAGGGAACTGTGCTATTTGAGAACTGTAAAATCTCACGTATAATACTCGCAATTTTGGGCCTTTTCACCTCAAGTGAAGTGGGGGTTGCATATTATACACTAGAGAAAAAAATATATATATACACATGTCTGCTTCCCTCCTTCCACCAACCTCAATATGCTCCCACCCTCCCTCTACTCACCCCCTCAGGTAGCATCTGGAATATCTGCGCAGCAGGCGGCATGCTTGCATTTGCCACCCGCTTACAGCATCCCCCTGTGAGGACCCGGGTTAATTCAAGATTATGGTAGAAAGTGGGAGCATATTGAGGTGGGTTAAGGGAGGGAAGCAGACAAACTACATTGTTTTTGGTGGGTAGAGGGAGGGAAAACAAGGTTGCGTATTATTCATACGCACTTTTGTTTTCCCCTAAAATCTTGGGTATAATTTACACCTGTGTATTATGCACAGGTGCGTATTATACCTGAGATTTTACTGTAAGTGGCCCTTAATATGTTTAACAAATGTTATCTAGGCAGGTGTTTTATCTATTTGCTAATGATTGCATTTGAACTATGCAGTAGTGTGTAGCAGTCTAACAGCATTTTACACATGATACTAAAGGGCCATGAATGGTGCTTTCATTTTGTGGCTAATCTCATTCAGACTGATAAAACCTATTGTTTATTCACAGGAGGAATGCACTAAATAGAGAACTTAAATGAATCAGCAATTAAGACAACTGCTGATTATACTCAAGTATATTTTATGTACAGTATATGTAGTGTATATGTTAATTGTATGAAGGATTCCTGCTTAATGTGCCATAAAAAATGCTTAGAGTTTTGTAGAGATTAAAAAAATAAATGATATGCCTTAAATCCTATCTCTCAAGCAGCTATGGTTTGAGAGAAATCCTCCGCTAAAGTTCCTCTTCTCCTGATGTCAGCTGTAAAGCTGACAGAAGGAGATCCATGTTGGCCGACAAGAGAAGGCTCTTCAGCAGAGCCGCAATAGCTCAATTTAAAAGAAATACTTCTTTAGAATGGTCTAAAAAGTGTGCTTGCAAATGAGGCACACTTTTTAGACCATCCAGAGAAGCATCTCTGCTCTGCAATGCGTTGCGTATACCTCTGGCACTCAAGGGGTTAAAGTATGTATTAGGGTGACGCTTATTTCTACATTATACTTATATCTCTTTGTTTTTTTACAGCAAGAAGACTCAAGAAAGAAGAGAAGGACAGAAGAGACAGAAGAGAAGAAAAAAGGTCAGAAGATGACCAGCATGCTGAGGACTCCGCTGGACATCAGGATTGATGGTAAGTGTTACTTGTAATGCGATGTTGCTTTACTTAGTTGAGTTAACCCTATGAATGCCAGTGGGGTAATTGTGCCCCACTGGCACTCATAGGGTTAATTCTGATAACTTTGGACACTTTTTAGGCACTTTGGATGTATTCATATGGGGCTTAGGGCCCCATGTCAGTACATCCACTGTGGACTTAGTTTTTTTGTATGCCCGTTAATAGCTGCATTAGCTGCCTAAAGATCTAATAAGGGACTTTACAGCCAAACAAAATGGGTCTTAACTTTTATGCGATAAAGTAAATCCCTTATCGTATTTTTTACAGATAGCGCAGACCTTTAAATGGCAACATGGAGCATTCATTTTTTCTAATGGGCCAAAGCACACGTTAGTGTAGCTGCTGTATTACTTGCTGAACTGCTTTTAGCTGTTCATTACATGGACCTTTAAATGGCTTACTACACGTTTGCCCAACCCCTGCCTTTAAATCTACCCCATGGAGAGCTGGAGTGAGCACATTGCTGTAAGGGTCAATCCATAAACACGACCCGCCTTACATGTTTCATGAAAGATCTCACTTAATCACAGGCTAAGAGTAAGTGAGATCTTTCATGAAACTCATAAAATTCAGACAGAATGTTGGGGTATTTGGGATCAACTTCCTTTGCTCCCTTCTCACTTACACCCCCCAGACACGTCTAACAAAGGGATAATAACAGCAAGATCAGCAAGGAACATGGACCTCAGCTGCCCGTGTCTTTCAGATCAGTCAAACAAAATGTTGGGTTATTTTGGGTCAACCTCCTTTGCTCCCTTTTCACTCACACTCCCAGACACTGCCATCAGAGAGATCACAGCAAGACCAGCAAGGAACTTGGACCGCAGCTGCCTGTGACTTTCATATCAAATCGGTCAAACAGACTGTTGGAGTATTTGGGGTCAACCTCCTTTGCTTCCTTCTCACACCCCCAGACACCTCCAACACAGAGACGATAACAACAAGATCAGCAAGGTGCTTGAACTGCAGCTGCCTGCGTCTTTCAAATCAAATCAGTCAGACAGAATGTTGAGATATTTGCTCCCTTCCTGTCCCCCAGGCTCCTCTAATACAGAGAACACATGTCTTGCCTACACAACTCTCTAAACTAAGCTCCACTGTCTTCTCTAACTCAGATATTAGCTGTTGTCCTTTCTTTTCACAAACACAGAATGACATGCTGTGGGAACGTGCCACCTCTTTTATACTATGCCTGCAGGAAAATAAGGGAAACTTGCCATATGCAGGTTAGAAATGCAGCCTTAGACAGACAAGAACCACTTCAGCAGATCTGGTTAACAGTGTAGATTTCAAACTGTATATATATATTTATATGTATATATATATATATATATATATATATATATATATATACATACAGAAGGACCTGATGGAAATGACCATCTAGCACATGTTAGGCATGGAAGCATAAGGTCCCTAGCCAAAAGATACCTGCAGCTGCAGTAAACACTACAAACAAGATATAACAGGTAGGAGGAGGCTAAACCTTAGGAGGTGTACACTCTAGCAATTAAATGGTGCTTACAGCACAGAGCAGGAGCAGGCAGCGCCCCCACCCAACAGCAATGCAGAATGAACATGATGAGCTATGCAGCCAAACCAAATACACCAAAACCTCAGTGAGGTAACAGATATTGATAGCAGTGATGTAGGAGTGGACAGGAAACACAGAAAGACAGTTAAAGATAGCTGAGAAAAAGGATAGTCATTTAACCCCTTGAGTACTTTGCAATGCGTTGCCTACCCCTCTGGCACTCAAGGGGTTAAAGGAGTCAGGTATAATAATTCTGGGGACACTGATTCATAAGTTAGAAGATGCAGAGATCAGTTTACAGAGGGCACTATTACTTTGGAATGCGAATCAAGGAGACAAACTCAATAATCTGGTGCAGGACAGGCAAGTATATAAAAGCAGTCACTTTCCCTAATTGGTCAGACATAGTGCTGAATTACACTGGAGGTGATGAGGGTTATCACGGGATGTATCTCATAATCTTATTGCAGTCTGTGTGGAAATGAGTAGACATTTGTCACGTGCAATTGAGTCAAGTCCATAATCGGCAGCAGGAAGGATATGAAAATGTCTGGAAAGTCACATGTTTCCCTACCAGAGAACATATAATTTAAACCAAGTTGAGAACACACTGGAGGCATACATGAAGTAAACATAATAAATAAAAGCAGATCTCCCAAATGTCTTTATTAAAGGGGAGGCTTGCCTTGAATTGTGGACAAAGTCCCACTCTTCCAGGCTGCCTGCTTTAAATTTGTTCTGCTGACTGAATGTTCAAGGAAACTGACCCACAGTACAGAGGAAAAAACTCTAGTTACTGACCAGAGATCCTGTGGTCTGAATACTGGACAAGCAACTTGCTGAGATAGAAACATAGAAATATAGAATTTGACAGAAGATAAGAACCATTCGGCCCATCTAGTCTGCCCAATTTCCTATTGTAAAAAAAAAAAAAAAAAAAAAAACACACAACCTCAAACCTTTTTTGGTCCCTGGTCTTTTCTTATGTTAAGGACCGCCTTATGCCTATCCAATGCATGCTTAAATTCTGTCACTGTATTGACATCTATTACTTCTGCTGGTAGGCTATTCCACTTGTCTACTACCCTCTCAGTGAAGTAAAACTTTCTTACATTACATCTAAACCTGTGTCCCTCTAGTTTTAGACTATGGCCTCTTGTCCTAACGTTTTTACTCTTTTGAAATATACTTCCATCCTGTACTTTGTTGAATCCCTTCATGTATTTGAATGTTTCTATCATATCCCCTCTCTCTCTTCTCTCCTCCAAGCTATACATATTCAGATCCTTTAGTCTATCCTGATATTTCTTTTCCTGTAGACCAGTCACCATTTTAGTAGCCCTTCTTTGAATTCTCTCTAGAGTATCAATATCCTTCTGGAGATGGGGTTTCCAGTACTGTACACAATATTCTAGGTGAGGTCTAACTAGAGATCTGTAGAGTGGCATGACTACTTCCCTTTTTCTGCTACTAATGCCCCTAGCTATACAACCCAGTGCCCTGCTTGCATTCCCCACCGCTTTATTACATTGCCTGCTTACCTTTAAGTCATTAGAAATAATTACTCCCAAATCCCTTTCCTCTGTTGTCTCTGACAGCACAGTACCCTTAATGGTATATTTTTCCTTTGGATTTTTATGTCCCAAGTGCATTATTTTACATTTATCAACGTTAAAGTGCATCTGCCACACTCTTGTCCATTCTTCTAATTTACCTAAATCATTCGCCATTTGGCTTTTTCCCTCTGGAATGTCTACCCTATTGCAAATCTTTGCATCATCTGCAAAAAGGCATACCTTTCCTTGAAGACCTTTTGCAATATCACTAATAAAAATATTAAAAAGAATGGGCCCCAGTACAGAACCCTGAGGTACTCCACTAGTAACACTCCTTTCGTCCAAATATTCTCCATTGTCTACCACCTTCTATCTCCTGTCACTCAGCCATTGCCTTATCCATTTCACTATTTTTACATCTAGACCCAAACACTGCAATTTATTTATGAGTCTTCTATGAGGGACCGTGTCAAATGCTTTACTGAAATCTAGATAAGCTATATCTACTGCTCCCCCTTGATCTATTATTTTAGTTACCCAGTCAAAAAAATATATGAGGTTAGTTTGACAAGATCTCCCTGCTATAAACCCATGCTGTTTGGTATCTTGCAAGCTATTCATATTCAGATATTCAACAATTCTTTCCTTTAACATACTCTCCATTAATTTTCTCACTACTGATGTAAGACTTACTGGTCTGTAGTTACCAGACTCTTCCCTGCTACCTTTTTTGTGAAGCGGTACTACACTTGCTACCTTCCAATCTTCTGGAATTATTCCTGTTGCTAGTGACTGATTGAATAATTCTGTTAAAGGTTTTGCCAGAACACACTTAAGTTCTTTTAATAACTTTGGGTGTATCCCATCTGGACCCATTGATTTATCTGTTTTTACCTTAGAAAGTTGAATTAAAACTTCTTCTTCTGTAAACATGCATGTTTCCCGTGTCTTGCCATTTCTTTTTTCTAACAGAGGTCCCTTCCCTTCATCTTCCTGTGTAAACACTGAACAGAAATATTCATTGAGACAGTCAGCTAGCCCTTTATTCTCATTTACATAGTTTCCATCTTTTGTTTTTTGTCTAACTATTCCTTGTTTCGTTTTCCTCCTTTCACTTATATATCTAAAAAATGTTTTATCCCCCTTTTTTATTGACTGGGCAATTTTTTCCTCTGTGTGTGTGCTTTGGCACATCTAATAATACATTTGGCCTCCTTCAACCTAGTTTTGTATCGATACCTATCTTCTTCCTTCTGCGTCTGCTTATATTTCTTAAATGCTTCTTTTTTCTCTTTTACTATATTTGCCACTTCTGCTGAGTACCACAGTGGTTTTCTTTTTCTTTTACCCTTGGTGTCATGTTTAATGCAATGTTCTGTTGCGTTTAGTAAAACACATTTCAGATAATCCCATTTCTCCTGGACTCCATCAAAGATCTCCAAGTTGTTAAAGACTGACATAAAAATGTTTCCATTTTAGAAAAATCAGCCTTTCTAAAGTCTAGAACCTTTGTTTTTGTGTGGTGCAACTCAGCCTCTGTTTTTATATTAAACCACACAGAATGATGATCACTGGAGCCCAAACACTCTCCTACAGCTACATCTGATACCAAGTCTCCATTAGTAAATAATAAATCTAGTGTGGCTTCCTTCCTAGTCGGCTCTTCTACTAATTGACTAAGAGCTAATCCTTGTAAAGAATTTAGGATATCTCTACTCCTGGCTGAACTGCTACTTGGTTTTTCCAGTCCACATCTGGAAGATTAAAGTCCCCCATAGTTATATATCTTAGTTAGTTCCTTGACCAGCAGTTGATCCAACTCCTCTGTTTGTCCTGGGGGTCTATAGATCACACCTATACGAATGACCATCTTATTCCCATATTCTAAAGTTATCCAAACAGTCTCTGTGTTCTCCTCCATACCCTGTATAAGATTGACCTTTAAGCTATTTTTGACATAAATGGCAACCCCTCCTCCTTTTCTGCCTTTCCTATCTTTTCTGTATAGAGAGTACCCCGGTATTTCTACATCTCAGTCATTTTTATCATTGTACCAGGTCTCGGTAATTCCCACTAAGTCCACATCTTTCCTAGTTATTATTGCAATGAGTTCAGGGATCTTATTCCCTAAACTGCGTGCATTTGTACACATGGCACGAAGTCTACTGTTTTTTGAACTATGTGCCACAGACATACCTTGATCAAATTCATCTGTGCAATGCTGTGGGGGGCAATTGGTTATCTCCTGTATCATTCCATTGCCCCCCTCTACTAGTTTAAATACCTGTTAAAATAGTGATGCTAGAGATGCTGGAGTGCATAGCAGTATTGACAGAACAGATACTGGGCTGGAACACTGAGGGCAGGAAGAGCAGAGGGGTTAGCGCCACTCCTTACAAGATGGTAGGATTGGACACTGGAATTGGATACTTGACTGCAGGTAGATAGGACTTAAATGGGATACTGGACTTGGTGAACACAAGTCTAACCCTTTGAGTGCCAGAGGGATACACAATGCATTGCAAATGATCAAAGTGTTAAGGTGAGAATATTATGAACAAACAGCTTGGCCGTTTCATCAGGAAAGGTGCCTTTAAAAAGGAACATACTTCTCTTAAAGGGATAGTAATGTTTCATAATAAAAGCAGCTCTAATTAATCATCATAGTATTTGGGCCTTGGAGAGTGTTATGTCAGTACTGTCAGAGTTGCAGTTCAAGAGTAATTGAATGATAAAGTATCCTCCTCCCGCCCCTTTTACTGATATAACACTGCTCAGCTTAGAGCAGCAGGGAGTGTCCAGGTAGACAGACTACAGAGAGGGACAATCTTCAATTAAGATAAGGGAAAAAGCTGAAAAATCTCTCAAGGGGGGCAGTGTTTTCATTGTTCTCAGAGTAGAATATTGATCCTTGATGTGAGCTGTCTGGTCTATGGACTGGATTCCACATCTGAGGGGAGCAGTGTTACACTAGGTAAAAGGCACGGGAGGGGGAAACTTTATTGTTCAATTACTCTTGAACTACAACTCTGTCAGTATTGAAATAGCAGTCTCTATGGCTCAAATACTATGAAGATTAATTGGAGCTGCTGTTTTTGTGAAACATTACCGTCACTTTAAATGTTACTTCTATAATTACAACAACCATTTCCAGCTTATGAATGAATGCCCACTTCTGTGTCAGAAGTTATACAAATTATTACAGCCATCTGCATGTGATATTAAATAACACAATTTAAAAACAGTTTACCGGAGATGTATGAAGACACACATAGCTATTCTATCAATAACATTTTGGAATGCATTTGCATCAAATATTTATCTATTACCGTGCATCACACAAACCACTTGTGCTTACAATTGACAGATGTATCAGTCCGAACTCTGCCCCAATAAAGTTATGTTGAATCATATGGGTAAGATTTTGTTTGCTTTGATTAATTTTTTGCAGATGAATGGTATTCAATTCCCAGCAGGAGTGAGGGAAGAGATTGTGCAATTCCACGCACTGGATCTCAAAAAATATTGTTAATCTTAGTGAGCAATTGCTCTGTTTTTCTAATGTGTATTTTCTTCTACACAGATAATCAGATTCACATACTTTTTAGTCTTTAAAAACGTTATTTTTGCATTATAAAGAACTATTCAGTTATTCAAAAAGTTGCTAGAGTGCTTGGTACTACCAAATTACTCTCCTTGAATGTGCAATATCAGCAGTATGATCAGTAGTAACATAACTCATGAGTAAGACCCCTTTATTGAGTTTTTATAAGCAAAGCACATTGTGGGATTCACTTGTTTTAAGGTTCTTAATCAGCAGGCTAAAGAGGTGCAATTCTGGAGCAAACCAACTGCACAATAGGGCTTAAAGGGTTAGTAATACTTAAAGCGGAACTACCATCCTATATAAAGTCCCCCCCCAAATAATTAGGCATATGGCGATTAGCTTCTTAATAGTGCTATTATCGGACACAAGTACCAGGTTCTGAAGTAATCCTTCTTCTTCTGAGAACGGCAGCCAGGCTTGCACGCAGACATCTTGGCTTTGAGATGTCTGAGCGCCTGCACTGTCCATCCCGGTCTCCTCTAGGAGGCATTGCATGGTACCTTAAGGTACCAAAAGGGACTGATTGCACTCAGAAAAAGGATTACTTCAGAACCTGGTACTTGTGTCCGATAATAGCACTATTAACCCCTTAAGGACCAGCAGTACTGGGGTGTGTGGTCCTTTAAGGACCAGATAGGAAACGTTGACGTGTCGTCCCACGTGACTGATCATGTGTGCCGGCACGCCGAACGGGGGGCTGAAAGAGATCGCTCCGGTCTTGGAGCGATCAACTTCAGTCCCCAGTATTACTCACCGCGCTCCTGTAAGAGTGCGGTGACTAAAAGTAT
Source organism: Rhinophrynus dorsalis (assembly GCA_037306005.1). Lineage (NCBI taxonomy): Eukaryota > Metazoa > Chordata > Amphibia > Anura > Rhinophrynidae > Rhinophrynus > Rhinophrynus dorsalis. The sequence continues at coordinate 75,839,535 of CM074725.1, forward strand.
GTGACGTACCAGGACCGTCACTTGTCCTTAAGTGCCGGACCAGCGTGATGGTCCGGGTACGTCAATGGTCCTTAAGGGGTTAAGAAGCTAATTGCCATATGCCTAATTATTGAGAGAGGGGGCTTTATATAGGGTGGTAGTTCCACTTTAAAATATAAAAAAAAATGTTGTAGGGTTTATGCCCCTGAGTAAAACTAGGGTACCCCTACTGCTGAAAGGTCTTATATTCCAAAGTTATTACAGCTCAAACTTGGATTTTTTAGGTGCAGTTGCCTGAAATGTTACAGTGGAGCTGTTGCTACACCATACTATACAGATTTATGGTCCACTGACCAGAGCTGTCTATATGGTTGGTGTAGCAACAGCTCCACTGTACAATTTCAGGCCACTGAGATATCGCACCTAAAAAAAATAAGTCTGAGCTGTAATGACTTTCAAATAAAACATCTGTCAGCAGTGGGAGTACCCTTGTTTTACTAAGGGGGATGAAACCCTACTTGTTTACATTTTAACCCCTTGAGTGCCAGAGGGGTGTGCAACGCATTGCTTTGCAATGTGCTGCTTACCCCTCTGGCATTCAAAGGGTTAAATATCACTATCCTTAATGCAAATTCACATTGATTTAAATGAGTTTTGTTAAACCCATGAATACTATGGAGATCTCCAATGCATCTCAAGGCAATGTGTTGGAGACCTCTAACATTCAAGGGCTAAAAAGTCTAATTTAAATCAAAGAGAATGTATGGAATTTCTATTTCAAACCTATTGTGCAAATGGTTTCGAGAACTGCACCGCTAACTACATCTCCATCAAGTCAAATAATTGCTTCTGTATACCCAGGTTTTGTGTTCAGCAGTGGTCATATTTGTGGCATTGCATTCTGGCCTCATGAATGGAAACAGTACAGTAAAGTACATCCTGTCTGTTACAAATAAAATATGGAGAGCCAGGGTTCAGGATGTTTTTTCACATAATGCACACCAGTCTTATTCGGAATAACTGAATCACTTTGAAAATTAATTTTTTTAACTTGGGCAACACATTACTGTTATCCTAGCATTACTTGGCCCACCTTTGACTACAATAATTTTCCAGGCTGCTAGGCATTTGGATTTTAATGGATATACATTTCCTGGCCAGCAAATTAGTTATTTTTAAGACTGGTAATTAAGGTCTACTAAAGGTCATTTTTAAGACCGGTAAGGTAATTTTTTAGTTCAAGTTTTGCATTAGTTCATTTTTTTTGCCTTCTCACTTTTTGGCAACAATTTGCTTTAATTTTCTGAATAGTTCTTAGATCTGGACATACACACTTTTCCTGTTGATGCCAAAATGGGGTATTTGTATATTTTCTATTTTGTTCCTGCCCCAAAGAGATTAGACTATAGTGGTAAGTTGAAGTGTGCCTTGGCAAACATATCTGACAGTGTACAGATGCACTTTCCTCTACACATTGCCACATTTAAAGGGATAGTAATGTTTCATAATAAAAGCAGCTCTAATTAATCATCATAGTATTTGGACTTTGGAGAGTGTTATTTCAATTCTGTCAGAGTTGTAGTTCAAGAGTAATTCAATGACAAAGTATCCCCCTCCCGTCCCTTTTACTGATGTAACACTGCTCAGCCAGAGCAGAGGGAGGTGCCTAGGTAGATTGCAGAGAGGGACAATCTTCAGTTAAGATAAGGGAAAAACCTGAAGGGGGGCAGGGCTTTCATTGTTCTCATAGGAAGAAGATTGTTCCCTGCTGTTATCTGTCTGGTCTATGGACTGCATTCCACATCTGAGAAGAGATGGCTTACACTAGGTAAAATGGGCGGGAGGGGAAACTTTGCTTGTGAATATCTCTCAAATCATAAACGTCTGAGATATAAGACTTATATTGTTCTTCATGTTTTTGTAATGCCTACAAAATAAAATAAAGATAAAACAAAGTATTACTATCCCTTTGAATTAACTTTTGTAATGTTATGTTTTAACTCTTATCTATTTTCCATTTCTACAAACTCTTCTTTAAAAGGATTGCAATGTTTCACAATAAAAGCAGCTCCAATTAATCGTCATAGTTTTTGGAACATGGAGAGTGTTATTTCAATACTGTCAGAGTTGTAGTTCAAGAGCAATTGAATGATAAAGTATTCCCCTCCCACCCCTTTTACTGATGTAACACTGCTTAACTCAGAGCAGCAAGACTGTCCGGATAGATCTCAGAGAGGGACAATCTTCAGTGAGCATAAGGAAAAACCTGTCAAGGGGGCCAGGATTTTCCTTATGCTCACAGTAAGAAGATTTTCCCTTGCTACGACCTGTCCCGGTCAAGTGACCAGATTCCACATCTGAGGGGAGGCAGCTTACACTAGGTAAAAGGGGTGGGAGGGGGATATTTTATCATTCAATTACTCTTGAACTACAACTCTGACAGTATTGAAATAACACTCTCCATGTTGCAAATACTATGAAGATTAATTGAAGCTGCTCTTTTTGTGAAACATTACTATCCCTTTAATCACTGGGGTGTGGTTTTCTTAGTATTCTAATAACAGCGATATCATTTTTTTTTTCATTCACCTTGATTTACCCTGCAAACACCTAGGAGACACACATTTTTCATTGGAATACAGGGTTGGGTACCGGCTGTTAAAATTATTTTATTTAACTGGAAACAAATTTGCAGAAGCATGCAACACATTTAAAGGGATAGTAATACTTATGTTTAAACATTTCTAAAATTGTAGAGAGAACAATAGAAGTAGAATAACCTACCTCCCATGTCTCAAAACGTTATAGTTTTTGAGTTTGTAGCATTTAAAGTTCCCCCCTCCCTGCCCTTTCCCTGACATCAGTGCTCTATCGGACAGAAGGGGATCCTGACCAGTAGGCAGCTCTTCAGCAGAGCCGAGATAGCACCAGTCAGATCTGCTGCAAAGCCAGCGGTTGGTCCTAGGACCAAATTCCCATGCAGTCAGCTAGAGCACTGATGTCATGATAGACATGAAGTCATCACTGACTATGTATACTTCCATAATGTAAACAGATTTAAGGATATGTTTAATCTGGTAACATAAAGCCTGTAAGCTTGCACATACCTGAAGTTTTGTGTCAGTGAGGTTCATGTACTAAGAAAGTAGTGCAATTATGAGGAAAAAAACACACCCAAGGGAATGTAAAAATTCCCTTTAATTTGACCCCTAGGTGACCAGGGTTCTTTTTACACTAGAGGACCATTTTTAGTATGTAATTGTTCACCATACTTTCTTTCCAGTTAATTATACCCCACACAATGTGGATAGTGGTTGAAAGGCTGCAACAAAATTATTTTAAACCAATTGTTAATGTAAAACTAATACATTTAATATATATAGATAACCTTCCCTTACCAGCCATAACCAGCCTGATAAGTCACCATAAACCTTAAAAAACCAGCTCCGCCCTACGAGCCAGGAGCTTAAACAAAAATTTAAACCAACAAACCATTAAACCCTTCACAGCCAGCCCCCTAGGCCTCCGCTGAGGGCTGAGCCCCCTCCACTGCGCAAAGCACAGCTTCCACCATCGTTTGAAGACCAACATTAAAAATGTCAAGCCCCACATCAGACAAGTGGATGCCATCCATTCTGTAGAGGCCTGCTCCACCACCTTCCAAATCCACGTGTCTATATGATAACCCACCTAACCGTCTAAAAATTTTTGCTAACGATCTGTTGAGTTTCTTCCTCATGCGCACAAGAGGTTTGAACTTCTTCTCCAAAAGCCAACAATACCTGGGAACTATTTTTGAGAAACAGACTAGAACTGATGGAAACCATTCCAAGACTTGTCGAACTACACTCTGCACTAGAAGAAGCAGCTCAACAGATTTGTGAGAACCTAAATAATTTCCACCTAAATGAAACATAATTATGTCCGGAAGAGAAAATAAGTTATAACAACTCACTAGCTCCTCTTCTGCTCCATCCCATCTAAGAACTTTTTTCCGTGCCACCATATCCTGCACTTCTAAGGGTAGAAACCTAAATTCTCTTTGTAAGAGCGCACTACTGCCCTTCTCCGGGACCCAAAATCCAAACATCGTAAGGTCCTGTTCCTGAAATAGACAAAATAATTAATGCATTAAAACTTTAATAGGTGAGGGCGAATGTATATTTTAAATCTATCAGACCTCCATCTTCCTATTCTTTTAATTCTATTTTCCTTAAGTCCTAGCTGAAAAGCTTCCATTGCTGCCCCGATTCCAAATGAATAAAGTGTGACTTTTTCCTTAGCCAAACCCAAATTTTCAATACTGTGATGGAATGGTTGTCACCCTGAGAATGAACCCTGTCTGTCTTCAGTGATCTCCATTGTTTCATATGTGTTCCCATTCATGAAAACATTAATATCCCCTTTATGTGCATACATTAGAGAGTATTGGCCATTTACCAGCATTGAATGGGTTGGTTAGTGTGTATGATGTACAGAGGAATGGTGCTATCCAGGCTAACTGACCACAGAGATTGTGTTATGAGATAGCCAGTGTTGGTCAGAAAGAGGGGGTAGGGCAAATCTGTGTGTGGAATGTGTGTACCTTTTCCCCTTACAGCAGGCTAAGCAAAAAGAGAACTTGAAAATGTTACTTGTGACATCTTTGGTCTATATGTACTAATAAATATACTTTTTAGAGGAAGTTTGGCTCCAACGTGTGGTCTATATATGTCTGGTGACATTATATTATATAGACCCACCAGGTGTCTGTGGCACCTCTTTTTTATTTATTTTTTAGATTACTATATATATTAGTCCATCTCCTAAGTTTTATAGCTTTCTAGCCACTCATCGGATATAGAGTATTCATTTGGAATTGATAAGGTGGAGAAGACCTTGTTGGCTTACTCTGGGTGAAGTGGAATGCTAGTATCCTGTTTGGAGGAGCAGCGGACGATATAGGAGTGTCACAGATACCCACACTGGGGGTGATCCAGTGGAGGCTGATACACCGTGAGGCCAGGTTTTGCCTCGTATACATGTGAGTATTCATTTTATCTGCTCACAGGTGTTTATTGGTGGAGAAATTTTTTTGGCATTACAGTCTGCACTCAGAGCATGTGCACCTCTTTTTTCTTGTGTTTTTTGTCTACATGTATTGGGAGTCAAGTGCCAGCGGCTGACGTTGGGAGGAAGCACCAAGTATATAGAGTCAAGAGAAGAAAGAAATCTATTCTAGAGACTTTTTATTTTTTTATATATTTTATTGTTTTGTTGCTACAGGTGATATTGTTTGTGAGCACTGATACATAAAGGGATCGTACTTAAGAACTAAATATCGTAATAATGCACATACTGGTTTCGACTTGGCAGACAAATTATTAAATGCCTGTACAACACTCAAGTTGTCACAAAACATGGTTATCCACTTCTTTGCAAAATTTGCTCCCCATAGCTCTATTGTCACCAAAACTGGGAATAATTCTAATAGCGTGAGATTCTTTGTGTGACCTAAACTGTGTGACCCACAATTTGGGCCACGATTGTGCACACCATTTACCATCCCAAAAGGACCCAAAGCCCAAAGAACCTGTGGCATCTGTATAGAGTTGAATATCCGTATTACACACCGATTTTTCTTGGAACAAAGTTCTGCCATTATAAACTCCCAGGAAATCATTCCAAACCGCCAAGTCTGCCTTAAGAGCTTTGTTAATCTTGACATGGCAATGTGATGATTTAAAGCCGACTGTTGATGCTGCCAACCTGCTAGAAAATATCCTGCCCATAGGCATGACTCTTGAAGCAAAAGCCAGTAAACCTAATACTAACTGCAAAGTCTTCACAGTAGTTTTCTCGCAAGCCAACAGCCACCAGATCTGATTTTTAAGTTTAAGAATCTTGTCATCTGGTAGTCTAAATTTCATCCTCTGTGTATCTATCATTATTCCTAAGAAAATTATTTCAGTTGACGAGAAGACTGTCTTCTCGTGGGCCAGAGTGACACCAAATTCCTGCGCGACCCTGCAGAAAACATCCAGCAGCACCGCACAATCCAAGGAATCCCATGGCCCACAAAAAGAAAATCATCTAAGTAAGGTAAAGCTGATTTGACTCCACTTTTGAACTTTAGCACCCATTCCATGAAAGTTGCAAATTCCTCAAATAAAAAACAAGATAACAAACAACCCATAGGATGGCATTTGTCAAAGAATAGCAACCCCCTGAACTGAAAGCCAAGCTAGTCAAAACTACTTGGGTGTATAGGCAATAGCCTAAAGGTGGCCTTGATGTCCGCCTTAGCCAATAGTGCCCCTTTACCGCATCTAATAATCAACCACAAAGCCTGCTCGAACAATGCATATGAAATTGAAGAAGCCTCTTCACTGATTTGGTTGTTCAAAGAGGCCCCCGGCGGAAATGAGAGGTGGTGTATTAAATAGAATTCACCTATGTCTTTCTTAGGGACTAAACCCAATGGTGGCAACCTGGAGCGATTGAATGGAGGGTGAACAAAAGGGCCCTGAACTCTACTGGTCTCAATTTCTTTTTGGATCTTTGACCATGTGATTTCAGGAAGTTCTTCAGCCGATTTCAAGTTGTTGACCCAAACCAATTTACGTAATGGGGAGGCCGGCAACACAAAACCATCCAGAAAGCCTTGTCTAATTAGAGAAGCTCTTTCTTTGTTTGGATAACACTCCAGCCACAGGAGCATGCTTATGAGCTTCACTGGTGTGACAGCTTTTTGGAACATTGGTTCTAAGCCCAGCTTGCTGTTGTCTTCAAAAACAACGAAAGCTGGGATGACCTCCACTACAAATTTGACATTCATGCCTAAACTTGCAGCTGTTAGGAAACCTGCACTGTGAATTGTTAAAAGCCCAGCACAGGCCTCTCTTCTGTGCTTGACCTGTCACAACAAACTGTGCTTTTTGCAAATTTCCTGTTGCTTGTTGTGACATCAAAGAAACCCAGGTCACAACATATTTTTGACCCCATTTTATTGACGTGTGGACTGCCAATTTTTGCCTAAACTGTTCATCATAAATGAACGAGGCAAACCCCCCAAAGGTCTTAAAAGTCTCCAGAACAAAGTCCACATGCTGGAACATGCCAGCACAATGCTCTGGATGCTTCTCTCCCATTACTGCTGCATAAATGCAAAAGACTTGGAGCCAATTGTTGAAAGTCCTTGGGATTGGTCTTCTCCTGTCCAACTCAGCCTCGTCATCTGACTTCTTAGGAATTAATTCTTTGGATGCTGGTAACAATGACAGCAAGTCCATGAATTCTCCCTTCCAAATTCTCTCTTTCATCTGTTTGAAAGACCAATAGGAGAAGGGTCACATGTTAATGATTCTTTCAAACATACTTCACTAACACTAGCCACATTGTCTTCCTTAATCACCTCAGAATGGAGAAGAATAACATGCCTACTTCCTGACATTTCCCCAGAACTACTTCTGGCACTCTCAACAGCCCAAACAGTGGCAACATTAGATGTACTATGTGTATGACCATGATTTAACTGCTCTAAAATTTTTGTTAGTGAGCTTAAATCTTCCCCCATAGAGACATCCCTTATACCATTGGATGATAACTCACCAGCACTGCTCAAGCCCGGTTGTGTACTGGAGTTACTGGCACCAGTCACCATCAATTGTTGCTGTGTATTAACTGTTTCCTCTGCTGGTAATTGTTTGTCCCCTATGTTCAGCCTTGCTCTGGCCAGTCTCTGTTCAGAAGGTGAACATGTGACTCTAGGGGTCCTTTTCCATTTTGCACTGGCCTTCCTTGGAAAGCATAACCTGTTGAGCATTTCAGCTCCATCTTTCCCTTCCTCCCTCACAGCCGATTGACATCTTGCTTGTGTGGGCGGGGAGAGGATTGACGATGGAGACTTGTTGACACTGCCTGACATCTGCATCTCAATGATGGATGCAGCTGATGTTGATGGGGCTGCATTCAGGCACTCACGCAGCCACGCCGGATCCCCACACATGGTTAGAGTATCACAGTCACAACTGCGTCCACAGAGCTATTTCAGACTGAAGTGAGACTCTGAGGAGAATTTGTTCTATTTATAGATTATCTTCCCGCCCTGCAGCACATCAGCACGAGGCAACATAAGCCAATAACTGCAGGCAGGAAGACAATTCTCTGGAAGCTTCTTCAGATTTAAAACTTTATTAAGAAAACACTTAACAGCACAAACTGTTTTATCTGAACAACTATATTACATTATTAATAAATATATACTATATCTATTAAACAACTATAAACTTTAGGGGAGAAGCAGCATCATGAGGTCCCTACCCTCAAAAGTCCGGTCCCTAATCATTTACCTCAGTATATCAGTGTGATTGAAAGAAACTTTAATTTTTCTCTTATGGTGCTGCTGGTTTGCTCAAGAAATGCTCTACTTTTCTTTTGTGCATATAGACATAGATTTATTTGGAAGGCCTGCTTGTACTTAGCCCTCTGATGAGTTTGTATAGCCTTGTCAGCAGGTTATGCTATGGGAAACAGAACAGACAAAATAATATATACTTGTCAGAGTAGACACAAATTAAAAACAAATAACAAAAGTATAGTATGGCTGCACTAACAAATTCTATTTCTGGGTCAAAAACTAGAATAGAAAATGCTGCTGATTTCTAAGCACATATGAAAGGAAGGAGAAATATATTCCTTTACAGCAACAAAGTTCTAAAGAAAAGCATAACAAAGAATAGTATGTTTTTGGTTGGGTTATAGATATTTATCCTCGTAATCTAACACCATAAATGTATGGTTATATCTTTGTTTTGTGTCACTCTTTTTTCCTCAGAATTGTGTGTTTTTGCAATGTCTGTTCTATCACATGATTTGCTTTGGAAACCATTTCTACAGAAAAACTACGACTGCAGAACACATTACTTGTCTCATTTTCAAATGGCTAAAAAAGTGGTTGTAGATTAACCATTTGAGTGCCAGAGGGGTACACAAAGCATTGCTCTGCAATGCCTTGCGTACCCCTCTGGCATTCAAAGGGTTAAAGTACCCCTCCGGCACTTAAAGAGTTAAAAATCGTAACTCCTTGAGGATCAGATTGGGGTGCAATGCATTGCTTGGCCGCGCACTGTTCTGTGCATAACAGGGTTCTCTCCCAACATTTCAAATAGCCAAAGAGGGACACTAGTATTTTAGGTAGTGTTTCTGGGGGCGTGGCTGGTGGGTGAGGCATTACCAAGAATTTTTAGGTTATTTCTTGACCTATTTGCACCTCTTTGTGTACCTGATTGATGAATTAGAGTAATACCAAAGTTTTTATTTAAGCAGATTAATTTATAAGCACATATACTGAAAATTAACTACACATTTATGTGAGTTTTATTGCTCTGGGGCTATGTAATATACACTACTCATTCTGATCTCCTAAAGAGAGGGACAAAAGGGTAGAAAAGAGGGACAGAGGGTTTTGGGTCTCAAAGAGGGAACTGAAGCCTAAAGCCCCAGAGACTATCAGAGTTTCCATAAGGGCCCATATGAGACCCTCAGCAACAGAACCAGGGTCTTCCTCAAAATAATCCCCAATAGTGAAAGACAAATCCAAATTGTCCTCATCAGAGTTCCCTTCCTTAGGTTTGGAATCCATTGCCTATCAGGGGAAAATTCCCCCCCTTTCCCCCGCAAAATGGCTGTGATGTCCTCTTAGGGAGAACAGGATGGTCCTGCGAACATGATTCATTTATACTTTGAAAAGTGGAAGGTAAAGTGGTAGGTAAAGGACGCATAGAAGAAATTAGTACCTTAATCCATGCAGTCTTCTGTTCAGCAGGAGAGGGCCCCAGAAACTATGAGGAACACAGAGCAAGAGGAATATAAAGTACCAGAGGAATCTGGCATCATCTGGGGCAATTAGGCCATTGAAAACATTTGTCATCATCTGGCATGAGAAGCAAAGAGTTAAAGAGGGAACCCCTGAAGCCCTGGTGTTCTTAGACATTCCCATGTCTCATATATATATATATATATATATATATATATATATATATATATATATATATATATATATATATATGTAAGTAGGGTTGCCGCCTTTTCTTCAAAAAAATACCGGCCATGGCATTCCCTCCATAGACTTAACATTGGACAGAAGCCAATTTTTTACTGGCCTGCCGGTAAAATACTGGCTGGGTGGCAACTCTATATGCAAGAGCTGACTGGTGCTGACCCAATACTGGGCCTAATACAATGTTATAAGATGCAGGGAAAAAGCAGGAACAGTAAAATAATAATAATTGTTGTTAATTGAAATATGCCCCCCCCCACACTTGATGGGCAGGTATATGTTAATAATAATAACAATCAATACCCATAGTCCTCCAAACGATGTTAGAATGGTTTGAGTTTCTCCAAAGTTCACCTACTGTGGGTACAGTATGAATAGCCCCTCTTGTGTGTATATACGTCCTTTTATGATAGATTCAATATGGGGGGTTGCTTGGAGTGTCTGTTGTGGTCAAATGTCACTTATAGGCTGCTAGTGGTTAATGCAGGCTTTTAGTGCAGAGTTTCTTGCTGCTGTCTGTACCCTTGGATACCTCAGGTGCTATACATGGAAAACAGAGAACAAAAGAGAGGGTGCACCAGAACATCTAAGTGTAGAGATGGTTGGATACTACAAAAAGTGCCCATATGGTAAACTACATCTAAATGAGGCTAGGGATTTTGAAAAAAATATAAAAACTATAAAGCTGAATTGGATAATGAGAAGTAGTCGCAAAAGTATATGGTGGTGATAAGCTAGGTAGGTAAGTGTATATATAATTCCACAAGTGTAAATGGGAATCCTGAGATGGGTGGGGGATAGAGATTCTGGATCAATAATATCAATCCCTGTAGCAAATAGAGTGGGCAGATGTCAGACAATACTGCAAATTAGTGGCAAGATACATGCATAAATCTCACTAGTATATATATATATATATATATATATATATATATATATATATATATATGCACTTATCAGATCAGTTCTTTTTGTGATTCCCTCTCTCAAGCAATGTCTCTCTTGAGATCCTGTGTCACCTCTGGAATAACAGAAGTCCGCTGGTGGTTGGCTTGATAGTTGGACACTATGTGGAATTGTCAGTCTTGAGAAAATCTACCATAACTCCACACAAATGAGCCAGCACCATCATGATTAATCACCACAAAACTCCAATAATGTATTAAAACAATAATCAGCTTTATTGTAGAAAATCTCAGTAAAAAATACCTTTCTATTGTTGCAACCTTTAGTTAAAACTAGGACAGACTTCACCACGGATCATCAGTCAGGTGTGTTTAACCTTCCCATCTGATCAATGCATTTCACGCATCCAGCGCTTACTCATGGTCTTTGCAATGTGGATTACCATTATCGATCCAGCACTTCTAACCCCTCAAACACCTAACCCATCTGTGAATTTCCATTTACACTTGTGGAATTGTGTATACACTTACCCACCATGGGCCCCCCTACAATTACCACCACCATATAAACAAAGGGGCTGGATGGGCTGGCCTGGGGGTCATATTATGGTTTTGCCCTCCCCTGTAAAAATTTCTACGGACACCACTGTTACCCACCTAGCTTTTCAAGAGCATACACCTTTGTGACAACTTCTCAATATTCCATTCAGCTTTATAGTTTTAATTATTTTTTTCTTTTTTCACAATCCCTAATCTCATTTAGATCTAGCTCACCATATAGGCACTTATACTTTTTTGTAGTATCCAACTATATCTACACTAAGATGTTCTGTTGCTCGGTCTCTTTTGTTCTCTGTTTTTCCATGCCTCCAATAGCCAGAAGACCCCTTAAAAAGAATACAGGTCAGAAAAAATACAGCCTAGTGTGTCTACTCTGCTTGCAAAGAGGAACAGGGTAAGTGTAGAACCTCCCCTTTCCACTCCCTAAGGTTCAGGAAAAAATAAGTCTTATGTGCAATGTAGTTCTGATTTATCACCAAAAATGGTGAAGTGGCTCTCTAACCATTGTACAATAATGCCGTTATCAAAGGGGTTCCCAAGGGCATCACTTCATAGTAAAGGAAGAAAGAAGCAGAATAAGCCCATTTTGTACACAGGTAACCACCCGGTAGACCAATAGTCAAAATAATAACCTCTGTGCCCGAACCAGTATGGCCACCACATGTCCCCATTCTTAAAAGCACTGTAGACCCAAAAACAAATTAAGGGTAGTGGGATGGTCTATAGCCATTTGGGAAAATGATGTAACTATGACATTTCCCTGTGCATGCAATGGGGCATTACATTCTTAACAATGGTGGAGTGTGTCTCCTGGTATGCGCTACAGCAGAGGTGTCCAGTTTCAATCCTCAAGGGCCACTGGCCAGGATTGAAGGGTTTCCCCTAATTAAGCATAGGTGAGTTAATCAAGAGCTCATTAATTTTGGTTGGCCCATCTGTGCTGAGACTAGGAAACCCTTATATCCTGGATTTTTAGAAACTCTGGATGACCGAATTTGGACACCCCTGAGCTGCAGCAATCTCATACCTCCCAACATTTCAAATGGCTAAAGAGGGACACTTTTGTTTTTGGAGATGCTACAAGGGGTGTGGTAGGGGAGGCGGGCATTACCAAAAATGTTTAGGTTAGTTTATGACCTATTGACAACTCTTTGTGTAACTGAATTCATGATTTAGAACAAAATCAAAGTATTTTATTAACACATAATTTATAAACACATATACTTAAGGGATAGTAATGTTTTATAATAAAAGCAGCTCTAATTAATCATCATAGTATTTGGACTTTGGAGAGTATTATTTCAATTATGTCAGAGTTGTAGTTCAAGAGTAATTCAATGACAAAGTATCCCCCCTCCCGCGCCTTATACTGATGTAACACTGCTCAGCTAGAGCAGAAGGGAGGTGCCCAGGTAGATTGCAGAGAGGGACAATATTCAATTAAGATAAGGGAAAAACCTGAAAAACTTGTCAAGGGGGGCAGGGCCTTAATTGTTCTCATAGGAATAAGATTGTTCCCTTCTGTTATCTGTCTGGTCTTCAACCAAATTCCACATCTGAGAAGAGATGGCTTACACAAGGTAAAAGGGGCGGGAGGGGAACTTTGCTTGTGAATATCTCTCAAACCATAAAGGTTTGAGCGATAAGACTTATATCGTTCTTCGTGTTTTTTTAAAGCCTGCAAAATAAAATAAAGATAAAACGAAGTATTACTATCCCTTGAAGTTTATGCAAACATTAATGTGAGATTTATTGCTGTGGAGCAACGTTATGTACTTACATACACAACACACAGTCTGATCTCTTAAAAAGAGGGACATAAAGGTGAGAATGAAGAACAGAGGGATTTTAGTCTCAAAGTGGGACTGTCCCTCCTAAAGAGGGACACTTGGGAGGTATGCAGTCTTACATTGTAGTGAAGTCACTGGTGCTGCAAGCTAATGCTAATTACTGTATTTAAAGTGGACCATCAGTTTCAATATTTTGAAAATCAGAGGGGAATGCAATGCATACATTCAAAAACCAGGGGAATTTTAAGAGTCCCTCACCACCCTAACCCTCATCTGAACTGTGAAAGGAGACCCACAGATGTAGGGTAGCATGGCCGTAGTGTTAGTTTTTTACTTCCAACTTGCGGTAAAAAGCAGGCTCTTTTATGTGTTGTGCAGCTAGAACAGCCTTACTCATCTGTGTTCATCTGACCACACAGTTACATGGGTTACATTCTCTGAAACTGGGAATGTTTAGACCCCATGTTGAGAACAGGAGGCCCCAAGGTATGCCTATGCATTAAATGCCCCTGTAACAAATAAAGTAATTATCTGGATCTGAATATAGAACAGGTAGCACTCACTGGTCTCTCTCACCCTGAGTATTTAGCCCTTCACCTTGAGGTTTGAGTCAAAACCCTGAGTCTCAGAGTCAAACCCTTACAGTTACCACTCCAGGTATGGACTCATTCTGGATGTTCTGCTAGTGTTGGGAATATTTACATGTGTTTTATTAAAGGGATAGTAATACTTCGTTTTATCTTTATTTTATTTTGTAGGCATTAAAAAAACATGAAGAACGATACAAGTCTTATCTCTCAAACCTTTATGGTTTAAGAGATATTCACAAACAAAGTATCCCCCACCTGTTCAGCCAGATCAGAAGGGAGGTGCCCAGGTAGACTGCAGAAAGGGACAATCTTCAATTAAGATAAGGCAAAAAGCTCAAAAACTTGTCAAGGGGGGAAGGGCTTTCACTGTTTTCATACAAAGAAGATTGTCCCCTGCTGTTATCTGTCTGGTCTTACAACCAGATTCACATCTGAGAAGAGATGGCTTACACTAGGAAAAAGGGGCGGGAGGGGGAAACTGTGCTTGTGAATATCTCTTAAACCATAAAGGTTTGAGAGACAAGACTTATATCGTTCTTCATGTTTTTTTCATGCCTACAAAATAAAATAAAGATAAAACGAAGTATTACTATCCATTTAAGTAAATCCTAAAAAAGCATACACTGCTGGGAGTGGGAGAGCTTGACACATTTAAACTCACCTGTACTATAGCATTCGAACCTCTGAAACCACTGGAGATCATTCTAATTCTACAGTTCTTTATTAAAATAAATGTACATTTATCTCAATGACACAATTTCCATAGGAACAAAATTTATAACGATTGAATAATATCGATGACACTGCTAACAAAGCAAAAAAGAACTGTGTAAACATTGCTTCTATCAAATGAAAACATAATTTCCCGGGATGGGCCCTTAGCCAACTCATACACTCATCATTACTAATTATTAGCCTCATACAGGGCCGGCCCTTATATGGGTCCATGGACCCAGGCGGCTCTCTGGCAGGGGCAGAAATTTGCCGTCCCAAGGCATGTTATTTCGTTCGCGGCGTCTCCCCACTGCCTGCATGACAGCTGGGACCATGTTACATGCGGAGACGCCATGTGGAGCATGCTGGGGTTTTCTTCCTCTGTTCGGAGGCCAGCGCAAGTTTAACCCCTTAACGACCGGGAAAATCTGAGTTAGATTTGACTTAAGGACCGGAGCAATTTTGACTTTTTTGACTATGTCTTTGCTCAACCATATTTTCTCTTTAATTCCCTTTGTACACCAAGACAAATTATATACTGTTTTTTTAAGCACAAGTAGGGCTTTCTTTTGACACCACAATTATATGAATACCTCATCATTTAATTTGATTAAAATAGAAAAAAAGAGCAAAAAAATTAAAAAAAAAACAACATTTTGCTTATATTTTCCTGTCAGGATTTGCATACAATTAGTTTATGACAACAAAATACCCCTAAATATATTCATTTGCTTCTCCTGAATATAAGAATACCCCATATGCCTAGTATTTCAATCACTTCCTCAATTTATAAGGTAAATATTACAAGATGGATGCCATTATTTCCAACTTGTAATTTCTCAACAATTGGCATGTGAGCATCATAGCTTAGTTGATGGTGCCAGAACCAAAAATGTCCCACAAAGGTATATCTTTCTGAAAACTAGACAACATAAGGTAAATAATCAGGAGAATTTTGAAGTTTTTTCTGCAGCTATTTTTCCAGAAAAAAATTTCAAAATTGTGGAAAAATTTTGTTTTTTTGCAGCTTTCACGCTTACATTTCAATATTACTGTTGATTTCAAGCACGAGATAGTTGAAAATTTAAAAATATTCATTGTTTAGTGTTCAGCTCCTTCTTCTGAGTACGGCAATACCCCATATTCATAGGTTTCTCAAGATTTGGGGGAGCTACGGGGCCCAAATTGGAACATGCGCGTTTCCAGTTTCACACTTTGAATTTTCACAGCTTGCATCACTGGTGCCATGTCTCATTTGGGGCTGTGTAACAGTGCTCCACTCTAAGATTTCCCCCCAAAAGTGTATATTTTTGGAAAGTAGACACCCCAGGCTTTCATTTTATGTATGTTTTCAAATTTTTTACGCAGCCATTTTACCACCAATCACTCGTAAGTCTTGACGTAAGTTAAAAAAACAGCGTTTTTCACACTTTCACTTCAATGTTGATGTGAATTTCAAGCACATGATAGGTGAAGATTTTTAAAAATGCATTGTTTAGTGTTCAGCTCCTTCTTCTGAGTATGGCAATACCCCATATGCATAGGTTATTCAAGGTTTGCGGGAGCTATGGGGCCCAAATTGGAACATGCGCGTTTCCAGTTTCACACTTTGAATTTTCACAGCTTGCATCACTGGTGCCATGTCTCATTTGGGGCTGTGTAACTGTGCTCCACTCTAAGATTTCCCCCCAAAAGTGTATATTTTGGGAAAGTAGATACCCCAGGCTTTCATTTTATGTATGTTTTCAAATTTTTTACGCAGCCATTTTACCACCAATCACTCGTAAATCTTGACGTAAGTTAAAAAAACAGCGTTTTTCACACTTTCACTTCAATGTTGATGTGAATTTCAAGCACATGATAGGTGAAGATTTTTAAAAATGCATTGTTTAGTGTTCAGCTCCTTCTTCTGAGTACGGCAATACCCCATATGCATAGGTTATTCAAGGTTTGCGGGAGCTATGGGGCCCAAATTGGAACATGCGCGTTTCCAGTTTCACACTTTGAATTTTCACAGCTTGCATCACTGGTGCCATGTCTCATTTGGGGCTGTGTAACAGTGCTCCACTCTAAGATTTCCCCCCAAAAGTGTATAGTTTTGGGAAGTAGACACCCCAGGCTTTCATTTTATGTATGTTTTCAAATTTTTTACGCAGCCATTTTACCACCAATCACTCGTAAATCTTGACGTAAGTTAAAAAAACAGCGTTTTTCACACTTTCACTTCAATGTTGATGTGAATTTCAAGCACATGATAGGTGAAGATTTTTAAAAATGCATTGTTTAGTGTTCAGCTCCTTCTTCTGAGTACGGCAATACCCCATATGCATAGGTTATTCAAGGTTTGCGGGAGCTATGGGGCCCAAATTGGAACATGCGCGTTTCCAGTTTCACACTTTGAATTTTCACAGCTTGCATCACTGGTGCCATGTCTCATTTGGGGCTGTGTAACAGTGCTCCACTCTAAGATTTCCCCCCAAAAGTGTATATTTTTGGAAAGTAGACACCCCAGGCTTTCATTTTATGTATGTTTTCAAATTTTTTACGCAGCCATTTTACCACCAATCACTCGTAAATCTTGACGTAAGTTAAAAAAACAGCGTTTTTCACACTTTCACTTTAATGTTGATGTGAATTTCAAGCACGATAGGTGAAGATTTTTAAAAATGCATTGTTTAGTGTTCAGCTCCTTCTTCTGAGTACGGCAATACCCCATATGCATAGGTTATTCAAGGTTTGCGGGAGCTATGGGGCCCAAATTGGAACATGCGCGTTTCCAGTTTCACACTTTGAATTTTCACAGCTTGCATCACTGGTGCCATGTCTCATTTGGGGCTGTGTAACAGTGCTCCACTCTAAGATTTCCCCCCAAAAGTGTATATTTTTGGAAAGTAGACACCCCAGGCTTTCATTTTATGTATGCTTTCAAATTTTTTACGGAGCCAGTTTACCACCAATCACTCGTAAATCTTGACGTAAGTTAAAAAAACAGCGTTTTTCACACTTTCACTTCAATGTTGATGTGAATTTCAAGCACATGATAGGTGAAGATTTTTAAAAATGCATTGTTTAGTGTTCAGCTCCTTCTTCTGAGTATGGCAATACCCCATATGCATAGGTTATTCAAGGTTTGCGGGAGCTATGGGGCCCAAATTGGAACATGCGCGTTTCCAGTTTCACACTTTGAATTTTCACAGCTTGCATCACTGGTGCCATGTCTCATTTGGGGCTGTGTAACTGTGCTCCACTCTAAGATTTCCCCCCAAAAGTGTATATTTTGGGAAAGTAGAAACCTCCAGCTTTCATTTTAGGTGTGTTTTCAAATTTTTTACACAGCCATTTTACCACCACTTTCTCGTAAATTTGACGTAAGTAAAAAAACAGCGTTTTTTACACTTTGCCTTCAATGTTGATGTGAATTTCAAGCACAAAATAGGTGAAGATTTTATAAACTGCATTGATTAGTGTTCGGCTCCTTCTTCTGAGTACGGAAATACCCCATATGGATAGCTTTTTCATGGTTTGTGGGAGCTACGGGTCCCAAATTGGAACATGCGCGTTTCCAGGTTCACACTTTGAATCTTCACAGCTTGCGATACTGGTGCCATTTCTCATTTGGGCTGTGTAACGCTGCTCTTTTTTAAGATTTCCCCCCAAAAGTGTATATTTTTGAAAGTAGACACCCCAGGCTTTCATTTTAGGTGTGTTTTCAAATTTTGCAAACAGCCATTTTACCACCAATCCTGTGAAAACTTGATGTATGTAAAAAAATTCAGCATTTTTCACGCTTTGCCTTCAATGTTGATGTGAATTTCAAGCACAGAACAGGTGAAGATTTTATAAACTGCATTGATTAGTGTTCGGCTCCTTCTTCTGAGTACGGAAATACCCCATATGGATAGCTTTTTCATGGTTTGTGGGAGCTACGGGTCCCAAATTGGAACATGCGCATTTCCAGGTTCACACTTTGAATCTTCACAGCTTGCGTTACTGGTGCCATTTCTCATTTGGGCTGTGTAACACTGCTCTCTTTTAAGATTTCCCCCCAAAAGTGTATATTTTTTGAAAGTAGACACCCCAGGCTTTCATTTTAGATGTGTTTTCAAATTTTGCAAACAGCCATTTTACCACCAAGCCTGTGAAAACTTGACGTAAGTAAAAAAATTCAGCATTTTTCACATTTGCCTTCAATGTTGATGTGAATTTCAAGCACAGAACAGGTGAAGATTTTATAAACTGCATTGATTAGTGTTCGGCTCCTTCATCTAATTACGGTAATACCCCATATACATAAGTTTGTCAGGGTTTGGGGGAGCTACTGGGCCCAGTTGGAACATGTTAGTTTCCTTTTACAGACATGCCATTTTTACAGCTGGTGCCTTGTCTCATTTTGGTCTGTTTGGCAATGCTGCAATTAATTTTACCCCCAAAAGTATATTTTGCAGAAGAGTAGACAACCCTGGTTTTCATTCTATTTGCATATTATCAATTTTTTCGCTGCCACTGTATCACCAATCCCTCCCAAAATCTGCAGTAAGGCAGGGAAACACCATTTTTCACTTTTCTATTTTAGTGTTGCTCTGGATTTCAATCAGATGATATTTGCAGATTTTTTAAATGCTTTACATTACTGTTGAGTTACATTGTCTGAGTACGGCAATGCCCCATATGCATAGGTTTGTCAGGGTTTGGGGGAGCTCCTAGGCCCAGTAGGGAACATATGTGTTTCCATTATCAGAGATAAATTTTGATAGTGTTAGATCTAAGGAGGGATGTGTTTTGAAAAATAAAAAACAGGATATTTCAGGGGGAAAAAGTGGCCAAATAATAAAAGAACCTTTACAGCACTACTGCATTGTGCCTGAATGGTATTCCTTGAAACAGTCACCAAGGCAGAGGTCAGGTTTCGAAGGGCAATCAGGACAGTAAGTGGTGGTGTCTGTCCGTATTCCCTTTCTGTAGCAAACCCTGCAGCGCTTCTGTGGTTTGTTCTTTTGGGGAGTTGGGGGGATTTTATAAATAAAATGTACTAACCCGGGTCTTGGTGGAATTATTTCAGACGCACCTTGAAATAAAAATATGGAAATAAGTTGTAGCTGGTACTGTAAAAAGCTACATCTTTGATTGGGGTTTGCCAGCTTGAAAAGTAAAAATGAATTATGTACAGCAGTCTGCATCATATAGATGGCAACGTTTTTATACCATGCCCTACACTTCCTAATTGCGAGGTATGGCTGCATTAGTTGATCACTCAGATCAACTCCCCCCATGTTTTTATTATAGTCCCTGATGCAGACTGGCTTTCTCATTACCACTGTCCTGCCACGAACAGTGACTGCCACAGATCTGTCCTCATGCATTGTGGTCAGCATGTAGACATCTTTTTTGTCCCTAAACTTCACTGCCAGCAGCTCCTGTTGGGACAAAGATAAGAACATCCCAGGTTTTAGTTTGCTATCTACTAGTGTTTTGGGCAACTCCCTGCAATTGCGCCTGACAGTGCCACAGGCCACGGTGTCAAAACAAAACAGAGATTTAAATAAAAGGGGGCTGGTGTAATAATTATCAACAAATAATTGATAGCCTTTATTTAATAAGGGGTAAATTAAATCCCAAACTATTTTCCCACTTGTTCCCATAAATTCGGGGCACCCAGGAGGATCAAGTTGGCTGTCCTTGCCCTCATAAATTCTAAAAGCCTGGGTGTAGCCTGTGGCACTTTCGCACAATTTATAACATTTTACACCAAATTTGGAATGCTTTGAGGGGATGTACTGCTTGAACCCTAACCTGCCTTTGTATTTCATTAGGGATTCATCTACACTAATTTCTTTTTGGGGCATATACACTTGGGCAAACTTTTTCTGTAAATGGCTTATTAGGGGATGAATTTTGTACAGTCTATCATACTGGGGGTGTTCTTTTGGGAGGCACAGGGTATTATCACTAAAATGCATAAAGTGCAAAATGATTTCAAATTAGGACCTGGTCATAGTCTTGGGGAATATAGGGGTATCACATACAGGGTTTTTGCTCCAGTAGGATCGGATACTTGGCTTTTTTATTATACCCATTGCCATTATTAAGGCCCAGAATTGTTTAAATTCTATGATGTCTATGGGTTTCCATATTTCTTCCTTAACTACAAACGCTGTAAGGTTGCCGGCAGTATACTGGGCTGCATACAAGTTGGTTTGGGACACAATTTCACCTAAAATGTCTTCCCCCAAAAACAAATAAAAAAAATAATCATAGTTAAATCCCTCAACATCAATTTGAATCCCTGGGGTGCCTGTAAATTCTGGTATTTGTGGGCAAAAATTGATTGGGGATACCCATTCATTATGATCAGGAGTGGCAGGTGTTGGGGCATTTCTTTGGCCAGATCTTTTTGCAGGCGCTGGGGCAATTGCCAGGGCAGCTCTTGGGGCAGCACTTCGGGCATTCCTTTTGGCAGGTATTTTGCAAAGTCTTTTGGCAGATCTTGTGGCAGGATTTTTGGCAGGTGCTGGGGCAGTTGCCAGGGCAGCTCTTGGGGCAGTGCGTCTTTTCTTGACAGAAGGCCCAGCATCGTCACTAGAGCTGCTCTCACTTTCTGAAAACTGCTCTATATCAAAATCTGACGCAGTGTCTGTTGCCTCTGAGTCAGACGCCAAAAAGGCATATGCCTCTTCAACGCTATACCTGCGCTGCATTTTGCCCACTAAAATTTTTTTTTCTTACGCTAACGCTATCCCTAAACCTAACTCTAACCCTAAAACTTACCCTAACCTACGTATATCCAGAACCTACCTAACCCAAGTAAACTACCTATCTAAACTATACTTATTATTTATATATATATATATAAAATATCCAAATAAGGAGAGCGTTAAACCATACCTCCCATAATAATAAAATACACTTAAATATAAAACATCAAAACATCAAATATTGTTTATTATGCTAGACACCTATCTAGACCCCCATACAATATGTAAAACAATATATATAAATAATACACTGGATCCGAGCTCAAGAGCCAGTATATAATAAAATAAATAAATGTATATATAAAATTAGCAAGAAATCAACAAAAAAATCAAATGAATATATGCGCATACAAAAAAGAAAGAAAAAAAAAAAAAAAAAAAATCAATCTCCCAATCAAGAGACCTAATGTAACAGCAATGACTGGTATATAATAGTATCTGATGTAGCAAGATGTAAAGGTCCAGCCAGATACAAAGTTACCGTTGAGAGCCAGTAAATGTAGCAACAACACAGTCTACACTCTCCCGCCAACAACGGGGAAGAGAGCTGAAGTACCTCTGTTACAATTCCGCAAACATACTCACTCCCGACCACCGGAAGGGCTATTCAGCAGCCTGAAGAACACCAGTGTACAATAGAAGAGGGTCAGTTATAATTCTTCCAATAATGGGTCAACCCTCAAAATGTCACTTCTAACTGGATCCTCGATAGAGCTGCGTGTTCTAAGCCTCTTCTGCGGGCAGTTTGATGCGGTCAACCATAGGCTTCACAGCTGTTAGCTATGTAATCACTATACTGGCTCCGATCTGGCAGTATAAGCCGAAATCAACATACAAATGCTGTAGTAAGATGTACCGTAATACGTCTGTAGAATAAACGCTGTCACCAGGTCTCAATGAATAAAGTCCATATAATACGGGGGCCCCCTATCTCTCCAACGCGTTTCGTGTTGTATAACACTTCCTCAGGGATGCAACAGAATAAATCATATATACAACCCCCTCCTTTTATACCCAAACACCTGTTGATGATATACACTCAACAGGTGTAACATAAGGAAGTACGAAACTGACTGCTAATCGGGCTACTAAAAAATGGAGGCATATCAAAAAACGGAGGCATATAAACAAACATACTCCCAAAATGCTATCATCCCCCCCACTCGGACATATTCCTACATAACAATAATTACACACCAAACAAGGCTATCTATTGCTGATCCAATAAAATATAATGGCCCATTAAACCCCATCCAAACATCTATTATGTGTTTTATAAACCCTAATATTTACAAATATAATTTTAAAATATAATTTTGAAAGATATACATCAAGAGTGATCATATCTACTTACTAATAACACTAATATATGTATAAATTATATATATCCAATGTGTATACTGTTAATGTTCCCTCAATACAGCAACATTTCTTTTTTAAAAACTGACAACTAAAGCCACCTCTGTGAACATGTCACTTAATAACTAAATAAATCTATCTAAACAAAAGTGTGTGGCTTTAGTTGTCAGTTTTTAAAAAAGAAATTTTGCTGTATTGAGGGAACATTAACAGTATACACATTGGATATATATAATTTATACATATATTAGTGTTATTAGTAAGTAGATATGATCACTCTTGATGTATATCTTTCAAAATTATATTTTAAAATTATATTTGTAAATATTAGGGTTTATAAAACACATAATAGATGTTTGGATGGGGTTTAATGGGCCATTATATTTGATTGGATCAGCAATAGATAGCCTTGTTTGGTGTGTAATTATTGTTATGTAGGAATATGTCCGAGTGGGGGGGATGATAGCATTTTGGGAGTATCTTTGTTTATATGCCTCCGTTTTTTGATATGCCTCCATTTTTTAGTAACCCGATTAGCAGTCAGTTTCGTACTTCCTTATGTTACACCTGTTGAGTGTATATCATCAACAGGTGTTTGGGTATAAAAGGAGGGGGTTGTATATATGATTTATTCTGTTGCATCCCTGAGGAAGTGTTATACAACACAAAACGCGTTGGAGAGATAGGGGGCCCCCGTATTATATGGACTTTATTCATTGAGACCTGGTGACAGCGTTTATTCTACAGACGTATTACGGTACATCTTACTACAGCATTTGTATGTTGATTTCGGCTTATACTGCCAGATCGGAGCCAGTATAGTGATTACATAGCTAACAGCTGTGAAGCCTATGGTTGACCGCATCAAACTGCCCGCAGAAGAGGCTTAGAACACGCAGCTCTATCGAGGATCCAGTTGGAAGTGACATTTTGAGGGTTGACCCATTATTGGAAGAATTATAACTGACCCTCTTCTATTGTACACTGGTGTTCTTCAGGCTGCTGAATAGCCCTTCCGGTGGTCGGGAGTGAGTATGTTTGCGGAATTGTAACAGAGGTACTTCAGCTCTCTTCCCCGTTGATGGCGGGAGAGTGTAGACTGTGTTGTTGCTACATTTACTGGCTCTCAACGGTAACTTTGTATCTGGCTGGACCTTTACATCTTGCTACATCAGATACTATTATATACCAGTCATTGCTGTTACATTAGGTCTCTTGATTGGGAGATTGATTTTTTTTTTTTTAATTTATTTATTTATTTTTTTCTTTCTTTTTTGTATGCGCATATATTCATTTGATTTTTTGTTGATTTCTTGCTAATTTTATATATACATTTATTTTATTATATACTGGCTCTTGAGCTCAGATCCAGTATATTATTTATATATATTGTTTTACATATTGTATGGGGGTCTAGATAGGTGTCTAGCATAATAAACAATATTTGATGTTTTGATGTTTTATATTTAAGTGTATTTTATTATTATGGGAGGTATGGTTTAACGCTCTCCTTATTTGGATATTTTCTATAGTATTTGCTTTTGCCCTTAGCACTAGAGGGCTATAGGATTGTAGCGATAAACATACCTTTATCATTATTATTATTAATATCTTTTAGTGCTTATTCTTTACGTAGTAGGATCATAGTGGTTGCCATTTCCCAGTATTGGGACCGATTTATTGGTTGTTTGTCTATATATATATATATATATATATATATATTTTTTTTTTTTTTTTTTTTTTTTTTTTGGGGGGTTGTTTTTTTTCCCTAAACCTAAGTCTGTCCCTAAACCTTTCCCTAACACAAGTCTACACTAAACCTACCCACCTACCTACCTAAACTATATTTTAAATCAATTTTTATTAAAAAAATAAATTAAAAAAATGTAAAAAAATAAAAAAAAAAATTCAGAGAATACAAGGGTGATGGGGGGCATCCCACAGATCAGCAAACACTGATCTGTAGTTTATTGATCACTCTAAAAGTGATCAGATGGGGGGGAACTTAGTGATCACTGCAAAACAGTGATCAAAGGGTTAATGTTATGTTTTAACACAGTTTGCAGGAACACTGGATCGCAATCTGGCACAATCTCTCTCTGTCTCTCTCCACCTCAGCAGTGTGTAAGATGGAGGGTGGCAGAGATATATGACAGGGACAGTATTTACAAATACTGTCCCTGTCAATCAGCGTTTGCAACATGTGATTCGCTCATCAAGCGAATCGCATGTTGCAACAAACTTTCTACTGGTTGTTACTAAGTGTCCCGGTATCGGGACACTTAGTAACAAGCAGCCCGCGCTCTCCCATCGCTCCGTGCGGCCGCGATAGGAGAGTTTAACCCTTGACGTACCGGGACCGTCAAGGGTCCTTGGAGCAAATTTACCCTTGATGGTCCTGGTACGTCAAGGGTCGCTAAGGGGTTAAAACTTGCACCCAGACTGACGAAGAAAATCCCAGCATGCACCACGCAGAGAATAGCGAGCCAGACAAGAGGAGAAGAGAAACAGGCAAGGGGAGGAGAAAGAGGCTCAAAGGGTGAAAAGAAGGGAAAAAAGAGGCACAAGGGGTGGAAAGAGGGGAAAAAAAGAGGCACAAGGGGTGACAACAGGGGAAAAAAGAGGGACGAGGGCTGAACATAGAGACAGAAGTGGTGAAAAGAGGGGGAAAAAAGAAGCACAAGGGGTGAAAAGAGGGGTAAAAAGGCACAACGGATGAAAAGAGGGGAAAAATGAGGGACAAGGGGTGAAAAGATGGGAAAAAAGAGGCACAAAGGGTGAAAAAATATGCAGAATGTGTGAAAAGAGGGGGGGAAAGGCACAAGGGGTGTAAAAAGGCAAGGAAGAGAAAGACGTACAAAGGGTGTGAAAAAAAAAAAAAAAACATTACAGTTGTATGTGGTTTAGGGGCAGCAGATGGGTTAATATAATTAAGGATCTGGCCGGTTTTGGTGTGCGGGGGAGCAGCACAACGTCTTAGGCCGGCCCCGGCCTCATAGTCTAAAAGGATTTGGCTGTTTCAGTGCTAGAGGAGTCCACACTGTTCTGGAACGCAAGGAGTTAAGAGCTACATGCTGCTAGCCTTCTTCTTGCTTAATCTTTGGGTGCACTACAGACCCTTCTAGCACTCAAAGGGTTAATGCAATTTAATTCCGTCACAAAGGCCTATCATTGTCTATTCTTTGATTGGTTTCTGCTATTGGGCGCTTGCAGTTATTGGTTCCCACAGATGTCAGTCACATATATTGCGGTTGTTTTGAATGACGTTCTCAGTGAAACATGGAGGATAGTGTAGTTGGGAAGTCAGGGGCGGGTAGTTTTCAGTTCAGCTCCCCGCCGGTGAAGATGCTGGCTTCGCGGCTGAGGGAGTGTAAGAAACGACCCGGTCCGCCAGCGTCATTTTGGTTACAAAAAGACTCCAGGGAAGGAGGTGATGGCAGCGTGCTGGATGTCAGCTTGGTGTGGATGCAGGGTCGTGTGATTCAGGTTCAGCCGGAGCGGGACACCACACTCCAGTTGAGCGACAACACTCACACCTTCACTGTGTGGGGGGCAAGCAAGGTGCCCAAGGGCAAGCCATGTCTAGAGATAGGTATTATTCTGTTGGCACAGTTACACCGGAGGGATTCGTTATTGTTTATTTTCGTCAAATAGTTGCATAATGTAAACAGATCTGAACGGTGGACTGTGATACTATATCGAGCTTAGATTGTGGGTTAGTAAGTTGACAACCTGTTGTCCTACATCTGTCACATCTCAACATTGGTAGAGAATTAATGGTAAATGTCTCATGAACGGGATAACTTCTGAGTGCCCACCTCCTTACTGAAATAACCTGCATAATCAAATAATACCTCTAATTCATACATGCGATGGACCATAGAAATCAGTGTTGCTGTTTCAGAAATAGGCTACAAATTAAGTTGTGAACTATTTGCTCCTAATTGTTAACCTTTTGAGTGTCAGAAGGGTACAGAACGACCCATCTTGCGCTCAAAGGGTTTAAACCAAGTAGTGACAGAAATGTAATAGTGTCTCTGAGATGATCAAAAGCACAGAAGAGGCAAGTGACACAGACATGGGTATATTTAAAAAAAAAAATTACAAAAAAATACAAAATACTGGCCACAAAAGAAGACTTGGCACCAAAAATTAGACAGCCAATTCAGTCTTAGTCGCAGTAAATGACAGAGTTCAGAATATCTGCTAAGTGTAGTATTGAATAAAAATAGCTTATAACAAATGAACATACGGCAATGGGGGTGGGGAATTAAGGTACAACAGGCAAACATAAGCGTAAATAAAAATAAATATTTTAAAATATAAAAGTGGTATACAGTGTACTTTTTCTGTAATATCACCATTAATAGAAATAGCACAATAAGAGTGAATAACAAAATAATCTTTTCAAAAGGGATAGTAATACTTAAAAATTACTATCCCCATCTTGTAGCCCTTCAAAAATTAGCACAGTTGCATCTCTCAAACCTTTATGGTTTGAGAGATATCCTCTTTCAAAGTTCCCTCTACCCTGATGTCAGCATTCTAGCTGACAGCAGAGGAATCCGTCCCGGGACCGATGGAGGCTCTGCAGCAGAGCTGAGATTGTGGTAATAAAAAAGAAACCCTTAACTTAAAAGGTCTTCTATCTGTGCTTGCAAACCAAGCACACGAAGACCTTTTTAGGGAAGGATTTTTTTATTATAGCGATCTTGGCACTGCTGCAAAGCCGCCGCCTGATCCAAGGAGAGGATTCCCCTGCTCTCAGCTAGAATACTGATGTTGAGGAAAGGCAAAAAGAGGGAACTTTGAAAGCGGATATATCTCAAGCGATGAATGTTTGAGAGATGTTGCTGGGCTCATTTTACTCAGTGTTTGAAGGGTTACAAGATGGGGGATAGTAATATTTAAGTATTACTATCTCTTTAAAGGAGTGCTAAGATGCTGGAATGCCAGATGATGGGGAAGAGAGAATGCTATAAAAATGAAGACTGTGGATGCATACAATGGTATACATCATCTTTAAGACAAATGTTTTTGTAATCAATAATGTCAGGTAGGGAGTAAGGTAGTGACAGCTTGGACAGACAGGATCTTCAAGTAAAGCCTTTCCTATAGACTGAATCCTATTGGCATGGTGTTGCCTAAATCCTGAAAGTCAAAATGCAGTCTGCGACCACTGCCTTTGAAAACTGCCGCAGGCTACGTGATGTAGCGTCTCCTGATGGAAGTGTTGAGCAGACAGTCTCTAATATAATGTGAACTGCCCCATTGAGTGCTTCCTTCCCACTGGGCTTCGAAGCCGAGACACAGTAGAGGTTTTTCCCCTTTTCTCTTCCTTTGATTTGGTTATTTGTCTATCCTGATCTATCTAAAAATAGACATGTTAATAATATATTTTTTTCTTTTTAATCAATTTAAAATATAAATAGTAAAAAAACAAATATTTGGTGTAATCACCATTTGTCTTCAAAATCACATCAATTCTATGTACACTTGCACAAAGACAAGGATTTTGTAGGTGATTAGTCAGGTGTATGATTAAATAATTATACCAAACAGGTGCTAATTATCGTCAATTTAATATGTAGAATAAAACAGAATCATTAACAGAAACAGCTGTATAGGAGGAATGAAACTGAGTGAGGAACAGATAAATTTGGCTAACAAGGTGAGGTTGCTGAAGACAGTTTAATGTCAAAATTCATACACCATGGCAAGACTGAGCACAGCAACAAGAAAACAGTGCAGAAATTAAGACACATCATGCTTACTTTCCTTCGCAATCAGATGATGTCCTGCAGTGCTATCAGCTCAGACTTGGCAGAGAACAGTGGGACCATGGTACACCCATCTACTCTCTGGAGAAGTCTGGTCAGAAATGGTTTTCTTGGAAGATTTGCAGCCAAAAAGCCATACCGTCGGCACGGAAACAAGGCCAAGTGACTCAAACTATGCATGAAAACACAGGAACTGGGATGCAGAAATGACAGCAGGTGCTCTGGACTGATGAGCCAAAGGGGTAATCGGCAATATAAAGCTGGGGACACATGACATATACGGTATATAATAGACCCCATGAGCGGGTTCCTTCTGGAATCAGTCTTACTCCAGATCTCTCCAATTTCATGGGCTCTTCTCCATATGTCCCCAATCTTGTCAGACTAATCACCCTCATGATGGAGATTTGCAATTTTACAACTGATCCATCCTTTTCCAGGTCCATTGCAGGTACAGTCCTAGATGATGCTGTCTTTTGAAAGCTCATAGGTTCCCCTATCCCAATAGATATTCAGTGCATTTGTCAAAGAGTTTCTTCGGGCTCTGGCTTGCTTTCACAGTTGAAGCCTTCTGGCTCCACTATAGCATGTACAAACCAGCGTCTTGTCAAAGTAGGTTAATTCCCATTGTTGATTTGAGTCTATCTCATTATCATGGCAGCTCTTTTGATAGGTGTGGGGTTGCACCTCCTTGTTGTCTGTCTGTGGCTCTTGGGCCCCCTCAGATAGGGAAGCGTGTATCATTACACTCACACGCAGGGCCAGGTGCAGCTCAGTCACACATCTGTGAGCGGGAGAACACTCCTTTGTACTGGAACTGGCTCAAGCTCTCTCGAATAACCAGACTGCTGTTAAAGTTCCCCTTTTGTTGCGACATTTTAACGTCTCCCTTTTGCCAGTCGTCGATTAGGAGACTCCGTTCCCACTGCAATGTTTCCCTAGTAAATCTATATGTGTAATATTTGTTTCATGGATGAGCCCTTAGTGTTTTATGTGCTTGCTGAATACACTGGGATGGGGGAAAATATCCTTCAGCCTGATTTCATACAACTTCTTCTGTGGGTTCACCCTCCTGATGTAGTGTCTCTCAGATTCATCATTTGGACTGTTACTTCAGACGGAGGACTCTCGGGCCTTGCATGTGCATCGCTGGGGTCAGCTCTTTCATTCCTTCTGGAGAACTTGGAGCCAGACTGACTTGCCCTCTTGTAGCTTTGTTTTAGATACTACTTATCTCTCCCATCCATATAGTTTATCTAGGAACAGTCTAGAGGGTTATGACTAATGGTCTTTAGCAGTCAGGATGTTAATCCAGTACACACATGATTGCTTTTGGAGTCAGAAAAGAAAGCCATGAGTCCAAGTTCATTATTTGCCAGATCCCTAATTTTAATCCAGAGAGAGGAAAAACTACCTTATTGGAAGCATTTGCAATAATTACCCACGTTTTTAAAAGTAAAAAAGAAAAACTAAAAAAAAGTATACCTTTGAGTGCCAGAGGAGATGTCCAGGGATGCCAAAGCAGTGTGGAATTTTGTCACGTGACTGTGCCAGTCGGTACTGTCTAACTTAAATGATTGCTAAATAGTACAGAAACTTATATTAAAAAAAAAAAATGAACATACCTGTAGGTAGTTTTGAAAGCTCTTTCTAATTAAGTTGTATTATTCTAACCCCTTAAGGACTAGAGGGGTGTGCAGTTCATTGGGGATTGTGCTCTAAGGGGTGATAGAGGTGATAAAATAGAGATGTCTTCTCCAGTGATATCACTTCTTTTGTTCCTATATTCTATAGAGCCAATGCTATACGATCTTCAAAGCTTGATAAATCTTAGTGCAGGGCTATCAAAGTTCAGCCTTCAAGGGCTACCAACAAGCCAGGATTTAAGGATGCCTTGATTAAAAACAGGTGAGTCAGTCAAAATGAATTAACTACTGATTACATCACCTGTGCTTAATCAGGGCATCCTTAAATCCTGCCCTGTTGGTGACCCTTGAGGACCGAAATTGGCTAGCCCTGCTTTAGTGTATTGACTTCATAGAGTGACATAGTACGTAGAGAGGTTATCACTGGAGCAGACACAGAAGGTGTCCCTGTGTACAACAGTAGTACAGATGATTTTGTCAGTCACCAAACACCCTTCAGATCTATACTTGCAAAGGGATTGGCTAATAGTTTATGTTAGTAGCAACAAATATGCATCTGGGTAAATCTCTGCCCCCAGTAGCAATATTCTGATCTCTCTTGTGATCAGTCTGTGAGTGCTGTCTCTGAAGTCTCTCTCCCAAGTGGCACTCATATAGAAACAACAGAAGAGAGAGAGCCTGATAATGTAACATTGTATTTCCAGGAGTGTGAAAGGACAATTAGAATTCTCACAATCTTATGGTCCGATCTATGCTTATACAGGGTCTGACAAAAGAGCATAAAGAGATTATCAACCCATCTCCTTTTTGTATCCGTGGTTTTGGTGTTTTGTCACAAATCCGGATGGCAAGTAATAACTATTAAGACCATTAAGAAAATGAAATAAGAGTGGGGCATTAAACTCATTGTAGAAACTATACAGAATTTATTAAAACCTATACAAATGTGTTCAGTTGACTCTTGCATTTCGTAATGTATCAAAATCAGCAGATGTAATCCCCTAATTTTGTTAATTTAAACAGACACCAACCTACTATCAAAATGTAAACTATTATGGTGACAAAGTGAACATCAGTGTCTTATAGACTACAAATATAATAAACCATATAAGCTTACGTAATAAATATATGATCAAAAATGACTTGTGCAACATGGACTGATAGTCCTCTGGATTTACAGACCTCCACTACATTGCCATTATTGTAAATATCTAGATGGCTAACTAACCTGAATTCCCACAGATGAAGATGATAAACATCCCTGTTATATATGAGACCAAGATAATTATAATCAAGTCAGTCCAAAAAATGACAGATCTGGAGTAACATTATACTAACTAAAATAAAATCCAGCTCTCACCAGAAATAGCCATAATAATAATACTAAAAAATATTGGTGAAATTACTACAAGAAACCGTGCTCCAATAAGCAATGCATATTGAAGAGTGTAAAAAAGATAATCAGATATATTCAGGAGTATACATAATGAGCTTAGTTAAACAGTGGGGCACGTAAACATATCCGCGACCCCTAAAGAACTGAAGACCATACCACCTCTAACAATGATAAACATCCTAAGATCTCTCTAATCAACTCCTAATGTAATAAATAGATCTTCACTTCGCTAAATGGGCTTTTACTAACAAAATGTATATTTACACGTACCTTTATTTTAACAATATCCTTACCTCTGTGTTTCCAGGGTTTCATTCAAACCCAAAGGGGACACTGTGGGCAATCTGAAAATCCAGTAACTTTCCCTGTTATTCAAAGTCTGTAGTCTTTCATAAGCAGAAGATGGAATAAATTCTATAGGTATAACCTTCAAGTTACTTGCCCTTTTATCATGATGAGAGAAAAAATGTTGCCGCAACACTGCTTTGTAAAAAGCCACTCCGAATATTTCTCTTGTGGAGCCCTGTACGGGTCTTCATATGTTGTGTGCTATGTCCCACATACTGTAGGTTACACATACAAGTTATAACATAGATGACTTGATTGGAAGCAAAATTCATATAACTATTAATTGGAAAACCTTCCTGTGTAACACTTTATGTGACCGTTACTGCTCTTTCTATCATAAATGGACAGGTTTAACACCTATTATTTCCACATCTATAAGCACCATTAACTATGCAACCAATGTTAGACTCCCTACCAAAACATTATTCAATTGTGCCTTGTCTCAAATCCTTATATACATCTTCTTTCTTCTCTATAGATTTACTAGGTGCCAGGAAGTTCTTTAAGCTCTTTGCTGTCCTGTATATTACCTTTTTAGGTTTCTCAGAAATAGTAATGGATCATTGAGCAAGATCCTCCAGTGTTTATTAAAAAGCTTTATATATCTCTAGTAGCTACATTAAATCTAGTAATGAATAAGGGTACCTTAAGCACTTATTTATACATTTCTTCCTAGATATTTCCTCACCATCATCCCTAAAATTCCTAGCTTTTAAACCAGAAAATGTAAATGCCTTATGCTATGATTGTAGGTTCCGCTACTCCCACTTTTAAGAATGCTTTATTACAGATGGCAGATTTGGATGCAAAAAAAAAAAAAAGCTGTAATATGTCTGAAACAGACAATGGCATAAGATCTTTTTTCAGACTGATTACGATTTCAGGTCCCACAACTTTTTTAATATTTTGGTCCAAAGTCCTCCAGATAATGTCACCTTAGAGAGTAGTAACGTCTCAAGATGTGATTATTTCTTATAATTTGTAATAATGCTCTGTACCGTCATCAGTGTTCTTAACTGTGTCATTTTTGTGTAATTATAAAGTTTCCCCCTCCCTCTCATTTTACTGACATCCCTGTTCTTTTCTTGGAGCAGAAATCGGGTCTGGATCTTGACAAGGGACAATATTTTATCCACATAAGGAAAAACCTGCCCTCCTCCATCAAGGGGGGCAGGGTTTTCCTTAGACTGATAGTCATGATATTGTCCTTCAGTGCAATCTGTCTGGTCAAGAACAGATTTCAGATCTGAGGGAAGGCAGCCTGATGTCTGTAAAAGTGGCAAGAGGGGGAAACTTTATAATTACACAAAAACTACACTGTTAACTTTCTGTACCATCATTAATGATCTTATTACAAATTATAAGGGATAATCAGATCTTAATTTATAGCAAAACACTAATACCTCCTTTAATGTTTTCAGAAAATGTTAATTGCCCCTATGAATCAGTTCTGCATGGATTGTTTCTCCAAAATATCTAAGAAATTATGACCATGGAAGCGGAGATTACTCTCTTGCTGGACTTCAGAACCCCAAACTCCTCTTCCTGGAATCTTCATGGGAGGTGGGGAGAGAACTTCAATAGGAGCAATTTTTTTGTTCCTGAAATAAAGATGTCTACCTCCTATGTACATGATATCCAGTACAAATGTAAATATTATTTTGGGAACCAGTCCACATAGGACTGATTTTATAGTAACCTTGTTTGTGTGCATTTTATTTACTTTTATTTTTTTCATTTTAGGAAAGTATGTGATGGTAATGGGTGTGGTATTATCTTGTCAACCTGAGCCTATTTTGCGAGCCGTTAAAGTAACGGATTTATCGGACAATCCTTTGCACTGCAGTATGTGGAAACTTGAAGTGGAAGATCTGCACAGAAATATTAAATACATCCAACATCTTCAGTGATGGAAAAACAAATTGGGAATATATATATATATCATGTTCATTGTTCATTACTGTGCCTGTACTGCTATGGTTAACAAGTGACTGGGAATATTTGCTGGATGCCCATTTTTGCAACCCACATATATCGTTTGCTTGGCCCAATATAGGGTTGTTATGTCTTGTATATGATCAGCTTTGGTATATAGTGGTTTTTTTTATTTTTTATTTTTTTTTTCTTCTTCTAAGGTCTTTAAAATGTAAATCAGCTTTTTCAAAGGTACAATAAACTTGTTTTCTTAAAGTATTGTGGGTGTTTACCTTTCAGCAAAACATTGCTGCTCCCAAAGCTGGGATAATTTTTGGTTTGTTATTTCAGCTCTGATATTTTAACCCTATGAGGGCCACAAAGATGCCAAACACACTTCAAATCATCAAATGGCACTAGTTAAAGGGCTAGTAATACTTAAAATAAGAAATATGTAGTAGGGTTTATTGCCCCTGGAAAAAATAAGGGTTCTCCTACTCTGAAAGGTGTTTATATTCAAACGTTATTGCACCTTAAACTTGATTATATATATTTTTTTAGATACAATACCTCAGTGGCCTAAAATTGTACAGTGGCGCTGTTGCTACACCATCCTATGGACCGCTGTGGTCAGTTGACATAAATCTCCATAGGATGATTTAGCAACAGTGCCACTGTACAATTCAGGGCACTGTGATACTGCACCTAAAGAATTCAAGTTTGAGTTATGTTTGAACACAACATCAGTTGGGAGTACCCTTGTTTTACTCAGGGGGATAAACCCTACTATATTTTTTTAAGTATTACTAAGTCTTTTATATGAAAATGTTTGATCACTAGATGATGGTGGTGGTCCCATCATTACCATGGATAACTGTAGCTGGTGATGTAAGCTTTCATAAAGTGCACTTTAAAAAATAAAAAAAACAAACAAAAAAAAAACTTGTGGACATTAGCTGACACAATCATTAAAGATAGAATGAAAAAAATAATCTGAGGTGAAAAATCCTCCTCGGTGGGAGTACCATTTAAGCCATAGGAGTAATCACCCTTCCACAACCACACCCTTGTATACATTTTCAAATAGATTTAACTCTTTTGATTTAACTATTATAATGCATGTCTATTTTTTTACTAGTCCTAATAACGTAAATGTTGGCAATAAGGGTTTCAGTCACACAAGTCTTTAGTAAGAATGTGAGAACTGATACAAGCCCAATCAATGTAATTACATAAAAGGCTTATTCAAGTGTATTTAATCCATAGTTAAAAGGTGACTGCTGACCAGTCTAGTCAAAATCACATTGTGTATGGGCTAAATCAATTAAGATTGGCTGACCAAATTGGTGATTTTGTTCAGGTGGCTTGGCTTGAAATTTTGATTGCCTGGCAATCAGATTGGTTTAGTGTGAGGCCACCCATCAATCGTGAATGGAGCTGTGACGTCTGGTCTTTCAGACCTGATAACACACACCCACACCTAGGCAATCCTATTGCAGATTGCCTGTATCTGGTCTGTTTGGACAGAGCAGACCAACACTATATCTTTGTGAACAAATAGCTGGTCTGCTCAAATCAAGATCACCCTGTACTTTTACCCACCTGCAATGCTAAAGTTTAAGCCCTATAATTCCAGATGCCACTATCAATGCCTGGTAATTTATAAATCTGTAAGTTTGATTTCCATAGTGGGAATGGTACTTGATGCTTTGCTAAGGGTAAGTATACAGGATTATGTGTTGGAAAAACAATATTACTAGTAGGAGTCAGAATGATTATATGAAGGATTCTACTTGAAGTTTATAAAGGAGTAAGTGGTAACTTAGAGGGAATTTGTATATTTGTGTGTTACCTTGAGTGCCATACATTATGTCTTGAATTCCTGCCTTCTGTCCCTTGTAAACCCTTCTAGTTTCCCACTGTAAAACTCCAACCTCGTGGGTCTATAATTACCAGAAGTAATTGCTTATAACCAGCCACCAATAGCAATACAGTGAGGGTTATGCACTAAGGTGTGATAAAAAAGTGATAATGTGAAGATAGCTTCTCCAGCTCCTATGTTATTTTATTGGGCCTATGCACTAAAATTTCTCCACCTTTGGAGATCTTAGTGCATAGACTCTATAGAATACCATAGGAACTGGAAAAGTTATTTCAGAGTTAACAACTTCATCATGCTTTAGTGCAGATCTCTCACCTTTATCTAACTGCCTATACCTTTTGGTTTTATAATCAGTTGACTGGTTTTAGGTTTTTGTTTAGTAGTTAACGACTCTTACCTTAGTAGGATGGAGCTCTCTTGCTTGTTTTATGCAACCTGCATAATTACTTTACAGTCCCGAAATTGCCTTGCTCCTCCCTTCTCCTGAGGCTACCAGAACATGTTTGCTGTTTGTTTCCATCAATGGGTTTGGAATAAATTTGATAGTAATCCTGCAACACCTGTCAAGACAGATGTTCTCTCTGAGCTGAGACTTGAAAAGGGGTTACTTAAAAAGTCAATTCTTGGAGCAAAAGGAATAAAATATGAAATTGTACTGGACCTGAGACATAATGGAAATTCGGCAAACAAAGCAAGTGGACGTTAAAGGGATAGTAATGTTTCATAATAAAAGCAGCTCCAATTAATTTTCATAGTATTTGGGCCATGGATAGTGTTTCAGTTGTAGTTCAAGAGTAATTGAATGCTAAAGTATCCCTCTCCTGCCTCTTTTACCTATGTAACAATGCTCAGAGCAGCAGGGTGGTGTCCAAGTGGATTGGAGAGGGACAATCTTCAATGAAAATAAGGGAAAACATGAAAAACTTGTCAATGGGGCAGGGCTTTCATTGTTCTCACAGTAAGAAGATTGTCCCTTGCTGTAAGCTGTCCACATCTGAGGGGAGGTGGCTTACACTAGGTAAAAGGGGACAGGAGGGGGGGAACTTTATCATTCAATTACTCTTGAACTACAACTCAGACCATATTGAAATAACACTCTCTATGGCTCAAATACTATGAAGATTAATTGGAGCTGCTGTTCTTGTGAAACATTACCATGCCTTTAAAAACCAGTGAGGTTATGCACTAAGGTGTGATAAAGTGCGGATAACTTCTCCAGTGATCTCACTTCTCCAATTCCTATATGCTTATGCACAAAGATCTCTCCCACTTGAGAAATATTAGTGCATAGGTTCCATAGAATAATCTAGGAGATGTTGACACCTCTTCGTCACACATTAGGGCATCTCTCACCAGGTGTTGGTGAAAAGCAGAGACATTCATGGTGACATCAATATTTATACAGGTAAGTACATTGCAACCTGAATCACAACAATGTTAAGGATCCCATTTTCCCCATTGTCTAATATGGAACACAGGTACCTTGGGGTTGAGCTTCTCCACTGGAAGGTGGAACACATAAAGACAAGCTTTGTTGTTGGAGATTTTCCTGTCCTTCTGCAGGCCTGTCCCTCCTCACCTCCAGTTTATGATGTGTTCCTAGACTGTAAGGATGGCTTGGAACACTGCTGCTTAGTTTTAGATTATTTTTTCTTAGATATGGGGCTATTATAATTCCCCCATTAGGAGAGTTACCATTACTGGTCTTCCCCTGGAGTGGATTGACCAGTGTGCAAGTGCTGTGGACCCTTTTCACTCCCAGCAATACATCTCTAAGGCTCTGCTCCCTTCACAATGATAACCTGAAGACAGAAGATGAAGATAATCTAGTAACCCTTGAGTGCTTATGTCCACTTTGTCCCTACTTGTACCTCTTTCTAACAGGGCTTTTCCTCTGAGCCTTAAGGCTTTTGCACTCATGTTGGGTGTTTTATATCTTTTACTGTTCTCCCTTGAGTTATGGAGCATAGACGACTGCATTGGGACTGGTTAACCTCTTCCCTGCTCTTTTCTCTTGGTTGGGGGCTTTTCCTAGGCCTTTAGGGGCCTGTCTTTTTAACCCCCCCCCCCTCATGTTCCATGGAGTCAGTGGGTAATTTGGGATGCCTTTAGAAATTGTCAGTTTTTTGGGTGCCTGGTTCCTTTAAGGAGGCTTGCTGCACCAACGCCATGTTTTCTCGTTGACTTCTGTGGGCGCACTCTGAAACATATATCTGCAGTGTCTTGGGGGTCAGCAGACAGTGTTGTACGCATGACCAGTTTCACGGGCTGATTGGCTGCCTGTTTTGCAGTTGCCATTTTATCTTTCCTGCTTATCCTACTCAGAGGCAGACCCTCCTTGCTCTCCTTATCCGTATTAACCCTTCATCTGCCAGACTGGTACTTTCTGGGCTTTTCTTGGGTGAACTATTAGTCTTGGGAACTATTTCTAGTGACTTGTACTAGTTTTAGACACTACTCCTGTCAGGATGTCCCATTCTACGGGACATGGGGCTAGATATAAGGTTAAAGACTCAAAGGTGTCACTGACCCCCCCCTTGCTTATTGATCCTCATATTAAACAGAGCTCCTTCAGACTATTCGGGATCTCTCTGCCTTCAAGACTGATCAAGAGCCAGCTTGGGTTAAAACATTGTTGTCCACTATGGCCTAAATTCTTCTCTCCATTCAAGGGGTTTTTCAGTCTTGGAAGCCCCTTACCACTTTTATGTATGTGGCCCCTAGGGCTCAGAGTATGCCTGTGCTCATAGGGGCCTCCTCTGAGTAGGACTGTTCTGAGAATAAATGGGAGGAAGGGGAATATGAAGATATGGATTCTTTCTACTCCTATGGGGACTCTTATGAGGCTCTCCCTCTGCTGAGGGGCTTATCAGGGCTGTTTTGAGGTCCCTTCAGGTCCCAGACATGCCTGGTAAGGGTCCATCCTCTACAGATGTTTTCCAGAGGTGTAGGAAATCTTCTACTGCATTTTCCCTCTCACACGACTCTTGATCAGATTCTTCTGGATGCATAGAAGACACCAGATAATAGGTTGTCTTATCTCTACGGAGTTTTTTAAGTTGCACCCCCCCCTTCTTTTCTGAGGCAGGTTTGACACATTGGTCCTCTCCCCCTTCTGTGGATCTCCAAATCTCCAGGCTAGCCAAGTCCACTGCTGTGCCATTGGCAGATCAGCGGGATTCAAAGACGTGGTGGATTAGAAACTTGATTCTATCCATCAGTCTAATCTCGTGGCCACTGGGGCTGCATTGAGGCCTATTTTTGCCGCTGCTTGGGTCAACAAAGCTGTTGCTGTTTGGGGTAAACAGATGATGGAAGCTCTCTGTGAGGAAGCTCCCAAGGAGAACTTGTTGGCCAACATGAGGGAGGCTAACACATATGTTTCGGGAGCCCTGTTTGAGAGGGTCAGGCTGTCTGCCAAAGCCTCGGCTTTCTCTATTACTGCGTGATGCACCTTGTGGCTTAAGTTTTGGTCTGCAGACCAATCTCCCAAGAAACCACTGGTTTCTGTACCCTTTCAGGGCAAGTCTGCGTTTGGACCTGAGCTAAAGCAGATTATCAGTGATGCTACTGGGGGCAAGAGCACCTTGTTGCCTCAGATGTCAATCAAGCACCCTACTATGGCGAGGAAACTGCATCTTTTTCGTCTCTGCCAAACGGAGCTGCAACCGGCAACCCCCCCTCCACCCACCCAAGCGAACAGCTTCAAGGCCTAAGTCTGTCAAGCCAGCTTCCACATGACTCACGGAATCCTGGTCCACAGGTTCCTGTTGGTGAGTCTTTCACTTTTTCTGGACACCTGACAAAACTCGGTCGTGGACCAGTGGGTTTTGCTGGTGATCTCAAAAGGGTACAGAATAAGTTTCAAGTCCCTTCCTTCTTTTCATTTTTTCCAATCCTGAGTCCCTGTGGCTCTGGCCAAATTGCAGTTGTTCCAGGAAGCGGTGCAATCACTGCTGTACAAGAGGGTTCTGGTTCCAGACCCCAAGAGCAAGGTTCAGGTTTTAATTACAACCTGTTTGTGTTTCCAAAGGACTGCCACTATCGACCCATTCTGGATCTCAAATGCCTCAAGTGTGTGGTCGCTAAATGCTTCAAGTTGGAATCTTTGCATTATGTCATAGCAGCGACATACCCGGGGGAGTATTTGGCCTTTCTGGACCTTCAGGACATATACTTGCATGTCCGGATTCACCCGGACAGCCCACACTAGCTACATTTTTTTGCTTTCGGCTCAAATCACGGCCAGCTCACAGCACTGCTGTTTTGTCCAGGCTTCAGCACCACATGTCTTCACAAGGATCATGGCAGCCCTAGCGGCCTTCATCCATGCTCAAGGCATCTCTTTGATGCCTTACCTGGGCGTTCTCCTTATCAAGGCCCCATCAGAGGACCTGCTAGCTCATTGTGTTAAAGACTATGCCCACAGGTGGCTTCTGAATCTGCCGACGTCCTCTCCCATTCCCTCCCAGGTTCTGGTTTTCCTGGAGATGAGGATTGAAACCTGCCAGTAAGGTCTTCCTCCTAGAGGAGAAATTCTGCTTGTGTCTCAGGACATGTCACGAGCCCTAGAGTGGTCCTTGTCCACAACCAAGGATTTAATGAGCATGTTGGGTTGCCTGGTGTTGACTTTGGATGCCACAAGGGAACTGCAGAAGGATGTTCTCAGGAACTGGTCCAGGAATCTGGAGCATCTCCCTAGAAACCAGGTTGCACTAGCCTAACTTAGAACGGGGGAGGTACTTTGTGATCCAGGAATGGTCCCTAATCACCATGGATGCCAGCCAGAGGGGCTGGGGAGCTGTTTTGGGTCAACTAGGTGTCCAGGGCAGATGGACCCAGGATGAGAGCTTGTTGTCTATCAACGTCTTGGAACTCCAGGGTAATTCTTTCTGTGACATAGGTGAGGATGTAGGCAGACAACGCCATGGCCGTGGTATATATCAGTCGCCAAGGAGGAACGTGCTGTGCGGCGCCTTGGAACGAAGTGATGGGTCTCCTCTGTTGGACGGAGGCCTATGTTCTGGCCATCTCAGCTGTTCACATTTCAGGGGTAGAAAACTTTCTGGTGGATTTTCGAAGTC
The DNA here is from genome assembly GCA_037306005.1 of Rhinophrynus dorsalis. Lineage (NCBI taxonomy): Eukaryota > Metazoa > Chordata > Amphibia > Anura > Rhinophrynidae > Rhinophrynus > Rhinophrynus dorsalis. Next base: position 75,880,274 of record CM074725.1, read on the forward strand.
ACCAAGAGGTAGAACCAGGTGGATGGGAACCCCATCCATGTTTTTTTAAAACCTGATTGTCCAGCAGTGGGGTGTACCAGCAATAGACCTCATGGCAACCAGGGAGAAGAGGAAGGTTGCAGTGTTCTGCTCATGGATGGGAGACCCTCTGGCCTTTGCCTTGGATGGAATGTCAAATCTGTGGAGCTTTTACCTCCATGTGCCTTCCCCAATTCCTCTCATTCCCAGGGTGATTCAGAAGATAAGAATGGACCAGGTATCTATCATTCTGATTTGCTCCTCACTGGCCCAAGAGGATGTGGTTTGCGGATCTAGTCTGTCTCTGTTCACCTTCCTTCCAGGCCAAATCTGTTGCTTCAGGGACACCTGTGGCACAAGGATGTGGAGAAACTAGTTTTGGCAGCATGGCTCTTGAAGCCAGCATCCTGAAACAGAAGGTAGATCATATCTGCCTATCACGGTCCCCGTGTCTTTCTGTCAATCTATCTTGATGTACCTGCGCATTGGTGGAGACTGATTGGCCCGCCCAGGATGTGCCGTTATATGCTGGAACTTGGGCAATTGTCAGTTGCCCTTTCGTGGTGTTCCTGTTGCTTCACCTTGTTGCCATATTCCAGTGTCTTCTGTGTACCGACCCGGCTAGTCTGACTCTGTTCCTGATTCTGCTCCGTGATTTGACCCGGCTCTGGCTGACGACCCTGCTCCGTGATTCGACCCGGCTCTGGCTGACGACCCTGCTCCGTGATTCGACCCGGCTGTGGCTGACAACCCTGCTCTGTGATTGTTTCCGGCCTGCCTCTGTTCCAGTATTGCTCCGGACCTGCCTGCTGTTCCAGTCACCGTTCCGGTTCTGCCTGCTGTTCCGGTTGCGGTGCCGGCCTGTCTGCTGTTCCAGTGACCGTTCCGGTTCTGCCTGCTGTTCCGGTTGCGGTGCCGGCCTGTCTGCTGTTCCAGTTACCGTTCCGGTTCTGCCTGCTGTTCCTGTGTTCCTGCGTCATTCCAGTCGCTCGGCGACATTCTGAACTGTATGAGCGACTCACTGTTCCTCTCACTTGTCAGTAGCTGTAGCCTGAGGTTGCTTTGCCTTCTGTTGGCTGCCAAGGTACTCGCGTGTGTACAGAACCATCTAACCCTTGCAGTGCCTGTAGTCTCCGGTCTGGTGCCTCCGATACTTCTTGCCAAGCATACATTTTCTGACATAGCCTTTTACTCTGAGTGATTCTGTGTGTCTCTTATTCCATCAGAGCCTTGTCAGTCCGTGTTCATCCTCTGGCTCAGGGCCACAGACGTTGAAGGTACATTCCCATTGCACTCCAGAGGACATTGGCTCAATTACAGCTTGTGCAGTTACCATCAGTACAGCACCCAAGGGGTGTATGGGCACAATCCTAGTGGCACCTGCAGGGTTATTACTTTTCTAGTTAAGGGCGATTTTGGTTCTGATCATTACAGCGTGGCAATAGCACTCCTCTGTAGCCCCAGGTGTGGGTACCGGCTCAGCTCTGGACATTGGGCTCTAGTATATCAACTTGAGAGTGTATTCAGTGCAGTTACTCCACTATCCTGCTATTGAGAGACTGTGTCCACTATCCTGCTATTGAGAGACTGTGTTCCAGAGACTGCTATTTATCCTGGGCGTTGGCCAATCTTGTATATCTCACCCATTTCAGTCATTAACCCTTTGGGGAAAATTCCCTATCTAATCTAGCACTTGTCATTATCATTGTGTGCATTTACTTTGTCATTTTTGCCATTGTTGCTATTTATGTGCTGGCCTCTAGGGGCCTTGTTTTATTTTCAATAAAACTGTGTTTTTACTTCATACCCTGGTCTGAGTGTCAGAAAACCGTAACACTGCCATAACACAGTCCAGGAAGCCACTCTTCCAAGGCATGCCATAGGATACGGCCTATTTTTCATAAGTGCTGTGCGGACAAGACTGTCTCCACATGCCTTTGTTCTTCCCCTGATGTTTTTCCTTCAAGATGAGGTGAACAAGGGACTCAGTTTGAGATCCCTTAAGGTTCTGATCACGCCACTCTCTGTACTTTTTCAGAGACGTATTGCTATAATTCCAGATATCAAGGTTCTCCTTCAAGGGGTGACTCATGCCTTTCCTTCCTTCAAGGATCCCACCGCCTGTGGGATCTTAACCTGGTTCTGTGTGTTTTGCTGTCTTCTCTTTGAGCCTCTTGCTTCCATCTCCTTGCACCAATTGACACTAAAGATGGGTTTTTGTCTTGGCAGTAGTCTTGATGAAGTGAGTCGTCAACATCCCATCCCCTGTAAACTTCCCTTCCTGGGTCTTGATTCCAATGAGGCCGACAAAAAAAAAAAAAAACACCCGCTGACAAGTTTTCAAGCACTGTGAGCAATTCCATTACCTGTACTATGAAAAAACACTGGCAGAAAAAAAAATGGACTGGTACAGAACCCCACAAATCCTGGTCGCTATATATCCCGACACGTCATCTACGTCTTGGTGCTGCTTAATCATGTAGGTACTTTCCAACATTTTTGGTGGGATTGCCCTCAGATCTTCGCCTACTGGAAAGGTATAAACTATGACATCTCTGCTGGCTTCATATACTCCTACCTCTAGTGTCTGAAGAATTCCTATTTAATCTTTTACCTGACTTCGAATCCACTCCACCCCCCCCCCCACATTGAAAGATAGCAATTCACGGGCACTGCTTCATCTCCTATTATTCTCTGCTAAATCTCTGGTTCCAAAATATTATAAGTCTTCTACCACACTGCCGGTTTCACAATGGAAGTCTAGGATTTGTTTGCTTCAAGACTTGGAGCTCTTACATGCATACTCCGCAGACGTCCTTGGCGGCATTTGAGGTCAAATGGTGACCACTCATATGCAGCCACTGCAGGGCTACCCTCTAGCCTTGACAGCGTGCAGCACTGAAGTTGTATACCTATATTGTTCACTTCTAGGGACTTTGGTTCCGCCAACAATCTGTGTAGCATGCAGTGGGCACTCGCTTCTTCTAATTGAGGCCATGCCACAGACACTGTCCCACCCTCCCTTTTTCCCTCACTTTTCGCTCTTCTCATTCTTTATCTGTCCTGTTTAATTAAAAATGCAGGGGAGTTACAAATTGGTATAGTATTATTGTAAAATGGTTTAGTCCATGTTTGTTAATAAATTATAACTTTTTTTTAATAGGATTTCTCATTTCAGTGAATATCATACTGTTTTGTCATATGTATTTTCTGTAAGTTACAAATAAAGCTCTTTTAAAATAAAATTAAAAAAAAACGCACAGCAGGTGCTAAAGTTAGGTTCCATTGGGACCTATTATAACAAGTCTTCTTTCCCCATTCAGTTCCATGCTTTAGGCATAAAAATGCCTTAAGGGACCCCAGTTTATCACCAAAAATCTAGACCCACTTTTTTTTTTTTTTTTTTGCGTAGAGTCCCTAACACGTGTTTTAACCTGCCAACTCAGGGATTGCCCCCCCCCCAAAAAAAAAAACGGCCAGTGGATGTAATGGTATGAAGCTTAGGGCCCCATACCAATAGATCCAAAGTACTCAAAATGTGTTGAATGTTAGTACAATTAACCCTGTCAGTGCCAGTGGGGTACTTGCAGGGTTAATCTGGCAGTTATAAAACATCCCCTGATAAGAAACACTTACCAGTAATCCTGATGTCCAGTGGGGTCACTATCACCCTGGTCAGCTACTGTCTTTTCTCTCCATCTTCTGTCTTTTCCTTTTCTGTCTTACCTTGTTCCTTGTTGCAAATACGTACCTGAAAAAAAAAATTGAACAATATATGGCCTGCAAACATAACTTTGAAATATGTGCAGTGATTAACCCCTTGACTGCCAGAGGGTTGTGCGATGCATTGCATACCTCTCTGCTGCTCAAAGGGTTAAATGAATGCATATGTATGTATGTATATATATTTATATGGCGCCACACAGTGTATGCAGCGCCTTACAATAGACATATGTTACAATATGTAGATTGCAACGATACAAAAGAGATACACATAAGCTTATGTGAAATATATAGCATATGGTGCATTGCAATACATAAAATTTGTGTGCTCTGTCGCCAGCTGTGGCAGCAGGAAGTAAGGTGGACAAAACTCCCAATGCCCGAGCCAATGTGAGAAATTTCCACAAAATGAATTTGTCATTGACTTACTTGACTTTTTGCTGACACAAAACTACTTCCTCTTTGGTAAAAAGATTTACCACCAATTGCAGGGTACTGCAATGGGGAGCACGTGTGCCCCCACCTATGCTAACATCTACCTGGGTATCACGGTTCCTGTGATTGCCTCCAGTGGTGCTCTGTGGTACAGGCAACCTTCTTATCCTCTGGGTTTTCACTCTGTACTAATTGCTATTCTTATAGGCCACTGATATGTCCGCCCTCATACTAGGCCTTATAGGCCTCAGCCTCACCATACACCCTTGCCATTTCGTGGTGTACCTGAGCATTGTGCTTCTGTGTTCTGATTGCTGATTCCTTTGTATGACTCCTGGCTTTGTCTGACTTCCGTTTCCGGCTTGACTCCTGGCTTCGTCTCACTACCCGATCCGGCTGAAACTCCTGGCTTCGTCTGACTTCTCGATCCGGCTGAGACTCCTGGCTTCATCTGACTATCCAATCTGGCTGAGACCCCTGGCTTCATCTGACCATTCCCTTCGGCTTTGGTTGCCTCTCGCTCCACTGTGCTCCCGGCTTTGGTTGACTTTCCGCTCCGGCCTACCCAGCTCTGGCTGACTGTTCCATCCTCAGCCTGCCTGGGCCTACTGCCGCTGTCTCACTTGCTGCCTCCGGGCAGTACCCAGTATTTGTCAGCCTTGTCCTTGGCCTCCTATGGCCTATTGTCTGGGTAGCCTATTGTCTCCCTAGCATTCTAGGGTTTGTTACCATTGTCTGTCAGGCTCCTATTGTCCTAGGGCCTGTTCTGTTGCCTGCCTATCCCCAGAGCGTTATGGGGATTCTCGCTCTTTGTAGGTGCTCCAGCATTCTGGGGTATAATCTGCGTACTATCTTCACACCTGTCTAGTGAAGAGTTGGGGAAGTGTCGTTACACTGTTCCTATATCTAGCCTAGTGAAGGTAGGAGTAGGGGTGGGCGAAACTTGTCACCGTGTTCCCGTGGGAAATTTTGTGAAAACCACGTTGCTATCCCCTTTTTCACGAGAAAATCCGCTTTAAAACTAGTGGTTACAATTTTCGCATCTTTCGCCCATTGACCAAAATCTTTTGCCATTTTTTCAATGACTAAAAAGTTCTCGCCCACTGATTTACATTGTTTTCACACTTCCACTATAAAAATGTGACGTTTTCGCTGAAGGCAGACACAATAGAAGCAACTACAGAGCGAGATAGACATGCTGTTCTCTTGAGATTTTTTGCAAAAATTAAGGCCGGAGAGGCTCATAGTGACTCCTATCAGGACAACTCTGACCAGGAAAACAATACCATAAAAAAAGGGTCTCTTTCTCTGTGTAGGAGACCTATGTTCCATATGGACTAAAAAGAAAAGAATTTAACAGGTAAGAGCACTCATATCCTATTTTCTCTTACGTCCAATATGGAAGACAGGTACTATGGGGGACTTACTAACACTAAGCTCCCAGCAGTGGGAAAGGACCTCATGCTTGTCCCCATGATCCTGGAGTTCAATAGGATTATGCAGTATCTGAATAATGCAAGCAGCAAGTGTCAATGGAGACTAACTTACACAGCACATGAAAACAAGAACCAACAGGGCTCACACACTACTGAACAACATCTAGCAGAAAAATAATTGTGCAGGACCCTAGACAGGCAGAACAGCCTGCAGGACATTCCAAATAAAGCTGGCCTCAGCTGAGGCCAGGATATGGACGCTAAAGTGTTTGGTGAAATTATGCAATGAGGACCAAGTCACTGCCTTGTACAGCTGTTCACCAGAGGCCTGGTTTTTCTGGGCCCAAGAGGCATCAACATACTTGGTGGAGAGCTCTGTGATATTAAAGGGAACAGGTTTCTTCCAGACTTCATACTCATGGCATATAGTAGTCTAAATCCAAGAGGCAATGGTGACCTTGGAGGCCGCCTGACCAGCTCTGGGACCCTCAGGGATGACAAAGTCAGCTTTGTGAAAATGCCTAGTATGGTACACACAAGTCTTAAGGACACATCATGTCCAACAAATGGAGATCCCTCTCCTTTTCAAATGTAGGGTCAAGACAGAAGGAAGGCACAACAATCTCCTGATTGATATGAAACTCAGACCGCCTAGGGAAGAAAAACCACCTGGGAGGTACAAAATACCACCTTATCCTGATGAAATAACAGGGCCTCTATTAAAAGAAGTATGGTAAAACAGCCAGCAGGGCAAAAATGGCTAGCAGAGCATTAACAAAAAGTGCTAACGGAGCCATTCAATTGCCCTACCAACTGAAACCACAACAAAACTGATGTTTGATCACAAGTCTGTTTCTATGACTCACTTTGTATTTTAAGTTCCCAAAACTCACACTAAATAGCGAGAGTAATGGGAACATCAAAGGAAAAGAGCTACCAATCAGTGCTTGACACACTGTCAAGCACCGGGCGTGAGCTCAACACACAGTCACCTTCACAAACACTAACCCTACACTACCCCTAATAGTGAAGTGTAACAATACTATCCCTAACACTAGCCTAACACCCATAGCTGTATAACACTTACCTGTCTTCTGTTCTGTCTTCTTCTCTTCCGTCTTGTTGAAATATGTACCTGAACAGAAAAAAAAAGTTAAAACATTAAATATGCTCCAAAAACATAACCTGGAAATATGTGCAGTGGTTAAATTAATGCATCCACTGCAAGTAGCAACTAAACAACATTCCCCCAAATCGAATAATATGTTTAAAAATCCTTTTCACTTCAAAATGATTTTCCTTCAAAAGAGAAAAATATAGGCTTATGCTAAATATATAGCATATAGTGCATTGCAATGCATAGTTTGTAGACTTTGTCACTATTTCCGGCAGGGGGGGCAGAAAGTCAGGACCAATGCCAGAGCCAGTGTGTGGGAAAGTTGAACAGAGACTGGCTTTTATATGGCCAGTCTTTGTTCAAAATGGCTCCCAGACATCCAATGGCTGGGAGATGTGTGCTCACTGCCAAGAATAAAAAATAAAAAAAAGCCAGTATAAAAGCCAGTCGCTGTTCAAATTTCCCACACAACAAGAATAAAAAAAACCTGGATACTGGATACAGAAGTATATTGCACTGCAGGCCTAAAATATAACAGCTACAAGAAAAAATGTTGTTGCAATGTAATGTGTCTAGTTAGATATTAGTATGAGGGTCCGTTAGGGACATAGTTCAGGGTTGCTTATACAGTGAGAAGTATGCATCATAAAATGAAATGCATATATCATACACTGAAATACATATACTTTATAGTGAAATCTATATGTAATATAATGAAATACATATAATATATACTGAAATACATGTCATATACTGAAATACATATGGAATATACTGAAATGTATATATTATATGCTGAAATTGATATTATATACTAAAAACCTTGTCAAATAATGAAATCCATATATTATATATTAAAATCTATGTGCTATATAATGAAATCCATATATCATATACTGAAATGCATATGCTATAATGAAATTAATGTTATATAGTGAAATCCATGTGTAATATACTGAAATCCATGTCATATACAGAAATACATGTTATATACTGAAATTAATATCATATATTGAAATCCCTGTCATATAATGAAATCCATATAATATATATTGAAATTTATATGCTAAATATTGAAATCCATATATCATATACTGAAATCTATATGTTATATAGTGAAAATCATATATCAGATACTGAAATTCATGTCATATAACAAGATCAATATATCATATACTGAAATGCATATATCATAGACTGTAATCCATGTCATATAATGAAATCCATATAGTATATATTGAAATCTATAAACTAAAATCCATATGTCATATACCGGCCCAGCTGACGTTCCTGCTCTGTGTACCGACCTGGCTTGCTGACGTTCCGGTCATTCTCCGTTTCCGGTTGACTGCCGTTAGTGCCCTGTGTGCCGACCTGTTGGGCCTTCCATTACTGCCTGTCCTGGATTGCCTCTTTTTGTGTAGTCTCCAGTTGGGCTTGGCATCCGGGCAGTGTGGTCCAGTACTGCAGCCCTGTATCCGTTGTCTCCGTGTCGCGTGGGCGACACTCCTGTTCTGTGCCTCTTATTGCAGTCTGGCTCCGGTGTTTCCGTGTCACGCGTGCGACATTCCGGTGTGTGCTTTGCTCTCTGTGCCTCCATTCAACAGACCTTTACTCCTGCCATCAGCTGAGGATGGGTTAGTTGGGCGCCTCAGGCTCTTCCATCCCGGCAGTCGACTGTGGTCTTTACGCATAAATTCATACGGTCTGAAGGGTAGCACACCACCAGTTATTCGGCACTGTAGTCTCCGTTGGGCAAACCCTGGGCATACGGTTCAGTCCTAAACTACTGTCTCTGAGTGTCAAACAAACCGTTACACTCTGATCCTGGTCCTGCTCCGTGTACCGACTCGGTCTGGCTGACATTCCTGCTCCGTGTATCGTCTTGGATTGGCTAATGTTCCTGCTCCATGTACCGACCCGGTCTGGCTGACGTTCCTGCTCCGTGTATCGACTTGGATTGGCTGACGTTCCTGCTCCGTGTACCGACCCGGCCTGGCTGACGTTCCTGTTCTGTGCCTCCAGTCTGGTGCACTACCACATCCGGTAGAGAGTATCTCCTGTGAGCTGTCTTGAGCATGCCGGCCCAGTTGTTTGCCTCGAGTACTGCATTACCTTTCCGTGACTGCGACCCATTTGTGCCTTGCTGCCTCCCTCCTTCTTACCCAGGGCTGACGTTGATGTCGCTTGCTCATTATACGTTTGGCTTGTTATTGTCACCACTGTGATTGGTCTGCTGGGCTCCGCAGTTAGTCTCCGCTCTTGTCAACCGCCAACAAGCCAAGCATCTGTTACCAGGGCCATCCGGTACTCACCTGGGTAGGAGATATACTTTGGCACATTATACGCTGGCTAGTCACTACTCAGTTATTGAGGTTGGTCTCCGGGGTGCCTCAGTCGGCTCTGTCACCCGGCAGTTGCCATCGAGCCTAGCGTTATTACATCTATTGTCCGGTACCGTTACCCTGGGTCACAGTTTGTGTGTGTTACTGGGCGTTCCATTGTTCCTCCGGTTGCAGTACTACTGGTAGTAGCGATCCATCTGGGCCTCGCTCACCCTTCCTGGGCCTAGTTGCTATTTTGGCACTCATCCACAGAGAGTGCTTCTTGGGCCTCTCTATTAGGGCCTCCCAGTCTCCTGGCCTAATAGCATTTACCATCAGTGTCTCACTATATCACACAAACTGTTCCTAACCTGTGTCAGTATATGTATTGCTCACTGATATATGTATACTGGACCCATATGGGTTAATGTTATTTAGTAACCTGTCCTGTGTCAGTACTGTTTGTTAACTATTGCTGGACCTGCGAGGGTTACTTTATTCTGTCTGGTTTTACCAAATTGCCTGCCTCTGAGTGTACTGAAAACCGTTACACCCCCTCAGCTCCGGCATGCGAGGAGTCAGAACTAGAGTGTCCAGCTTGCTCTGCCCCTGCCTGTGTGTGGTGGTCCCCAGGAACTACCCCTCGTCCCACTGCAGGTTCTGTCCCTGCCCTCTGTGTGCCTGCTCTTCTAGGCCTGGTCCCCCTCCGACCTGAGGATCTCCCTCTCCCACCCCTACTCTCAGCAGGGATGTCCTGCTCTCCTTCCTCCTCCTCCACTACTCTTCCCATCCCTCTCTCCTGTCCTCTCCTCGCCATCACTCACCCACTCATACCCAGGCACTCCCACAGGCCCTCAGACACACTGAATCCCACTCACTCTCTGTCACACTCTTTCACTCACAAATTCACACTGAGAAAATAAAGTTTAAAAAATGTGTTAGGTGTTATTAAAAACAGACTATTTGTGTTTGTATGGGTGTATGGGATATGTTCAAAAGTGTGCTATGTGTATATTTAGGTGCAACTCCAATTCTCTCTCCGCTCCAAAAACGCCTTTTACCTCCAATGACAGCTCCTCTCTCCCTCACTCTTGACACTATCCTCCGCTCCTGGGTCCTGTGATCTAGCTTGCCAAAACTCGAAACACAGACAGGGTGTGACCATTATTTTGGGGTATATATAGGTGTATTTGAACATTTTTTGCTACTTTGGGGTCTTGGGATTGGCTGTAGGTTAGAATTTTGTATGTGCATCTATCTGGGTTACTAGACAATGGCTGCCACAATGTTACATTTTCACTTAAGTTGTGTTTTAAGTTGACTGATATCTTTCAACAGTGAGATCCCAGTGATGCTTTGGAAGCTCTCTGCGGACCATGGCTTTTGCTCTGAGATGCAACTAAGCAAATGTCAGGAAAATCCTACTAGAACGACTGAAATTTATTTGTGATTAATCGGAGTCACTTTAAATGAAGGCAGGTGTGTAATGACTTCTATTTAACATGAGGTTGAATGTGATTGGTTAATTCTGAACACAGCCACATCCCCACTTATAAGAGGGTGTGCACACCAATGCAACCAGGTTATTGTGAGTTTTTTATTTTTTATTTTTCCCCCTCAACAATTTCAGTTTGTTTTGCAATTGAATTGTTCACGTTATAGATCACATTAAAGGTGGAAAAAGTTCTGGCATGATTTATCTTTGTCTCATTCTTTAACATCACAAGAACCTGACATTTTAACAGGGGTGTGTAGACATTTTATATCCACTGTATATAAATTAGGTTGACAAAAATATACAAGTCAGTCAAGTTCAACCTTTGCCTCATAACCCAGAGAAATGAGAATTATGTTTTTGATGAAACTCCAATAAAAATCTTTGAGTAAAAAAAAGTGTATAACAATAATCCAAAAATGCACCTGTGGAATGGCAAACCTGCTCACATGTTTTCAGTTGACATGCTGCCTATTCTTTTGTAGAAAACAGAGGTTTAAAGAAATGTCATCACGTATTGTACACCATTGGCATTTTCCATGCCACAGTCCTTTTTTTACAGATGGCTGTGCCAAAGTTGCATAACCTGGTGGTCAACAGGGCTGGAAACATCTGGAAAGGTTTGCTGACAATGTGAAACCATCTTTCAAGATAGAATTCAGGTACTGCTGTTGCTGTACCCCTGCTGTGTCCCCGGCCCCAGCATGCTAAGTTTTTCGAGGTTTATGTCTCAACAGGCCTCAGCGTGCTAACAAATTTGTCTGTGCTTATGTTGCTAACAATGTTTTAAATTCTTTGCAAGATAGTACCCACCTGCACCACCATCATCTCAAAATGGAGGCGCCACACTGGTAATGATAGTTTTCAAAGCTGATGGGTGAAAACCTTTGCCCGAAAAGTAAAGTGAGAAAAACCTGCACTTTTCACATGCTGAGGGAATTTCAGGGAAAATTGCAGGTTTTTTTACATTTTTTTTTTTTTACTACAACCCCCAATCTTGTTCAAATGGACTACAACCACACATACTAACCCCTCCTCCATTTTGTCTCATATTAGACATGTAACTATATACACTGATCTTCATGCTTTGTCCCACAAAACCACACAGTCTAAACTCCAGTTTTGTCTCACTTCACTGTTATAGACAGAAATATATATATTGTGAGCCTATCTCCTTCTTTCCCATGGAAAATTTATTGAGGTTAGCAAAAAGGGGCACATTTTAGGAATGCTCTACATGTGTGAATTTTTGCTGTTTTCAGTGAAAATTCCTATGGGGAAAATATTGGACTTTATGCACATCCCTACTCAGAACTATACAGTTTACTATTTTCAAGGTTTATGTTGCAATAGGATACAGTCTCCTAAAAATGTAAACTGTGGATTTCTCTACTTCAGCACTCAAATGCATATGGGAATACCCATTGTCCTAGACAGCATATATGGAAATTTGTGAAATTCTCTTGGGAATTTCATTGGTAACAGTGAAATGATGTAAACTGGATGCATTTTATATGCACTGTAATTTCCCTGGAAAAAATTGTGTGGGTTTTTTCATTGTCTCATGAGGGATTTTCTTGTAGTATTGTGTAGCAATAAATTTTAAATCTCATGCTTGCATCCATTCCTCTAACTTTTTTAAACCACTTCTCATTTGACTTACCCCATCCAGAAGTGTCATCCCTGTTACAGACCTTTGGTTCATCTACAAAAAGGCACATCTTCTTTGAAGCCCACCAGTAATAATTCTAATAAAGACATTAAATAGAACAGCCCTCAGCACTGATCCCTAAGGTAATCCACTAGTAACTCATCCTTCCTCTAAATATATTCAGTTGGTTATGATCTTCTGTCTTTGATCTTCAGCCATTTAATTTATCCAGCAAGTACAGGCCCAAATCATGCTATTTGTGGATTTGTTATTTTTTTATGCAGTGCTATATCAAAGGCTTTACTAAAATATGGATAATCTGCATCAAGTACACCACCCTGTTCTATGATTTTAGTTGCAAAAGATGTAAAATGATTTGTGTCACAAGACATTCCTGAAGTAAATCCCCACTGACACTGATTTTTGCAAACCTGACCATTTCAGATAATTATTTTTCATAATTTTGTAAAAAATGATTTTAGACTTAAGGGCCTGTAGTTGGCAGTCTTCTCTACTACCTTTTTTTTTTTTTTGTAAAGTGGGTTTACATTGTCAATTTTCCATGCCTCATGTTCACTTTCGCTGAGATCCGCTTGTGCTTACTAATGTTCACATTCAGACTGTTATGCTAACTCATACTTGCTAAATCTCACAGTTTTTCTGATGCTTGCTAACACATGCCAGTGTTCACATTCACTCATACTCGTTGTGTCACTCATGCTGATCCCTGCTTGCACACATGCAGTCTTACTCCTGCTGACCCTCACTTGTACTCAGCCAGGCAAATTCAGTCATGTCATTATCATGGTGCCCATGATTGCCTCCAGCGACTATGTGTCAGGCGACATTGCATTACTTCCTGGTAGTCGTGCTGAAGCACAGTCGCTGTTCTTATTGGCCTCTTTTAATTGCCAGAGTGAGTCTCCACCTACTTACTAGGCCTTAAAGGCCTCAGCCTGCCACTTCTCCTTTGCCCTTTCGTGGTGTACCTCTGCGCTATAGCTCTTGTGATTCTGATGATCGATTCCTGTGTATGACTCCTGGCTTGTTTTGACTTTGGCTCCATTTGATCCCTGACTGCTGCCCACTCGGTTTGACTCCTGGCTCTGGCTGACTACCCTCTCTCGGTTTGACTTGCGGCTCTGGCTGACTACCCGCTCTCGGTTTGACTCCTGGCTCTGGCTGACTACCTGCTCCGGTTTGACCTTTGGCCTTGGCTGACTACCCGCTCAGTATTGACCAGGTTCTGGCTGACCTCGATCCTCTATATCAGTGGCCTACTGTCTCCGCTTACGCTCCCTCATTCGGGCAGTGCTCAGTTTGTGTCTGTCCGTGCCACTGGCATTCTCATTATCTCCGCTCTGTGCCACTGGGTACCTTAGCGTGCTAGGACCTCACGGTCACCGCTGCCTGTTAGACTACCCTAGCGTTCTATGGAGTTCCAGTCACCATTGCCTGTTCGGCTACACTAGCGTTCTAGGGAGTCTCAGTCACCATTGTCTGTTCTACTACCCTAGCATTCTAAGGAGTCTCAGTCATCATTGCCTGTTCCACTACCCTAACATTCTAGGGAGTCTCTGTCACAATTGCCTGTTCTAATACCCTAGCGTTCTAGGGAGTCTCAGTCACGACTGCCTGTTGGGTTACCTTAGCATTCTAGGGAACATCAGTTACCGCTGCCTGTTGGTTTACCCTAGCGTTCTAGGGAATATCAGTTACCACTACCTGTTGGTATACCCTAGAGTTCTAGGGAGTCCTGTCTCTGCGCTCAACCACCTTAAGATATCTGGTGTATTTCCCTCTGTTCCCAGGGGCTTTACAGCTGCTCCTGTACTAGTAGCTAATACCATCACTGCTACTATCAAGTACCTTCAGTCAGAGTGGTATTTACCTCTATTTGGGTGATCCTGTGCTTGTTCCTTACCTGCCCAGTGAGGGTTGGGGAAGTGCCCAGACACTGTCCTTTCACCTGGTCCAGTGAGGGTTTGGAAAAGTACATTTTGTTTCATGCTGTTCTATTTCTTAATAAAGATATTCATTTTAACTGTATCTGTACTTGTCAGTGTTGTTATTCCAAAGTCACCCCGTGACAGTCACTAGACTTGTGCATGGGAAAAAAATTTGGTAAAATCCGGTTTCGGACTAATTTTATTTTTCTTATTCTGTCAATCCGAAAATCGGACCAGACCTGTTCGACTCAGACAAAATTCAGAAGGAATCCGAATTATTCGGCCAAATTCACCATAGTTTTAAAAATACAATAAAATAAAAATTAGATAAATAAAAATAAGTGGAACCTTTTCCAGGGTCTAAATGAAGATGGTGGAACAGGGTAAGGTGGCGTTTTAGCCTTATGGTACTGTAGATGAAGCATGGATGTAGCTATTTGAAGGAAGAAGGAAGATTGAGGATGACTGGAGCAGGCAGGACCCAGTAGATATTAGACATACAACGTTTCTTAGATTAGAGTTAGACTACAAATCTGAGGAACCCTGGAGCAGGCAGGACTCATAGACATACGACTTTTCTTAGATTAGACTTAGACTACAAAATCAAGGAAGCCTGCAGCAGGCAGGACTCAGTAGACAGACATACAACCTTTCTTAGATTAGAGTCAGACTACAAATCGAGGAAGCCTGGAGCAGGCAGGACTCAGTAGATAAACATATATGACTTTTCTTAGATTAGAGTTAGACTACAAAACCAAGGAAGCCTGGAGCAGGCAGGACTCATAGACACACAACTTTTCTTAGATTAGAGTTAGACTACAAAATTGAGGAAGCCTGGAACAGGCAAGACTCAGTACATAAATATATACGACTTTTCTTAGATTAACGTTAGACTACAAAACTGAGGAAGCCTGGAGCAGGCAAAACTCATAGACATACGACTTTTCTTAGATTAGAGTTAGACTACAAACTGAGGAAGCCTGGAGCAGGCAGGAGTTTACTTATGCCACCTCTTGTTTGCTAGAGTGTGAGTTTAGTAGTCACTATGTGGAAAATGTCTTTGGGATCCGGTGTTGGGACGATATCGTCTTTGACTTCATCCCGTTTCCACTGAAAAGAGGTACCGTCCGATAACAAAACGAAAATCATACAGGAAGCCTGGAGCAGGCAGATGTCATGGAGTGACTAGGAATTAAACACACTGACAAGTACTTTATTAAATACAATGAAAGGCAGGAGATAAGGCAACAGGCAGATGGCAATAAATGATACACAGTTGTTATGGTAATGACACAAGTGGCAGTAGATAGTGGCACACCTTCACGAGACCAGGAAGGAACAGTGGAGACACTTTCCTTACCCTTCACCAGGCAGGTGGTCAGAAACGGAATGGCCCTGGGACTACACGGTAGATGTGAGGGCAGTGCAGAGCACTCCCATACACAGATGGAATGACACACCTTCACAAGACCAGAGAGAAACAGTGTAGGCACTTTCCTCACCCTTCACAGGACAGGTGGTCAGAAACAGAATGGCCCTTGGACTACACGGTAGATGTGGGAACAGTGCAGAGCACTCCCGTACCCAGATAGGATGGCACACCTTCACGAGACCAGAGAGGAACAGTGTTGGCACTTTCCTCACCCTTCACAGGACATGTGGTCAGAAACAGATTGGCCCTGGGACTACACAGTAGATGTGAGGGCAGTGCAGAGCACTCCCATACACAGAGTCGGCAAATATATGGAGTAGACCAGTATCCCAACAGGGGATACACCAGGCGGTAGCCAGATGGAGGATAGGCTAGACAGCACAAACCGGTATGGCCACGGGAGGTCAGACACATGGAGTGACCGACAGGCGCCGCTTAATGGAAGCGAGCGCAGAGTGGATGACACAGGGCAGCACGGGAACCAAACCGATGAATGGAATGGTCACGGAGCGCAACACAGAGAGCAAACCAGGAGGCAGCCAAAGGTCAAAACTGGATCGGATAGTCAGACATCGCCAATGGTCATAACTGGAATGGGTAGTCAGTCAAGCCAGAGGTCAGAGCCGGAACGGGTAGTCAGATGTAGCCAGGAGTCAGAATCGGAACGGGTAGTCAGATGAGCCAGGATTCAGAACAGGGACAGGTAGTCAGACGAGCCAGAAGTCAGAACTGGAACGGGTAGTCAGATGTAGCCAGGTAATACACAGGAACGGTAATGCACCAACACAGCAATAAGCTCAGGTACACCACGAAAGGGCACTGGAAATGGCACAGGCTGAGGTTTAAAAACCCTGACAGGTAGGTGGAGCAATGACCTCATCAGCGTGGTGCCCTATAAGAATAGCGACTCATCGAGAGCGACAGCTAGGAAGTAAACAATGTCGCTCCAGGGCAATATCCAGCCACAGGCAATCACGGGGCACCGTGATAGCAGGACTCATAGACATATGACTTTTCTTAGATTAGAGTTAGACTACAAAACCGAGGAAGCCTGAAGCAGACAGGAATCAGTAGATAAATATATACAACTTTTCTTAGATTACAGTTAGACTACAAAACCGAGGAAGCCTGGAGCAGGCAGGACTCATAGACATTAGTGATGAGCGAGCGTGCTCGGCCGATGCTCGGATCGGCTCGAGCATCGCTCTGCTCGGCACATGGCGGTACTCGTCGAGTACCGCCATGTGCTCGCCCGACATGTTCGGGTGGCGGGGATCTGTGCCGGAAGAGGCACAGATCCGAAGAAGCTCCGCTGGACCACCAGGGACTGGAGGTACGGGGGCATTGCGGAGATGAAGGGGGCATTGCGGAGATGAAGGGGGACATTGTGGAAGAGGGGCATAGACTCTATGCCCCTCTTCCACAATGTCCCCCTTCATCTCCGCTATGCCCGTCTTCCACAATGTGCCCCTTCATCTCCGCTATGCCCCTCTTCCACAATGTGCCCCTTCATCTCCGCTATGCCCCTCTTCCACAATGTCCCCCTTCATCTCCTCTATGGCATAGAGGAGATGAAGGGGGACATTGTGGAAGAGGGGCATAGCGGAGATGAAGGGGCACATTGTGGAAGAGGGGCATAGCGGAGATGAAGGGGCACATTGTGGAAGAGGGGCATAGCGGAGCTGAAGGGGGACATTGCGGAGCTGAAGGGGGCATTCGGAGATGAAGGGGGCATAGCGGAGATGAAGGGGGCATTGACCAGGCACCCTCCCCTCATCAGAGCAGGGGGTGCCTGGTGTCGCCCCATTCATTCCAATGGGGCTCGGGTGCTCGGCCGAGCACTCGAGCCTCAGGGGGTGCTCGGTCAGAGCACCCGAGCATCGTGGTGCTCGCTCAACACTAATAGACATACAACTTTTCTTAGATTAGAGTTAGACTACAAAACTGAGGAAGCCTGGAGCAGGCAGAACTCATAGACATATGACGTTTCTTAGATTAGAGTTAGACTACAAAAATGAGGAAGCCTGGAGCACTCAGGACTCAGTAGATAAATATATATGACTTTACTTAGATTAGAGTTAGACTACAAAATGAGGAAGCCTGGAGCAGGCAGGACTCATAGACATACTACTTCCTTAGATTAGAGTTAGACTACAAAACCGAGGAAGCCTGGTGTTGGCAGGACTCATAGACATATGACTTTTCTTAGATTAAAGTTAGACTACAAAATTGAGGAAGCCTGGAGCAGGCAGGAGTTTACTGATGCCACCACTTGTGTGCTAGAGTGTGAGTTTAGCAGGAAATATTATTCCAGTTGGAGACATCCCAAAGCCCTAAACCAGGATGCTCTAAGGACAAAGTGGAAATTCAGGTTGGCATAGATCTTTTCCCCAATTCATCTAATCCCGGATGTCCTAAGAAAAATAAAGAAGGACAGAGTAGAAGTGATCTTGATTGCTCCCATTGGCCAAGAAGAGCT
The DNA here is from genome assembly GCA_037306005.1 of Rhinophrynus dorsalis. NCBI lineage: Eukaryota > Metazoa > Chordata > Amphibia > Anura > Rhinophrynidae > Rhinophrynus > Rhinophrynus dorsalis. The sequence goes on from CM074725.1 coordinate 75,898,333, forward strand.
TGGTATCCTCATCTCATTTGGATGACAGTCGCCCTATTTCTGACACTGCCAGTATCACAAGATCTTCTAACACAAGGACCCATTTGTCATCCCAACCCAAGTTTTTTTAAACTTACGGCCTGGAGGCTGAGGGGAACTCTCTAGCAGCCAATGATCTTTCTAAGGAAGTAATAAATACCATCTTAGCCGGAAAGAAGAATTCAAATACTAAAATATATTACAGAGTGTGGAAGATTTTTAGGTCATCGTGTCTTGAAAATAGTATTTCTAGGAATGCAATTTCATCTACAACAATTTTGAATTTTCTTCAGAGAGGATTCTCATTAGGACTAAAACCATCATCCATCAAGGTTCAACTTTCAGCATTTTTTCTATCTTGGCCGAAACATTTGTTGACAACCCTCTGGTTAAAAGATTTATTAAGGCACTAACGAAATTCAGGCCTACTATCAGAGAAGTTATCCTGCATAGAATCTTTTTTTTTAGTTTTTTTTAAATGCTTTATTAAGTTACACGCAGAGTTTACAAAAATATAAAACTGCAATGGCATACAGGAACCGAGGAAGCGTGCATTATACAGACCAGCCAAGATACATCATTATTGATGCAAGAAAGTAGACTGATGAACAAAGCAACACATTCCTATTCACAATTAAAACATAGAATGGACATATTTTTTGCAAAACTAGATAGTAAGCTATAATTATGCAAATCTAGTCTGAAATACATGAGTTGGCAATAACAGCTAAACCTGATAAATACAGGAGAGTGACAGGTCAACCTATTCCTATACTAATTAAGAGCATAAAGTGACCCATTGATCAGAAGAGAAATATGTGCGTTGACAATAACAGTTAGCTAAACCTGATAAATACAGGAGAGTAATAGGTTGACACATACCTATACTTATTAAGAGCCTAAAGTGAAAGAAATACACGTGCACAGAGTGGAAGGGCTATTCACCCTGCACCCTGTCTGAATATCACGCAGGGACCACCAAGAGGTCTGGGGGGGTGGTAGAAAACTTATTTAGCATGGATCAGCTGTAACAGAACAAGATGCTAAATTAGGATTAGACTCCATACATGATTAAGCTGCTACTGCTGAACAATTGGTGAAAGTGGAAGAGTAAATATATATAGACACAAAATTGCTTAGCACAAAAGTAACATGCAAGGCTACCATTACAAACAAACAAAATTCTGAGCACAAGCTCCGCAGAGGCATGTCTGGTGTCTCAGGGACGGTGTGACAATAAAACAAGTGTCCCTGCATAAGCAATGATGCAAAAACCACCCCGGGACCTCAGAATGCAGTCACCATTAAAACCCTGAAATACAGCCAAAATAAGCATTCAGTATCCATCTGTGTATACGGAGCCAAAAAAAAAAAAAAGATTAATCTAAAATGTCAGAACCTAAGGTCTAGTAGGTAAACTGAGCCAACACCCACAAAAGGTAGGTGATAAGTCTAATGTGAGAAAACAGGTTCCCCAGTGCAATTGAAAGATCTAAACAGCAGATTACACAATAACCATATAAACATATCAGTTGCAGAAACCCCCGTTATGGCAAATCATTTAGCCGTCCAAGGTCATCCCTCCTGGTCCCAGGAAGGGTGACCCCTTTATCATCCCAAGGGGTGGAGCTTCACACATGGGCACTACAGTTCTCAAAGGCTCAGTTAGTCTCTCTTTCTCCAACAAGGCGCTGACCAGGATCAAACACAAACAGTTCTATCAAAATCACAGTCTCCAATAAACTAGCTGGCATGACAGGATAAAGGTAATGATGACCGCACGGAGATGGAAACCTGTGGTGGTATAAGAATTCCCAGATCCCATGGGGTGGATCCCAGTCCAGACTCCGTCGTCCCCAAACCAGAGAATAACAAGGCACATTCCCCTGGTATCACCAAAGCTTCCCATTGTAACGGTACCACAGCAGGCTTTCTGTGCATCCCAGGAATAATGCCAGGTAAGTCGATAACAGTAGAATGACACTCCCACTGTTCGATGCAGGGGAGTTCAGTAGACTCCTCAAGTGAAACCGAGGAAACATCACAATTAAATAAATCCACCACAAGAGACACCTGATACTGTACCATGCCTTCTGACGCAGGTCGCAGCATCAACATACTTTGTCCTAGGGGCTCAAAGCTGGTGCACACATCAGGAGGAATACTGATTAGTTGGGAGGTGAGGTTATGGCAGGGCACATTACATGGCCTGGGAAACTCCACAATCCCAGCAAATGGCAATGTGAGAATTTATCCAATTTCTGAAGCAGAATTGAAATTTCATGGTGTTAAATGAGCCATGGTATTTCATACTTTATACATTATACATGAAACTAACTTATGAAATACTTTGTCCACACATGATGAAAATTTGAAATGGTGAGAATATGGTTTGTCAGTGACTTTCATATTACCTTGATGATTAATATTATTGTATTAACACATATGTCTTTGGTACAATTAACTATTATTGATGTTAACATTAGTTATATATCCTCTGGAAGGGGCCCATTATCAAATTTTTGTATACAAAGGATTGCCTTAAGATGTCGGAGTCATGGTTTCTCACAGGAAAAGCTTGGTGATACTCATGTTGTCATCAAAAACCATCTGGGTGTCGATGAAATAGAAATGCTTCCTGCTGATACAAAGCTAGTCCTCGTGTTGGAGCTCTTACACACACATGTGTGCAGTCAATGTCCCCCATTACTTTAGGTGTGCCCACCTTCTGCAGAACTCCTGATTGACCTTTTGCCACTGTATCTAGGTGGAGGAAAAGTGAACCTTTTACCTGGCCTACCATTTCAGAGCTGTAAGCACCTCAATCTCCTGGAACATGCAGACTGAGATATTCCAGGTACATGACCCTCAGTGGACTGAAAGAATTCAGATGCCATGAAATAGATGGCAGACAACAGTTTTTCCATTCCAGGGAAGACATGTGGTGGCAATACCCATACTTTGTGATGATATCCTATACCTGACTCTTACTTCATCCTCCACCATGCCAAACAGTGTGTGACTTTGGTCCTATATATTCTAGATCTTTAATCCCTTCTCTTATGCTGAGCTTCAGGTCTCTCTGGCCCCATGGATATATTAGCTGTTAGATATTCTGTCTGAGCAGCGCAGGTGTTGCAGCTAATGCTTTGCCTGCTCCTCCATCTGAAGATGGTGTACTTGGTGCTGCCACAGCTGAAGCAGCCATACTTCCACCTGTTGTCAGATGCCCACCTACATCTCCAGAATCCATGGTTTTGCTGCCCTTCCCCGACCCTCAATCACACTTCTTCTCAGCAAATGCAACTGTAACATGGAGCTAATCACAAGTTTCTTATTATACAGGAGTTTCAAATATAGTATGGGCAATTGTATGATGCTGGTTGGCTGTTACCTATCATCACAGGTATGATGTTTGTACAGATCATGAAATTTTTACATTTTTTTGGTGGTAATGATATACTCAACAAGGGTAAGGTGTAGTCGAGACAGATATGTATGTTTGTTTGTTTGTAGTTTGGACATAGCATATGCGTCTTGGACTAACCCCCTTGTTTCGTGGTTCAAAGGCTGTTTCATTGGTATTCCCAGGGTTAAATTGTATATGTTTTCATTTGTGATGTCTCAGAGCACATGCATGAGACATTTTGTTTTTACTGCTTTCTCATCTACAACACAAATTTTTAATGTGCTTTGGGAACTTTAAACATTAGTTTTATAGGCTCAGAAATACAGGAAGAAAATGTATCTAAATTGTGAAAGTACTCACTTCCTCACAATAGAATACCAAATGTATTATTCTGTTCCATTTACTTTTATGGGAGGAATTCAATTTATGAATTTGCTGTGGGAAGATGTTTCATAGTGCATATAACAGAATGCCAAATTATGTCTGTGAAACCACTATCAACCAGTTTTTGTTTGTGATGAAGGCTATTGAGTCCACAGTATGTCATCTCATGTCAATGGGATACCAGTTTTCTGGGAAGTACAGTAGCTACTGACTACAACAGGAAACCCCTTAGTTTTCAAAGATTTTAGTGGAAATGTAAAAAAATTAAATTCCCTCTAATGCCACGTTCTGCAAACATTAGTGTCCCCTGACCTAGGGTTAGAAAGACAAGTCACAACCCATTGCATATGTTGGAGTGTCTTCTTTCCAAAATTATATGACTAGTCTCTCCTTTCTTTGTGTTTGTTGTTTTACAATTATTTTAGTGCATTTATATGCACTGGTTTGCAAGCACACTTTGTACACTGTTCCAATTAAGTATTTATTTTCAGAGTGAGGTATTTCGGCTCTGCTAAAGAGCCGCCGGCCAGTCCCGGGACCAGGATCTCCTTCTGTCAGCTAGAGTGCTGACGTCAATGAAAGGGTAGGGAGGGGGGAACTTTATCATCGTCATCATCTCTCACAACTATAAAGGTTTGAGAGATGGGACTTGCATCAATTAACTTATTTTTTATTATCTACAATATTACATTTTATTGAAAAAAGACATTACTAACCCTTGAACATGTAGCAAATACTATACATACTAGGAATCTGTGTACTTCCAGGGCTTTAAAAAATATATTACATTTTCACAATAAACAAATATATTTCATATTTTTGTTGTTAGGCTTAATGCAGTGTTTCCCAACATCCTCAAGGTACATCAACAGATCAGCTTTCCAAGATATCCCTGCTTAGTCGCAATGACTGAGCCACTGACTACTGACCTGTAATTAAGCTGCGTGTGCTTAATTCAGTCTATCCTTAAAACATGACCTGTCCGAGGATTGGAGCTGAGAATCACTGGCTTAGTGGAGAAGTCGAATAGTAATTTTCCAGTGTGTACTCTGTTAATCTTTATAAGGTACAGTGTGAACATAGTAAAGGTTATTTTCACATTGCTTCTTTAGCATGGTTAATTGGATGCCAGTTTCAGGTTGCAGTGAGCACAATGGAAAAAGGTCATTCTGAATATCCATTTTAGAATTTAGATTCTGCCTCAAATAGGCTTTCTTAATGAAGAAGTTACACCTCCTAATAATAACCCTTTACTTGTCTTATTACGGCCAGAAAATCATAATGGCCCCTATGAATTTTGCCTTGTCAATCAGTTTTGGATGTCATGTCTATGGAGGTGGGAATGGCAGTTGCTGGCAGTTTTTTCAAATGCTAGCAGAGTGTAAGTCTGTTTCAGGTATAATATGCAGTGAGCAATGTTTGAGGTCCTATTGTTTTGCTAGCAACTGAAATGTCTACCTCCATGGACATAACATCCAGGACTGATTGAAAATTGTATCTCTTGATCACAAATACAACTGAAAATTCATAGGAGCCATCCAGACTTTCTGGCCATAATAAGGTAAATAAAGGGATATTAGGATTAATAGTTTTAAAATATGATTACTCTTATGTCCTACATGGAACACAGGAACCATGGGATATAGCTCCCCTCCTCCAGAGCAGGGCACTTCAATAAAAGGCAGGGTCTTTGAAGTGAAGACTCCCCTCTCTTCCTTCAGCTCCCTCCCAACCCGCAGTTTTAAGTGACTTCCCTCAAGATGAGGAACAAGCTGGCGCAGTTCTTAGATTTTAGGTTTGGATATGGGGCTGTATAATCCCCTATTAGGCAGACTTCCATTAACTGACTTTCCTAGTTCACAGATATATTTCTGTACCATTTCTCTGTGGAGTTTGACTTTATTATAAGTTTGTTCCTTACTACTGAACTTTTCTGAGATTCCATACATTACAATGGGAGTCTGCAGAAAGAAGACTGGTGAGTTAATCATTTGAGAACATGGTCCCCTTTCTAAATGTCCCACTTGTGTCTCTGCACACACTAAGGGTGTTCCTGCCTAATATGCACTCAGTCCTACTTTATCTCCTTGCATTCTATGATATACAGTTGGCTGCTATTATGCATACGTTTTGTTAATGTTTTTAGCAGTAAACTGTTATTTTCTACTTTCCTACTGGGCTTCATCCTTCTCCTGGATAAACGGCTTTTACTTCCTTCATGTTTTTAACATTTAACTATGTCTTTATGCATATTTTAGACTTTTTTATTTTCTGTATGTTTTATTTTATGGTATGTGGTCCCTTCAAGAATGGAAGCCCACACGGTGGACATTTTTTGTTACATAGAGATGAATGGGAAATCTTATCGAGATATATCTTTGCACCCTTTTCACAAATAAGGGACAGAGTGGGCTAAAATTAAACGACTGGCCATTCTTTATCTCATGGTCAGCTTGGGCATTGTGTTCAGACACATGATGCCCAATCTGACCATGAGATAATTTTGCCTCTTTTTTACATCTGGAGACCCACATTTGCTGAGCATAGGCAATGCAAAACTACATTTTCCAAAATCTCTTTTTTCCTGGTCTTGTTGGATTGGATGGAGTGGTGCCTTGGCAGCCATCTTACTCTACCCATTGCACAGGCTATGCAGAGGCTGGCTCTCCTCTCTTCCTCACCAGTTTAACCCCTTGCAATCAGATACGTACCTTTTTAGGTATTTCTGTGTACTTTCTCTTTGAATATGTTTAATCCCAAGGGACTCATGGGAAAATCCAAACCTAAGGATTCAGTGGTCCCCTTAGCCCCTTTAGCTCACTGTTCCTTATGTCAAACTGGGCTTCCATGGGAATATTCTGGCCATATGTTCCTCTTGAACAGTGGCCCCTGCTCCCCTGGAACAAAACTCTGATGTCATAAGTTTCCTCTATCCCTTCATCTATTCATGGGATTCTCCATTCATGGCACCCCATGTCCCTCAGCTAGACACACTGACCCTGTCTTTAGGGACCACTCTCGGTTGGTGATTCCTCTGAAGAGGAAGTAGATACAGATGGAGAAAACATGGATTTTTCCTTGTCCTTTGGGAAATCCTATGAGGCTGACCCTTGCCCCTCAGTGGAGGGGCTCATCTGAGCGGTGTTGAGGCCCCTGATGCAGGATTTTCCTCACCAGACATCTTTGAAAGGCACAAGAATGACTCTCCCATTTTTCCTCCCAATCACACCTTAAATCAGGTTCTGCTGGATAAATGGAAGACACAAGATAAATGCCTCTTCCTTAATAAATGTATTTCCATCCTTTATCCATTTTCTGCTTAGGCCTTGAACCAACATCTCACCTAGCCAAAAACACCACTCTGCACTGGCAGGTGCTGAAGCCCTTAAGGACCAGGCTGATAAATGCCTAGATTCCTTATTAAAGGCAAACTTTGTGTCCACTGGGGTCACTCTGTGACCCATCTTTGCTATGGCTTGGGTTACTAGAGCTATAATGCCATCCTAAAAAACACTGCACACACTGACTGTTGTTCTTGGGGTGATCCAGGCCCAAACTTCAATTCAAAACTACTCCACACCATGAAGATGAGCACTCTCCTGTATATTAAAACTTCACCTTTATTTAAAACATGGAGGGGCATGAGGATCACTCCTGATGTCCCCCCAGTTATAGATCCCCAGCCAATCACACTTGTAGATCAATATCTCCAAAGGAGATTCGCAGCTTCTCCTTTCCCCACTCTCCTACTCGAACTTCCAGGTAGGAGTGGGTGGGGTCGGGGAAGCCTCTTAATGTCATCGGTGACATAGTCAGTGGTGACCTTAGAAAACTTTCCCTCACCCGATCCACTCCTACCGGAGGTAGCAGAGACCGGCAGGAGAGCTGCTTGCTCTCCTGCATCGCCATATTGATCTCCCAGCACGATCGGCTGGGAGATCAATAACTGGGGGGACATCAGGAGGGGTCCTGATGACCCTCGATGAAGTCTGAATGTAAGAATAAAAATACTTATCCCTGTGAGTCCCGCAGGTATGTCCAGCGCATTGCTGGCACTCATGGAATGGACACATTGGGGGCAATTTTGCTTTACTCAGGCCTCATTGGGGGCATCAGGAGGGGTCCTGATGCCCCCCACTGAGGTGTGTAACCTCAGGAGGGGGGGGGCACACACCGGACTTTTTTTTGTATTACTTTGAATTCAGAGCGTGTATTCAGAGCTTGTTATTCTGCCCTTGTTGGGGAGTTATCAGGAGTGGTCCTGATGCCCCCCAACAAGGTATGAATAAAAAATAATAAAAGAAAAAAATATTAACCCTCTGCTTTGCAATGCATTGGACACCCCTGTGGCAGAGACAAAGGATTTTTTTTCATCCATTATTTTTTATTCAGACCTCATTGTTGGGCATCAGGAGAAGTTCTGATGTCCCCGAACGAGGTCTACATAAATGTTTTTTGGGGAAAAAACACCAAAATACCTGCATGTTCCACAGGTGGGTCCAACACACATGCTTTGCAATGCACTGGACCCCGTGTGGCACACACACAGTTTTTTTCCCATTACTTTTTATTCAGACATTGTTGGGGGGCATCAGAAGTGGTACTGATGCCCCCCCCCAGATGAGGTATGAATAAAAAATAATAGCTAAAAAAATGACTCTTTGTGTGCAACAGGGTGGCCAAGACACCCCTGTGGAATGCATACAAAATGCCTCCAATACCCCCCCCCCCACGTACCCTAACCACCAGCCTAGTTCCACAGCCCACTGGCAGCCCCACTGCCCCAGTGTAACCCCCCCAACCCGGTTCCACTGCCTACTGGTAGACCCAAGTGCCAGTACGGGCTGGATTCAGACTGGGAATCAAACAATGTATGTGGAGAACTTACAGTGTCACAGATTCCCCCATGTGTACTATCTTACCTCCTCCACCACCACCGCCATACTCACTGCCCACTGGCAGATATACCCACATAAACTGCCTGACCCCTCATCCCTCCCCCACTTGGTTTCACTGCCAATCACAAGTCCTCACATACACTGACTGACCACTGGTCACAATAGAATCACACACACACACTGGTTTCTTCCCTATTCTTGTTCCACTGGTAGGCATGCTCCTGGAACCCAGTATGGTATGTCAAACCACAGCAGTTTTTCGTAGGCTGGCAGGAGGTCCTCCTAGGAAATCCCATGGTGTTGAACCATTTTCATATCTCTGAAGGGACTGATTTGTGAAAAAAATATTTTTTTTTCTGTAGCACCACATTCTGTAAATATAGAAAGACAAAACACAGAAGGAGCGGCAATGGTGCAATAAAGTTGATAGACTATAATAAATATAGTAATAAAATAAAATGTACTCACATTAAATGTATGGCAGTAATTTGATACCAAAAATACCGGGTATACCCCGTATTCAGCTGGATATTGACAGACGGAGGCTCAAGATTCAATTTCTCGTCTTTCTCCTCCTGTTAGTACTTGTCAAGTACTAACCTAGGTGCATGTGGGTTGAGGGAACTTCTAGACTGTGAAATAGCTCAGGAAATCCAAGATAAGTTGGTGATAGAAGCAGAACGCAGGCGCAGACAGGAGGAGAAAGACGAGAAATTGAATCTTGAGCCTCCGCCTGTCAATATCCAGCTGAATACGGCGTATACCCGAATGGAGACGGGTTTATGGTCTCCATAAGCTTTGGAAGCCGGTATTTTTGGTATCAAATTACTGGCATACATTTAATGTGAGTACATTTTATTTTATTACTAAATTTATTATAGTCTATCAACTTTATTGCACCATTGGCACTCCTTCTGTGTTTTGTCTTTCTATGATCCTACCGCTTGGGAGAGTGAGTATCCTTGGGTTGAGAGCGGCCGTGGTCAAATACTGTTACTGGGGGCAGTGAATACTCCAGAAGTTTGGCAAGTTGGATCAGATATATTTCTCATCCAACACACTATTCAATGTGAGTGCATGTCCACAAGGGTGTTATTTCGGTGAAGGCTGTGATCAATTGAGCTGTTGATACGCACAGGGGGCGCCCCGTTGTTTTTTCTCCCTTTTCTTTTTACACATTCTGGAAATAGCTGTGCACACTAACTTAGGGGTAGAAAGGCAAGTGACCCCTCATTAAATGCGGCAGGTTATCTTCTTTACAAAATGGCATGATTTCTCTACCATTTCTTCACTTCTGTAGCTGTCATAATCATTTTCGTACATGCAAAGAATGTTTGAGAAAATGTTAGAGAAAACAGAGGTTGTAGTAGGTGTAGTCTTGTATTTCTAGCATACCCTATGGCAGGTCAACTCATACCATTGAGCTGTCATTTTTCTTCTAAGAGCACTAGCTAATAAATACAGTTGGAAATTCATTGGTTTTCACAGATATCAGTACATTTGAAGGGGCAGAAATGTAAGAAAATGCCAATTTTTTCTTATAGTGCCAAATTCAGGAAACATTTGGGCACACCAGGCTTGGTCTAAGAAGGCAATTCACCCTTCATTAGATGCGGCAGGTTGTCTTCTTTCCCAAATGGTATGATTTGTGTACTCTTTCTTCACTTCTGTAGTTGTTATAGCCATTTTTGTACAGCCAAGTAATGTTTGAGAAAATGTTAGAAAAATCAGAGGTTGTAGTAGGTGTCGTTTTGCACTTCTAGCACCCCATGAGGTAGGTCAACTCAAACCAGTGGGGTGCCATTTTTCTCCTAAGAGCAGTAGCTAATGAATACAGTTGGAAATGTCATAGTTTTCACAGATTTCAGTACATTTGAAGGGGCAGAAATGTAAGAAAATGCTATTTTTTTTCCTATAGTGCCAATTTCTGGAAACATTTGGGCACACCAGGTTTGGAGTAAGAAGGCAAGTCACCCCTCATTAGATGCGGCAGGTTGTCTACTTTCCAGTAATATATAATTTTATATAGTTATTCCACTGTTTTAGAGCAGCTATATAGCTATAGTTATTGAAGCAAAATTTTAGCCGGCGACATGAGAAGCTCAAGCTTTTCATGCAGGGCAACATTCTCATGTCACCCTTGTAATTACTGCCATATGGTGAATGCTCCTTTATGTCGCACGCTGTCTTGCGTGCAACATTTTAAAAGGATACTGGCATCCTCTAACTGCAGGCCTGCAGAATTTTCTTTATAACAGGCAATTCTTTCTTCTACACATTTTGAAACTTGTATGTCTTTTGTTTTTAATTGCAAACACTGGGACTCCCAAGCATCAAAAACATTATATTCAATGGGTCCCCCTCCAACGTATTTATTATAACATCTCTTCATGTACTGTTTTTAATTTAGATAGGGCTTTACAGGTGTATTAGAGCAGGTACTTGCTATTTATTGAGGTACCTTGATGCGGTTGGCAAGCTTAAACAATGTTTGGCAAAAGTTTGGAACAAAATCCACATGTTTATTAACCCCTTAAGGACCGGGAAATCCAGCCGAAGACGCGACTCAACGGCCACGGAGCAAAATTTTTTTTTGCTCCGTTGCGTTCCGGACACCCCGAACGTCGTGCAGCCGCGGGGGGAGCCCGGAACTCGATGACGGTCATAGTATGTCATCGGTCGTTAAGTCAAATCGACCCTTGACGTACTATGACCGTCAAGGGTCGTTAATGGGTTAACTCAGTAATATTATATATACCCAATATAGGGCACACATTTGAACCTTGTATAAAGAAACACGTCTGTCTTTTTGTCTTGCTTTTGCTCTTTAGGTTTTGGCCTAATACTTGGGGGCTGAGTAACCCTTTCATTTTCTGTTGCTATCTATACATTCATGACTTATTTACACGTTAATTATATGTATGTATTATGGTGAGTTAGCACTGTGAGCTACTCTTTTCTTCTTGTTACATAAACACTCATCAGCCAGTCATATGAAAAATCTTTATTAACAATAAAAACATGTTACAGCAGAACACATGTAGAGAGGTAAAATGTTAAATATGTTTATAACTGTACCCTGTTGATCTCCTAAATTGTAATGTCCGTTAGTCAGGAACAAATCAATGTTTCCTTTATGTATATACATTAAGATCTTATAAAACTGTCATGTAGGTATGTATAGCATGATATTTCTTCTTCGTAAGAAAAGAGGTATCCAGCATGCTAGAAGTGTTGCAGTGATCTTCAATAGGTGCAAACTTTCATGCTGCAAATAAAACAAAAGTTTAACAAATAAACATATAAAAATAAAGGATAATTTATACCTGTATCTATTCTAAAATTAAACTTGGCAGTTCTCAAATACCGTGATCAAGAATCACTAACATTTTAGCATATACTAAAGTGTATCCATTCTACACTTGAGGAGAACACCTGCTTGTTCGCTGGAGGCAGCCAATGAGACTGCTGTACTAACCAATTGTACCATAGGGAACAAAAAAAAGTCTCATTCAATTAAGTGGGGCTTTTAACCCATATAATGTTAGAGGGGTCTCCAATGCTTTGCCTTACAACATGTTGTAGATGTTGCTAAATCAAAGGGGTTAAATCCTCATTGAAATCAATAGGGATTTGGGGAAATGTTATAGGCTCCCCCATAATGGTACCGTTGCAAAGCCCTAGAATTGCTTTAGTTCTTCTTAGTACACCAGACTCAGTATCCTTGAAATACTTCTATAGCAGAAATTTTGCATCATAAGGGAGATGCCTGTTATGTTGGAACTTAAACATGTCACCTAACCTAAAGGCAAACAAGTGCCATAGACACGTTTTTTTTTTTTTTTAAATCAGAGTTAGTCATTATTTGGACCTCCGTCTATTGGGCACCACAGCTTCCATCAGTCCCAACCAACAAGTGATTGGTTGGGGATGATGGAGTTGCATTGACTGACAACTGTAGTCAAGAGAATGATATCCCTTTAGAGGCTAGCTTCATGATTAAACCTACCTGTTCTCTTGGTTATTAGTACATGTTGATACAATGAGGCTAAATCTTTTTTGTTTGTTTTAGAAACCTAGCAAGTAAGCTTTTTAACCAAACTCCAAAACTTACAAAACAATGAATAAGAGACCTCACTGACATTCGAGGTGTTAAATAGGATAGCTATCAAATATATTTGAAAGCTAGCTGGTACCAGTAACTTAAACAGGACTTATGACCTTACAAAGTCCTCCCCTCAGTAGGAGCCTCCAACTTGAGAGGATTCGCATGATCACTCATCCTTATCAATTTATTCCACCCCTCTGGTTTTAGCGGCTTAAGAAGTTGGAAAGAGGTGATTCTTCTGGACATGAGAAATTAAGTATGCATGCTTTATCTGACCATGTCAGAAAACAAGACTCTTGCGAGATTAGATTCTTGAACTACTAAATCAGATATCTCTAAAACTATTAATCTGTTTGTAAAACAAAAACTAAACATTATAGGCAGTTTAAATAGATACATTTAATGAGATTAAAAACTGTGTAGACAACAGGCCCACTTTAAAATTAAATTATTAGGCTAAAATGTACCAGTTATCAGATAATTGTATCTGTTTCTTTTCTCTGTGATAGATCTAGATTATATTGTTTTATCAAGAGAAATGTAACAGGAAATAAAATTGCACTTTTTAAAAATGTACATATTGTTCAATGGTTCTGAGAAAGCCACACATACACAGTGATTGATATAGGCCAGGATTCATCAAAGTGCGGTAAAAAAGCAGCGTATCAATTATTTGGCATGTTTCTCTGCTTTGCATATGCAAAGCAGGGAAAACTGAGTAAGAATTGACCAGTCAGGCGAAAAACCCCACACATACGCATAAGCGAAAATGTGTATGTGTGTGTTCACCCTATACATTTTAATGGCATCCACCATCTTGAAGCTGGCGGATCAGATTGGCAGATCTACCTGGCCATCGTTTATTGATGAATAAGCAATGGCTACCATAAAATCTCGGGTATAATACGCACAATTTTACCCCACTTCACCTTATGTGAAATGGGGGGTGCGTATTATACTCAAGAGTTTTTTATTTAAAAAAATTAAGCCGGCCAGGACCCTTCCCTCCCTCTCCTGGTGCTATTCAATTCTAAAATGCCACTTACTTTCTTAAAAAGACAAGTCCCCGCATTTTCAGCATTATCAGGAAACATGTAAATGATGTGAATCTTCCCATGCGGGCGGCATGCTTGCATTCACCGCCTGATTCCTTCAATTGGCTTTCAGGACCTACAGCCAATGGTAATGCCCTGTGAGAATCTGAAGGTCCTCACAGGGCAGTACCATAGCCGGAAGGAAGCGGGCAGCGAATGGAAGTGTGCTGCCCGCAGGGGAAGATTCACATTGTTTACATGTTTCCTGATAATGTTGAAAATGCGGGGACTTCTCTTTTGAAGAAAGTAAGTGGCATTTTAGAATCGAATAGCGCCAGGGGAGGGAGGGAAGGGTTCTGGCAGGCTTAATTATTTTTTTCATAAGAGGGGAAAACAAGGGTGCGTATTATACATAGGCATTCTTGTTTTCCCCTAAAATCTTGGGTATAATATACACCTGCATATTATACCTGAGATTTTACAGTAGATACAATCTGTAAGTTGCTGAATGGGAGAATGGTTAATGCACAAATAAATATTATTATTAATCATGGCCATAATAGGAACTGGAGCAATTGTAGAGGAAACCAAATGTATCATAGGGGACCAATGCAAATCACTATTAATAAAATGGGACTATTAACCCCTTGAATGCTAGACAAGTCTCCAACCCATTGCTTCTAAATCCGTTGGAGACATCTCTAGAATTCAATGGGTTAAATGCCCATTTGCATACATGAAAATTTGGGGATTAATTTATCCACTATGTTGCAATTGTTTTTCCTCCAGAATTTTTCCAGCCTCGGTGTCTGCCACCCCAGAATTATTCCATTGTCTGCTATTTGCATGTAGATATGTTCCCCAGATCTGGACCATTTCTTGTCTTTGGGAAGTAAACTAGTTATGAGGACTGATGATTAAACTTCAGCACCATTTCAACCTTCCCAGATACAGTGAATTAAATCCACACACTGAATGGAGTCCTATTAATGAAGAAAAATTGCAGCAACACCCCAGTAGTGGTATAAAAAGAAACCTGTCTTTTTGAGCCCTTTAAAAAGTTCACACAGAGAGATAGTACCAGGCATCACTAAAGCCCACTACATAAGCAGAAGAGTCGGGTTGTTAGTGGGTTTAGGTAATATCTGCCAGTGTGAATTCTATAATGTTCTCAATATAAACAGGTTGCTTTTTATACTGCTCTTGGGGTTGTTGTGAAGCTAATAGCACTCAACTGATTGTGAGGATGTTGCTAGGTACTGGCTGAGGGAGCCAAAACCCCAGGTCTCATGCCTAAAACCCTGTGTCTTTTTGCCCACAACCTTCTAGTAATGGCACAGTTCAGCTGCACAGTGTGCAATATTGTATTCAACTGGCCCAAATCCAGGGTCTTTTTTGGAACTTAACACCCCTGGTTGTGTACATTTCCTTCACTGTATCTTGATCTGTTGGTATAGTAGAGACCCATTTGGAAGACTGCACCTCAGAAGATCCATAAATTCAAGACTGGAAATGATTCAAAATCATGTCCAAAGTTGTGTTTTCTTTCTATTTTCACAGTTTCAACTTTGATGGGAACATATGAGTCCCTTAGCATTTGGTGATTTTTTTTTAATTATTTCAACAATTTATATTTCAATATAAGACTGACCTGACTAAGGGAGACAATCTCTTGAAAGCTTATTTCAAAATAAAAACGTTTAGTCCAAATAAAAAGAAATCACTAAATGCCAGGGGTCTCTTAGTTTTGCATTACTACTGATTGACTAATATTTCTATCACTACCTAACCAGGGGAGTGTGCAACACATTGGACCTCAAAAGTTTAATTAAACAATGTGAACGTTTTTTTAAACAGCTTTAGAATCAAGGTTCCATAAATCCGAACCAAGGTTCTCTTCTCTTTTGTGTGCTAGGCATTTACTCTTACCACACAGACTAGATTTATGGAATGGGGTGAATGTTCAGTGCTTGTTAACTATCATTTGCATGGTTAAAGGGTAAAGAATGTTTAAACCTTGGCACTTTTTGACAAATATGGATGTTTTCTCACTTGGGCATCAGACAGAGTAATGCAACTGGGGGTTAAACATGTAGAGAAGTTATATATTCCCATTCCCCCTCCCTTATCTAACATTTAGTGGCACTAATTTAATTTCAGAATTCCCTTGATGGGAAATTGAGACAACAAATTGCTCCATCGTTATAAAAACCAGACAAATAGATTTGTTAGCAAAGCCACCCTGAATCATTAATCTTTTAACGATGTGGTAATATGGTTTAGAAATGTCAGTAAATACTTTTTCATTTTATTATACTCCAACCAGAAAGACAGCATTTCCCATTAGCAACTCAGCAGCGTTCATGGCAGACAAATTACTATTGTACGATGAAGTGCTTCATTTTCATCAGTGGAGCACTTGGCTCGGATCTGTATTTGCATCTATTACTTTCAGTAAATGTGCTTCTTCTTAGAGGAAAACAAACTGTGGGAAGGCCATTATGTTTTACGGCATCATGAATAGCCTTGGTGTCATGAATGAGTATCTCTCAGCATAGAACGGCTTAGGAAGAGCCTATATTTTTATCACTTGAACTGTATCTCATTGAGACTATAATAATTTGCTTGTGCTGCATAGTTTGCTTGATTGAACCCAATTATAAATTAAAATGGGACTGTCATTTTTTAACAAATACATTTTTAACAAATTAGTGTTTTATTATTTTTTAATTGAAAAAAAAAAACATTTTAAGAGATGTTTGGCTTTATTTATGTCAGTGTATGCAAATTAGACAATACTGTCTGGCATGCCACCCAGATTCTAAACAGACACTGGTCTCCCTCCCTCCTACCTGTCACTCTCTGCTTGCCAGTTCTCAGTAATTTGTATATGCTGACCAACTGACAGTTTTTCAAATCCTGGCAAGATGGATGCTCCCACCAAGGTAAGATTGTGAAAGTTGACAGTGTCAGCAAAATATTTCTAAGGTAAAGAGAGCGCCATTAGTAGCCCCATAACACCCAGCTTGAAGTACTGGGAAAAAAAAATCTCCGAACAATACTACATACTGATGGCAGATTAAAAAGAATATTCCCAAAATCTCCTCTCCAATAAACAGCCCCCTGACTTGAAACAACTGGTGATACCTCTCCCTCCTACAAAAGACATGTGGAATCTGAGCACACAAATGGACTACAAATAAGATGCCCATACCATATCCCACCAAAACCACAACATCAAGGGCAAATTCTCTTGCAGCTCATTTACTGTTGTCTACCTCATAATGTGTGTGAAATGTCCCAACACAGGACTATATGTTGGTGAGACAGGACAAACCCTAGGAAAATGTATACATTCTAATAGGTCCAGTCTGGACAACAAAAGAGATACCCCAGGGGGTCAACATTTCTGTGAAACTGGTCACAGCATTAAACATCTCAAGGTGACTGAATTGATGGGAATTTTAAGGACACAGAGAGACAGAAATATGTAGTAGTATAAGTTTAAGACTCTGAACTGTGGCCTGAACCATGACAAGGAATGTATGTCACATCCTATAAAATAAACATATTTTGGGCCCTTTGGGTGCCAGGGTACTGTGCAGCTCATTCCCCTATGGTGCTTGAAGGGTTAACCCATACATTCTATAGACGTAGCCATCTTTGGCTAAAGACTAAAATTCACTGGAGCATCAAAAGTGTAATAAATATTGTATCACAACTATAAAGCAACTCCACTGGAGCCTAGAAATGAACTATAGACAATACTGAAAAGAAATTGACTGCCAGTGGAATTTCATTTTTAAAAACTATTTGCATGAGTGTTTAACCTGTCACATATTGTGTATTCAGCCTTCATTCTTATTATGCCTGAAGAAGAGACCTAGGGTTTGTCAGGGCCATTTTTCAGGCAATAGGTTGCTAGTACTATATTCGATTTTTAAAAAAGAATATTTTTGGGCAGAAGTACCAAATAGGATAATTCATGTTTAATTTTTGAAAAAAGGCGCCATTACTTATGACAAATGGTGCCATTTATCACACTACTGAATGCTCCCTCAAATACAGCCTTATTTCTAAGATAGTGGAATAAGTGATACAAAAAGAAAGAAATCTGCGCAACAGTAAAAAATGGAGATCTATGTATAATAAACCACAGAAAAAAAGTCTCTAAATTCCTATATACTGTCCCAATAATAAGTACATACAGTCTTTCCAAGTTAGAAGTCCTGATGGATGAATGGATTAGAATGATAAATGAGATGAGAAGATGGAAATGAATCAGTCATTTAAGCAGTCTCTATCCGTAGTCTCAATATTTTCTGGTGCAGCTCTCTGATCAAGGTATCCTTGTGTACCTCTAGAGGGAAATTCAAATCTGTAGAATAGAGAGCGCCAACACAGAGCCAAAAAGTAATAAAGAGAAAACAGAATAGCACTCTAAGTGTAGTATCTTTAATAAACATAAATAAAAATATGCAGAATAAAAATCCCCCCTTCTCCCAATGCACTTACAGGAAGCCCCTCTTGGGCTATAGCGTCTCAAGGGTCCCAGCCCTTTACTGCCACGTAGCTGTGCCTTTAAATTGTTCCTGATAATGTGTCCGTTCGTATGAACGCTGGAATGATGATGATCGGTCCTTATTGGAAACACAGTGTCCTTGTGTTCGGAGTGTTTCAGTGATGGATGCAAGCTGGAAACATAGTGTCTTATTTTGATAAATATCCAGCGATAAACATGGATACAGTGTATCTTAATTCCACAAGATAACGTCTTATGTGGGGATGGTACTGTAATGCGATCCGTCTCCACGTGGGAAAACAAACGCTCAGGTAGCGTGACCACTGTTTACTTCGGTCACTCCGGACCGGAACTATAGGTTCCGAAGTAAACAGTGGTCACGCTACCTGAGCGTTTGTTTTCCCACGTGGAGACGGATCGCATTACAGTACCATCCCCACATAAGACGTTATCTTGTGGAATTAAGATACACTGTATCCATGTTTATCGCTGGATATTTATCAAAATAAGACACTATGTTTCCAGCTTGCATCCATCACTGAAACACTCCGAACACAAGGACACTGTGTTTCCAATAAGGACCGATCATCATCATTCCAGCGTTCATACGAACGGACACAGTATCAGGAACAATTTAAAGGCACAGCTACGTGGCAGTAAAGGGCTGGGACCCTTGAGACGCTATAGCCCAAGAGGGGCTTCCTGTAAGTGCATTGGGAGAAGGGGGGATTTTTATTCTGCATATTTTTATTTATGTTTATTAAAGATACTACACTTAGAGTGCTATTCTGTTTTCTCTTTATTACTTTTTGGCTCTGTGTTGACGCTCTCTATTCTACAGATTTGAATTTCCCTCTAGTGGAATAAGTGACCTTGTTGCCAGATTGTACTGTGTTTTGCAATACTCAAGATAGCAGCAGTGAAAGAGGCACTGGAGTGGAATAGCACATCTGGCAGTATGTCTAAAGACAAAATTGATTCAGTTTTGGGGCTGGCCAGCTGTGTCATAGGGAACATATTATATGTCATGGATTTATATGGGACTTTTAGCCAGGGGAGGGCTGGCAACTTCTGGTCTGGGGGGCAAATACAGTTGTGGCCCATTTCTATTATTGGTTGAGTCCACTGTCCCAGCCTACCCACTTTTGATACTTTTAAAATTGCCATTAATGGTGTGAAATAAGTCAAGTGATACCACATAGCTTTCAGTTGAAATGGGGCTACACTAGTGATACTACAGAGCTTACAATTTTAATAAAGCTACAATATTGATACCATAGAGCTTACAAGGGAAATGGGTTATTCTGCTGCTACTATAACTCCACTTGGACTGTAGCTCTGTGATATCATTTGTGTAGCTCCATTTCAATTGTAAGCTCTGTAGTATCACTGCTATAGCTCCATTTACAGCAGCAAGCCAGAGATTTAGTGAGGCAGTGGCCCAAAAGCCCAGATATACTGGCCCGGGGTCAGTTGCCCCCCTACCCACCCACGACAGCCCTCTCCATTTCATTGCGAAGCAATGGAGACCTCTCTAAGATTTAAGCGTTTGAGGATATACATAATAGGAATATTTATTTGTTCCCTGTGGTAAAATTAGTTTATTCCAGAACTGATCTATATGCCTCAATTTTGGGTAGACTTCCTTTACACATTATACATATATACGTATATATGTTATCATGCTATCTATATGTGGGCACAATACATATTTTGGGTGAATCGGATGTGTTGCCATATTTTACCCAGCAAAATTATAGGTGTCAGTTCATCAAAGCTGTGATAAAAATATGTTGATCACATTCTGTTTGTGTGATCATTCTTTTCATGCGTTATAATCTGTTACAAACAAGTAGATGTGCAGGTGTGTGTTCAATGTCACCAAAAAATGTGTTTAATCAAATACATATGGGGGATTATGTACTAAGGTATGATCAAGGGGAGAGAAACTCTCAAGTTCCTGGAGTATGTTGCTCCATGAAGCCTATAATGCATAGGATCTGTAGAATAACAATGGAGGATTAATCTCAATTAAAGAGTAATTCTCATCAGACAGTTCCCTATCAGCAGATCTGCTTCTCTGAGAGCAGACCTGACAATTAAGCCAGGCTGCATTATGTGCCCCTGGTAGACCAAAATGGAAGTCTAAAGAGAGACCCCTGCTTCTCCCCTTTGTGTATCAATGCTATAATGTGCAGCAAAGTTTTCTGCCCTGCAATCTATAGACACACATAGATCCTGTGTATTGGGCTTGAAAGCCAAACTCAGCACAACTATGGGAAATGCATACACAACCAAGTCGTTTTTGGCTTAGAGCCACATACTTTCAGGCTGATCTGCAGCTAAGGGAACCATTTTTCTCAAACCGCCCCCCACCCCAAATGGCTGACAGGAAACATTTGAGGGCTGCACAGTGCACACCAGGGACTTAATATGAATGTGAAAAATGACCTATAATTGGAGTCGGTTCGTCTGCTTGCAGATCCCTTATTGCTTTAGCTATGCACAGCTGTGCCTAACTTTAGGTATGCAAAAATAGAAAAAAAGGAGACACAAGGGGCACCCCTTGAGTCACATCACAGATTTCACTTCAGAAGCACCAACAAATTCACCTTTTAGTCACCTACTCACAAATTCACCTCTTAGTCAAGTACTCACAAAGGAAGTAGCTGAGGCATTATATACATCAAATGGAGTTTGTGGGATACATTCCATAAGTTAAAATGTAGAATGTCATTCTGATAATGGCATCATGGCATCACCTCTAACATACTAGACATTAAACAGTGGCAAAACATAAGAAAACAAAAGGAAAAAGAAGGCACCCATTAGTATATTAAAGTTTTGCCAAATGTGGCAAAACGTTATTATACTATTGGGCACCTTTTTTTCTTTTTGTTTCTTTGAATATAGGCATAATACTGCATCGATCACTAGCTCAATTGCAATCAGAAATCAGTAGAGTATAGGTCAGCATGGCTTATTGACATTTTCAAGCAGGGTAGTAACTATAGGTGGGCCTAGGTGGCTAGGTGGGCCTGGGCCCACCCAGTATGAGAGCAGGCCTATTCACCTAGCTGTACACACATTATAGAACACACACTTTAAATTGTGGCTTTACTGTTATATTTTTATATTTAAATGTGCTATACTACTTACCACACTGTGAAGGAATTTCTATAGGAACAAAGTTTCTGTTGCACAAATGGACATAAGCGGCTGCCAAGTTGCATATTGGCTTGATATCACTAGAGTCACAGATGTCTTCTACACACATGTTATAGAAGGGTGCAGGATAAATCTATGGAAAAAAAGTAATATATGCACTATTCTGTATTATAGCTCTCAGCTCTACAGAGCTACTGGAATCACTAGAGCTGGAACAGTTTTACATATTGTTGCCATACAATAAAATATTGGTGTGATACTCAAACATAATACTTTCAAAGATGGAGTATGAACCTCAAAGTGTACCTGTCACTTCGGGCCTTATTCAGAAGCTAAAGAAGTGCAATTCTGGAGCAATCTGACTGTTATGTAAGGCTGACAAGACAATTTCACAAATTCCCCATGATCTGAATAGGGCTTTTAACCCACTTAATGCCAAAGAAGTTGGAGACCTCATTAGCATTCAGTGGTTTAAGGTGGATTTGAAATCAACGGAAATGTTAAATTCACCCTATTGTGTAGTTCAGTGGTAGGCAGTCCTGGTGCTCAAGAGCTACCAAAAATTTACTTTTTCAAGAAATCCCATCTGGAGTACAGGTGGATTAATTAGTAATTCAGTGGGCCATCTGTTCGAAGGGATGACAACATAAAAATGTTATATGACCGACAAAAATAAGTAATTTGATACATTAACGTCATATTTGCTATAGAATATAAAACAAAAAAACTAGTAATGTCCATTGTGTACAACACAACTCCAGAATTGCCGGGCAAAGGGGCGGGACAAATGGTTAGCTAAACTATTTCCCAGCATGATATAGGGGTAGAAAAAAAAAATGTTCTGCAAATGACAGAATTTGTACTTTAAGTGGAGGGAATGTCACAATTTTGTCCTTACACATGACATTCCCAGAATTGAATTGTATTAACTCCTTGAAGAACAGAGGGGTATACAATGCATTGCTCACCACTCTGGTCCTCAAAGAGTTACATCCTATATAATAAATCAGTAGGATGTTTGTCAGAAGCTGTCATGCGCAGTAGAGACTGCCCAAACGCACAGAATGATGGGAGGTGTAGGAATGCTGGGAGCATTCTGTGCTTTCAGGGCAGTCTTTACAGTGCATGACTGCATCGGCGGCAGGACGCAGAGCAGGACCCCAATGCGTTGCGTACCCCTCTGGCACTCAAAGGGTTAACATTACCCAGACCTTCGCCCGTGTACACTGGCTTTTACACTAGTTTATTGATAAAGTGTTTTACTGGGAAGAATACATTGAGATTTCTCTTGTTTTCCCATAACAGTGGATTCTTACTAATAGGGATTACAGGTATATTAAACCTAACATAGGCTTTAATGAGACCCTGTTACATAAAATCAATGATATCATTGTCAACTGCAATGTAATCAAGATATCCTATTGAAATGTTGCCTTCTATTGGTGACCACCAAAAGGGCGAGATCACAATGTCGCCTGCATCAAAAGGGTGACATCAGAATGTCTCCTGCATCAAAAGGATGACATTCTGATGTTGCCTGCATCAAAAGGGCGACATTCTGATGTTGCATGCTTAAGGGTTGCCCTGCAATGGTCGCCAAATGGGGACATTTTAATAGGATACCTGTTAATTCAGCAGCTATCTCCGCCGATCCCAGTATGGCACCCATAATAAAGCAGCTCAGAGAGCCACATGATTTTTGCCCTGCAAAGACACAGCAGTGAACAAAGTGCAAAGGGGGTAGCTGGAAAGCCAGGAACCTCCTTGCAGTTTGCCTATAAAAAGGGTTGTATTCAACAAGATAACCCCAGCAGCATGCAAAAGGGTAACATTCTGATCTTGCACATTTAACCCTTTGGGTGCCAGAGAGATATCCACCCACTGCAATGCAATGTGCTGAATACCTCTCTGGAAGTCAAACGGTTAAGGGTCACCCTGCATGGCTGTGCATCAAGTCTCTCCCCAAAGTGAACAATCATGTTATTCTCTGAGCTGCTTTATTATGGATGCCATACTGCAATCGACAGAGAGAGCTGCTGAATTAATAGGTATCCTACTGAAATGTTGGCCTCTATTTGGCGACCACTGCAGGGCAACCCTTAAGCGTGCAACATCAGAATGTCACCCTTTTGATGGTCACCAAATAGAGGGCAACACTTCAATAGTAAACAATCAAGGCAATAAATACTACAGTTGTAATACTTTTAAAAGTACATACACAAAAACAGAAAAATTACTTTGAGCCCTTTCAATGCTAGACATTTCATTCCTTTGCAGTGTGATGGAGACTTCTTAGAAATTAATAGGTTACATCTTTTTAAAACAAATAAGGTTTTTATGGTAGGATGAAGGCTGCATGGGATTTTGGAATAACTTAAAACCTTACTGAGGCTGATATACTTAGAGTAACTGGAAATATTCCTGGTCAAACACACTGTACCATACAGGGCAAATACCAGTTTATAAATTAAAGGTCAGAGCTCCAAAGCCACGATCGTGGTCTTGCCTAAGCCAGGTAAAGACCCAAGACATCGTGAATCATATAGACCTATTTCATTACTCACCACTGATGTTAAAATTTTGGCTAAAATTCTGGCTACACGACTCAATTTTGTGATCACATCTCTTGTCCACCTCTCATAATTTAAGACGTCTTTATACACACTTGCAAATCGTACCTGATAACTCTGGTAAACAGAATATTGGTGTAACTAGATGCTTCTAAAGCATTTGACTCGGTGGAGCGGAATTACCTGTGGGGAGTGCTTTGGAGGTTTGGATTCGGGTCTGCTTTCATCAACTGAGTGAAGCTTCTTTATGCTTCCCCTACAGCTATAGGGTGTTGGTGGGGGGGTTTGGTTTCTGCTGACTTTTCGCTACATAGGGGTACGAGGCAGGGATGTCCACTATTGCCGGGCTTGTTTGTTTTGGCTATAGAGCCGTTAGCCTCGATGAAAAGACAGAAGGGTGATATCCAAGGCTTGGGAATTGGTGGTAGGGAAGAAAAAATAGCCCTATTTGCGGACGATGTTCTTCTATTTTTGAGGGACTCGAATGGATCTCTTCTTATAGTGCTCCATCTAATTGACTCTTTTGGGATGTACTCAGGCCTAAAAATTAACTGGGAGAAATCTTCCTTGCTCCCTATTGATACATATGTGGAGGATGCGCCTATGGCAAATACCCGATGAAACGTGTGGAACTGTGCAGCTACCTGGGGGTCAAGGTTGGGGCATCTCCTAACACCTTTATTGAGGTTAACCTGGTTCCCATTATAAACACTTTTAGGGACAAGGTTGCTGTCTGGATGAATCTCCCTTTGAATTTAACTGGAAGATCCAACTTAAATAAAATGATATTCCTTCCCAAATTTTTGTATATTTTCCAAAATACCCCGGTTAGCATTCCCAAGAAGTATTTCAGACAGATAGAGGGGATCATGCGTACTTTCCTTTGGGGAGGTTGCTGCTCTAGAATTAGCTTCAACACTCTAATGAGGAGAAAGGACATGGGTGGTATTTGTTTTCCAAACTTTAGACTGTACTATCTGGCTGAGCAGTGTCAATATGATCCCCAGTGAGCCCACTCCTTTGTCCGGATAGACGAAGCACTGCTTTGGCCTGGTTTGGAGTTGAGACGTACTCGTGGCTAGATCAAGAGCAAGTAGGATGCCGACATTGTTGATGAAGGCCCTATCTGACGCTTGGAAAGAATTGCAGTTGGTAATGGGATATAGGGCATTACAACCTGAGACACCTTTATGGGGCAAGGCTGAACTGGATCAGCTGGGCAGCATGGAGTTTAGTCCAGCATGGGCAGGCTGGGGAATTGAGACACAGGGACATTTATATCAAGATAATGTGCTTAAAACTTTTCAACAATTGTACTCGGAATTTCAGATTCCGAATACGATGTTCTACTCCTATCTCAGTCTTAGACATGCCCTTAGGGCCTATGGGGGAATCCGGATCCGATGGTTTCACAGTTCTTATTGTTTTCACTCTTTTCTTCTAAACACTTGAACAAGCCCCTGTCTTTCATTCATAATTGGGTGGCAAGCAAACTGACCATTACTGGTAGTAAAGCAATTCTCGAGGACTGGGAGTAGGATGAGGCATGTAGGGCCCCATCACAAGTGGCAACTACCATGAGACATCAATAACTTAAATTTAAAATATTACATAGTACTTACTATTCCCTGATGCAGTTGCACTCTATAACCTCTACGAAGAGTAAATATTGCCTTTGGTGTGAAGGGGTGGAGGGAACATTTCTGCACATGATAAGGGGGTATCCAAGAGTGAACAAGTTCTGGTGTGGGGGGTTATGAAAACTGTGGAGGGAGTATTGGAGAGGCCTCTGCCTCTTTTGCCTAAACTGTGCGTGTTGTCGATCTTCCCTGAAGGGGTGACTGAGGGACAGGAAAGGACACTTCTCAGGGAACTTCTTGTTATGGCTAGGAAGACGGTGGTCATGCATTGGATGGTGGACAGGGCTCAGACCTGTAATTTATGGGTTGATTTAGTTACGCAGACTTTGCCACACTACAAATTGGTACACTTGCACAGGGGCACTCCTCAGAAATTCAATAAGATATGGGGTAGCTGGCTAGCTAGAGAGCCCTGACATATAGAGTGAAGGGGGGTTGGGCAATGTGCTGCACTTGTTTATAGGTGAACTGGGAACAGACTGTGCTTCCATATTGAAAGTAGGAACTGCCCTGACTGAAGAGTAGTGGATGAGAAGGGGCATTCTCCCTGGAGTGGGCAACTTTGGTTTGTTGGGCGGACGGGGGAGTCGAGAGAGAGCGAGATTGGGGGTGGGAGGGGGGTGTTTTGTAGGGGGGTAAAAGTTGTGTGCTATGCTGAGCTAGTCATATCTCAACATCTCCTTTGTCTTTATCTCATGCAATTGTCATAGTACTTCGTACTTGCATTTATTCTTTGTATTTGTTTGTATGTGACTGGTCTCAGCCTGACTCCTTAATAAAAACTTTTCAGAGCTGCTCAGCTAGGAACAAGACTGCCACATATACAGCAGAACCCAGAGGCGTAGCGGAGGCCCCCGCAGCCCCCGCGGCGCGGGGGGGCCCCGCCAGATTTTAGGGCCTCCAAAAAAGTTTTGCCCGTTAAACGTTATTGGAGCCATGGGGGCTCCCAACAATATGCTTCACTGACTTCACTTGTCCTTAACGTTTTCAGTGCTAGAGGGATATCCAACGCATTGCTAAGCAACGCATTAAATATCCCTCTTGCACTCAAAATGTAAAGCTTCCCCACCATCATGGATTCACGGACCTCAAAGAGTCTGAGTACACTCACTGCACTGCTCTCACGAGATCTGTGTGGGCTGCTTCAATTCTGCACAGAAGCTGGACTCCTGGAGCGCCGGATTAAATGATCAGCAGAAAACGTGCTGTATAGGCAGCATCAGTCCACTGAGCCTCAAAATAACCCCCCACTCTGCAAAATCTTTAACTGGACTGTCTCTATCATGTCTCAATTTCGATCACTCTCAGATGGTAAAGGGACAGCTTGAAGGTGGGTCAGGGTGCTTTATATTACACTCAACCCCCGCTAGACTCAGGGGCATACCTGGGAACTCTCCGGATTTGCCCCGGAGACTCCGGTTCTGACAGAATTTTACCGGGTCTCCGGGGCAGAGGCAGATTCCTCCGGATGTGGAGAGTTTCTATTGAAACTCTGCCACATCCGCTTTTTCTCCCGCTGATCCTCAGTCCCCAGCCTTCTGTTTGACACCTTTAACCCTCTGAGTGCCAGAGTGGTAAGGAATGCATTGCTTTGCAATGCATTCCGTACCACTCTGGCACTCAAATGGTTAAGCCCCCCCCTCACTCGCGGCAAGCCCCGCCCCTTTTTGACGCGATTAGCGTCATTTTTGTCACCCCCCTGGTGAACAGAGGACTACCCTCCGGGTAGCCCTCAACTGGAAGTTCCCAGGTATGCTCAGGGGCCCCCAGAAGTTTTGCAGCAATTTTATTATACTGGAGGGCCGCCAGAGTGAGGGGCCCCCAGACTGCTTTGTCACACTGACATAGTTAAGGGTCGGGTGCAGGGGGGCCCTGGAATGCCTGACCTGCCTACGTATTCCCTGCCCCCTCGTAAGGAAACATAGCTGGGAAGTCGCACTGACGGCAAAGTGTGTGGACAGAGGAGGAAGAGAGACAGCAGGTCGTTGTGTGGGGAAGTAGATGATTATAAAAAGAGGTATTTAGTGGGTTTGTGAATGGATTTGGCAGTAAAGCAATTCGTTTGAGTAAAGGAAGGGGCTAAATGTTTCACTACGAGTGTAGATGACAGGGTGAAGGATTTGGGCACATCTGAGTTTGTTTAATGAAACAGGTTAGTAAAGGGTTAATGTTGCAGCACACTGCCGTGTATGATTTGTTTAAGCAGACCGGAATGGAGAGATCGGCTCTGACTACATGAATCTCCTTAAACTCTGTTGTTTTAAATGTCTATTTGATCGGAGGAGGTAGCTGTTGAGTGATTTATTCAGGGAAATTAGTCTCTCCGTCCTGTCTGCTTGAATAAATTATATACAGTTCAGACGTGTTATAGTATGTGCTAAAAAAAATTGCTAACTCTTTATTTGCCAGATAGTTCCTCTCAGGTCACCTCTATGGCTCCATCCCACTGGTAACTTTAAAACCACTTTATTCTTCTTCCTCTCTCACCCTTCATACTCTTACTTTCCTTTTCATCCTCATCCATTAGTCACCCTCCAATCTCTCTCAGCCCTCTTCTCACACTCACCCCCACTGGCACTGAAAGGGTTATGCGCCTGCACATTGTGGTATGTCGTCTGTTGGTGGGTAGTGTTAATAAATCCTTCAGGGCTATGATTCCCCCTCCATCCCTGCTGCTGCCTTCCCAAGAGCTCCTCAGTCTGTCTCTGACCAAAAGCAGCTTATTTACTGGTCAGACACACAGACTGAGAGACACGTGTTGTTAGGAAGCAGCTCTGGAGGATTTATGACCACTGTCCACAAATGACTCACATACTAGGACAGTGTTTACACACAATTAACCCTTTCAGTGCCATACTGGTGAGAATGAGAACACATTGCATAGCAATTTGTTTTTTATTCATTCTGCACTGAAAGGGTTAATATCAGTATACAGGGTTCTGCCCAGACTTGGTGAGGTAAGTAAGTAAGGCTCTCCCTCAACCCATATCTGTCTCTACCGATCCTTTTTCATGTCTTCCTTCCCCTTCTTCTTCCATGCCTCCCCCCCATTAATGTTTCCCTCATCCTCATGTCTTTCTCCTCTTCCATGCATACCCCCCCTTCATAGGTGGAATTAAGCAGAGTTATCAGATAGTGTATAGGCGATTCTGTGACTACCAGTGGGACATGGTTGGGCTGACTAAAAGTAAAGCAGTGGAACAAGGCTGGGGTGTCACAGTGTATGTGTGGTTCTGTGACTACCAGTGGGACAAGGTTGGGGTGACTACCAGTGAATAGTGCAACAAGGCTTGGGTGTCAGTGTATGTGTGGTTCTGTGACTACCAGTGGGACAAAGCTGGTGACACATAGTGTATGTGTAGGTTTGTGACTACCAGTGAACAGTAGAACAAGGCTGGGGTGCCAGAAAGTGTATGTGTGATTCTGTGACTACCAGTGGGACATGGATGGGGTGTCAGACAGTGTATGTGGGGTTCTGTGACTACCAGTGGGACACGGATGGGGTGTCAGACAGTGTATGTGTGGTTCTGTGACTACCAGTGGGCAGTGGAACAAGGCTGGGGTGTCAGACAGTGTATGTGTGATTCTGTGACTACCAGTGGAACAAGGCTGGGGTGTCAGACAGTGTATGTGTGGTTCTGTGACTACCAGTGGGCAGTGGGACAAGGCTGGTGACACATAGTGTATGTGTAGGTTTGTGACTACCAGTGAACAGTGGAACAAGGCTGGGGTGCCAGACAGTGTATGTGTGATTCTGTGACTACCAGTGGAACAAGGCTGGGGTGTCAGACAGTGTATGTGTGGTTCTGTTACTACCAGTGGGCAGTGGGACAAGGCTGGTGACACATAGTGTATGTGTAGGTTTGTGACTACCAGTGAACAGTGGAACAAGGCTGGGGTGCCAGACAGTGTATGTGTGATTCTGTGACTACCAGTGGAACAAGGCTGGGGTGTCAGACAGTGTATGTGTGGTTCTGTGACTACCAGTGGGCAGTGGGACAAGGCTGGTGACACATAGTGTATGTGTAGGTTTGTGACTACCAGTGAACAGTGGAACAAGGCTGGGGTGTCAGACAGTGTATGTGTGGTTCTGTGACTACCAGTGGGCAGTGGAACAAGGCTGGGGTGTCAGACAGTATATGTGTGGGTCTGTGACTACCATTGGGACACGGCTGGGGTGTCAGACAGGGTATGTGTGGTTCTGTGACTAACAATGGACACTGTAACAAAAACAGAGGTCTAATTGTGTCTCTGACTACCAGGGGTGGTAGATAGTGTAAGTGTGTTTCTGTAAGACACATACACACACATCTGCACTCAGAAGGTTTCTCAAAATTTAAAAATATTAATATATAGGGGGCCACTTTTACAAATAAGTCAAGTCCTCAGTGTGCCTTAAAACAACCCTGCTGCCAACATGTCACCAGGGAGGCAGATCGTGACTTGATTGAAGTTGGAAGTGCAGAAGGAGAGGGGAAGACCTTTTCAGAGCGAGACAATGTAGTAAAGCAAACTAGTGTTGTAACCACTGTCTCCCTCTCTGTTGCCTCCCTCTGTTGCCACCATATGAGGCAGGTGATAGTTTAACCCCTTGTAGACTGTGGAGTTAAGATGTTAATTAGTGGCTGCCATTGACTGGTACCTGTTCAATGAGTAAAGCAGGGCAATAATATCCGGGTTAGGAGCCAAGTTTGTACGTGTTCCAGGAAGTTTAGTTTTTTTTCAGTCACTGGCAGACTGCATTTACTTACTGTACAGTACTAGTGTTATTGTCACACCGCTCAGATACTATGTTTATTTGCAGCACATAGGCGGATGAATGAGCTTAAAGGGATAGTAATGTTTAATTAATAGAGAAGACTCGATTTTACCTGAATAATTAAACATTACTATCCCTTTAACTTCCAGGAATACAAACATGCATGGCTCCCTCATATAATAGCCATGATTTATTCACAACATGTATAACAGGATAATGCTGGGTGTCTGAGGAACCTAAGTGAACAGGATGCATCAAAGATGGACTTAAGATCTTGATTTGGTACACATAACGTGCGTATGTGTGTGTGCGCACACAGGATATGTATATAATTACTATGTGTGACAGAAATACTTACCTAGGTAGGAGTCCATCATACAGCAGACAGGTGTGTCTTTATCATTACTGTGTGTAACAGAAGCACTTACCTAGGTAGGAGTCCATCATACAGCAGTCAGATGTATCTATATAATTACTGTGTGTAACAGAAGTACTTACCTAGGTTGGAGTCCATCATACAGCAGTCAGGTGTATCTATATAATTACTGTGTGTAACAGAAGCACTTACCTAGGTAGGAGTCCATCATACAGCAGTCAGGTATATCTATATAATTACTGTGTGTAACAGAAGCACTTACCTAGGTAGGAGTCCATCATACAGCAGTCAGGTGTATGTATATAATTACTGTGTGTAACAGAAGCACTTACCTAGGTAGGAGTCCATCATACAGCAGACATGTGTAGCTATATAATTACTGTGTGTAACAGAAGGACTTACCTAGGTAGGAGTCCATCATACAGCAGTCAGGTGTATCTATATAATTACTGTGTGTAACAGAAGCGCTTACCTAGGTAGGAGTCCATCATACAGCAGTCAGGTGTATCTATATAATTACTGTGTGTAACAGAAGCGCTTACCTAGGTAGGAGTCCATCACACAGCAGTCAGGTGTATCTATATAATTACTGTGTGTAACAGAAGCGCTTACCTAGGTAGGAGTCCATCACACAGCAGTCAGGTGTATCTATATAATTACTGTGTGTAACAGAAGCACTTACCTAGGTAGGAGTCCATCACACAGCAGTCAGGTGTATCTATATAATTACTGTGTGTAACAAGGCCTTTCCTAGATAGGTGTCCTTCATTCATTAATAAGGTATATTTATAAAATTACTGTTTTACATAAAGACTTATAATTTCCTCCAAACAGCTGTTGGATATATCTAGGGCCGGATTTTCCATAGGGCAGAGTAGGCATCTGCCTACAGGCGCACCCTACAGACGGGCGCCTGCCATTGCAATCGATATATATATATATATATATATATATATATATATATATATATTTTTTTTTTTTTTTAAAGTGGCGTGTGCGCCACCCTCCGCATAGTAAGGTCTGTGCCTTCTTCGGCACAGACCTGTAGCTGCTGAGCTCCCCCGGCTCTTTAGTAATGCAGAGCGCTGAGAGATGACATCATCTCCCAGCGCTCTGTATTACTAAAGAGAAGACTGCACGGGAGCTCTAGCAGCTACAGGACTGTGCAGAAGGACCAGCAGGAAGGTAGGAAACGGATGAGGGGGATGTGAGGCTTAATGTGGAGATGATGAGGGCAGTGTGAGGGCAATATGGGGATGATGGGGGGCAATGTGGAGATGATGGGGGCAGTGTGAGGGCAATGTGGAGCTGATAGGGGCAATGTGGAGGTGATGGGGGCAATGTTGAGATGACGGGGCAATGTGAGGGCAATACGGAGTTGATGGGGGCAATGTTGAGATGATGAGGCAATGTGAGTGCAACATGGAGCTGATGGGGCCAACGTGGAGCTGATGGGGGCAATGTGGAACTGATGGGGCAATGTTGAGATGATGGGGGCAATGTGAGGGCAATGTGGAGCTGATGGGGAAATGTGAAGGCAATGTGGAGATTTGGAGCATTGTGTAGATGGCCAATGGGGGGTTTCTTCAGATTTCTGTGCCTACAGGCTCCTGAGATGTAAATCCGGCCCAGGGTATATCTATATATTTTGTATTTGCATTTTAATATTGCTAATTGTTTGTTTACAATCTGATAAAAACTAAACAGCCTTATGAGTAATTCTGTACTACTGAAAGCCATTGTTATTTTTTTTTGAGGAGCAGTGATCTAGCGGCAGACTCTGGAGATTACTGTGTTCAGAAAACTGCAGAAATAGTTTACACATACCATGGTAACACTATGAGTGCCTGGAAGGTATCAAAATAATTTGCAACTCAATGATTTGGATGCTTCCCTGGCACTGAAAGGGTTAAAGGGCTATTATATACTGCATATACTGCTGCTATATACTGAATATATTTAAACCCGAATCCTGGGTGTGTTACTGTTTAAATTTATGATGTTAACTTTATTAAAGACAGCATCATAAATGTAAACAGTAATAAGCCAGGGTTAGGGTTTACAAATAAAATTACACTTTCCTGTGTTAGCTCCTTGGAGATTAGAGATGTCTCCTGGAGATGGTCTAAAATCCAAAGGGTTAATAAAGAGAAGTATAATAATGTTGGTGTTTGGTTAATCTTTTGAGGACTGTGCTCTTAGACATATGTAAGACTGAACTTAAGGCCACAACAAACAAATGGAGAATATTTAATTCATACCTCCCAAGTGTCCCTGTTTAGGAGGGACAGTCCCGTTTTTAGACCCAAATCCCTCTGTCCCTCTTTCCCACCCTGATGTCCCTCTTTTTGGGAGATCAGACTGTGTGGTGTGTATATAAGTGTATCATATTGCTCTACAGCAATAAAACTCACATTACTACTAGTTTAAACATCAGTATATGTTATTATAAATTAATTTGTATAAATAAAATATTTATACGTCATTTATTAGGTTACAGAAAGAGGTATAAATAGGTCATGAAATAGCCTAAACATTCTTGGTAATGCCTCGCCCACCAGCCACACCCCAACAACACCCCCTAAAACACAAGTGTCCCTCTTTGGCAATTTGAAATGTTGGGAGGTATGTATAATTGTCTAAGACAGTGATTCTTAACCAGGGTGCAGTAGCACATCTGTATGCTGTGGGCATCAGCTCTAAGTGCCCCACTTTGTCTATGAAGTCTTTGACTAACAATGTTAAAGTTGAGTTCCTAATGTATATTTATGGATATTATTATTATACACAATATGCTTTTTGTTGTCATTCCAACTGTGAGACCTAAGAATAACTATATCTGTGTATTGTTATTGTTCGTTTCATTAAGTCCTTGAAAATCCAAAATATGCATTGTGAGGGGTGCCTGGAAAATTCCAGATTTCTTTCTCTAGTTTTTAAAAAACTGAACTGCCATTGCCTTAAAACTTTAGCTCTTATAAATATGGCGTATTGAATGGGGAGGTACACTAGCAAATGTGATAATGCTTCAGAGTCTGACATGCCTAAAAACTATAATCTATATAACATAGTGTGCATAGTTATTTAATGGTTCTTATTATCCATCCTCTGTCCACTTACAACTTCATCTCCTTCTCCTTTGGAGGGAATGGACAGTCGATTGAGCATCGCAACTGGGGTTGCATTGAAAACCTAATGGGACATAATCGGGGGAGGGGCATAACTGGGGTGGGGCACAGGGGCCCCTTCTTAGAGTTTGCAGGCGGGCCCCTGCATTTTGTGTTACGCTTCTGGCAGAACCTATATAGGACTTTAACTTAGGGTACATTCACTTTTAGCTGACTGCTGCCACCTACAGCGAAGTATCCTGAAGCACATCATACTGATGATGACAGAAATGACAGTCCAGCCATTAATTTCCAGGCAGCTCCTCTTTAAATTGATAAATAACAATTCTCATTGATATAAATGGGGTTTTTAACACTCTAAATTCTACAGACATATCCAATGCATTACTTTCTAGCATTCATACGGCTAAAAGTGCAATTTAAATCAGATGTAGTTTAGTAATTTTCATTTGTCCCAGGTGGTACAGTTATTGTGATCCAGAATTGCTCCAGTACTACTACATAGTACATCAACCAGTGGAATAACTAGTAATTGGAGGGCCCAGTGCAAACATGTTTTTGACTTTCACAGAGAAATAATAATTGCCTATTGGAAGCTGGAGCAGATCGGCCCCTTAAATTATGCACCCAGCACAACTGCACCTTCTGAACCCCCTGTAGTTAAGCCTCTGACATCAAACTCACAGTGTGACAGTGAACTTACCACTCTGAAGCAGTTCCTCAGTACTGAATGTGTTCCTTGAAATAGTGCTTTACAAAACTTTTGGTGAGGTGCAGTAGGGCAGGCCTTTGTTTTCTTCCATCCAAAGCTGCACTGGCTGTCAACCTGAAAAAAATCAAACAGAATTACCTTTACATTTGAATATCATTACATCTAGGTAAGCTAATAATGCTGTGATACATAACTAATCCTCTGAGTTATCATCAAGAGCCCAACAAGTAGCAATGTAGAACTTGTTGCTTTTACACATCTATTTACTCAGTTTAGATTAGCATCTGTCTAATTGGAAACCATACCAAAGTTTCACTGGTCTCGTTGAGTTGGATGGCCCAGAGCCTAAGCTTGATGTATGAACAAAAACATGAACAGCTCTGTGACAATCCGATTGCATCATAGGGTAAAATTCAAATTCCTATTGATTTAAATGGGACTTTTAATTGGTTGAATGCTAGAAAGATCTCCACTGAATTGTTTCAAACTACCTTGAAGACCTTTCTAGTATTCCTGGTCTTAAAGTCCTTTGAATGTTAAGAAATGAATTGCTGAAAATAACTGAAGTGGAGTAATGATTAATGTTACTTTCTAATGTCACATATGTACGAGCTACCTCACACATAGACCTCTTTAATGCTCCCCCCTGACCTCACTCACTGACACCCTTCTGCACTCCATTTTCACTCTTATACTTTCAATATACAAAGACATGTAGAGATCCTGTATGCCTCTCACATATCACATTTATACCGTAGGAAACTCTTGCAGTTCAGTGGAGTAAGCAGTGGTACAAAAGCATAACTTTACACTCAACAGAAGAAAACCTCCACTAAAATTTAAAGAGGATACTTTTATCATTAGGTAATTTGCTACAACGCAAGCACAGCTAGTTTGAATGTTTATGCTTCATAAAGAGATAATCCACAGGGGGGCTATAGATTAGAAGGGAGGGGGAAGCATGTTTATCAAGCCTGTTTTATAGCCTTAAAGGGATAGTAATACTTAAAATGTAAAAAAATATATGTTGTAGGATTTATCACCCTGAGTAAAACAAGGGTACTCCCACTGCTGAGAGATAGTCTATTAAAAAATTATAACAGCTCAAACTTGATTTTTTAGGTGCAATATCACAGTGGCCTGAAAATATACAGTGGCGCTGTTGCTACACCATCCTATGGACAGCTCTGGTCTGTAGACCATAAATCTCCATAGGATGGTGTAGCAACAGCGCCACTGTAAATTTTCAGTCCACTGTGATATTGCACCTAAAAAATTCAAGTTCGAGCTTTTATAATTCTTTAATAAAATATCTCTCAGCGTTGGGGCTACCCTTGTTTTATTCGGGGACATAAACCCTACGACACATATTTTATTACATCTTAAGTATTACTATCCCTTTAAAATAAGCATTTGACACAATATTTAAGGGAATACATATATTTGAAAAATTATATATATATATATATATATATATATATATAGCCCACTCTGACTGTTAGAAGAGACAAAGCTTAATAATTAATGCTTTACGTTTAACCATGCTTTGTCATCAGAATGAACATTATCACATGCCTTTTTTTGCACGTACATGAGTGAATTGTTGTCATTTACTGTTTGATTATCTTAGGTGTATTCAATAAAGCATTGATTTTATCCTATCACAAAAGTTTTTCCCTGTGAGAAGGTCTCACAAGCTGTGTACTTTGCTGGGAGTGGAAATCATGAACCTACCTTGGAATACAATGGATGAGATAAGAAAAATTGATGAATTGGGTTTAAGTGTGAGCTTAACATAACATTATGCATTCCTGAAGCCCTGTGTAGGTACATTTTTCTCATTGTTTTCAGATACATTTTCTACAGATTACAATGAACCTTACTTATGGTACTGCATTATAAGGGGGTAGGGATGGGGCAGGTTCAAGAGAAATCTGAAGCGATAATTTATAGCATGGAGTGCACAACTCCAGTTCACAGGAGAAAGAACAGGCCATATTTTATGTGCTTGAGCTTAATTACTTTTAATAAGTAAATGAGCTCAAGTTATTTTCACTGACACACATGCTCAGTCTGGGGATATCATTACAACAATGACCCACTGAAGTTTATGAGGTTAATTTTTGTGCAGCCCTACTGTAAAGGTAGTCATTTCATAGAATAGTCTGTGTATAGCCTAATGTAGTTAAGAAATTTTATATTTTGTATATAAACAGCATGGACTGTTTGCAATCTTGGTTTAGGATCAAGACCTGGGTGCACTCAGTGGCAGATATCCTGTAGACATATTGTAGTGGGGTTACAGAATTACTCTGAGTAAGCATTCTCAATGATTAGATAGATTACAATTTACTGGTAAACACTTTAGTCCTAACTTATGCTACAATTCCCAAACAATGGCATGAGTTGA
Source organism: Rhinophrynus dorsalis (assembly GCA_037306005.1). NCBI lineage: Eukaryota > Metazoa > Chordata > Amphibia > Anura > Rhinophrynidae > Rhinophrynus > Rhinophrynus dorsalis. Next base: position 75,935,469 of record CM074725.1, read on the forward strand.
GGCTAAAATATGAACTAGCAAATTACAGTGTTGTAACACACACACACACAACACAATTTAAAATAAAAGCAATGCCTTCTAATAATAACCCCATATTACCTTACTATGACCATAAACCCCAAGAGACCCCTAAGAAATTTGCCCTTGTGTCTTTGTATAAAAGGTGATATCTTCAATCAGTCCTGGATGTCATGCACATGGAGGTGGACTTGTCAGTTGCTAGTAGGACCACAGGTCAAAAACTCTAACCACTGCAAATGTTAGGTGCATGCACTGCTTCAATTTAATAGATTGTCAGCAACTCTCATGTCTGCCTTCATGGACATGATATCCAGAACTGATTGATGATTTTATCTTTTGAACAAAGGCACAAGAGCAAATTTCATAGGGGTCAATAGGATTTATGTTCCTATTAAAGGGATAGTAATACTTAATTATTACTAATCCCTATATTAAAGTAATATTAAAAATAAATGTATTGCCCCCAGTGTCATCTCTCAAACCTTTATGGTTTGAGAGATGATCGCTCCTAAATTTGCCCTCTCCCTCCCCCTTCCCTGAAGTCAGCGTTCTAGCTGACTGCAGGGAAGCCTGTCGTACGACTTTCAGGTGGCTCTGCAGCACAGCCAAGATTGAGTTAATAAAAAAGAAATCTTCCAAACTTGGTTTGCAAGCACACATAGAAGACCATTTTAGTGAATTTTTTTTTTTAATTAACGCGATTGCGACTCTGCTGCAGAGCCGCCTGATGATCGTAAGACCGGATTTCCCTTCAGTCAGCTACAACGCTGACTTCGGGGAAGGGGGAGGGAGAGGGCAACTTTAGGAGCGCTCATCTCTCAAACCATAAAGGTTTAAGAGATGACACTGGGGGCAATACATTTCTTTTTAATATGACTTTAATATAGGGATTAGTAATAATTAAGTATTACTATCCCTTAAAGGCAAGGGGATATTTTTAGGAGGTGGTAGTTGCCCTTTAAAATAGGTTGGTTAAGAAGACAGCAGGTGGGCCAAATGATAGCTATTTTCAATTAGGTTTGGTTACTTTATTATGAAGAACAGCCTTAGTACATATCTAAATCCTTTTCACTTCAACTATGATTCTAAAAAGAAAAGTTACATCAGTTCTGTGTTGTCACAAACACAAGTACAGTTCAAAGTATGGAACCTAATGAAACAAACAATAAAATCAAACAATAAAACACCAGTCTTGACTACTCTAATAGTACATTGGTTGAGATCAACACGTAGGGGGTTATGCACTAAGGCGTGATAAAGAGGTGATAAAGCAGAGATGACTTCTCCAGTGATATCACTTCTCCAATACCTATGTTATTATATACAGCCTATGCACTAAGATCTCCAAAGCTGGAGAAATCTTAGTGCATTGGCTCCATAGAATAACATTGGAACTGGAGAAGTGTTGTCACTGAAGAAGTCCTCCCCACTTTATTACATCTTTATCACACCTTAGTGCATCTTCCATATAGAGTGCATACAATTACCTGCCACTTCAGTGTGAAATCTTGCGTGCTGTTTGTGTAGGAGAGGTCTGGTAGCAGAAAGTCATTTCCTGATTCATTGTCATTGGTGCCAAAAAGACCAGCTGAAACCCCTAGAAGTAAAAGACACAGGTAAAGCCTAGAAAATTTTAAAGAAGGGAGTATTGTCACTCGTTCATGGATTTACCTTAGGCCAGGTATGCAGGAAATTATTTACTACCCATTCGATAAATCAAATAAAAAACTTGCATTCATAGTAAAAGCAAACTCTCATTGCTCTTTATTTTTCAAACAAGTCCACTTCATGTGTTAAGAAGATGATCAGTAAAATTAATGAATATGATCATGTAATTTTCCCTTGTATTAATTCAGAAATAATCTTATAACACTTAGGAATCAAGCATTTGGCATCACAGTTTGGTTTTAATAAATATTTTCATAATGTTAAGTAAACAATTAATTTCGTGTTTTTGGTAAACCATTTTGTGTGAGTGAGACATGTGTGAGGTTCAGAGCAGACAAAGGTGATGGAGAATGATGAGTGAAGACAAGTAATGGAGAATCAGAAGAAATAACAAGGTGAAAAGGAAAATAAAACAAGTAGGACAAAGTGCATGGAAGTTGTGAAAGGTAGATCATAAGTTCTGAGTACTCTGTATGTATAGACAAGAGGAGAGTAACAGGGTCGAGGTGCACAAGGAGTAGAGGTACTAGAAAAAGTAATAAAAAAAGTGAAATGGCAGGTGAGGATAGTGTGAGGGGGAGACAATGATGAGGAAATTTAAAATGAGAATAAGTGAAAACATAAGAAATATTAGAAAAGGGTAAGAAAACACAGTGTATCTCTGAATAGGGAGGACTGTCATAACAGAAATCTAGGGGGTTCCATGGTTTGGGTCATTGACCATGTCCCCAAGAATAGAAGTGGAGGAGACAGGTCACTGGACCTTGGCCCTTAGAAAATGTATGTTTAGACATATATTAATATATATATAGAAATATATATGGAAATATAGATCAAACTAGTAGCAGAAAACCATATTAAAAGGTATTGTCAACTACAGCAAACTTGATTTTGTCCCAAATTATTGATAGTTATATTAGTCCTGGACAAAATCAAGTTTGCTGTAGTTGACAATACCTTTTAATATGGTTTTCTGCTACTAGTTTGATGATCTATATTAAATGTATGACATTTGATAAATCAGTGTTTCGCAGCTCTCTTCTAAGAGGTGCCTAAAAGACCACAGCCTAGATGCACTAAATGTCGATGTGGTGTCGGTATGATATCGTCATTGTGTTCGAATCACTCCGACAATTAGATCTGCCCACACATCGACATATTCACAAAAATTGTCGGATGGAAGGGGAAGGTTGGAGAAGGTCCCTATTAGCATACAGGATTTTCAAAGTGCTGTCAATGTGGAAGGGATCTCCTCCCCTCACACATTACAAACACTATGACAATTCTTTACAGCATTATCTGTGCTTCCCTACCAAGCCAGTAGGGGAATAAAGAGAAGGCTTTCAGCACCATGGACAGCATTGAATGCCATAGGGATGTGCATTGCTCACCCCTGTGTCATTCAAAGGGTTACAATAAACAGAACTAGTATATCAAGCACTACAGTATGTCGGCAAATATTGCATATATTCATCCATCCGATTTTCACCTCAGGGACTGCCATTTAGTCGACTACACTTTTATTCGACTCCATTTTTTGTCGACTACATTTTTCAGTCGACTTCCCTTTTAGTTGAGTCTTTTATTCGACACTTAGCCATTTGAGTAGCAGAGAGGTAGAAAATGCAGTGCATGTAGGAGAATGTATCTCGTAGAATGCTGTTCAAAATTGTCTTAGCTCTCCCTGCTGTTGCTCCATAGGAAAGTACAGGGGAGATCCTAACTACGACAGCCTGAGTTAGGTGAAGTGGAGACTGTGAACTCCGACAGCAGAGGCTGCTATCAGAGTTTACTGAATGAGTCGAAGTGTCACATTAACATGTCAACACACCCCCTTGCACATGAATGTGTCTCATTATGCTTCATTTCCTTATGGAAATGAGCAATTGTCGATGCGAAGAGTAAAAATTCATAAACCAGTTGAGGAATGTTGGATTGATGTCAATGTTGGCATTTTTTGTCGGAATCATGTCGATGCAATGTCGTAGAGACATTTTAGTGAATACCGTGGATGTGCCTACAACCCTGCTCCGACAGTACATCGACATTTGTAGCCCTCTTCGACCTTTAGTGCATCTAGGCCCATGTCTTTAGGATTTTCTTCATAAGTACAGGTGAGTTAGTCAGGCTCAGTTATTTAATTAAGTGATGTGTGCACACAGGGGAATTTTACCGACGTGACCAGTTATGTTATGTGCCGCAGGGGAGAGGGTTGGACACCATGTGATAATATATATATATATATATATATATATATATATATATATATATATATAATATATTATATATCTATATATATATTATATATATATATATATATATATATATATATATATATATATATAATATATTATATATCTATATATATATTATATATATATATATATATATATCTATATATATAATATATAGATATATATATATATATATATATATATATTTGTATCTTCCTTTGTTTGCTAGGAGTACATGACTCTAAGGGTTTTCCTTCTTATGTATTGATCATCTAGCAGTATAAACAGTGGACTTGTGTGTTTTTCCTTTCTAAATTGTTTTCTGTTTCTCATCAGTTTACAATGGCAGCTTTACATTTAGCTGACAATTAACTTTACGAATGAATACAGGATTTTCCTGAAAAGCTCACATATGAAAATTGCAGAAGACTGCAGTTAGACCAAGCATCAGCTACTCCTTCAGAAAGATGCACTCAAGGTAAAGGAGAGAAGTCACTCCAATGAGAAAAACTCTCCAGCCTCAATGCTATTCTATGGAGCCTATGCACAAATAATCTCTTGTAATTAAGTAAGCATCTTAGAATATTATTATTATTATTCTTTATTTATATAGAGTCAGCTTATTCCGCAGAGCTGAACAATAGGGAATAGACATACAGAGATATTAAATAGTACAAATCAAATGTGGAGAACACAAAGATCAGAGTGCTCTGCTCGTGAGAGCTTACAGTCTAGGGAATAATATAGAAACAGGACGCATTCCTCTCACTGGTGTGACTTTGCTCACCTAAGTGCATCTTACCCCTGGTTGAAATTAACTTCACTCCTATCCAGAAGGGGGTATGAACTAATATGATTCCATGCTAAAATAGGCACTGGAGTTGGTTTATTAGGGTGGTGTCTTCCTATTTCTTATGTAGAAAGCTGTCTTCTCTGAAAATTATCTAATTTACTCTTTGTGCAAATGGGAGGTCAATGCGTTTTAGAACATCCCATCCCTCTACACTTTGTTTCTCATTATAGAACAGTAAGGTTCAGAGAGGAGGTCGGCATAAGTGACTGCTTTTTCCCGCCCATTCTATAAGGGGGTTGTTCAGAGCTTGATTGCACTAAAGTTGTAATGATGGTGCAGTGTATACACTGGTATTTACCAAAGAGATCAAACAGTCCAGGCCAGAGTGTAGGAGCATATATGCAAATGTATAAAATAAGCTATGTGGTGGATTTGAACATTCCCTTTAAAGTGTCTGTGCTACTGTACTTGTACTAGCATGTGACATCTGAGTGAATGGTGATCATCTATAATTGGTCCTGAGTAACAAGTTCATAGAGACGGGCATGACAATTGTTGACAGTTTTTCAAACTAAAGCAAGAAGAGTACACCAGCCTACACAATCCTTTAACTCCTTAACGCCCGAGGATCGTACATGTATGTCCCAAGAAAATGTCCCTTAATAACAGAGGACGTACATGTACGTCCCGGAAATCCGGGTCCCCGCGCGGCTGCACGCCGTTCTGGGATTCCGGAATCATTTCCAAAAAAAAAAAAATGTTAGACGGGCGTGAAGTGATGGCAGCGTGTGCACGCGGCCTGTCACTAAGGTGTTAAAAGCCAGTGGTGTACAAATCACATTGCAAAGTAGTCTAGGACTTCATTGGAGGTAATATAGGTCTGGATGACTCTTCTCAGTCAAGCGGTGTGGTTATGTGAGGACGGACGTGTACCTAGGGACTCAGTGGCCTGGCAGAAGTGTCTTCAGGGGCTTCCTCAAAGGAAATTGACCCAGTGTATGTAAGATACCCATTACAGTTACATTTGTGAGTACAACACTTTTTAACCTTTATTAAATTTATACATACTATCACTACGAGGTTGTATTTTTTGCTTTTACAATGCATTGTAAAGTAATACTTTGCAGACGCTTCTTGTCCTTAAAGGGTAAAGATTACCATATGCAATTGGCAGTGTTTGTGTCCAATGGTCCTGCTAGCAACTGTAATGTCTGCTTCCACGGAGTGATTGAAGATGTTATTTCTTGAACAAAGGTGCAAGGACAAAATTCATAGGGGTCATTAGGATTTTTTAGTCATAGTAAGGTAAGTGTGTGTATGTGTGTGGAGGGGGGGGGAAGTTATCAGGAGGCGATACTTCTTTAATATATTTTATTGAGGTATTTTGTACACCTTTATATGTATTTGGAAATATGTGTTTTTCTGTAGGTGGGTATCTCCTACGTTATAAGGATTAATGTGATAATTAAAACATTGTTGAGGGATAACACCACTTTTGGAAGATAAAGGTCAGTGGTGGGACATGGAAAAGAAGCATTAGTAAGTGGTGGTCTTACTATGACATACATGTGGTGTTCCATATGGGCTGTCTGCATTTTATACATTTTTTCACCGTTACTTGAACAGAGCTGAGGACAGTTAGTCACCACTGGATGCTGATTAAAGGAAAAGAAAAATAAGCAGACTATCTTTAAAGGAGAACTGAACCAGCCTAATAATACCCCCACACACCTACATTACTATGGTAAGAAAAAACAAATGGCCCCTCTAAATTTTCCCTTGTCCCTTGGTTCAAGAGATAACTGGGGGGGATGCACTATCTCCAAAGTTGGAGAAATCTTAGTGCACAGGCTTCATAGAATAACAGAGGAACTGGAGAAGTCATCTTCATTTTATCACATCTTTATCACGCCTTAGTGCATAACCCCCAAAATATCCAATCAGTCTTGAACGCCATGTCCATGGAGACAGACATAACTTTGGTAGCAGGACCAAGGGACCTAAATTTCTGCGCTATGCACATGGAACCACAACCCTTTAAGGACTAGAGGGGTTGCAGTGCATTGGTTCACAATGTATCATATACCCCTCTAGTTCTTAAAATGATAAGTAGGCTTGTGCACTCTGCTTCCTACAGGTTGAAAACAAAATGCTAGCAACTGTCATGTCTGCCTCCATGGACTTGACATCCTGTATTTAAAGTGATAGCAATGTTTCACAAAAAAGCAGCTCTGATTAATCTTCATAGTATTTGGTCCATGGAGAGTGTTATTTCAGTACTGTCAGAGTTGTAGTTCAATAGTAATTGAATGATAAAGTATCCCCTTATTGCCCCTTTTACCTAGTGTAATCCACCTCCCCTCAGAAGTGGAATCTGGTCCCAGGACAAGACAGGTCACAGTAAGGGACAATCTTCTTACTGTGAGAACAATGGAAACCCTGCCCCCCTTGACAGGTTTTTCCTTATACTCCCTGAAGATTGTCCCTCTCTGCCTTCTATTCGGACAGTCTTACTGCTCTGAGGTGAGCAGTGTTACATCAGTAAAAGGGTCAGGAGGGAAATACTTTACTATTCAATTACTCTTGAATGACAACTCGGACAGTATTGAAATAATGCTCTCCATGGCCCAAATACTATGAAGATTAATTGGAGCTGCTTTTTTTTTTTTGATGAAACATTACTATCCCTTTAATGAAGATGTTACCTCTTGACCCAAGTCACAAAGGCAGAATTCATAGTGGCCATTATGATTGCCTGGCCATCCTATATAATAATTAGCTAAACGTATGTTTGTCAGAAGCCGTCATGCGCAGTAGAGACGGCTGCGCTCGCTGCAGTCATGCGCAGTAGAGACTGCCCACGCTGTGGCTGATAACAGAGCGGTATACTCCGAATTCAGACCGTAGTCCTCTCTGCGCAACTTCCTGGGACCCAGCAGAGAGGACTACAGTCTGAATTTGGAGCGCCCCATTCCGTTATCAGCCGTGGCACGTTCAGGCACAGTACTGAGCATGACTGCAGCGCGGCCAACAGGATCTGGCCACCAGCCGAGGTTGCTGTGTGGCACTGTGGCCAGTGTACATGGGCTTTTCAACTAGTAGTAAGATAAATGGGGAGGTTATTATTAAACACATTCAGCTAGAGATCCCTTTCTATACTGAATGTTATGATATAGTGCAAGAAAAGTCTTCAGTTCATTGCTGAGCTTAGTGGTATGAATTACTGGTCATGACACAATGGGATATACTGGTATAGACATGTGACTACTCATGACTACTCATGCTACTCATTTTCTAATCAGTTCAGTGTTGCAATGTCACAAAGTGATGTATTACTCAGCCTCCTGCCAGACAGAATTAACTCTTTGAAGATGATGTTCTAAGACAAGGGGAACATGTCTCAAGCAAATCAATTTCTCCATAAGGATCATATAAAAATTCCACATTTTTCTCTTGATTTAAATGGAGCTTTTAACCATTTGAGTGCTAGACAAGGTCTCAACTCTTTACAACGAAATGCACTGAATATCTCCCTAAAATTCAGTGGGTTAAAAGCCATATTTAAAAACATAAGAACAGATTAATTGGTCCTGGTGCTGCAATATGATTTAACTAAATACATCAGCTTCTTTACATGTTAGAGAGGTTTAAAAGCCCCATTTAACTCCATGGGGATTTGGGAAATGTTTATGTGTTCCCTATGGTGCAGTTAGTTTGCTAGCAAAAAGCTTTAGCTCTCTTAGGACTCCCCCCTCAGTGTTTAAAGCGGAACTACCACTGTATAACAAGATTATCTTAAATAACTCCCCATCTGGCGACTACCTGCTTAGTAGCGCTAGTCACCAGCATTATTACCTTATTAAATAGATTTCTCCTTTCTTCCCCGGCGGAGCGCGCGGACGTCACTATGGCAAGATGTCCGCGCTCCGTCCTGCAAGTCAGCCGGAGAAGAAAGGAGAAATCTATTTAATAAGGTAATAATGCTGGTGACTAGTGCTACTAAGCAGTTAGTCGTCAGATGGGGAGTTATTTAAGATAATCTTGTTATGCGGTGGTAGTTCCACTTTAACACTGAGGTCAATGTGTGAATTCATCAGTGTAGCTCCACTGATGGTAGACGTCAACACCAGAGGGTGCACTTCAGGGTGTGCACTTAAGTGTATATAGTACATACTGATGAAGAATCTCTGCCATCATTAAGACTCCTTATGCCTGCCTCATTGCATTCCCAGGAATATTGAGTAACAGAGCACTAAATTATTTTTGTGTCTTGCTAGTAAATTACATACAAAAAGGTATAGAGGAAAAGAATACCCCCCAGATGACCATACACAATATACTACCCTTAGCCAAACAGCAATAAGGGGAGGATTTTTAGTGTAACTATGTTAATAGATTGGCATTAGGCAAGTGTAGGGTTTGGGACCTAGACCGGAGTGTGTTTTAGCACATAATCTTATTTGTATATCGCCCATAAGGTTTTGAATGCTATACACATATGCTGGTGAGATGTCTATGTTGGTTAATGCACCAGCTGCAGAATCTGTTCCAACCTCAGGGTTGAAGGTTCTAGTCCTGGCAATGTCAATTCAGCCTTACACCCTTCTTAAATAGATAAAATGAGCCCAGGATATACTCGAAAATGAGAGACAATCTCAATGTATTCTTCCTGGTCAAATACTTAAAAAAAAATAAAAACGGCAACAAGTAATTATATTTTAGAGCAGCTAGTCTCAGTAAAATTTATTTTATACATACCATGATTCCATCCTTCCAGTGTAATGCTGCAGATGTCATGGCGATTATCACAACTTACAGCTGTTCCCTCTTGGTTGGATATTTTAATCTTATTGGCATCTTTTTTTATAGTGATTCCATTTTTGACAAAAGGGAGATCAAGGCTCTGACAGTTGTCTTCTACCTAAAATAAGTAATTAGGGCAGTAAGGAACATATTGTATATAAATAGTTACACAACCTACTAGTATGACTAACAGAAGTCTAGCAATGATATATATTTTTATAAACACATGAAAACAAGATATTGAAAATGTAATAGTTTAGCAAATACCAGCACGAGAGTCAGTGGGTATGACCAGGGGTGGACTGACAGGACCCAGGGCCCCTGGTCCAAAAAGAGGTCTGGGCCCCCTGCAGAAATCTCCACATTGCCCCTTCATCTCCACAATGCCCCTTCATCTCCACAATGCCCCTTCCACAATGCCCCCTTCGACAATGCCTCTCCCACAATGCCCCCTTCATCTCCACAATGCAACTTCCACAATGCCCCCATCTCCACATTGCCCCTTCATCTCCACAATGCCCCTTCCACAATGCCCCCTTCATCTCCACATTGCCCCTTTCACCATGCTCCTTCATCTCCACACTGCCCCTACCTCCAGTCCCTGGTGGTCTAGCGGCGTGGCTTAATACTGTGCGAAGTCCCGCGCGCCTCTAGTAATGTAGAGGCTGGGAGATGATGTAATCTCCCAGCGCTCTGTACTACTAGAATGGTGCGCCGGCGGCCGTTGTTGGAGAGCTGCTGAGCAGCGCTGGAAGCGGTGGCGTGCCCCCTTCGGTCACGGGCCCTCGGTCCGTGACCGAATGCCCGTATGGTCAGTCCGCCCCTGGGTATGACTCCCCATGTTTAATATAAAAAACAGTTTGTGAGTGCCTGACTATGTTTTCTTTCAAGAGCCAAAAGCATCTACTGAGAGCAATAATCAGTTTTGGAAAAAAACTGCTGATTTAGTATAACTGAAGTTGACACTGAAAGTAGCATTTCAGTCTTTGCTGCTGACACTACACTGTGCTAAATAATATATACAGAGTAAGAATGACATGTGATATAAGTGTGCATTTGGGTTGTAGAAATAAACATGCTTCATATACACCAGGCGCTACTTGGGAGTTCTTTGTTAATGTATTGCTGTAAGAGCCAATATGATACTATCATGTATGAAAATGTAGACATGCATAGAATGGGAATATATTTCTATCCCTCTATAAATTCTTGCTATTACCTCACGCATACCTCCCAAGTGTCCCTCTTTAGGAGGGACAGTCCCTCTTAGACCCAAATCACTCTGTCCCTCTTTCCCACCCTGATGTCCCTCTTTTTAGGAGATCAGACTGTGTGGTGTGTGTATATGTGTATCACATTGCGCCACAGTAATAAAACTCACATTGATGTATGTTTAAACATCAGTATGTGTGTTTATAAATTAGTCTGTGTAAATAAAATACTTTGATCTTGTTATAAGTCATTAGGTTACACAAGAAGGTGGCAACAAGTCATGAAATAGCCTAAAACTTCTTGCTAATGCCCCGCCCACCAGCCCCACCCACCACCAACACCCCATGTCCCTCTTTGGCAATTTGAAATGTTGGGAGGTATGCCTCACGTGGGAGGTAGAATGCAGCTTTCCATACCATTTCTTACAAACTATATTACTGAACTGGAAAGAATACAGACATGCAACAGAGATGATAAATGTAAGAGAAGATTTTTGTTATGAAGAAAAGATAGACAGCTTGGGTTGGTGTATATTAAAGAACTGCAATCTAGGAGGTATAAATAAGTATATTCAAGGCCAGTACAAATGTCTCAAAAAGGAGGTCTTCAATGACATAACTGATCATAGAGCAACACAGCATATCTGTTAAGTTTAGAGCAAAGGCGCTTTCACATATAGCAAAGGGAATTACGTTTTTATAGTAAAGGCAGTAAGCATGTGAAATTCCTTAAAGGCTGTGTTGACAGATAAGGTAGTTATATTCAAATATATGTTCAGTTTTTATACCATTTTAGCTGTGGCCAACATAGAAAATTCAAAGAACTGATTTCAATACAGGTAGGATGTTGATTTAAAGATAAATCCAGTTGCCAGGAGGAAGGAAAATGTATACGTACTTGGAAATGGCTTCAATATGTAAATAAATACATTTTTTTTCAGATACACAGCAAAGTGTTCTTGCTCCAACTACCTCCTAGCATAGGAAAATATATGGAAAGGAATCTTTTGGATGAAAAAGGGGTTATACTTGTTTTTACTATGCTGAATCCAAGGAAACAAAGGGCCAACTTAGAATAACTGATTTTTTCTTTTGGGGAATCTGAACCTGCTTATTTCTTCTGCTTAGATTAGATTCTTAGAGTCGTGAATCATTGTGCTCTATAGTTTTTTTCACACAGGAAACACTGCGATTGTGAAAGAGAGACACAGAAACTTTCTTAGGCAGCGTGATTATGCATTTGTAGAATTATTTTGATGGAATCACACTGATATTGCATTAATGTCACACATCTGTTGCAGGTTTCTGCATTTTCCCTACAGTTTTAGGCCTTCTTTTTCTATTGAGAGAATGGGATGCTGGGAAAACCTTGCTACACTGTAGAACTAAAAAATGCACCATCATTTTCAGTTCTTACAAAAAAATTACTCTACACAGTTACCTCTATATAAAAGGCATTAGGAACTGCAATTACCAGTCCATTATCATCCAAATGTTATTTTCAAGCATGTGTCCCTTTAGCGATAACATAGGACTAGATTACATTGTAGTTGATAATTGGTTATCGATAGTTTAATTTAACAGATTCCAAATGAAGTTTTTTAGAAATATATTGCTAGAACACTTGATAAAGTTATCAGCTGCAATGGAATAATAATTTGCTATTTCATTTATTAATCCTTTAAGTGCCAGAGAGGCATTGGAACTCAAAGGGTAAAAAGTATACTTAAAAACAGCAAACTGAGAGGGATAGTAAAGTCTCTTTAAAATTCATTGCCCGAGTGTTCTGTATATTAAAAGGAACAGATTGCGCTATGTCTAAGGGCGAGATGTTCAGAAAGTGGTGGTAATTGAAATGATCCATGATCCATCAATTCTCAGACATGTTTCCGTCATTTTTTGCATCCAATTCCGCCATCTCCGTCAAAGGGAAAAAGCCGTCTGAAAAGTGGGTGCGGTTTAATCTTCTGTCATAACGTAAGGTATTTTCAGAAAAAAATATAACCAAATGCCTTGGCGCTGACCTTTCTCTGGAGAGACCCAACCTGGTGATTGCTGGGACACTCACCTTGAGTGCCCAAACTTTCAGCAAGCAAGGAGAAACATGTTCCAGTGTTAATAATAATTTCTTACTTCCTAGTTGCAAGGGTCTCTTTATCTACAGTCAGGTATCTGTCTAAGGGCCCTATGTTTAAAAAAATGGCTGTTTGGAAATATTGTCCTAAATTTAAATCAGTTATAGCTTCACTTTTTCGGACTGAATTGTTCAAAAGCATAAATCCACTTTTGAAATATGACAGGATTGGCACAATTTTGTCAGAAAAAGAAGGTAAAAAACATTATTAATACACTATACAGACATTTTGGGGTTTAACACCTTGAGGACTATGGACGTACATGTACGTCATGTGGAAAATGTGCAAAAACAACCCATGACGTACATGTGCGTCATGGAATCCAGGATTCCGATTCAACAACAACAAAAAATGCCCCGTGGTCCTTAAGTGCCGGCCCCATATCTGGTCCTTAAGGCGTTAAGTACAAAAAAGTAGAATAAAGCTGAGGCAAAACACCATCACCATCATAGGGAAAAGAAATATTCAGTTTGAGTTAAATGGGGATTTTTTTTGTGACATTTTTATAGGGTTAAAAAAAAAGACACACAGAAAAACAAATGTCCAAACCAATGCATATTACAGATTATTTTTTAACATGCGGAGTGCTAGAGAGGTCTCAAATGTATTGCTACACATTCAAGAGGTTGAAAGTCTATTTAAATCAATGGAAATATCCTATATAATAATTCGCTAGGATGTTTGTCAGAAGCCGTCATGCACAGTAGAGACTGTCTGAACACGCAGAATGCTGGAAGTTCTGTGCTGGGAGCATTCTGTGCTTTCGGACAGTCTCTACAGTGCATGACTGCGTTGGCGGCTGGACGCAGAGCAGGACCAGTCTCTTAACCCTTTGATTGCCAGAGGGGCATGCAAAGCAATGCGTTGCGTACCCCTCTGGCACTCAAAGGATTAACATCACCCGGACCTTGGCCCGTGTACGCGGGCTTTTACACTAGTTTGGAATATTTATATGTCCTCTATGTAACAGCTGGTTTTCCTCAGAATTACTCCACATTTCTTTTAAAGTTATTTTTTGTTTTATTTAAAACTGGAGTTAATAATAACATTATTTGAACATGTTACTTGTTTTAACATTGAGCATGCCCACTTTTAGGACTAATTCTCTAAAATTGTCTTTCATGGTGTTAACTAGAAAATTTTGTGATTACTGCTTTGAAAATGTCTTGGTTTAAAGCCAAAATTTAAATTCTGTAGTTAAAGACATCACTAACTGCTTTTACTTTTAAAGGGATAGTAAAGTCTGCTGTTAATAAACTTTTATATTATAGACATTAAAAATCTAAATTCATTGATGTATGCGTTATCTCTCAAACTTGTATAGTTTGAGAGATATAAGGTTTTAAAGTCACCCCCTCCTGCCCCTTTTTCTAACGTCAGCCTCTAGCAGAGCGGAATAGCACTATCGCAAATGAAATAATTCATTAGAATGTTCTAAAAAGTGTGCTTGGTTTGCAAGCACACTTTGTAGACCATTGCAGTGAAGAATTTCTTTTTAGAAAGAGCCGCCATCTGGTTGCACGACCCGAATCTCCTACTGTCAGCTAGAGGCTTACATCAGTGAAAGGGGAGGGAGGGGGGAACTTTAGCAGCTTATATCTCTCAAACTATACAAGTTTGAGAGACAACGCATACATCATTGAATTTAGATTTTTAATGTCTACAATATTAAACACTGCACATTAAGACACTAATTGAACACTGATGGAATTTTATTGGATATTGGGACTATGGGGAGTTTAGTGTACACAAATATCTCACTCTCACAGCATTATTTATCTACATTAAATATAAAAAGTAATATTTTAGACCATTGTCTTCCCTTCCCTTTGGAGCAACAATTAGTGGATCACTTAAAGGGCAACTACCATGCATTGGCAGATCTTGTGGGAAGAGACTGAACTTTGAGACTGAAGTCTCTTAGTTCAATTTCCTGTCCTGAGTGGCAAAGGTCCCCCTAGACTCTCTGTATTAGGCTTGAAAGCCTGAACACAGAGGGTCTATGGAGACTGTGTTGAAAAACCTGGAGCCTGTGACTGAGAGCTACATAATTTTGGCTTACTTTCCAGCTAAGGGAGGCAGTTTTCTAACCTTATGAATTACTGATAGAAGCTGTTTCTGGTCTGCACAATGCAGCCTCAGGCTTCCGCTGGAACAATGTAAAATAGATAACTGTACCTTAACTGCACTGCATGTTCATTGCACTTGTGTGCACCTGTGTAATTCTTACCTATGAGATATTCAGTAGGGGTGTACAAATATGATTCTGCTCTTAACCAGGCTCTGGAAAAAATGGGCCTTATGTATAAAAGTGTAATAGTACAATTCTGGGTAAACCAAATGCACCTAGGAAATACATAGCAGCTTTCAATCAGAAGTGATTACAGATCAAATTAATTTTTTTAATTGTACAATTAGCAACTGGTCCAGAAATCTCCCAACAGAGGCAGTGCCCTTGGTTTACTCAGCAGGAAAATCTTTATAATATATGCTTTCAGTAAACAAAAAGTTACTGCTCCTTTAATAATGCATTTCCTTTTCAGAACAGTAGGTTTTTATGAAGTGCTGGCTTTATATCACAGCTAAACATCCTAGGTGCGCTTAGCTCCACCCATGGTCACACCCCCATTCCTCATATGCCCCATCCCCTAGGCGCACCCACTGTTGCCTGTCAGAGAAAATTACCACTGTCTTTAACAAACAAGCCCAAACCTGCTAGAGAGGTTTCCAATACAGTCACACTAGCTATCACAAAACAGGAGCAGGTAGTGGGTTCCTGGTGCAGAATGAAAGGACAGGGCTGACTATCCCCATAACTCAGAATATAGCTGTAGGCAGCATAATTGAGGTTTTTCTGCCATGCCTAATGGCAAACCTATTACTGTCTTTAGGAATGTAGTAGGGACTTTGTGCAAGCTATGGCAGACTTTTTTCAAATAATGGAATCTGTTGAACATGGTGTCAATAGATGATGGGGTACACCGAGTCCTGGTTTGCATTTCTGGCCTAAAGTGCATATCATTTGTCCTACCATGTGACATGGACCTTGATGGTTGCTTTGTCTGGATGTTAGCTGAGTGCAGCTCGGCATCTGTGCCACTAGAGGGATTTAACTACTCAAGATGCAGGCACCCTTTATCTCTTGAACTTCTGGAGACTACAACTCCCATGGGTATGATGGGAAGTGTAGGCTCTAACAGCTGGAGAGTCAGAAATTGCCTACACTTGAACCTGCCCATTTCTCCCTCCCCATTTATGGGCACGTATATATTTTAACTACTTCACTCTGTACTGGCAAGCTTTTTTGTTTGTTTTTTTATTATGAGTGTTGTGTAGGGATTCAGGTTGGGGCTGCTTGGTGTTGACTTCCCTGAGTCATACTCTAAAGCAATAGGTCCCAACCCTGTCCTCAGGCACCCCTAACAGGCCATGACCTTTGGATTTCTCTGCTTTAGTAGAAGTGAATTATTCAGAGGCTCAGTCATTTCATTTCTAACCTGTGCACAAGCAGAGAAATTCTAAAGACATAGCTTGTTAGGTTTTCTTGAGGATGGGGCTGGGAACAAGTGTTCTAAATGTGAAATTGCAGATTTTCAAAATGAAAGTCATCTACTTTGTGGTATCAGCATTTTAAGAAGTGCATTCTTACCTTGAGTCCAGGATAGATATCAACAGCAACATCATTCATTTCCACATGCAGGGATCTCAGAATTCCACTTCCCTGTTTCAGTATCACAGTAAAATTGTTGTGGATAAAGTCTTTAGCCAGCAGTAGACTGCATTTTGAATTCAAGTCAAAAATAATTCCATCGAAAGTCACAATGTGCTTGTTTCCAATCAAAAGAGCATGATCTAAGGTACAAGACAAACAGAACATAATGTCATTGAAAAATACCGTGCAAATTTAAACGGGCAGCATGGGGTCAATAAAAGACCCTCTTAAGTGTTTGGCTGTGCCCCCAGAGTTCCCATAGATCAAAACCCCTCCATGCTCTGGGTTGCCTTACAAATAATACTGATCTGTGTGGCTGTATCAATATCAATACTTCACTCGGAGCTCATGGGAGAAAAGGTGTTTAGCAGCTCAAACCATACGTGTGTTTAAACAGGTGTATGTACCGGATGACATTTAACACCTCACATTCTGCATGTGACAGTGTCAAAAACCGTGTGTGGTACCTGGGACTCCCCTATAAGCCCCACATACTGCAAAGGAACAGAAGAAAGGTGAACTAACACATCCTATATAATAATTTGCCAAATCGTGTGTAACGCCCGACATGCTCAGTTGACACTGCTGCGTGTGCGGCAGTCATGCGCAGTTGAGACTGCCCGCGCCGCGGCTGATACAGAGCTGGGCGCTCCAAAGGAGCGTCCAGCTCTGTATCAGCAGTGGCGTGGGCAGTCTCAACGGCGCATGACTGCCCCGCGACCGGCTGCCCGAGGCACTGTGGCCCGTGTAACGGGCTGTTCAACTAGTATATAAGAAATGATAAATGTGGATATAAACACAACAATCATGATCATGAGTAAGTGTAGATTAAGCAAAATGCATTGATCAAAGGTCAACGGCATATTATATTAAGTCGGTACCCACTTTTAATTCTCTCTATTGTTCA
Organism: Rhinophrynus dorsalis; assembly: GCA_037306005.1. Taxonomy (NCBI): domain Eukaryota; kingdom Metazoa; phylum Chordata; class Amphibia; order Anura; family Rhinophrynidae; genus Rhinophrynus; species Rhinophrynus dorsalis. The sequence continues at coordinate 75,952,953 of CM074725.1, forward strand.
CTTATGGACCAAGGTACTTTCTAATTTTTATTCTATATTTCAATAAAGGATTTTTGTTCTTATATCCACATTTATCATTCTTTATTTAAGTGTTAGTGCATATTTCTTCTTCATTGCTGCAGCTTTTGTACCCAATGAAATTACTTTCATGGCCACATCCCCACTAATGACATGACTTAGGCCCTGCACCATCCACTGTTTTCTGGCACAAAAGATATCCCCAGCCCTGTGATTCCCATTCGGTGTATCACAGCACATTTATATGTTGTGGCACCAAGCTTAATGCCTCAAACCTCTCCCAGTATTTTCATCACATTATATTACTTTTGATGCGGATATATCACTGATATTTGGATTTTTCAACTATGCCACTGCCACTATTTAAAGATAGAAATGTCAGAAAAAAAAAAGGTTGGGAACTTCTGCCTTAGCCTGTGCGGCACAAAAACTGGCCAGAACCAGGGTATATAAATTGATAAATAAACTCACCAAATTAGTATAACAACTTTACATATCAGCAGTATATATACTGTTAAATAAATTACCCAACTAATATATAAAAATGTACACATAACATCAGTAGGTAAACTGGTAAACAAACCAGCCATCATAAGGCAGAAGTAGGTGCCTGGTGCAGGGCCGAAACCCGGAAATCAGCACGGTGGGGATGGCAAGCACCTCTTACACACCAATTCTTATAAAAGCCTTATTCACCAAACTAAAGAACTTCACTTCTAGGGAAAACCTAGTGCACCAAAAAGGAGAAATACAATTTTACAGTGAAATGGGGTCTTTAAACCCTTGAATGGTAGAGAGGTGTTCAACTCATTGCAATGCATTGGAAATCTCTCTATTGTTCATGGGGTTAAAATTCCCATTTAATTTAAATCAAAGGATATTTTCACCCCCCTTGGTGCAGTTGGTTGGCTCCAGAACTGCAGCATTTAGCATGATGAATAAGGCCTTAAACGGGATGTATCACCTTATACAATTTTTTTTACCATAGCTGTGCACTTCCGCATAATGTACACAGCACAGCTCTTCTCCTCCCTCCTCCCTCCCAGCTGACCCAGGAAGTGCGTTCACGCTTCCATTCGGTGTACTGTGAATGGTTTCTATCATTATATCAAACTCCAGTTAGCATTATACCAAGGTTGCAACGGCAGTGTAATGCTAACTGGAGCATGATTTAACAATAGAAGCCATTCATAGCACACCGAAGAGAAGTGTGAACCCACTCCCTGGGGCAGCTGGGAGGGAGATGGGAGGAGAATTAGGCAGTCAAGAAGAGCTTTGCCAAATAATCAGCATGCTCCATTATGCTGACTGGCACAGCTTGAAGAAGCGGTATATTTTAAAGTACTTACATTAAAAAAAAAAAAACAGCTTTCCTATTACTACTATATTAACAAAAGCTATGGTAAAAAATGTTATAAGGTGATACATCCCCTTTAAGAGTCAACTAGAACTCTGTCACTTTTGCAGAATACAGATATTGTAGAATAACCTTGAGAATAGTGATGAGCGAGCGTGCTCGGCCGATGCTCGGATCGGCTCGAGCATCGCTCTGCTCGGCACATGGCGGTACTCGTCGAGTACCGCCATGTGCTCGCCCGACATGTTCGGGTGGCGGGGATCTGTGCCGGAAGAGGCACAGATCCGAAGAAGCTCCGCTGGACCACCAGGGACTGGAGGTACGGGGGCATTGCGGAGATGAAGGGGGCATTGCGGAGATGAAGGGGGACATTGTGGAAGAGGGGCATAGACTCTATGCCCCTCTTCCACAATGTCCCCCTTCATCTCTGCTATGCCCGTCTTCCACAATGTGCCCCTTCATCTCCGCTATGCCCCTCTTCCACAATGTGCCCCTTCATCTCCGCTATGCCCCTCTTCCACAATGTCCCCCTTCATCTCCTCTATGGCATAGAGGAGATGAAGGGGGACATTGTGGAAGAGGGGCATAGCGGAGATGAAGGGGCACATTGTGGAAGAGGGGCATAGCGGAGATGAAGGGGCACATTGTGGAAGAGGGGCATAGCGGAGCTGAAGGGGGACATTGCGGAGCTGAAGGGGGCATTCGGAGATGAAGGGGGCATAGCGGAGATGAAGGGGGCATTGACCAGGCACCCTCCCCTCATCAGAGCAGGGGGTGCCTGGTGTTGCCCCATTCATTTCAATGGGGTTCGGGTGCTCGGCCGAGCACTCGAGCCTCAGGGGGTGCTCGGTCAGAGCACCCGAGCACCCGAGCATCGTGGTGCTCGCTCAACACTACTTGAGAATAGTTTATATGGTGCATTTTATAGTATTTTCAATGTGAAATAAAATATTCATGTATTAAATACTAAGGGACATACTCACAAAGGCGAAATGGAGAAATTATGGGGCAACACAAATGTACTATTCCACTAGCTTTGTGTATATCAATCTAAACTATAAAAGGGCCACCCCACCCTGAATTGTGCACTAAACATGCTGTGGGTCTCAACATACTAGAACACACTGGGCTACAATTCTGGGGTAAACCAACCACACCATAGGGGACAAATAAAAAATCCCATTGATTTTAGCCTCCAGAATTCTAGCAACATCACCAATGCACCTCTATTGTAGCACCACAGTAGACACATTTCATCTGAATGTTCTGAAAAATTATATTCAGGTAACATGGAGCATAAAATACACAATATATATTATACATAGGTAATAATGTCCCATATATCTATCTGTCTATCTATCTATCTATCTATCTATATATATACCAATTTTTCATTTTACAAAGTTCTAAGAGTGCTCTTGTCCTATGATTACACTACCAATGACTGTCTTTATATACCATATACAGGTTGCACCAATGCATTAGTACATTTTTTTTCTTTTTTGCATTTTGGAGTGGCCACTATTTTCTCTCTCTCTATATAGTATATATATATATATATATATATATATATATATAAATACACACACACATACCTGGGAACTCTCCAGATTTGCCCCGGAACAGGCCCGGACTGGGACAAAAAATAGCCCCAGGCATTTAAGGCTGAGCAGCCCATTTTAGTGGGTGGAGCTTATAATCACATGTGGTGCGCCACACGGCCACATGTTGATTGCCCGCCCACCAGGAAACTTGTAACAAGGTGGCTGTCTTTCAGAAAGTGAAAGATGGTCCAAACTCGTTTAATGATTAATTTTTTTTAAACGCCCAGACCGGCCCACCGAACAAATGCCCGGTATGCCCGATGGCCAGTCCGAGCCTGCACTGGAGACTCTGGTTTTGATACTGCTTTACCGGGTCTCCGGGGCAGAGGCTGATTCCTCTGGATGTGGGAAGTTTCTACTGAAAGTCTGCCCACTTTTGCTCTTTTCCCCTGTGTTTCTCCGTCCCCAGCCTTCTTTTAATATCTGTATCACACTTTTAAGCCCTGCCCCTCCAACTCTTGTCAAGCACCGCCCCCTTTTTGACACAATTTGCTTCATTTTTTCACTCCCTACCAGACCAGAGGACTCCCCCCGGGGGGTGACAACAATTGAAAGTTCCCGGGTGTGTATATATATCACTGAGGATCTTATTCCTGACACACCTAAGTGTCTCACAAACCTTAACCGTTTGAGTGCCAGAGATGGATTCAATGCATTGCAAGTATTCAACGCTTTTGATCTTACTAACATTATTTGTATTCACTACAAACTCAGTTGCTTTCCTTTTCCTTCTGCCCTTTTCTTCTTTCTACCCTTTAAAGAAGGCCGTCTGTCTGTAAGCTGGAGCGTTCTCATAGGCCAGAAACCGATCTCTGCCAATCAGAGTGCTCCAGCTTACAGACAGACAGAGGCTGGGTAGTGGGAAGGGAGCAGAGGCAGTGCGGCAAACTTCAGCAAGAGCAGTCTATGCGGAAGTAGGAACGGGACTGTATTTATTCTTCTAATTTCTGCAAACATGCGATTTAAAAAAAAAAAAGAATAAACTTTAAAGCATATTCGCTATATAAGAAAACTATTTACAAAAAGTTGTAAAGGGGTGATAGATCCCCTTTAAGGACAGAACGGTAAATAACCCATTGCTAAGCATTGCTTTGTACACCCCTCTGGTACTTAAAGGGTTAATTTTCCCACTAATGATCAAAAGCCAGCATCAGTAAAGGAAATTTAAGGGAAAAACATGAACTGAGAGAGCTGGATGGGATTTGAGAAGCTGCTATCACCACAGCATAAATAATTGAGGACAAATATTTTACTAATTGCCATAGCAACACACTAAGTTTGTTACATTAGTTTTTAATATTATTACATGAATAAAAGATGTGAGAACAAAATAAAAATATAGACCTGATTTATTTTATTCCCTTAACATGCTACCATACATTGTCATTGTACGCACTAGTTCTGTAAATGGGGCATTTCTCCCCTTGGATGCTATTGATCCTACCTGCACCTGAGTCAGTCACATCTCATCCCAGACACACATTATCTATATAAACCTTTAGAGATACCTACGCTCAAATGGACTTTCCATCATCCTCCGTTTGAATCTGTAGTACTCAGCCATTGGATTCACACTATACATGTTCTTCAGTGGCTTCATCAGTTTCTCCTCTATAATGTAATGTGTAATATTTGCTAAGTCCGTTAGGTGATATTCCTTAGGTAGCACTGGAAAGTTCAGATTCACTGTACAGTTGCTGTGGGATAGAAAATAAAACTGTAAATAAGAATGTGTTCAGGGGACGGCTGGTAACGTGGCCTGGGGGGCAAATACAGTCAAGTGGCCCGTTTCTACTATTGTTCGAGCCCACTGTCTTAGTCCACCCCTTCTGTTAATTTTAAAATTTGCATTTATATTATAAAGTAAGGCAAATGATACCACAGAGCTTACAGTTGAAATGGAGCTCCACTACTGATACTACAGAGTTTACAATTTGAGTAAAGCTACACTAGTGATACCATAGAGCTCACAAGGGAAATGGGTTATGATATTAGTGTAGATCCATTTGGGTTGTAGCTCTATGGTATCATTGATGTAGCTCCACTTCACTTGTAATCTCTGTTGTATCACTAGTGTAGCTCCATTTACAACAGCAAGTGAGTGATGCAGTGGCCCACCAAACCAGACATATGACCGGCCAGGGGGCAATTTCACCCCTGTCCCTCAGGCCAGCCCTCCCCTGAATGAGTTGGATTTAACCCTTTTCATTGCCACTGAGGCATCCAACGCATTGCAATACAATGAGTTAGATACCTTTCTGCAGTGGCGTAACTATAGGGGTCCTCCTGGTGCCTGCAATCTCCCTCCGGCGCTTTAGTAATGCAGAGTGCTGGGAGATGACATCATCTCACAGCGCTCTGCATTACTAAGAGGACCGAGCGGGAGCTCCAGGGAGGTAGGAGATGGGGGCATTGTGAAGATTGAGGGGCATTGTAGAGGGGTCAGTATGATCGAGAGGGGCCAATGTGGTGGTTGGGGGGGCCCATGGCACTTCTTGCACCAGGGCCCGGAGGCTTCTAGTTACGCCTCTGCCTTTCTGGCACTCAACGAGATAATACAGGGTTCCCAAATGCATCCTCAGGCACTCCTAAGAGGCTGTTTCTTTAGGTCTACCCTGCTTGAGTGCAGAAGAGATAATCAGAAGCTTGGACACTGAATTTACATACCTGTGCACAAGTAGGGATATCCTAAAGACACAACCTATTAAGGATCCCTGAGGACAGCTTTGGAAACCAGTGATTTAACATATAGGGTTGCATACTTAAATAGAAGGATGACCAATTCTAGAGCAATCCAGCTACACCATATCTCACTATTTACTTTACAGAAATATTGCTAGCACAGCACAAAAGTAGATTTCAAATCTCTGTAAAACAGCTAATCTTGTCTTCAGGTGACAGGCTCACTTTAAGAAAGTGTTAATCATTGCATTTAAAAGTAGGTGATGTAAATATACATGATTAGTATTTAATTTTTTTTTTTATTCAAAGCAGCAGTAAACGTTTTTTATGAAAACCTTCATGTTATAGGACTTTTCCTGCTGAGTAAAACAAGGTCCCTCCCACCGCTGTCCGTTGTTTTATTCAAACATTATAGCAGATCAAATAATCAGGAAGTGAATTTACTGTGTTTATTCCCTGACTAGTGTAAAAGCCTGTGTACATGGGCCAAAGTCCAGGTAATGTTAAGAGGCCGCTACCTCACTGCTCCATGCGATGCAGTCTTGCATCACCTGACTCACGTGATGCAATCATACGAAGTAGAGACTGCCCAAATGCGTGCAGTCTCTACTGAGCATGACTGCATTGTGACAAATATCCTAGCGAATTATTATATAGAATAGTTCTGACAGGAAATGATTAAGCATTTTCTATCACGTCCTATGGAGAACTGTAAGTCACTGACTTTCCACTCCATTAGAATGTAACAGAAAAACTAATTAAAATTTGACCACTAGAGGGCACTGATAATATAAAGAACATAGGTTTAAACAGTAATAATTCGGGAAATATGCATCTCTCACCAGTGGGAGTACACTTATTTTACTCAACATGAAATGTCATCCAATATATATTTTTTTATAAAAAGTTTACTGATCCTTTAAGCCTGGTGTACAGGTTTCTTGTACTTAATCAATCTTTGAGTGCCAGAGAGTGCCTACTGAATTGTGAAACAATGTGCTGGACACCACTCTGGCACTCAAAGGATTATAAATCAGACCAGGGAAACAGATTTGCAAGATTTTATAAGGGCCTGTACTGAAGTGCATATTTTGTTTCAAGAGATTCATTATCTCTCCAGGAAGGAAGGTGTCACTTCATTGTATCTGTTAAGGAAAGCAGTATGATTCAGAGGGAGATGAGGGTCCTGGAAGTGCTTTTTATTGTGGTACTAGTAGAAGAGCCTGTGTACACGGGCCACAGTGGCCAGGGGAGGGCTGTTAACTTGTGGCCCAGGGGGCAAATATATTCAAGTGGCCCATTTCTATTATCGTTTGAGCTCACTGTTCCAGCCCCCCCCCGTTGTTAATTTTAAAATTTGCATTATTGTTGTGACTTAAGTCAAGTGATACCACATAGCTTACAGTTGAAATGGGGCTACACTCATGCGCTACTACAAATCTTACAATTCAAGTAAAGCTTACCTAGTGATACTATAGAGCTTACAAGGGAAATGGTTTATGATACTAGTTTATCTCCATTTGGCTTGTACCTCTGTGGTATCATTTATGTAGCTCCATTTAAAGGAGCAATCGGGAGATTTAGGGAGGTGCAGTGGCCTACCAGCCCATACATATGACCAGCCCAGGGGGCAGTTGTCCCCCAGGCCAGCCCTCCCCTGACAGTGGCAGGCGGTCACGGTGCAGTCATGCCCAGTAGAGACTGCCCGCACCGCAGCTGATATAGAGCTGGACACTCCAAAGTCAGACTGGAGCTCTGAACGGAAGCCATTTTCTTGTAGCCCAATAGAGGCATAATTTTATGTCATAGTAGGCAATGGGCAGTTCTTCTGCTAGTGCTTAGAACTCTGTGCTCTGGAGTTTTCATTCCAGAACTTTGTATTGTCCATGAAGGTTGCTGCCAGGGACATGGGACACACATTTAAAATCAGGGACTGTGTTGGGCAATCAGGGATATGTCATCACCCTAAGAAGGTATAATGTAGTCTCATGAGTGGTTTGGAGGCTATATGAGGCAGAAATTCCTGTTAGGACAATCCACTTGTGCCTACTGAGTCCTGTGTAAGGCCACATCACTGTCTCTAAGAATATGCAAGGACTAATCTGCTGTTTATTATATATATATATGCATAATAAAATGCATGCAACATATTCTAAATAGACACTCCCTTGTTATGCTGTATGCACTAAGATTTGGAGTATGGCTTTAAAGAGGTGGCCGTAGGGCATACAACCAGAATTCTCTTGTCAAGTAGAAGATCTTGAGATTGCACTATAGCAGTAGAATTGTATTCTTTAAATACATGCACACTCCATGGTGTACAGACAGGGCCTGGCATAAGAACCTTAAAGGGATAGTAATACTTCATTTTATCTTTATTTTATTTTGTAGGCATTAAAAAAACATGAAGAACGATATACGTCTTATCTCTCAAACCTTTATGATTTGAGAGATATTCACAAGCAAAGTTTCCCCTCCCACCACTTTTACCTAGTATAAGCCATCTCTTCTCAGATGTGGAATGCAGTCCATAGACCAGACAGATAACAGCAGGGAGAATCTTCTTCTACGAGAACAATGAAAGCCCTGCCTCCCTTGTCAAGTTTTTCAGGTTTTTCCCTTATCTTAATTGAAGATTGTCCCTCTCTGCAATCTACCTGGGCACCTCCCCCTTGCTCTGGCTGAGCAGTGTTACATCAGTAAAAGGGGAGGGAGGGAGATACTTTGTCATTGAATTACTCTTGAACTACAACTCTGACAGAATTGAAATAACACTCTCCAAAGTCCAAATACTATGATGATTAAGTGGAGCTGCTTTTATTATGAAACATTACTATCCCTTTAATGGAACTGTAAAGACTAAAAAGGTGAAAACAAAAATAAATAACCTCCGGCCTCCCCCCATCAACCACCCACTCTGTCATCCATCTAATGCCTCACATCCACCCTACTCTAGTTTCTCAGGACACATACAATTAACGATTGACCAAAAGAGCATCTGAAGCCTCTTTTATGTTTCTGGGACTGGGTTTAGAGTACAGTACATGTCTCCCACTTTCAAGGGGGAGGTGGACCCACACCCTCCTCCTTGCCTAATTAGTAAGTGGGACCCACTGTTACAACCCCTTAACCCTGATCAGAGGGGATAATTTGGACCTATTTTTATACTCACTCACACCTACCCCAAGATAATAAAAGGTACTGAATATTTGAACTCCCTTGCATCAGTAGATTTAACCCTTTGAGTGCCAGAGAGGTATCCAACACATTGCAATGCAGTGGATACCTCTCTGACTCTCAAAGGGTTAAGGGATGGCATTTCATTAATTTGCCCCATGTAGTATGAAGAACTCTACATTTAAAGGGGGACTACACCCTACAAACAAATGACTTATATCTATAGTTTCCTGTTTATAATCAGGGAGTAACTAAAGGGGGTACAGAGGGTGCAATTATGCAGGACCCCAGCATCCTAGGTGACCCCATTTGCCCCAGGATCCATTAGGTTCCAATTATACCTCTGTGATAGGGGGCAAACATTTTTTGCTCCTGGACTCTCCAAATGATAAATTGTACCACTGTTACAGTGATCTCTATTCAAGCCTGACTCTAGGTGACACCACTTCCAAGCAAACATTAGGCTCTCATAGTTCCGAAGGGATCATAAAGGACATAACTGGTTATCAGTCTCTATCAGATTGTAAACAGAAACTAATGCACTACAAGAGAGAGCAAATGTTTAAAAATAAATTATACAGATAGACTGATTGCTGTGTGAAGGACACTTAACTAGGTAGTTAATTGTGTTAAGCAAAATTATCACTAGGTCACAGTTCATGCATTCACCGCATTGTGGATTTCTATGTCATTTCCTTACTATTTTAACTTGTTTAGAGCTGAAACGAAGATTACATTGGATCAATGCATAAAGTATTTATGTATTATATAGTTTGTAAAAGTTTGGTGTGGGTATTAAAGGGATAGTAACAATTAATACGTAGAAAAGGATATATCATAGGGATTATCCTCCTGAGTTAAACAAGGGCACCCCACTCCTGAGAAACACCATTCTATGGAGGTTTATGGTCAACTGACCAGAACTGTCCATAAGATGGTATAACAACAGTATCACTGTAAAATTTCAGGCCACTGAGATACTGTGCCTAAATTTTTCAAGTCTGAGGTGTAATAATTTTTTAAAAGAACACTTCTCATCAGTGGGAGTACCCTTGTTTTACTCAGAAGGATAAACCCTTCAATACATATTTTCTACATATTAAGCATTGATATCCATTTAAGTAAGTCCCAATGGGGATGTTAAGCCTGCCGGGGGTATTTTTATCGATAATCTCTTAAATTCTTATAGGATTACTTTAGTACTTGCATTAATTATTTAATAATGACTGAATTGGTACTCAGAAATGCCAAAGTTTCATGGAAGATGAACATTTAAAAATACACATTTTTATTTTCTATCAAGTACCTTGTACATGGGGAAAATGCAGATGAGATCAAGTTATAACACATTAGGTTTTATTCCCTAAATGAATTATGCGTAAACTGAAATCAAAACACATTCATAAATCTTAAAGGGACAGTAATGTTTCAAAATAAAAGCAGCTCCAATTAATCTTCATATTATTTGGGCCATGGAGAGTGTTATTTTAATACTGTCAGAGTTGTAGTTCAAGAGCAATTGAATGATAAAGTATACCCCTCCCACACCTTTCACCTAGTCTAAGCCGCCTCCCCTCAGATGTGGAATCTGCTCACCTCAGAACAGAAAAGTGGTGTCCAGATGGCTTGCACAGAGGGACAATCTTCAATTAGCATAAAGGAAAATTCTGTCAAGGGGGGAAGGGTTTTCATTGTTCTCACAGTAAGAAGATTGTCCCTTGCTGTGAGCTGTCTGGTCAGAGGACCAGATTCCACATCTGAGGGGAGGCTGCTTACACTAGGTAAAAGTGGTGGGAGGGGTATACTTTATCATTCAATTACTCTTGAGCTACAACTCTGACAGGACTGAAATAACACTCTCCATGGCCCAAATAATATGAAGATTAATTGGAGCTGCTTGACTTGTCTGACTATGCGTTTGCCTCTGCTTTTCTGTGCTGTGCATTGGATTCTCTTCTCTGACCACTGCTGGCTGCACAAAGTCTGAGACTCAACCCCAGGGTGTGAGCAGTAGTCTCTGCATGGACCAGAGTCACCTACCACTGCACTCCAACCTACAGAAACATTACATTCACTTTTTGCCCCCAAGAAACTTTCTCTTTTATCATTTCCCATATTGTAAACCTGGATTTTGACTCTAAACCCTCCGCAACTAGTCTTCCCACAGAAATGTAAACATGTTAAAAAAATAGGTGTTAGTAGCACATGATAACACATCAGCTACATTTCATACTTTGCAATGAATGAGAAATGTCTCCAGCATCCTAGGTTAAATTAGTCTCTTATGTTTACAAGGGAAAATAGTTTTGAAACCAATGAGGCTGATATACTAAGAACAACTGGAGCTATTCTGGAACAAGCCAAATGCACCACTGGCAGAATTCACATTGATTTAAATTGAGCTGTTACCCCTTGAATGTCTTTTTACCCAACTAACAAAAAGGGCCAAAGGAGCGAGGTATAATCTATTTCTGGATGTCATGTAATAGAAAATCATACACAGATAGAAATCAGTGAGGGTTCTTCTGTCCACCAGAATGAAGCAACTGGGAAATGAGTGCTTGCCCCTGATCAAGCTACTGGACATAAAACAGGGTCAGTAGCTTGAAGAAGTAATACCTCTTTTATATATTTTATCAGTACTGTCAGTATCCTGATGAAAAGGTCAGATAAGACCGTGAAACATGTTGATTGTTATACAGTATCTTTTTAGAGACATGTTGTCTCATTGTTTTTAAAACATTTTATATTACATATACGTATTAATTCTTCAAGCTACAGGTCCTGTTTTAAGTTTGGTAGCTCATTCACTGGCGAGCACTCATTCCCCAGTTGCTTCATTCCGGTGGATAGAAGAACCCTCACCAGTGTTTTATCTGTGTGAGTACGATTTTGTATTACATAACATCCAGATGTTGATTACATACCTCCCAAGTGTCCCTCTTTAGGAGGGACAGTCTCTCTTTTAGACCCAAATCCCCTTGTCCCTCTCTCCCACCCTGATATCCCTCTTTTTAAGGAGATCAGATTGTGTGGTGTGTATATAAATGTAACACATTGCTCTGCAGCAATAAAACTCAAAATAATTGTATAAACTTTAGTATTTGTGTTTATAAGTTGGTCTGTGTAAATAAAATACTTTGGTCTTGTTATAAGTTATTTATTAGGTTACACAAGGAGGTGTCAGTAGTTCGTGAAATAGCCTTATAATTCTTGGTAATGCCCCACCTACCAGCCACGCCCCCTGCAACCCCCCCTAAAACACAAGTGTCCCTCTTTGGCCATTTGAAATGTTGGGAGGTATGAGATTATAGCTCCCTCCACCTGCCCTGTTTGTTGGTTGGTTTCTGGCTGTTTTGTTTTGTTTTTTAAGGAACTACAGCATCTCCATAGAAGTGGTTGCTGATTTTACCAAGGCCGAGATCTGTGTGAAGGCAGTCTTAATGTCCTCCACATGCTGGCAAGCTACTTTCATATGTAGCTCATTCCCTTTGTAAGTATATAGTATATTCCTTCTATTTTAAACGTTATTACCCTATGAATCACCCTCTCTTTCTCTTTTGTTTTTACCTAACTGAATGTTAGAGAGGTCTCCACTCCAACATACTGTATTTTAGACATCTTTAACATTTAAGAGATTAAAAACTAAATTTTAGTCAATAAGAATTGATGGTTGTTCCCTATAGGTCAGTTGGTTTATCCCAGAAATACTCCATTTCTTCTTAGTACAAGCATCCTCAGTGAGGGTCATGTTTGCAAAATAATTAGAAATAGACAATGCAATATAATAATATTGTGTGTAATTGTGTATGACTTTACCTTGAATAACCGAACAGACTTGTCAGTGGTTTGCGGATCTTGTTGACTGCTCTGGAAAGCTTGGCATCTGTCCACTTCAAAAGCTGGTGAGTTCCCTAAAATTAAGAATACATCGCTGAAATGGAAACAATGCCAAGGAAATAAGTATGTCTTAATTTGTTTAACAAGATTTATCCAGGTAAGTGTCCTTTGTGCAGCAATCGGGGATATCTATACACGTTATTTTTACATTGAAACTGTGTGAAAGTAAAAGAACAAGGAAACCACTGTGATACGCCACAGAAATGGCAAATATAGTAAAGGAGAAAAATGTAGCATTTAGGAAATGTAAGAAGACTCAGAAGGAGGTTCATAGGCTGGAAGAGGCTAAATGCATTATTAGACAGGACCAGCTTAACCCAATAGGCAGAGTAGGCCACTGCCTAGAGCTACAGATTGTGAAAGCCATTGGCCACACCCATATTGTGAACTGTGGGTGTGGCCAGAAAAACTGCAGTATCCCTGGAAAGGATATTATATAACCCCTTGGATGCTAGAGATATCCCCAATACATTGGTAAGCAATGTGTTGGAGATCTCTCTAGCAACCAAAGAGTTAAAGCTTTTTTCATTCTTGCTTGTTTTAGGCCAAGGGTATTTTCTGCGGTAGGAAACAGTAAATAGAACTGGGGGTGGGGTCATGTGAAGAATCGGGCTATGACCATCGGGGGAGATAAGGGAGCCTAGTGTGCCTTGCATTGGGGCACCTGGGATGTAACTCTGGCCCTGTTATTAGATGCTCCAAAGCACATGCAAATATTTCTTCAGTTTTTACAGAGGAAGGTGAAGGGAAGGACTCTATGTTTACAGAGGAAGAAGTTATACTTCAACTCTCTAAAGAAAAAACAGATACATCAATGGGGCCAGATGGAATACACCCAACGTTTTTAAAAGAGTTTAGGAGTGTGCAGGCAAAACTGCAAACAGAATTATTCAGTCAGTCACTATTGACTGGAGTAGTTCCAGAAGATTGGAAGCTGGCAAATGTAGTAATGCGTCACCAAAAACATAGCAGGGAAGAGTCTGGCAACTACAGACCAGTAACTCTTACGTTAGTAGTGAGAAAATTAGTAGAGACCATGTTAAAGGAAATAAATTGTTAAATATTTTAATGTAAATGGCTTGCAAGATAGATCCTAAACAGCACGGATTTACTGCAGGAGATATTGTTAAACTGACACCATATATTTTCTTGACTGGGTAACCAACATAACGGACCGGGGGGGAGGGAGCAGTAGCATATCTAGATTTCAGTAAGACATCTGACACTGACCCTCATTTTGGGTTTGAATGAAAAAATAGTAGAATAGATAAGGCAATCTCTAAGTGACAGGAAACTGATGGTTGTAGTTGATGGAGAATATTCAGAGGAAGGCAGTGGTACTAGTGGTTTACCCATGGATCAGTTTTGGGGACCGTTGTTTTAAATGTTTTTAATAGTGATGTTACAGAAAGCTCTTCAAGGTGACATATGCCTTTTGCCAATTATATAAATCGTAGAAGTTCCTGGGGGAATGCAAATGATTTACATAAATTAGAAGAATGGGTAAGAGGGTTGTAGCTGCAGTTTACTGTTGAAACATATACAATAAGCACTGTTGATGTAAAAATCCAAAGGCAGAATATAGAATTAAGCATACAGTGCTGTTACGATTACAGAGGACAGGGACTTGAAACAGTTATTTCTGACTATTTCAATTTACTTAAAGTTAGGCAGGAAATGTAACAAAGCAGTGGGGAATGCAAGCAGGGTGCTGGGTTGTGTAGCTAGAGGAACTGGTAGCAGGGGAGGTGGTCATCACGTTCTACAGATCTCTGTTCAAACCTCTAGTAGAGTATTGTGTACAGTACTGGAGACCCCATCTACAGAAGGATATAGATATTCTTGAAATACTTCAGAGAAGGGCTACTAAAATGCTGAATGGTATACTGGATAAACATTATCAGGAAGCTCCTTGGTGCAGGGACTTCTCTCCTATTGTTTCTATGAATGTGACACTTATTTTATTCCCTTTCATTTATTATAACATATGCATATTGTAAAGTGCTGTGTACACTGTGTGGCACCATATAAATAAGATATACATACATGATCTGAGCATGTATAGCTTGGATGAGTGAAGAGCGAGTGAGGGATATGATAGAAACATTCAAATACAAAAAGGTACTGGAGGGAAGTGCATTTGCAACGAGTAGTAAGGTGTCATAGACTAAAACTGACTAAAAGTCAGTGCCTTAAATGTAATATAAAACAGTTTTACTTCACTGAGATAGTGGTAGATGGTGGAACAGCCTACCAGCAGAAGTGGTAAAGGTTAGTAACAGTGAGGGAATTTATGCATGCACTGGATGGGCATAAAGCTACCCTGAGCATAACACAAGACCAGGTACCAAATAAGCTTTCAGATTTTTACAGTAGAAAAAATGGGCAGACTAGATGGGCCGAATGGGGTTTATTTGTTGTCAAATTCTATGTTTTGATATGTTGTAGCCTATAGCTGGAGAATAATATTTTCCTATCTGAAAAAATGTTTGTCTCCAAAGATGCATGGTAGAGGCTTTTTTTTTTTTTTTTTTAGAATGATCTCATGCAAATTGTTAAACCCAAACAGCTTATAAACTAATTAACACTCCTGTTGTTGGAAACTACAATTCTCATTATCCCTAACCATCAGAGTATTTCCTTGCACATTCAGCCATTCATCATGTGATAAATTCCGGCCTTTTAGTTAAAGTGTTTAATAAAGGATAATTAACATGTAGCTCAGCTGACAAAGGAATCTGCTGATATAATGCAGAAAACAAATATAAATAAATACACTGGATTGCTGTATGAAGGACTCCTACCTAAATAATTCTGTCATACAAATTGAGATCCATGTACCTAAATGCATACACTAGTTCCACATTAAGAAACTGACATTTGTATTGGGAGCTCAGTATGGCAAAACAGATCATAACTTCATTATTTTGCAATGTACCACAGACCTGTACAGTAGAAAATGAGTTTAAACACTATACAGCCATTGCATAAACCCAAATGTCAAAGCATTACAATGAGATCACTCTCTGTGCAAGAACACTGTGAGACTGATTTGGTTACTGCACATGGTGTGCACTTTGGAAGCTTTTTGAGGATGATGTACTGTAGTAGGAACTAGAACATTTATGGAGAAGACCAACTGCAAATAAAATGTCTACTGATATGATGTCTTGAATTGTAGAGAGATCTCTAAGCATTCAAGTTGTTAAAATCCCAGTTAAATCAATAGAAATATGAGGAATTGTATTTATCCTCTATGATGCAGTAGGGTTTTTCTGCAGAATTGCTCCAGTTCTTGTTAGCATATCAGCCTCAGTGTGTCATCTGCTGTATGAAGAATGAACCCCTTTAACTTTAATGCTTTGGGAATATCCTTGTGCTCAATGGGCTAAGTTCATTCACTAAAAGTGTTATAACTGCATTCAGCACGTTCCAGTTTTAATGATTTATACATGGAGATATAATACATTTCAATTCTGACTATAAGACCAGAGTTACACTTTAGTCACTTGAGTATTTGTCCATGGCCATTTGAACTATCATAGCTGAGAATGGTCAAAGTAACCTTTGAAGGGCATTGTAAATGATCATAAGGTTCCATGCTATTTACAATGTGAATCACAATGGTGATCTTGCCATTGGGTAGGAGGACCGATGGTAAGGCCATGTGGACATCAGACATACATGATGGGCTGACACTCTTTTGCCACCATGCAGAATAGTTAATCAGTAACTGGCTCAAGTTCTGTGCCATAAGCAAGCAAGTTATAACAAACTTCATTGGACTACCTTCATGTGATACAATACAGCCCAGTCACATTCTATGTTCTGCATGGTCAACAGTGAGCAGACATCAGTGTTGTCCTTATAACACCTGACATACCTATGCTTAAATAGTGCCCAAAAGGCTTTGGCAACATTGGTTTTGTGCACGTAAGTAGACTTTAAAGGCCAACTATCATCTGATAAGTGTTCATTAGCAGATACCTGGGAGCATACCTGCTGATGAAGCTGGGGCTCCAGCATGAGCCGTGGGAGACCAATGGGGGTCTGAAAAGAGACCTGACATGCTCTTTGGTGAACTGCATCATTCCGTTTTCTGTCCTACACAATGGATGTATCCATACACCCTCTGTATCAGTTTTGAAAGCCTGATATAGTGGGTCTATGGAAACACCACATGCAACCCAGGAGTTTTTGGCTAGAGTCACATACACTTGGGTTATTTTCCAGCTGAGAGGGGAGTCAGTTTCCTGACCAACAGATGATAGGAGCAGCTTTGGGGCTGCACATTGAAGCCCTGAGCTTTTTTACTGTCTGCTCTCAATACTTTAATGGCGCGATGCAGGAAACGTGCCCAATCTCTATTTCCTGTGTGAAAACAAACTAGGGAATAAGTTTGCACATGATTTTTTTGAATTGCGCACGAAAAAATTAAGATTATATTTATTTTTTTTGTGGGCGTGGCTAAGATTAACGAATCTGGGTGAGTGGAATAACAAATGCGTCTAATGCAAGAACTGCTATTGCAAATGAATTTATATGTCTGTGTACTGTTGTCATAAAACAGAATATTTTATGCGCAATTCAAGAAGCGTTCGGTATTTAGCTTCCTGGATTAGAACATGCGCAAAATCTATCTGCGCACAAAAATGCCTTTATCTGATGCGAACGTTTCTTGTATCGCGCCATTAGTTCCAATGAGAATATTTTAACCCTGGCTATGGATGGACCAGTATAACACTTTCAGATTTTCAATGCCATTTTTCATATTTCAGGAACTTCCATGCAAAGGAGAAACATCTCTTCTATTCTGCAGAAATTCCAGCTGGAAAGAAATAAAACTTTTCGCCCATCCCTGCTGAGAAGACATTAAACCATTATATACTTCTCATGTGATAATGTAAAAACTATACTGTTCAGAGTTGCAACTTCCTATTTTTAAATGCAGGTTAAGAGGAGTAATACTGAGTTACAACATGACTGTTAAGGACCAGCATTCCCGGGGTGTGTGGTCCTTTAAGGACCAGATAGGGAAGTTCGACGTGCCGCCCCACATGACTAATCACGTGTGCCGGCACACCAAATGAGGGACTGAAAGAGATCGCTCCGGTCTTGGAATGATCAACTTCAGTCCCCGGTATTACTCACCGCGCTCCTGCAAGAATGTGGTGAGTAAAAGTACGTGATGTGCCAGGACCATCACTGGTCCTTAACCCCTTAAGGACCCATGACAGTCCTGGACTGTCATGGGTTGTTATACCCTTAAGAACCATAATGGTCCTGGACCGTCGTGGAATTCCGGGCTCCCCACACAGCTGCACCCCGTTCGGGGACTCCGGAATCTGATTCCGGAAAAAAAATGGTCCCTGGTCCTTAAGTGACTGCACCGTGCGTTAAATCTTGGCCTGGTAGTGGGTCATGATGGTATGGGTTGGAAACCACTGTATAAGAAATTATGTGTGCACCCCTCTGCCACTCAATGATAAAATGATTATTGGTATGGCTATTACATGTATTTGAGTCGTTAACCCCTCTGCTGCTGTATTTATTGGGATTTAACTCTTCAAATCCCTCTCACCTCTCTATTTTATCCATATCATAAATTAACATGGGCCCTTAATGTGACAGTCACAGTTGGCCACAGTCGTGTCTTGATTTCAGAACCATAGACTGTAGGCCCCTCCCCCCAAGTTGTTATACCCACCATATCTATGCCAGCCTTCAAGCCACCTAACAGATGTCTAAAGGGCTCCATTAGCCATTTGTCCTTGATAATACTGGGGAGGAAAGCATTGATTTTCCTGAGGCAGTCATCTGTCTTTTCTTGCCAAACTTCTTCCAGTGGTTTCAAAGTTGCATCATAATAAGCATCCTTTAGTGTTTCTAGAGGCCCTAAAATGATATAAGTATAGTTTAATTAATGCAAATAATTCTGTAACACACTGTTGTTTCTGTTAGCAATATGAGGGACAAAGTATTTATCTAATAGAAGGCCTATCTCTCTAATAGATTGCTTGCTAAAATACATGACAGAACCGCAAGTTTGCCACCCTATCTCTGCATTCCACCTGAATGGCTTAGCAGAAATCCAATGGCAGCTCACATAGAAGCACAATGAGGAAATCTGGAAACAATTACATAAACCGGTAGGTATGCAATGTCAAACCAAGACGGGGTTTCCAGTTGCCCAGTAACTCCCATTGGACTCTTTTGACCCATTAGAGTAACAAAAGTCAACTTTAGCACCACAATAATGAGACATATTTGCCTTTGTTGTGTATAAAGACTCCTCTTCAGCTGTTGTAGCTCCCATCATCTTCAGATAACTGTTAGTTTTCTGAGGATGATGGAAATTGTAGTTGAAAAACAGCTGGAAATCTGCAGGTTGCCCATTCCTGGTCTCTAATTGAGGATCTGGAATGGCTTTTGCATATCAAAATAGATATAACTAATTCTAGGCATTGTTATTGAATGATTATGTTCAATTTGGAAAACTCTTCTCTGGAAATCCTGGGTGTGCTTCTGATACTCTGGAAGTCCTGGGTGTGCTTCTGATATGTATGACTATGGCTCAGCTGTCATTACAGACATGCTGAATGCATCAAATATAAACATTATGAATGCTATACTTTATTTGCTAAAATTTGGGTACATAGGGTTACCAGCTGGCATTTTACTATCAGAGTTGTAAAAATTGAGCTTGGTACCAATTTTAAGTCTATGGAGGAAGCAGGAACGCTAGTATTTTTCCCGGAAAAAAAGGGGGTAACCCTAACAGTACAAAATATAAATATTCTTCTGTAGGGGTATCCATTTCCCACTTCCCTCAATGGAAAGAAGCCAAGCATTGTTTAACTCTTAGTTTGCTAGAGAGATAGCCAACATATTGTGTTGCAATGTGATGGATATTATCCCTCTGTCAATCAAAGGGTTTAAGGATGATAAAAAAATATTGCAGGGCATTTCTTACTGAGTAACACATGAGTATTCCCAGTGCTGAGAAATGCTTAATTCCAAAGTTATTACAGTTGAAACTGTTTTTTTTTTTTTTTTTTTTTTTTTTTTTATTAAAAGTGCTCACTGGTGTGCATTTACTTTATCTACAGTTCGCGAGGTACGCAGACAGTTATTCTATTGTATTCTATAGTAAAGGTGAGTCACCTTTTGAACTGTTGTATTATTATTTGAATAAAACAGAAGTGGGAGTACCCTTGTTCTACTCAGCAGCAAAAGTCCTATAACATAGGTATATATCGATTTTCTTTAAAAAAAAAAGTTTACAGCTCCTTTAACCCCTGAAGGACCCATGACATGCCAGGACAGTCAGAGATAAACTTGCGTTAAAGGGTTAGTAATGTCTAGCATTAACTAACCCTAATATTGAAAGTATTAAAAAGATAATCTTACTGTGCCAACTCGTATCTCTCAAACCTTTATGGTTTGAGAGATATAAGCGCTGAAAGTTCCCCCCTCTTTCTGATAAGCTGCAAATCTGTCAGCAGCGGATCTGTGACAGCCGACTCTGCGGCTCTTCAGAAGAGCTCAATAAGCGCTATCGAAAAACAGATACTTCACTGGAACGGTCTACAAAGTGGCTTGGTTAGCAAGAACACTTTGCAGACCACTCCACTGAAGTATTTGTTCTTCGATCGTGCTCATTCAGCTCAGCTGAAGAGCCGCCGGTTGGTGTGGGACTGGGATCTCCTGACTTCAGCTACATGCTGATGTCTGGAAAAGGGGAGGGAGGGGGAGACTTTCAGCGCTTATATCTCTCAAACCGTAAAAGATTGAGAGATACGACTTGGCACATCAATATTATCTTGTTAATACCTTCAATATTAGGGTTAGTTAATGTTAGACATTACTAACCCTTTAAGGACCAATGACGGTCCTGGCATTTCATGGAGTTCAGGGATTCCCATGTGGCTGCATGCCGCTCAGGGACTACTGAATCAGATTTGCAAAAAAAAAAAAAAGAAAGCTCTGTGGTTAACCGCCAGCCGCACATTAAAGTAAAATTAATCCCATTTAGGAATATGCACAAAAACAAACTGTTGAAATGGGCAGTCAAAATGTCCATTTGATTCTTATTTGCAATCATATTCTATGCTTAGTAAATTAATGAAGGTAATATTAGTTATATCTGCATTCAAATGGAGGGTGGACATTTTACATTTTTTGAGCTAATATGTATATCATATCGTGATGCAACATGCTTCTTTTCATATCTGAAAAACCTCTCCTGTAGCTCTGGGACTAGATTTTCCATGCATGAAGTGTAGCTACTTGCTAATGAAATGATAAAAATCAAAAGCCTTACACACAAAGGAGATGCAATTCTGGGGCAAACCAACTGCACCAATTCTAATGCTTAGAAACTTTTCTAGAGGGGTTAAAAGCCCATTTAACACTTTGATTGCCAGAGGGGTGTGATTGCACACCTCTCTGGCACTCAAACGGTTAAATAAATTGAAGTTATAGGAATTTGTATTTGTCCCCTATAATTCAGTTAGTGTGCCCCAGACTTGCTCAAGTTCTTTTCATTCTTCCTTCTCTGCATGGGTTAACCCTGATGGAGAATCTGCAGCGTGTGCTAGAAGTAGAGTTAATTGTGTGAACTCCAACTCTTGGGGACTTCAACTCCCATCATCCCCAACTAATCTTTGGCTGATTAGGGATGATTGGAGTTGTAGTTACAAAAGCAGGAGGTCCAGCTGACTATCGCTGATGTATTTTATATATATAATGGGTGTGAATAGCTCAATGCAGTAGATGTAGCTGTGGCAATCTGCAGGTGTAGCTGTGGCAATCTGCAGGTGTAGCTGTAGCAATCTGCAGGTGTAGCTGTAGGAAGCTGCAGGTGTTATTCTGTTGCAGGTTTCCTGACAACTTTCTTCTTTTCCAAAGGGAGCTAGTATTGTTTTTTTCTTTTTCATGCTTTATCCTTAAATCTGTGACTGTGTTGTTCTGTTTGCTGTTTTCTATGTAATAAAATAAAGTTTAACTACTTGTTTCAGTTTGCATCAATCAGTTCTTTTAAATAAAATAACAAAAGCAGGAGGTCCAGCTGACTATCGCTGATGTATTTTATATATTTAATGGGTTTGAATAGCACTAATGCAGCAGATGTAGCTGTCGCAATCTGAAGGTGTAGATGTAGCAAGCTGCAGGTGTAGCTGTAGGAAGCTGCAGGTGTAGCTGTAGGAAGCTGCAGGTGTAGCTGTAGGAAGCTGCAAGTGTAGCTGTAGCAATCTGCAGGTGTAGCTTTAGGAAGCTGCAGGTATAGCTGTAGCAATCTGCAGGTGTAGCTTTAGGAAGCTGCAGGTGTAGCTGTAGCAATCTGCAGATGTAGCTGTAGGAAGCTGCAGGTGTAGCTGTAGGAAGCTGCAAGTGTTAGTCTGTTGCAGCTTTCCTGACAACATTTTTCTTTTCCAAAGGGAGCTAATATTGTTTTTTTTCTTTTTCATGCTTTATCCTTAAATTGGTGACTGTGTTGTTCTGTTTGCTGTTTTCTATATAATAAAATAAAGTTTAACTACTTGTTTCAATTTGCATCAATCAGTTCTTTTAAATAAAATAACAAAAGCAGGAGGTCCAGCTGACTATCCCTGATGTATTTTATATATTTAATGGGTTTGAATAGCAATAATGCAGCAGATGTAGCTGTCACAATCTGCAGGTATAGATGTAGCAAGCTGCAGGTGTAGCTGTAGCAATTTGCAGGTGTAGCTGTAGGAAGCTGCAAGTGTTAGTCTGTTGCAGCTTTCCTGACAACATTTTTCTTTTCCAAAGGGAGCTAATATTGTTTTTTTTTCCTTTTTCGTGCTTTATCCTTAAATTGGTGACTGTGTTGTTCTGTTTGCTGTTTTCTATATAATAAAATAAAGTTTAACTACTTGTTTCAATTTGCATTGATCAGTTCTTTTAACCCTTTCAGTGCCAGAATGGTACCCAGCGCATTGGGTTGCATTGTGTTGGATACCTCTCTGGCACTCAAAGGGTTAAATAAAATAACCAACAGATCCTAACTACATACTGCATTAAAATACCTATAAATCTTACTTTGTAATTCTGTTTGAATCTGTTTAACAAGGTTGTGCAGCTGTTCAAAATACACAGGGAGTCCATGTCTAAGTGACTGTCTCAGGCTACTTAGCTTCCACATCTGGTTAAAGGTTTTTGGACCCTGCTGTAAGAATTCCTCAATGTCCTGGGAGATTTGCATAGGCCACCCGGCTGCTTCATGTAGAAATTCATACTGTTGCACCTGTAAGAGATCCAAAGAATATCATAGTACTCTACAGTGGATTGTGTCCCATATGTGAAATCTGAAATGGGCTGTAGCAATCATCTAACTGTTCCAGGCATAGGCTGAGAAAAGGGATGGGCTGTCACAGACATGGCACCACCAACTATATGACCCACTAGGAGTCCAGGTCCATCTATATGAAGGCAAAATGCTGAGGTTCTTGGTCAAACCATTTGCATCATAAAGGACAAATAAGCATGCCCAAAAATTAACACTGATTGAAATAGGGGTTTTAACCATTTGAGTGCCAGAGGTGTATGCAATGTATTGCTTTGCAATGCGTTGTGTACCCCTCTAGCAACCAAAAGGTTAACCCCTTGTTAGAGACCTCTCTAGCATTCAAGGTGTTAAAAGCCCATCTTCAAACAATGTAAATATTGGCAATTTTTATTTGCCTCCAGTGGTGCAGCTGATTGCCCCAGAATTGTTTCAATTGACTTTTATAAACATGGGCCAGCTTTCCCACTAAATCAGGGGTGGGCAACCTGCATATGTTCAGCTACTGTTAAACTGCAATTTCCATCATTCTCAGCCAGCCAATGGCATGCTGTGAATGATGTGAGTTGTAGTCCAAGAAAAATTTGAGGGCTGCTGGTTCCTCACCCCTAGTTTTTTGAAACAATGAAAACACCAGTTGTGTTATGATGAGAAGGTGTACACTTAAAGGGGCAGTGCCTGGAAAACGTATGCTTTTCTTTACATACATAATTGGATACCTTTTCTCTGGCACCTGTAAGTGGCCCCAAAAAACTTAATATCTACAGTTCATTTCCACCATTATCCATATTTGTGTGGAACCTCAATATTCAGCTGAGAAGAATGCACAATTAAGATAAAGAGGAGATAACTTCTCCAGTGTAATTATCTTTTCCAGTTCCTATGTTTTTCTATTGCGTTCATGGACAATAACGTCTCTCCATATCTTACCGTATAATCTCCATAAAATACCCTAGGAATTTGATCGTTTATCATTCTGGAGAAGCTGTCTCATGTTTATCACATCTTTATCACACCTTAGTACATAATTTTCAAAGGGGAGATGCACTAAGGGGTGACAAAAAGTGATAAAGTGGAGATGATTTCTACCAGTGTTATAATTTCTCCATGCTCTATGTTATTCTATGAAGCCTATGCACTAATAACTCATTGTGCATAGGCTCTACTGGAGATGCAATATCACTGGAGAAGTCATCTACACTTTATCACCTCTTTATCACACCTTAGTCCATCTCCCCATTACGTTATCTAATGCAAACACACATTTTTGAATTAACTTGTTTGCAGCTTGTAGTACTGATTGATAGAGTACTGATATTTTAGCAAGAAGAGAGAATCTAACTCAGGAAAGATAAAGATCATCATTTGATGATTAAATCACTTAGGGCGAAATGCAAGAAACATGCGCAATCACTATTTACAGTGTATTTTTTATGTCACAATGATTAGCAGCAAAATGTTACTGAATTATGCATGTTTTTTTCTCAGTTAGCAAATGTTTGCTTATTTCTTAGCAAATACATTTCAAAAAGTGGGCATGGCTAAAATGTCCACCGTTTTGTTAAAGGATTAGCAATTGTGCCTAATTAAGCAAAGCAATCAGCGCACATTTTCATACATCTAGCTAACTGTGCCTTTAACCCCTTAACGATAAATGACTTACCAGGTACATCCCGCAGAAACTGTCACTTAGTGACAGAGGACGTACCTGGTAAGTCCCGGAAGTCCAGGTCACCATGCGGCTACATGCCGCTCGGAGACTCCGGACTTGTTTGATAAAAAAATGTTCCACAGGCGTTAAGGTGACAGCCGCGTATGCACGCGGCTGTCACTAAGGGGTTAATTTATGAGCATTCACTAACTTTGCCGTTAATTTAGGAGCATGTGCCCCACGGAATGCAAGAAAGTGGAGAATTCGCTATTTTATAAAAAACATACATTTCTGTGCTATTTGTGATTGCTCGCGTTTTGATGCAAGAAACCTATTAATGCCTTGATACTGAATAGCACATGCTCCTAAATTAACGGCAAAGTTAACGAATGCTCCTAAATTAATGGCAAAGTTAGGCAGACATATGAAATTCTGTGCTAACAGATTTACTGAAATAGGCCCAATTGATATTCCTCTCACAAAATGGCAGGCATTTTTGCCACATTGGCTACAAAATTAGCAAATGCTCGCTAATTGAGAAAAAACATTTGCATTGGCGCTACCGGTAATCATTTTGCCATCAAAAGTACACTGTAAATAGCGATTGCACACGTTCCTTGCATTCTGCCCTTAGTCTCAACACCTTGCAGTAAACCACAACACTCCTTTGCAATAAAATAGTTTAATAGTTAAAGTGAACTTGTCGCTCTGAATTTTTTTTACATATTTGAAAACTTTATTCAAAACTGCCTATGTGTCATGTTAACTAAAAGTCCAGCAGATGTACAGGTTAGGAAATAGTCATATTTTTATTTCTGGAAAAAGGGAAAGCGAAAGTCTCTTGGTGCAACACCGCTCTTCATTAGCATATGTAAAGTCAATAAAAAGCTTTCTAAGCATATGAAATATCACTGGTACCATACAGGCCCCGCAATAGCATTAAATAGCATATGGTGCAAAGTATTAATATCTATATTTCCTGGTCTTTTGTCTAACATAGCACATATATAGATTTTAATGACGTTTTAAAATATGCAAACTTGAATCAAGATGACAGGTCCCCTTTAAAGAAGCAGTAATTTTTTTAATGAAAACCTAAATGTTTTAGGGCTTGTTCTGAAGTAAAACAAGGACAACCCGACTTCTGCCAGTCGTTTTATTTAAAGGGGATGTTTACCCCCTTCACAGCTTTGGCTAAATCGTTTCATTATCAATAATAAATAATGTAAATTGTATTCTTTTTAAAAAAAATCTGCCCGTTTGCAGAAATTCTAAGATTAAATGTACCTCTGTACCTTCTTCCGGCAGACAGCGCTAACCAGATCTGTACAGTAGTTTCAGCTTCTATCCAGCCTCCTCAGATGACAGAGGCTTTCTGTCTCTAAGCTGGAGCACTTTCACTGGCAAAGATCGATTTCTGGTACTGAGGTACATTTAATCTTAGAATTTCTGCAAATGGGTGGATTTTTAAAAAAAAAAATAATACAATTTCCATTATTTATTATTGATAATGAAATGATTTAGCCAAAGTCGTAAAGGGGGTAAACATCCCATTTAAATTTATAACAGTTCACACTGTCAGGAAGTAATAGCTTCATTACTTACTGAGAGTTCAAATTGAGAGGAAGTGATACATCTGTTACTATAAATTGTATGGATAATTATTGTCAATGATTTACCTGTCACAAAGAATGCAACAGAATATCTGAAATATGGCCAACAGAGAGCACTGTTAATGTAAAAGAAATAGCAGTTTAAACTGTAATGACTGGAAAGATGTATATCCCAGCCATGGGAACAAACTGGTTTAGCTCAGCAGGAAAAGGCCTACAATATATATTTGTTTTCATAAAATATTTACTGATTCCTTTAATGCCATAAGAATCGTTCATTTTAAAGCTTCACAAATTAATATTCAGCAGTAACTCTTTCTGAAGATGACCTACTTAAAGGGATAGTAATACTTAAAATGGAAAAAATGAAATATATTGTAGGGTTTATCCCCTTGACTAAAACAAGGGTACTCCCACTACTGAAAGGTGTTTTATTCAAAAGTTATTACAGCTCCAAATTTAATTTTTTTAGGTGTAATTTCACAGTGGCCTGAAATTGTACACTGGCACTGTTGCTACACCATCCTATGGACAGCTGTGGCACCGGGGACCAGAGCTGTCCATATGATGGTGTAGCAACAGCACCACTGTACAATTTCAGGCCACTGTGATATTGCACCTAAAAATACAATACATTGGAGACCTCTTTAGCTTTCGAGGCATTAAAAACCTAATTTAAATTAATGGGGCAGTTGAATTCAGTTCTTCTCAGTACATCAACCTCACTAGGTTCAAATAACTGTTATGCTTCTCCACATACCTGGAACAAATATTGGTTTCTCTGACGGCAAACAGCATGATAGAACAGAATGTGATATTTTAATCTATTCTTTGAGCTGTGACCTCAGTTTCCTGACCACCCTAGTGTTCAAACCTCATCTAATGCCCTTCAGAAACTTCCTCTTCTAAGTATATGCTGATTGGGTTTGTGGAATCCACCTTATTGCTTAACAGCAGTTCTTAGAAGTATGGATGGCAATTTTACTAACATAACCTGCTTCAATTCCTAGAATCCCCATGTTAGATACTAGTACTTTAAATAACCCTAAATAATGTGTATAGCTTCAGATATTGGCATAATATAACTGGTGTTTCAGCTGATATTCAGATGAAGGATGCAGAACTTTTCCATAAAATATTGACTTATATCACTGTGATTGTTAGATAAAAAAATAGATAAATGTATGTTTGATAAAGAAACGTGGATTAAATACCAATATTTAGGAGACAAAAAACCCGTTAGCTCTGTTTAGTTTGCTCCCTGTCTGTTCTCCATTATTATTGTGACACCATGCTTCCTCACTTTTAAATGGTGTACATTATGTCATCAACACTTGTGTGCACTCCTGTAGAACAAACCATATATGCATGAGAACTATCACACTTCTTTTGCATGTCACTGCACCTACCAATCATAATGGTTTTCCTGAGTTTTTTCATAAAGTCTAACATCTGATGGGGGCAAAAATAATTTGCAGAGTCCATATTAGATATGAAGCTTGAATGTAAATGGGGGATACCACTGGACAGCATAGTAAAATTATTACTATTATTATTATTATTAGTCATACAAAATATGAGGGGCTTTGGAGGACTAACAAACAGCACAATGGCCTGTTCTTAGGCTAGTCACCACTCAGAAGCATCATGTTTTAGCTCTCTAGTGCCATTACAGTGGAGAAATATCCACGTACATATTAGACTAATCCCGCCCAAAAGGGTGGTCCAGTTCCAAAATGACAGGTAAATCCCCTCTGCACAGGAACACCCGCTAACCCCAGATGTACGTTTCAGCCTTGTTGGGCCTTGTCAGTGAGGTGCAGCTGGATTTCTGAGGCACTGAGAGCAAGGGGTCCACATCTGGATTATCCTTCACTCTTAGGGAGACCCCCTAACAGTATTCAAAATAAGCATATAAAAATGTGAGAGGCTTCTGAGGATGAACAAACAGCACAATGGCCTGTTCTTCAGCCAGTCACCACTCAGAAGCATTATTATTATTATTATAATATTTTATTTATTGCATATCAACATAGTCTGCAGATCTGTGCAAACTGGTTGAGAAAAGCACTTGTAATGACATACAGAAACGAAATAATATAAATGGCATTTTAAGATGGGCTTGAGTGAAAAGTCCACTTATTGCATTGCTAGGGTTAACATGTGCTCTGGCAATAACCTTTAGCTTATGTCCATTTAGATAACATGACCTTTTATATCCCTGGCTTTTTCCCCTGCTGCCTTGCAAAATTATTGTACTCGCTACTGCTCCACCACTTTCTCACTTTATTTAATTTCCAGTGTATGATCCCAGCTTTCATTGATCATTCTACTATATTATACCTTTAGTTATTAAACTGAGAAATTGACTTGACACTTCTTGGTCTGTCCTAGTTTCTAGACTCATTTCCCTGTGTGCTAATTTTTGTGCTTGCTGCTTCCATCTGACTTCTGCAATTGGTATCTGATTTGACAAGCTCCTTGAAATCAGTCATGGTATTCTGTAGAATAACTGTCATGTTCCTCGGCCGATTGACTAGTTTCTTTGTCCAGATTCATTTCCTGCACTCAGGTCTTCAATGAGACTCTATGGAAGGAGGCATAATTTGCTTCTTCCATCTATTCCACCCTTTTCTCAGCACACAGCATTAGAATGCTGACTGTTTCCTAGAATTAGACTGTGAATGCTACCAACATCCTCGGTTAGCTTCCTGGTCGTAGGTTCTTTCAAATGGAACCTTTATTTGACTGTGTCCTAGAATTAGACACAGTCCTCAGTTAGCTTCCTGGTCGTAGGTTCTTTCAAATGGAACCTTTATTTGTATGCCTCTTGTGGTTTACTTTTGTTTACTTTACCTCTTAGGCCATTCAGCTAGCCTTGTGTTTTGTGTTATTCTAACCCAGACCACTAGAGGTAGCCTAGGTGCTTGGGAGTCCATTCAGTTACCTCTACAGAGTCACCAGCAGAGGGAGTTCTATTATTTGTCACCCTGCCAGTTCACATATCTCTTCAGTCAGTCAACTTATTGTTTTGATTCACCTACCCTATAGATCGAGGACTCCTTGTCAATCATTAAAATATTTGTAGGCCTCTAAGCACTATATTACTTGTTATACCTTGTGCTCAAGTACTCTTTAGCTGAAGATATGGTCCAGCCTCTTAATTATTGGCTCAACCCCTGGGGTTATAGCCAGAAGAGCTCAGAACCCTGCTCCCAGCAAAATGGCACAGGCCAAGGCAAGGCACTGTGACCGTACCCCCCAAGGACCCCTCCTCTGCGGACAGATTTGGGGCTTCGTAGGAAATCGAGCATGAAATCTGAGCACCAACACAGTAGCCTGCACATCATTGGCAGGTATCCAGAAGCGCTCCTCTGGACCATAACCTTTCCAGTGAATCAAATACTGAAGATGCCCTCTGACCCATCTGGAGTACAGAATGCACTGTACCACAAATACTTTGTGATTGCCAACCTTTACCGGAGCTGACTGAACCTTACTAGTGATATATTGGTTACAAACCAGAGGTTTGAAAACGGAAACGTGGAACACATTGTGGATGCACATAGAAGCGGGAAGTTCCAGAGCATACGCCAAAGGGTTAATTTTGATCAACACATGGAAGGAACCAACAAATCTAGAAGGCAGCTTATTACACAGCACCTGGAGGTTCAGATTACGGGATGAGTCACACCCTCCCTCCAACCTGGAAGGTAGGTGCCGGCAAACACCTATGGTCAGCCTGCCTTTTCTGCCACTGCATAGAACCACGTAGGGTATGCTGTACCCGAACCCAAGAGAAACGGAGCGCCTTCATCAAGAGCTGGAATCTCCTGTGCCTGAAAGACCTCGGGAAGAATAGAGGGCTGAAACCCATAATTAATCATGAACGGAGAATTCTGTGAGGAAGAGTTCATGGCACAATTCCGGGCAAACTCTGCCCAAAGTAACAGGGTAACCCAATTATCCTGTTGGTCAGAGATATAACACCAACATAAGGGTAATGATACACAGGCCCAGAGAGGTTTATAAAGGAGTAGGAGAAGGCGGGACCAATTAGGTCACCCAGGCTGGGCCTATAACAGGCGTCCAGGCAAGTGCCTGATTCATGACGCCAGTAACAAGAGACATACATGACAAGGCCTCAGGCAAGAGGGACGTAGCTAGTGATGCCTGAACGTCAGTCCAGAACCCTGCTCCCGGCCGAATGGCGCAGACCAAGGTAAGGCACTATGACAGGTGGCTGACATTTTTGATAATAAATGGCTAATTGACATGATGAACATTTATGTTGTATGAAGGCAAGACAGTACTTATGCCACATTTAAGAATCCAGTATGCCTGGAATGCTTGACATTCGGTCTGCATGTAGAGTACAACTTTTCAACACTGAGAAAAGTATATAGGTTACTCCATCCACTGTCTCCTGGTAGTTTGATCACCCCTTGTTCTAGATTGGCTACCTGACCTTTAAAGCCTGTGCCCAGTCTTTGAGACACCTACTGAGTTTTTACCTGCAGCTACTCTGTTCCTGACCCTGGTTTTAAATTCTTGAATCTACTCCTGATTGTTCCTGTTGTTGATACCTCCTGATTCTGCATCAAACTCAGCTAGTTTTTGACCACCGACTTTGCATGCTGACTTGACATTCTCTTTGATTATGTGTTGTGACCCAGAATGAACCCCTACTTAGTTTTTGTCCGATGAGGCAGCTGTTCTGATTGATCACCCGGCTACCACCTCTGTTATTCCTGACTTCATCCTTCTCTGTTTTGAGTTCCCGCCAATTATCTGGGCAGACTTAGCCAATATCCTCTTGGTGGTTTGATCTCTGACAGGGTCCTGCTACGCCAGCCTGTAGACAGTCGGATTGATGTATGCCAGCTCAGCATCCATCTGTTCTCAGCTTGGAGAATTGACCTACATCTGTTCCTGACTACATACCTGCTAGATTATTGATCTTTGACAAGGTCCAGTAAGTAACAGTCATCTAAACATTGGGTTGATCTCAGCCAGCTCCTGCAAAGCCAGTCTTTCCACCATCAGATTGATCTATGCCAGTTCCTGCTTTCTCCTGCTATCAGCCCGGCAAATTGTCTTTGCCACGTACTACATTCAGAGGCGGATTGATCTCTGACAACATTCGTCAGCAATAATCACTCTAGGCGATCTTCGATATCTTTTCTGCAACAATAGTCATCCCCCCATGGTGATCTTCTATACTCCTCAGTGGACTCCCTCACTTGGGTGGATTTTGAAAAACTTTGTCATTCATTGGCGGTCCGTTCACCATGGTGATCATCGCCAGCTCCTGCACATCTCCAGAGACTCCCCACTTGTAGATTTCCGACTGCTACAGTGTTCACCATACTCTGAGATCTACAGTCACTGTATCACAGCTCCATTTCTGTTGTAAGACCTCAGGTCTTAACTCCTGCAGTCTTCAGTCCTTCAGTCTCAGAAGCTCTGACCTGTGTGGGTCTGGTTCCCAGCCTGCAAGGGTTCCCTCTTCCTACAGCGACTATGCCATCATTTGTTAGCCTCACACCCCAGTGATGACCTCTAGCATCTTTGGTGCTGAGGAGGCTATTGTTACAATACAACTTAGAACTATCAAGAGGACCAATATGCTAAGTTGCAAACACAAACATGGATCATTTTAATACCATAAAAAAGACAACTGTTGATAAAGAGTTGATTACTTTACAGGTGGCAAATGTTGCCACTTGTTTTTGCTGCAAAGTATCCTGTTGAAGTCTATGGGGAATTTGAAGATTAAACAAATATTATAATCTATTATAGTCAGAATGATGTTCAGCTGGCAAAATAACTAACTTTGCAATTTGATATATGGAAAAAATGGCCAAAAAATTGCAGATGGGCATTCCGATATCACAGGTCTTCCCCAGTTTGACAGCTCAGGGCTGCTGAGCCTGGGAAAAGGCTCTATTCAGCTCTAAAATGCTGTGACTACCACAGTCAAGCAGTGACCAGAGAAAGGGGTCATGTATTGTGCATGTGTGACCCCTTCTTTTCAACAGGCATTGGCTGTGTGGTGAGGATACTACAAGTTATATTGAGTACCATACTTAACCCCACCTCCTAGCCAATGGGGCATAAACAGTATTTAAATGGATAGAAATTATTCAAAATAAAAGTAGCTACAATTAATGTTCATAGTATTTGGGCCATGGAGAGTGTTATTTCAATACTGTCAGAGTTGTGCTTCAAGAGTAATTGAATGATAAAGTATTCCCCTCCCACCCCTTTTACTGATGTAACACTGCTCACCTCAGAGCAGCAAGACTGTCCTGATGGATCGTAGAGAGGGATAATCTTCAGTGAGCATAAGGAAAAACCTGTCAAGGGGGGCAGTAAAAAGAATATCCCTTGCTGTGATCTGTCTGGTCCCAGGACCAGATTCCACATCTGAGGGGAGGTGGCTTACACTAGGTAAAAGGGTTGGGAGGGGGATACTTAAATAACACTCTTCATGGCCCAAATACTATGAAGATTAATTGGATCTGCTTTTATTTTGAAATATTGCTATCCCTTTAAACAGGGATTTGCTGCAAATAAGCAAATTCTTGTTTATTTTTTTCAAAGTGGCCTGGGCAACAGCAGAACTGGGTGTATGTGATTTTTTATAATTGTAGTGGTGGCAAAAGTAGCAGTAGGTTTTTAGGGCTTTTATTTTATTTGTTTAGGTATCTAGCAAAAGACACACTACCTCGGGGTGGTTGGGGTCCTTTCAAGGTTTTGTTTTTCATTAATAAGGGGGCCCTGGGATGATTTCATTTTTGAGGGGTCATATTCATACACTTTAAAGGGATAGTATTACTTCAAAATTACTATTCCTCATATTGTAGCCCTTAATAAACTGAGTTAAATGACACCAGCGGCGTCTCTCAAACCTTTATGGTTTAAGAGATAGCCGCTTTCAAAGTTTCCTCTCCCCTGCTGTCAGCATTCTGCTGCCAGCAGGAGAATCCAGACTCTGAATAAAGAGGAGGCTCTTCAGCAGAGCCGATATCTCGTTATGGAAGGAAAAATGATTAATTGAAACAGTCTTCTACGTGTGCTTGGTAACCAAGCACATGTAGAAGACTGTTTCAATTAATCACTTTTCCTTCCATAATGAGATATCGGCTCTGTTTAAGAGCCTTCACCTGTCCCGGGACCGGATTCCCCTGCTGGCAGCAGGACGCTAACAGCAGGGGAGAGGAAACTTTGAAAGCGGCTATCTCTTAAACCATAAAGGCTTGAGAGATGCCACTGGTGTCATTTAACTCAGTTTATTAAGGGCTACACTATGAGGGATAGTAATTTTGAAGTAATACTATCCCTTTAAAAATAATATGGATAGACTGAACACAGCATTATTCTTTACACACTCTCCATCCTGATATCATCAGGATGGAGAGTTGGGATGATAGTTATCTCCCTATTTCCTTACAATGGTCACTTTGATAAATCCCTCCATTGCCATTGTGGTCAACCCAACGAAAGAGTGGTTAGTCATGTTTTTGAATAAGCATTGGGGTTGGCTGACAGTGGCAGGGTGGTGGTATTTTTTTAAAACATGATAGTTAACCCTTCCTTTGAAGGAGGAGGGAGATCTCTGCAATCCGGCACCAGAGAGCACATCCATTTGTGTAGTTGGGGGTATGTGGGATGACAAGTTTCTTTTTATGGAGGTTAACCCATACCTTGGTGGTACAGCAAGACTGCTGATAGATGGCAACAGAGGGGTTAACTGTAGTTGTAGGGATGTGGCAAAGGTACTCAGGGATATGGAGGATCAGGCAGAGGACTAGTCAGGCTGTTTGTTCCATGCATTAGCCCCGAACCAGCCCAAGGGCAGCAGCCTATATCCAGCCTCTCCCCTTAGGCTTCCTGAACCTTGCTTTATGGTTGTTTTGGAACATTTTTTAAAGATACAAAAGGATTCCAAAGGGGACTTAATTTGCAAAAAAAATTCTGTAATTTGTCATTCCAATTCTGACCACCTTTTCAGATAGTAATAGGACTCACCAGCTGGAAATATCTGCCGAGGCTAAAAAAAGCTATTTGGTAAATATTTCATGGGATCCAATCCAAAGTTATCACCTGCAATGGAATCCATCTCAAAATCACATGCAATTTAGGACTTAACCAGTGGGGAACCACTAGAGGAGGGATGGGTACACCATAGATAAAGAAGCAAGAAAGGAATTAACAATTGATCCAATGACTTATGGGTGTTATGATGGTCTGTACTTAAGTACATAAATACTTATGTAAGATATCACTGGCCAGGTATAACAGATTTTAGATGGGGGAAGATAGAAGCACCACTTTCTGTATGTACTAGTAGATCAAGAGGTTGATTTAATAAGGCAAACTGCAGCAAACCAGTGCAAACCGATTGCACAGTATAGAACATACAGTAACGTCCATTCACGTAACCCTTTCAGTGCCAGAGTGGCACGCAACACATTGATTTGCAATGCATTGCATACCCCTCTGGCGCTCAAAGGGTTAAGAGAGGATTTTGTTTTTGTCATATAGATTTTATTGGGGCAGTTTTAAGCAGACCAGTGTGTGTGTGTGTGTGTGTTAAACAGTAAGTGTATAGTACATTAATATAAATATGTTAGGACTTTAACCTTTTGGTTGCTAAAGACGTATCCAACCCATTCCAATGAAATACATTGGGAGGCCTCTCTAGTATTCATAGAGATAAATGTTTTATTTAACACCTTAATAACCAATGGGGTGTGCAAAGGAATGCGTTGCACGCCCCTCTGGTCCTTAAAGGGTTAAATTAAAGGGATTTGTTTCTTTGGTGTAATTGGTTTGCTCCAGAACTACCCAGTTCTTATTAAATCAGCCTCTAGGAGTGCACTCAAACCTATGAAGAGTTTTCATAGCTATGCTATGCTTCATCAAGGTTACCTTAACTTCTAGCTAGACTAGCACTGAGGTGGTAAACTAAAATTTGGTTGTGTGCCATTACTAAGTGATGATGTTGGGGAACTGAGCATTAATAGGTCTGAGGAATCATACCTCCCAAGTGTCCCTCTTTAGGAGGGACAGTCCCTCTTTTAGACCCAAATTCTTCTGTCTCTCTTTCCCACCCAGATGTCTCTTTTTTTAGGAAATCAGACTGTGTGGTGTGTATATAAGTGTATCACATTGCTCTACAGCAATAAAACTCATATTAATCTTCATTACATGGGTTTATAAATTAGTCTGTGTAAATAGAAAACCTTTGGTTTTGTTAGAAGTCATTTACTAGGTTACACAAGGAGATATCAATAGATCATGAAATAGCCTAAAAATTATTGGTAATGCCCCGCCCACCAGCCACACCCACAGCAACACCCCTTAAAACACGTGTCCCTTTTTGGCAATTTGAAATGTTGGGAGGTCTGGGGAGTGAGGGCTCCCAGTGCTTTTTACACTGGTGGTGACTTCCTCTTCCTCCTCTGTGTCACTGGTGCTCACTGCATCAATCAGTACTATGAGCCTTTAATAGCCCTATTTCGCTGTAAAATTTCCTATAAAAATTAATGTTTTCCCTCTCTCTCTGTCTCCCTCCTTCCTTACATTACGTCATGCTTTTTGGCACAAAAATGTTTATAGTATGTGAGCGGGAAGTTTCTCCCCACTGAAAGGCATAGGCGAAACATGGAACCATTTTCACAAAATATTTTTGTGTGTCATTGAAACAGAGAAAAATCTAATATTCTCGCTATGTGCGAAATTTCTTGAGAAAAATTGGAGAGTCACGTGGTTTTCACTAAATATCTCAGGAGAACAAAATGGGAGTTTTCGCCCATCCCTATTAGGGAGGCCTCCAGACTGAGACATCTCTACGATTCAGTGGTTTTTCAAATAAAAACCTATAGGAATTTTTATTTGCAGTTCTGTTCAAGAATTACCCCTCTGTACCTGATGCATGTTTGCCTTGTATTAAAGGAGCACTAAAGGCCAGTAAAGTAAAATGTATATATATATATATATATATATATATATATAATATACAGCATATTACAGGGCTACTATGTAGAACAATGGTAGTAATTTTGCTCAAAGATGCTTGATTTAAAAGTGATTATATCCCAAACCGGTTTTGTTTGTTTGTTTGTTTTAATTAAACCTCTATTAGCAACAGCACATGGTATCCAGAAAGCAATTATTTCTTTGTTGTATTTCTTATGCATGATATGGGCGATCCTTATTGTTTGGGCTGTAATAATTGTTTGGATGAAGCATCTTCAAGCAGTGATACTACATATGTTTTACTGCACCTTTAAGTCTGACATGTCCTAACACGTATGGCTGAGAGACAGATTCAAGAAAGGTTTGGGAGAAAACAGGAAGACAGAGAATTAGAAAGACATAACCATTCACTATTTCTGTAGACTTTCTCATTATAGAAAAATTTTTTCCACTAACATTAAGATAATGTTCTTCTTACATACCACATACACATATAAGCAGCTACAATGGAGCTGTCAAACTGATCTTTAAAATGAACTTACAATCTTCTGAAATTTCTTGATATAATTGTCAAATTTTTTATTCATTTCCAGAAACTGAATTTTCATATGAGATGCAAGGTTCCCGAGGAAGTTCTGTGGAGGCAAAAAAGGAAATTTGTGTTATTCGTTTAGTAATGTTATTAATTTAACTTTGTATAAGCCTATGAATGCCGAATCACTCAAAATGTTATTCCACAAACAAAATAATAAAATAAATAATTCACTCCTGATGAAGAATTTAAAGGGCAATTAACCTGAAAAATATGTTACATTTCAGTTGTTTACTAGTCAGTTACCACTCTTCAATATACAGAATCAATCCTGGGTATCTTCTTCCCAGAGCTTGAGATGTGAACTCCAGAAAGATAGCTAGCCAATCATTTTTAGCTACTGAGGGACTGCAAACTCCTTCACAGCCAATAGAAATGAAACTGCCACTGGCAGCTTCAGCTCTTGCAGGAGGAGGGACGAAAAGGTTTATCTTGATTTGTACAATTAGAGATCTGAGTTTATGATGCTGCTATTTCCAGAGGTGGGAGTAATGGAAATCCACCACCAAAATACTGAAATTAACATGCTGTTATATTTTCACTATAATTGCCATTTTATACATGAATTATAAGGCTATTATAAGGGATTAATGTTTTTTATCGAGCACAAAGTAACAAAATACATACCATACTTCTGTTGACTTTAAGGGGTTAATCCCTTAATAGTCAATAGTCCTTTAGAGATAAGAGTTTTGTGTGTAAATATACTTCCAAACATGTATTTAAGCTTTTCTGTATGATTTCATGTCGTATAATGGTGTGAATATTTTTTGCTCTCTGCTGTATTATTGCAACCTTAAAGGGATAGTAATACTTCGTTTTATCTTTATTTTATTTTGTAGGCATTAAAAAAACATGAAGAACGATGTAAGTCTTATCTCTCAAACCTTTATGGTTTGAGAGACATTCACAAGCAAAGTTTCCCCTCCCGCCCCTTTTACCTAGTGTAAGCCATCTCTTCTCAGATGTGGAATTCAGTCCATAGACCAGACAGATAACAGAAGGGGACAATCTTTTTCCTATGTGAACAATGAAAGCCCTGCCCCCCTTGACACATTTTTCAGGTTTTTCCCTTATCTTAATTGAAGATTGTCCCTCTCTGCAGTCTACCTGGGCACCTCTCTTCTGATCTGGCTGAGCAGTGTTATATCAGTAAAAGGGGCAGGAGGGGGATACTTTGTCATTGAATTACTCTTGAACTACAACTCTGACAAAATTGAAATAACACTCTCCAAAGTCCAAATACTATGATGGTTAATTAGAGCTGCTTTTATTATGAAATATTACTATCCCTTTAAGTGCCATACTTACAGAAACAGAGTGGCGTAATGACGCTGCAAACCAAATGCACCTTGAATGTCAAAGCAATGCACAGGGGACTGTTCCAACATTCAACATGATAACACATCATTGAAATCCATCTGGGTTTGTGTATTTCCCTATGGTGCAGTTGGATTAGCCAAGAATTGCTGCACTCTTGCCTTTGTACATATGAACCTTATTGTACAAAGTTTTTGTTCATACCATACTAATATGTCCAACTAGAGAGGCATTGTGGCATGAATGTACTCAGTACATTTCTAAACATAAACTTAAAATCTATGTTTTGCAAAGAATAGCAAAGGGTTAACACAGACAATATAGTGAACATACAAAAAAACAAAAAAAAAAACAGGTGCATACATTTTTCAGACAATGGAGCAGTAGTTTCCTACAAGTACAAATGCATTATTTTGTTTGCCTTGTGTAGGTGTCAAACAGATTAAACATTCCCAGCTAAATGTCATGATTTTAACCCTTTGAATGGCAGAGAGGTAGCCAAAGCATTGCATTATAATGTGTTGTTTACCACTCTGACACTCAAAGGGTTAAAACGTTTGGGAACCACTGATAAGGTAACCTGATGTTCTTTAGCTGTTGCCATTCTCAAGCCTGGATTTCCCTTTAAATAAAGTATGCAACCTCCTTGGGAACCAAAGTGTGTGAGATGCCTCAGTCTAGCTAGCTGTGTTTACATGCTATTGTGGGTATGGCACACCAACTTCTCCTTCACAGGGCATTTGCTATATTGATCACTTTATATATTGTTGTAATGTCCAGTTTATATTCTAATGTGGCAAGTTAATATACCACTGTTCAGGCCAGTTAATTTAAAGTAGAACTATATTCTAACAATAGCCTCACTATAGAAATCCTAATGGCCTCTATGAATTTTCCCTTGATTCTTGGTTCTAAAGGACTTCAAAATCTGCTCACTGCACATGATCATCTTAACCCTTTAAGGACCAAAGGGCTGTGTAAAGTATTGCTTTGCAATGCATTTCACACACCCCTGGTTCTTAAAACATTAAGTAGGCTCACTGCAGTCTGCTTGCTTCAGATTAAAACAACTGCCAGCAGCTGTCATGTGCTCCTTCATGGACATGATGTCCAGGACTAAATGAAGTTGCTACTTATTGAACAAAAGTACAAGGGCAAAGTTCATAGGGGCCATTGGGAGTTTGGGGCTATAGTAAGACAACAGGGATGTATCATTATGAGCTGTAATTTCTCCTTTAAGAGATTTCTCTAAGTGAATCTGATTTGCTGTCAAGAGGTTTGCCTGGAAAACGTTGATTGGTTGAGGATGAGGCAGGGGTCTCAACCAACCACTGCTGCCACTTTTTAAATAAAAAAAACTGTCACCCTCTGGCTTAGGAGGAGGAGCCAACTGCTTACAAAACAAAAAAGAAAAATCAGACCTTGTAGTGGGGCAACAGGACTCCTCTTGATGCCCCCAGCGGCTAATCTCTCAGCTGATTTGACTAGGACATCAACATCTCCTCTGCTTCCATTCTGCTCAGAGTACCCAGGTAGGAGTGGGCAGATCGAGAAACCCTCTCTCCTGTCAAATAGGGTAAGCCTCCTTCATTGACATGTAAGGGTTTCCTGATCTCTCCGACTCCTACCAGGTACATGGGTTAGTATGGAAGCAGGGGAGCTCTCTTGCGCCCGTGTCACCACTATTGATCACTCAGACGATCGGTAGCTGGGAGGCATCAGGAGGGGTCCTGATCCCCCACCACGATGTCTGACTCTTAATACAATTTAAAAAAAAAACAAGTTTTGCCACATGGGCAAATCCATACCGCACACCTGCTAGTTATAGAATAAATGTATTTTCTGTGCTTGGCAACAGTGAATTGGGATGGCGTGGGTCATGATTGAAATGTGTGTGGGTGCCTGAGTTATCAAACTGGCCATGCTACAGCGTTCATCATCCTACCATTGGCAAGCTGAGGATGATGGGATTTGAAGTCTGACAACAGACTGACATCTGAAGGATTCACACCCTTGCTATTAGACTGTTTTCATTATTAAAAGCTTTACCCAGCAAGACCACAATGTCAGCTAGGGTCTCTTTTTGTTTGGATACTCAAAGGAACTCGGTACTGGCACATTTTTTTATAAACCAATGCAATGCACCCCCCTCTGGTCCATAAAGTGTTAAAATGTTATATAGTGGCGGCATCTTTTTTTTTCAGGAAAACAGCTCTGATGTTGGCCATCTATAATATCCCATAAAAACATTGCACCTGAAACTATTATATCTACAAAGCACCGTTTAACACATCACCTCAGCTTTAGTAATGGTATTCCCACAGCCTTGGTAAGATAGATGCAGGCTCTGATTTGATGTAGACAGAACAAAGTGTCCTAATTTGTCTTGAACACCGTTAACATTCAAGTAGGAATTCACTGCAGCTAAATGTTTGGTATCCGTACACGCGCTGAGCTCCACTCCTTTTTCGCTGGAACTTCCTAAGATAGATACAACAAACAGAACATTTTGTGCAGAAACAGAATCTCGTCAAACATGATACCATATCAATTAAACAGATATCCATATACACTCGCTGTACTAAAATAATCTGCAAAATAATCAAACTGTTCCAGCTCTGCACTTTGGTCCATTGCCAATACATGATTGTTATTTCCTATGAAGTACAAAATGAAGCAAGTCACACTTTGTAATTTCTGATGGGTTCTCACTATGTTTTTTTAACTCTATATAACTTGCCGTGTTTGAATTTCAGAATGAGGAACTATTATGGATCATTTAGCATTCCATTACCAATTACGTTAATCTCATGTAATACCCCATTAACTGGTTTTGTTTTACAATAGAACATTAGGTTTGCCCTAAAACATTTGAACCACATATCTGTAAACAGAGACAATGAAAGTGCTTTCATTAGAGGAAGTAGTTATAGATTAAACTGAAATAGAAACATAAGACATTCATGCTGATTTAAAAAGATTAAAATATGTAATTACTTCTTTTGCTGAGAGATGGTCCAGCAGGCTACATATTTACTTTGTTAATCTCTTTGGAAACAAATAGGAGACACAATGGTGGTCAAATTGTGGACTTTTAGTTGTTGTTGGACTATAATCTCCATGCTCCTCAACTAGCCAACAGCCAGCTGAGAATGATGAGAGTAGTACATTAGTTCAACTAGAACTGAAAGGCTGCAGGTTGCACACCCATTGTCTAAGAAAATCAATATTAAATTCCCATTCTTCGCTTTTGTCCTTCAGCTCACCTTGACCATGTTGTGCAATGTTAACCTGTAAACATTTCTTTCCACTGGAAGCATTCAGAATCCATTTTTCATCCTTGATAAGACTCCCCTGGAGCAGAATATTATGGTTGGCTGAAGAAAACACATATCTTCCCATAACACCCATCTGAACGTCCTCAGAAGCTTTAACCTACAGAAAAAGTTGATACAAATTAATTTTCCTAAATAGGAGTTATAAAATTGTGGCCTTTTTTTTATAGAAATCAAAAAGTAACATGACTACTTTCACATAAAGGTGAAGTGGGAGCTTACAGCATGTGATTTGTCCTGTTTTGTACGTCAGTAGGTCTTTTTCATATGCACATTTATTTCACCAGAATTTCTCCAAGTTTATGTTAAACATAAGGCCATATGCAGAATGCAAAAAGGCAAGCAATTCTGGAGCAGACCAACTGCACCATAGGGGACAAATGCAAAATCCCATGGCATCTCTATAGCATTCTATGAGGATGAAAGACCCATTTAAAGCTATTTGATTTTTTTGCAATTTGTCCCCATGGAGCAATATGTATGCTCTGACTTTACCACACTCTGCTAGTCTCATCTAATTGTGTAATTCTCTGCTGGTTTCATGTAATGGTGCAAAGATCTATTGGTCTCTCTCTAAGGTTAATGATGCTTATGAACTCTATGTCCTGTCTTATGTGGTTCCAACCAAAGATATTTTTTCAGGTGTACACTACACAATGCATACTCAATAATACATTAAATACCATTCTAGCACTCAAGGGGTAAAAGCCCTCTTTAAATTAGTGAAAATGTTTCTTTGTCCCCTATGAGGCAGTCGCTTTGCTCCAGAATTACACATCTTGATGAATAAGGCTCACAGTGTTTGATATCATAGGAATGTAATAAAAGTATGAGCACCTTATTTTTCAAGCAACTCAAGAAAATATCAATGGCACTTTAGCAGAGGAAATTAAATTTCCCATTCATTTAAAGTGAGATATTAACCCCTTGAATGCTAGAAGTGTCTCCAACACATTGAGAAGCAATGCACTGGAGACCTTTGGTATTTGTGGCATTTTCATTTCAGTTCTTTTGTGCAGTTTGTATTGAGCTTGATGAATAAGTCCCTCAATTGACCTTGCTGGTGGATCAATTGTATTTGCATATCATTGCCTGCATTAAAATAATTTGAAGTTATATAACTGCATAGCTGATGGGGCCAAAAAAGACTAGAATCAATTTAGTTCAACCTTTTCTAGATCACCTTTGTTGCTCTGGAGGAAGGCAAACAATACAGTATTTAAGCCATTTCCAATTAGGTTAAAAAAATTGCCTTTCTGGCTCTAAAATGGTAATCACATTTCACCGTGGATCAACATTAACAACTGAAAGCAATTTCCTAACTCTGTTTCATTTTATGCTAAAGAATTAAAACAAAAAAACATTCTTAACCCCTTAATGACTGGTTTGGGGAAGTGGATTCCCTTTAAAGGGATAGTCATGTTTCACAAAAACAGCAGCTCCAATTAATGTTCATAGTATTTGAGCTATAGAGAGTGTTATTTCAATACTGTCAGAGTTGTAGTTCAAGATTAATTGAATAATAAAGTTTCCCCCTCCTGCCCCTTTTACCTAGTGTAAGCCACCTCCCCTCAGATGTGGAATCCATTCCATAGACCAGACAGCTCACAGCAAGGAACAATGTTCTTACTGTGAGAACAATGAAAACCCTGCCCCCTTGACAGGTTTTTCAGCTTTTTCCCTTATCTTAATTGAAGATTGTCCCTCTCTACAATCTACCTGCTGCTCTGAGCTGAGCAGTGTTATATCAGTAAAAGGGGCGGGAGGGGGATACTTAATCATTCAATTACTCTTGAACTAGAACTCTGATAGAATTGAAATAACAAAGTCCAAGGCCCAAATACTATGATGATTAATTGGAGCTGCTTTTATTATGAAATATTACTATCCCTTTAAGACCAGCTTTGATCTCATTCTGTGAAACAGCACACATGACTGATAACGTGTGCCGGTTCACCGAACAGAAGTCTGACAGTGACCATGTGCGAGCACGTCACCGGACATTAAGGGGTTAAACATATCTGCAGTGTGTGCCAAAACAGCCTTCAGAACAAGAATTTCATAGTCTTACTGTTGTTATACAATAATATCCTCTTGCTGTAGTAAAATGCTATTTTACTGTTTTTATTTCAGTGTTCTCAATAAAGAGTTCCCAAATAGTTCTTTGTACTGGCCTTGGATATATTTGTGCATTGTAATCCCCCATATACATATCTTTCTCATGCAAATAAACCCAATTTTGCAGCATTTTTCATACTTGGGGCTGGATTCAAATGCAGGAGATAAATGTTACCTCCCGTTTTAGCAAAAATGTTCCTATTGAAGTCTATGGGGATACCTGGAGATAAAAGCAAAGATAAAATTAGCACCTGCATTTGAATCCAGGCCCTAAATTATATTTCCTCTCTCTACTTTGAATCACATCTTGGTACTATTTCTAGTTAGTTAATATAATTAAAGGGATAGTAATACTTAAATATTACTATCCCCCATCTTGAAGCCCTTCAAAAACTGAGTAAAATGAGCCCAGTGGCATCTCTCAAACCTTTATGGTTTGAGAGATATCTGCTTTCAAAGTTCCCTCTTTTTGCCTTTCCCCTGACATCAGCATTCTAGCTGAGAGCAGGGGAATCCTCTCCTGGGATCAGCCGGCGGCCTTGCAGCAGTGCTCAGATTGCGGTAATAGAAAAAAGAAATCCTTCAATAAAAAGGTCTTCTACGTGTGCTTGGTTTGCAGAGCCTCCGCCGGTCCCAGGACTGGATTCCCCTGCTGTCAGCTAGAATACTGACGTCAGAGGAGAGGGAATTTTGAAAGCGGATATCTCTCAAACCATAAAGGTTTGAGAGATGCCGCTGGGCTCATTTTACTCAGTTTTTTGAAGGGCTACAACATGGGGGATAGTAATTTTTAAGTATTACTATCCCTTAAATGTCATTGATATCATCTAGTTCATTAATATAAGAACTGATACCTAAGCCTGTACCTGTATTCTATTCATCTATTCCTCTATTCATCTATACTCCTTTTTATACATGATTGTATTTTACTGGCTCTTGCAGCAGCTGACTGACATCACACAATATTGTGATGTCTGTGCCTACCGTTACTCACAAATCCTTCTATAATAACGACTCCCCAAGTAATATCCCATTTAGTGTATATGTAGCTTTGTTTTTTTCTTCAATCCAAATGTATAAAGTTATTTATATGCTTTCAACCTTGTTTGCCAAATACTCATCCATTTCTCAAATGTATCAAAAGATTTTGAAATGCTGACTTTAATATACTCTTCAAAGCATTGGGTCCAGGACTGAACCCTAAGGTACTCTACTTATACACTGACATGAAA
Source organism: Rhinophrynus dorsalis (assembly GCA_037306005.1). Lineage (NCBI taxonomy): Eukaryota > Metazoa > Chordata > Amphibia > Anura > Rhinophrynidae > Rhinophrynus > Rhinophrynus dorsalis. The sequence goes on from CM074725.1 coordinate 75,997,848, forward strand.
ATGTTCAATTTACAATTCCCTTTGCAGTTTATTATTTAACTGGTTTTCTATTGATGCATAGATCTCTCCTTCCTAGTCAGTTCCACTTCACTTATAAAGTAACACCTCACCTCATTTACCCATCTAGTATATCCCCTATAGTAGTTTAGATGGAGTGTAAAGCATGCAAAGGAAGAAGGTGGAGTTTTTTTTAAACCCATGCTATTTTACTATTGACTGAAGAAAATGGGAGAAGTTGAGTGTGTGTGAATGTGTGTGAATGTGTGTGTGGGGGGAGGGGGGATTTCAGGATTGGGGAACCTAGTCCTGAAAACTGGACATTGCTATTATTTGGATTCTGTAAATGACATCCACAAAGAATTAGAATCTGTAAAAATCTACATTTGCATATTACTGATTGTAGCATATTTACTCATTTCACACTATTTGGTAACTACATCTGCACTGGAATGCAACATCGTTTTTTAATGCTATAGATCAGAGATTCCCAAAACTATTCTCAAGTACCACTAACAAGTTACATCTTTAGGATTTGCCTGCTTATGCATAAGTGAGTTAATTAAAACGACAGAGCCTCTGATTAGAATGTCCCTGCCTCAGTACAAGTGAGTAAATCAGATGTTCAGTCATGTTAATTAATTCACCTGTACTCAAGCGCACCCTCTGCTATAGACAAGTAATTAACAGCTGGCTTCACTCTAAGTCCTCAAATTAGACTACACATTTGATTCATCCATTGGGGAGGAACTGCATTAACACTTTCCTTTTAACTATGAGGCAGGTATGTTGTAGGTATGTTGAAGGAAAATGTCAGTCGGTGATTTAGTTTACTTACATTCAAACTGAATGAATAATTCTGTGTCTCTCCTATTCCATCATCATTTAAGGCCAATGCAAACAATGTATCATCCTTTTCATATGGGGAGAAATTAATTCTTGCTTCAGAGAACAAAAGTTCTTCTTTGTTGAGATGGTGTTTTCCAGAAATAACAACTGGCTAAAAATAAGCCAAAATAAATTATTTGTCATGACATTAAAAAGGCATTTGTGGGAAATTAAACATTGCAAACCATCTACACTTACATGTGGAAGGTCACAGAATTCCAGTTTCAGGATGTGGTTCATTGTATCCAAATAATTTGTGTCTATTTTAGTTAGAATATGTTGCTTGCTGCAACCCACTAGAAAGATATTTTCCAATGTGGCTTCTAGCTGAAGCATGTCAGGATTCAGGCCGTTGTTTTTCTACAATATTTTTGAAGAGAGAAAAATATAGTCAGTGAAAAAAAATGCCCTTTTTGATTAAAATTATGAATGAATGAATGCAGTTTTACCAGTTATGTTATTTTAATCCCTTACAAGCTAGACAGGTCTCCAATGTATTGTTTCACAATAATACAGACTGGTATTAGTCACTAGTGCCAGTGGCTGCACTTTATGCTATGTACTATATAGTAGGAGCACTAAATGCATACTGGTAGACAATCCCTGTCTTCATTAAGACTTTAATGCCAGTAAGCGTCATACACCAGCCCCATATCATTTCCCATAAGGCAATTCTTGAAAGTTTCTTCACTGTCTTTATTTTTTTTACATTAATTATACAAGGTGTAGATGAAAATAAGACTACATAATACACTTAGACTGCCCCATTTTCCTCCCCTTGGTGCAAGTCCCCTTTTAAAGGGATAGTAATACTTCGTTTTATCTTTATTTTATTTTGTAGGCATTAAAAAAACGATATAAGTCTTATCTCTCAAACCTTTATGATTTGAGAGATATTCACAAGCAAAGTTTCCCCCTCCCACCCCATTTACCTAGTATAAACCATCTCTTCTCAAATGTGGAATGCAGACCATAGACCAGACAGATAACAGAAGGGGACAATATTTTTCCTATGATAACAATGAAAGCCCTGCCTCCCTTGACAAGTTTTTCAGATTTTTTCCCTTTATCTTAATTGAAGATTGTCCCTCTCTGCAATCTACCTGGGCACCTCCCTTCTGATCTGGCTGAGCAGTGTTACATCAGTAAAAGGGGTGGGAGGGGGATACTTTGTCATTGAATTACTCTTGAACTACAACTCTGACAGAATTGAAATAACACTCTCCAAAGTCCAAATACTATGATGATTAATTAGAGCTGCTTTTATTATGAAACATTACTATCCCTTTAAATCAAAGGAGTTTTCATTTGTCTCCTATGGTGTAGTTGGCTTGATGTAGAATTGCTCCAGTTTGACTCAGTACATCAGCCTCAGTCTACCTTATATACAAAAGAAAACATGGGGTAAACAATAACCATTTGTGACATGTAGCTATCCCTAAACATGCTCACAAGCCTGCTTCCCGTAGCACTCTGACAGGTCTCATGTTTCCAGTTTATATTAGGGTAGTTAAAATCTCTCATAATTATAGTATGCCCAAAATGTGCAGCTTTCTTCATCTGCAATATCGCATAACATAGAGGGTTATGTACGTTAGTATTGGGATGAATATTTAGTTGGGGCTTGTTGATCCAGGGAGGAATCTGATTGCCATTTGGAATCAAGAAGGAATTTTTTTCCCCCCATTCAAGGCAGAATTTTAAATTGCCAATTGAGGGTTTTTTTTTTTTGCCTTCTTTTGGATCAACGATGGTAAACAGGAATAGGAAAAGGTTGAACTAGATGGACGCACGTCTTTTTTCAACCTAAATTACTATGTTACTATGTTACTATGTTAATAACAGTTGGGCCTCAACATTCTCATCAATATTTGGTGGTTTGTAGATATACCTACCAACACTTGTTTTTACCTAATATATCAGTTATCCTCAATTTCTACCCACAAGGACCCCACATTATGGCCAGTTTCCTAACAAATATCACCCCTTAAAAATGTATTTATATCTGGTTTCAAATATAAGCAGACACCTCCCCCTTTTCTATTAATCCCATCTCTTCTAAACAAGGAATAGTCCTCTATATTTACCGCCCAATCATGAGTACCATCCCAACATGTTTCAGTTAAACCAATTATGTCCAAACTCTCATTAACCACCAGCAATTCTGGTAGTTAATGAACACGTGATGCACACCAAAGCCTTATACAGTTATTTTTGCAAGGATTTCTTTGCCAGAGTTGTACAAACAGGTGGCTGGTGTCTTGGGTCTGGATTAGAACTGTCACACTTGCTCTTTGATGAAGGTAGCAGAGAACTCAGTGGCACAAGCAGAAATGGGTGCAACAGAGTAAAGATAAAGGAACTGCAAAATCAACAAACACCAAAGAAGGCTCACAGGAAACTAAAAGTGTACGATCAAAATCAGCTGCCAAAATCTTGGTCAGGACATAGCAGAAATCAGGGCAAGTGGCAAACAAGCAAAGTCGGGAACATGCCAAGAACAAACACTGGAAACTGTAAACAAACAAGGATTCTACTCAGTGTAAACACTGCATGTACAGAACAGTAATGTTAGTGAATCTGTTTGATATACACCTCAGGGTGTGTCCAGCAAAATAATCAGAGGCAAGAAGGATCCCAGAACAGGAATAGGCAGAGCTGGTGTGTCCTGATAACTGCATTTAACAGAAGAACAGGATATCTGGGAGCAGGTTCTCACACTCTGACCTTACAGGTGATCACCTTAGCTGTAATCCCTTCCATTTTTGAGGAACTCTACTCTCTTATGTATCCCTACATCTGTCCTGCTGATTTTACAGCTTTCTATTCACCTCTTGTTTATTCAGACAATCCATCTTCAAGGGATAGTAATGTTTCACAAAAACAGCTGCTCCAATTAATCTTCATAGTATTTGAGTTGTATAGAGTGTTATTTCAATACTGTCAGCATTGTAGTTCAAGAGTAATGAATGATAAAGTATCCCCTTCCTGCCCCTTTTACCTAGTGTAAGCCACCTCCCCTTAGATGTGGAATCTGGTCTTGAGACCAGACAGCTCACAGAAAGGGACAATCTTCTTACTGTGAGCATAATGAAAACCCTGCCCCTCTTGACAGGATTTTCCCTTATGCTAATTGAAGACTGTCCCTCTGTGAGATCCATATGGACAGTCTTGCTGCTCCGAGGTCAACAGTGTTACATCAGTAAAAGGGGCGGGAGGGGGATACTTTATCATTCAATTACTCTTGAACTACAACTGTTGACAGTATTGAAACAACACTCTCCAAGGCCCAAATACTATGAAGATTAATTGGAGCTGCTTTTACTGTAAAACACTGCCATCCCTTTCAAATCCTTTGTAATAATGATTTCTCTTCACTGATGTAATTCAATTTTCATTTGTTTTTGACATTCAACACCTACACATATTTTCAGAGCCACCTTAGTTATATTAATATTTTGTGTTTTGTAAGGGTTTTAAACTCACATTTAGCACCACCCATTCATTTTCATTGAATCAACTGAGTTACAATGCATTTCAGGTTTTATTTCAGGCTTTCTTTTAGTATATTATATTAGGTATTTATAGAAATAGATATGCACTAGTCTACACATGGAACATCGAGGGTACATTCAGTGGTAGTATTTATTTTATTATAGGTATAGGTAATAGTCATTAACAGGGAGATTTCAGGGGATTAAATAACATTTTCATTAGAGATATAGAAATAGGTATATGTGGATATACATATTTAACATAATTTTTTTCTCAGTACTGTTTTTGACCATTGAATCATGTTCGTTAGATTTTGATAAATGGAGGCACACATTGTGATGAATGCTCTTATCTTGGAGATTCCGCTTTGTTGGTACCAACAAATTAATAGGGATGTTTTAGGGGACTAGATATTTTAATAGTATATTATTTCTATTTCTATTAGAGATATAGACATAGGTGCATGTGGATATACATATTTAACAGCGTTTATTTCTTAGTATGGTTTTTGACATGTTTGTTGAGGCATGGAGGGATGAAGAACAATAGCTCCCCGGTTCACGGCCCTCTGTTTGATGGCTCGGGATGTCTCATTTCCCTCTGACTGCATTGCTGTGGGTAGAAGGATATCCCGGCAGATGCAGTTGGATAGTATGGTAATTTACCTGTCTGGGTTCTAGTCGGTATATGGTTATGCTGACTGGTGGGGACGAGGGACGTTTTTGAGTTTAATGATGGGAGGATTGTGATCTGTAGGTTGGTGTGGGGCCCCGAGTCCCGATGAGTGGAGTGCCCATGGAGCTGAGGGATTACCAAGATGGATCGCTTTGTATTTATGTTAATAGGTGGATTTGATATGTTAGAAGGTGGTAGTTCGTTGCTTACTGTATTAGCGAATTATTGCTAATTGTCATGTTACAATGTATTTTGATTTTGAAAATGTTATAATGTGTTTTATATATGTATATACATTGTAGTTAGATATTGGATTAGTGCGTGAGACCCATTGTAGATAGATTGTGGTAATGGATCCAGCACTGAAGCGGCCAGCTGCTGCCGCACGGTACTATATGGGTTAAATGCTGATTTTAGCAATCTATGGGAGTGTCTTAATGTGATCGCGTTTGGCAGCTAGACCAATGAGCCAGACGGTGGTAAGTTTAAATAGCCGCTCGTACCAGCATTCCGGTTTCATGTATAGCCTACATTACTGAAGAAGCAGCGTTGTATCGCTGCAAAACGCATTTTTTAGTGGGTTGTTGCCTAATAAATTGATACCTTGTTATTAATTGCTGGAGCTGCTACATTTTTTAAGCAAATTATGACAGTGGATCCTACTGGAGTTTGACGGGAGAACCTCCGGAAAGTCAAGACTGTACGCATACCGAACAAGGGCGGTAAGATACCCCTGCATGCCCAATTAGCTGTGCTTATGCATATGTGTTTGCACAGCCATATTTAAATGTGAGTGCAATTCCTCTTATACTTATTTGTATATTGTTTATTGGATTTAAGCACTATTTGCGCCCCTTGTCTGTTTTGTTTTTTGGGTCCAATGCATTTAGCATTATTATTTATCAATGAGTTTAAACAATATAATTATGTAGCAGAAGTGAAAGAAAGACAGAGAGCTATATGGCACATGTTGTAACAGCAGAACTGAGGAAGTGGAAGAGGAGGGATTTACACAGCTGCCACCATCTAAGAACGTTGAGATTAGTGCTATGTACATAGATGAATGATTGTCAGATAAAAGTGGTAATATTAGACTCATACAGGATATTGCATATAATTTGTCTAACACACCTTCCTATTCATCATCATTATATATTCATCGCCACCATCTGTTAAATTAAACCTTTTATTTTTTTAATGATATTTATGTGGTTGAATTATGTTAATTATAGTTTGCCATGTGCATTTATGTTATTTGTGGATGAGTACAGACAGCATACAGAGTACTATTCAGTAGACCCCCACATACATAAATTCTATTCAAAAATATATAAAACTTTGTTTTGGAGGAGGGACTGAGAGAACCTTCAGTTTAATGTATCATATTTGTTTGTCTTGCTTATCCCATTTTAAATTACACTATAAAGAGTAACATTGTTATGCATTTTGATTCATATAGCAATACAGACAAGTCACTCTCATGTGACATACACAGTCATCATGCATGCGTTTCCAAAAATGATTAACAGGTAACAGGTAAGCAACCACCAGGAACATTATATGTTACCTATTAGCAGGGCTGGTGCAAGGATTCTTGGCACCCTAGGCAAAACCTAATTTTGCCGCCCCTTGGCTCCACCTCTTGTGTCCTACACCTTTATGCCCCGCCCTGTATGTGATTAAAGGGGAACTTTCACCCCGCAATAACTTAACGTTCGCTTGTTGCTCACCTGGCGACTAGCTGCTTAGTAGCGCTAGTCGCCAGCAATATTACCCGGTTCTTCAGATATCGGCTTTTTGCCGATGGTGACAGGAGCAGGAAGCACGGACGTCTCTTCACAGTGACGTCCGTGCGCCTGCGCTGTCAGTCCCTTTTGCACCACACGGTGTTCCCCTGACCCTTGTTTGGCTTACATTGTCCCCTGGTGTTCGATCCTTGGCTTGTCTTAATACTCACGCCTGTTGTGACCTTGGCTGTGGCTGACTTCCTGATCCATGTATGAGTCTAGCTTGTCTGACTACCCGCTCCATGCTGACCTTTGCTGTGGCTGACTACCTGATCCGGTTCCTGACCGTGGCCTCTCTGACTGACGCTCTGTTTTTGCCTTGCTCCTGTCTGACTACAACTAGGCTGATTCAGGGCACGCTCCTTTACCTAGTAGCTCAGCCACCAGCTGGTCACTTGCAGGTTGCCTCCACTTGGTGCCTTCCGTTTGCCTCCGGGCAGCTAGTGCAACTTAGTCTCGCTCCTGGGTCCTCACCTCTTTGCTTACCTGTTGCCTGGCTTAGCACTTGCGGTGCTCCCTAAGCTGTGTGCCTCCTAGTTGCCTTCGGTAAGGTAGAGTGCAGCTTGTCTCTCTCCTTGCCTCAGTAGTGTGCTCCTATCTGGCTGCATCTATCTAAGTACCTACTCTGCTGCCTCGAATGGTGCTACCAGTTACGCTATTGGTTTTGGTGCTCTGTGCCTCCTCTGGGTACGCTCCTGTACTAGTCTTATCATTCCTTCCTGTTGTGGTAGAGCCAAGTCTGGTTCTAAGACTCAGTACCATAGACCTACGGTGGTTCAGTGTCAGCTCCTGGGTAGTGGACTAGACACTCATGTCTATCTCCCCTCTGACTGAGGAAGTGTTCATTATTACTGCTAGTATTCTTATTATCTATTGCTCAATAAACTGGTTTAAATTCACTTGTACTGTTTCATGTGTTTCTTTACTGAGACCGTGACAGTCTGTGGTTGTGTATGTTTAAATTAATATGGGGTCTAAAGACCCTATATTATTTGCCTGGTGGCAAACTATTTATTAATTATTACTATGAGGTCTTTAGATACCATATTAATTGAATTCATATTCCTGTCGACACGCACAGAAATTAAATGAGGTAAGTTAAAAGAGCAATTGAGCGGTTTATTTACTAATATAGGGTCCGAGGACTCTATATTATTTGTTTAAATATCACTCACCTTTCAAGGAGAATAGAGGGACAGGACATAGGACCCTACTTTGGTGACTAATTAACTCCTTTGGTGACTAATTAATATGGGGTCAGTATCACTATCTCCATGGTGAGATGGAGGGGACTAATGTTACGCAGGAGCAGCGGACAACACCATAGTTATCCTAACATGATGCTGCTAGGGGCTAGTATTGACTGTATTTTTTTATATACGTATTCCCAAAAGTTCTAGAACCACCACAAGGTCTCTAAATCCATGACAACCATTAAATAAAGCAACATCCCAGAGACAATAGTAACAACTAGATATTGGATTACATTTGAGTTTGTGTCCTCTGGAATTTTCCATTTATTGTACATTCCCAAATACAGCTTCTATTGATTACACATATCAAAAGTTTCAATCCCAAATTAGCATCATTTTCTAGCTGATACGATGCCAGTTGAACATCTGGTTAATCACTGACAAAGCAAATTATAAAAAAAAAAAAAACACTCCTGAACAGAGAGCACTGAGACTGAATCCCTGAAGGGCCTGAAAATTGCAAACTCAGCAGAAACTTTATCACAATTTAGGAGGATCAGTACTGTGCTCTGTGCTATAATCAATGTGTGTCTGTGTGAGTTAAATATGTAATTACATCAAATGGGTGGCTACATATGGTCACGCTAATTAGCCCTTTCAGTGCCAGCGTGGTATCCAAGCTATTGCATTGCAATGTGTTGGATATCTTCCTGGCACTCAAAGGGTTAGTATTTGATGATTAGTGACCACCTTCTATAGCAAGTGTGTGTAATGCATTTTTTTTAAATGATCCTGACAGCCCATAAGGTCAGTACACTGACCTATGAGTGCCGGAGGGATAGGCAAAAGAGTTAAATATTTCACAGAACAGGTTGCTGTTTATTAATAATCAATATGGATTACCTTCTGGACATGCACTTTCATGCTGGCAATGAAATTCTGCTCCTGGTTAAGTTAAGCCACTTCAAGAACCTCAGGTTGTTGAAATTGTCAAAGTAACATGAGGCAAAGTGAGCCCATCCTGGTGTGAAGGATAAAGTTGATCTATAAAGTATTACCTGTGTAGGAGCAGTCTAGTATCATACACAAGGGGTTTTAGGTGCTAGGTTTTATACCAGCGGTTCTCAACCTTTCTAGTGCCGCGACCCTTTCATAAAATTTCCCAAGTTGTGGCGACCCCTAACAGTAAAATTATTTTTGTTGCTCCTTCATCGCTGTAATTTTGCTACTGTTATGAATTGAAATATAAATATCTGATGGTTTTAGGCGACCCCTGGCAAATCGATATTCGACCCCCAAAGGGGTCCAGAGCCACAGGTTGAGAACCACTGTTTTATACAGTAGCTTTGGGAAATGTGAGTATAATTATGATACATCTTGAATAACCTGCCATACCGTATCAGGGTACTACACTATAAGTTTCTACCCCTTTTTCTTTTTGACTTTTTATTTTATAGCGAGTGACATTGGAAATACTGATCATCTGCAAAGTAATAGATGAGCTGGCTGTTTCCAACATTCATCGAGGAACAAATAATTAAAATTGATTTGAATTGGGGCTTTTTAACCCCCCTGAATGCCCCCTCCTCATGATATTTTCCTGTGCATGGGATATTTTTTCTATAATCAAGGAGATCCAAATGTAAATCAATGTGCAATTTTTATTTGCTCTATGTAGGGCAGCTGATTTTCCCCACAATTGCTACACTTTTCTTTTTGTGCATATTGCTTGCATCTTTGATAAATGATTCTCATTAAAAGTTGTGAGGAGCCTAGCATTATTGTCCTACTGCTTTGGTACTAGTAATCCAAATGACTTTGGCTTCTACTGCCACCATCAAGGTAATGAGCACTTATACCACAAGAACATCTAGGTGCAGTCAGAGCACAAAACAGGAAAGAATAGTAAAACAGTGAAAAATATATAAGTGTAGAAATTGATTAACATAAAAACAAAGTAAAACTACAATAATGCACTCACATTGTGGGTATTGTGAGGGTCAGTGACCAGATATAGGAGGAGAACCCGCCTCCTATCTCCGGTCACTGACCCTCACAACAGCCACAGCATTGGTCTCTACACGTGAGCGTCTAGCTCTATCAAGATACTTTGTCCCTCATCCTATTCCAGCTAAAGGGACTATTATTGCTTACATCAAATACTAGACATTCTGTTGCGTCTTAAGGACCATGTAATAGCCATCACACATCAAGGGATTCCATCAGTCTGGGATTTTCAGGCACCAGGACCAAGCAAGAAGATCAAGCAAGCACAGCACGTTGGCTTTCAGGGGTTGGGACCCTTTTACACGCATAAAGCCCAAGAGGGGCACAATGTGAGTACATTATAGTATTTTTACTTCGCTTTTATGTTAATAAATTCCTACACTTAGATATTTTCATTGTTCTGCTATTATTTCCTGTTTTGCGCTCTGATTGCACCTAGAAGTTTCATTTTTATATGTGGACAAGGCCACTGAAGCTTGTAGCAGCATCAGGATATACAGGAACTGTATATTCATATTCCTCATCTCTTTATCGCTCTTTCCTCCATCATTTCACACCATCATTTCTCATTCCATTCATCATTCCTTCATCCATTAACTTCTAAGGTACTGTTTTATTTCTTTTGGTACAGACAAATGTGAAAAATTCATTCATTTATTTTACTATTTTAGGGACTAGCATTTACAGCTTATTTATCTATTGTGGACATTTGCACATTTTTACTCCACAGGAACAGATTGTTTTTCATTGAAAAAATGAATATAAACATGTTACTTCCTATGAATTACGATGTAAATTCAGAAGAAATGTATCTTACTTTTAATCAAAAAAGAAAAAAGAGAAAAAGCGCACACAAATCTAAGTGTAGACTGCTTGCGGTAAATATCACACCTCCACCTTTTTCCAAACTGTGTACTCTTCCACCGTGCAAAATAACACCCTCGAATCTGTGTCAATTGCACTCACCTTGGTGTGAGGCAAAACCGGCCTCTCAGTAAACAATGCCTTCACTGGATAACCCCCAGTGTCGGTTTCTTTGCTTTAGAATAGCTCGTATGCTCTCAGCCTCCCACTCTTTCTTCAGAAAAAGATTCTTTCTTTAATCCGCACTCAAGGAATGCTAAAATCTGAGATATATATATGAGGGGCCTACATACAAATTTAGCTAGAAACCAAAAAAACACTTATGGCGTTAACCAAAATATGGTATCTTTATTGGGGTAAACCCCTAAGGATGTACCATGTAACAATATAAAAAATCAAGTACTGGAGCAATTGTATACAGGATACAATAAAAATATAATAAAAACAATAAAATGGTTGAACTTAACCTCCCAACATGTTTCGCGATTAGCACCGCTTCATCAGGGGCTTTATTGTATTTATAATCCAAACCATTTAAATACCTTGGGAGCACTCGGTATTCCCGCCAAACGTCCGCCTGCGGCTCTACCTCCAACTACATACTGTATTCCACCTCTATCCATGATATCACTTCCGCGTTACAAGCCTCTTAATGGAGGCACCAATAGTAACACTCCTCTATACTTAACCCGGAACTATCGTCCAAACCCGGTTGCCACGATACATCAGATAACAACTGTATCTATGGAAACTCCCATATTTACTCACTAATAACTCCCTCGATACCAGGACATAATCCCACCATCAAAGACTCTGAACGAGCACATCCACATTGGCATCGTCAAATATTCGATGGTGATGGGATAAAAAATCCCTCCTGGCCTAAAACGAGCCAGTAAGTGGGCAATATGACCTATATAGAGTAAAATACAAGCCCCAGACGTAAGTCTAAAGGGAACCGAGTGCTCCCAAACTCACAATCAAATTGATCAAGTTTCATAAAAACATATATTACTTTTCAGAGAAACATGTCCAATTCCAACTCTTCATTTAATCCTACTGGACTCATAGTCTCCAATTTATGAATCCAATAGGATTCTCTTTTACATAACGTTTGGAACCTTTTAGAGACCGAAGTAGATATACATTCAATACCTTTAGCTTTAAAACCAAAATGTTTACCCATTTCACATGTGTTAAAATGCTTTGCCACACTTAATTCCAAATCTCCACGTTCAATAGATCTTCTATGTTCTCCAATTCTACTCCGTAATTGCCTAAAAGTACGTCCTATATATAATTTACCACATCTACAGGAAATCATATATATTACATATTATGATCTTTTTTTAAAGAAGAATGATAGAAAAATGATTAATAAATCTTATAAAAAGACTGATAATATTAAAGGAAATAAGGTTGGAAACGAAAAACAAAATGAAAAAGAACAAGTTATGTTCATCACTCAATATAATGTACATGCTAAAAAAATGGAAAGGATTTTTAGAAAATATTGGCAGGTTTTACAACAGGATCCCTTATTGGGACAACATATAGGTCAATATCCTAAAATGGTCTACAGAAAATGTAAAAATTTAAGAAATTATGTAGCTCCTAGTAGACCTAAAAACAATCTAAAAAATAATGTAATACAGACAAAACTAAAAACAAATTGCTTTTTGTCTAAGATAGTAGGCAATTATCAATGTAAGAAAAAAAGATGTTTTGCCTGTAAAAATATGGAGCATGGTGTCGTACAATTTAAGGGAGATGGAGAAAATTCTAAGATTTATAATATTAAACAATTTATAAATTGTAATAGTAAATATGTAATATATATGATTTCCTGTAGATGTGGTAAATTATATATAGGACGTACTATTAGGCAATTACGGAGTAGAATTGGAGAACATAGAAGATCTATTGAACGTGGAGATTTGGAATTAAGTGTGGCAAAGCATTTTAACACATGTGAAATGGGTAAACATTTTGGTTTTAAAGCTAAAGGTATTGAATGTATATCTACTTCGGTCTCTAAAAGGTTCCAAACGTTATGTAAAAGAGAATCCTATTGGATTCATAAATTGGAGACTATGAGTCCAGTAGGATTAAATGAAGAGTTGGAATTGGACATGTTTCTCTGAAAAGTAATATATGTTTTTATGAAACTTGATAAATTTGATTGTGAGTTTGGGAGCACTCGGTTCCCTTTAGGCTTACGTCTGGGGCTTGTATTTTACTCTATATAGGTCATATTGCCCACTTACTGGCTCGTTTTAGGCCAGGAGGGATTTTTTATCCCATCACCATCGAATATTTGACGATGCCAATGTGGATGTGCTCGTTCAGAGTCTTTGATGGTGGGATTATGTCCTGGTATCGAGGGAGTTATTAGTGAGTAAATATGGGAGTTTCCATAGATACAGTTGTTATCTGATGTATCGTGGCAACCGGGTTTGGACGATAGTTCCGGGTTAAGTATAGAGGAGTGTTACTATTGGTGCCTCCATTAAGAGGCTTGTAACGCGGAAGTGATATCATGGATAGAGGTGGAATACAGTATGTAGTTGGAGGTAGAGCCGCGGGCGGACGTTTGGCGGGAATACCGAGTGCTCCCAAGGTATTTAAATGGTTTGGATTATAAATACAATAAAGCCCCTGATGAAGCGGTGCTAATCGCGAAACATGTTGGGAGGTTAAGTTCAACCATTTTATTGTTTTTATTATATTTTTATTGTATCCTGTATACAATTGCTCCAGTACTTGATTTTTTATATTGTTACATGGTACATCCTTAGGGGTTTACCCCAATAAAGATACCATATTTTGGTTAACGCCATAAGTGTTTTTTTGGTTTCTAGCTAAATTTGTATGTAGGCCCCTCATATATATATCTCAGATTTTAGCATTCCTTGAGTGCGGATTAAAGAAAGAATCTTTTTCTGAAGAAAGAGTGGGAGGCTGAGAGCATACGAGCTATTCTAAAGCAAAGAAACCGACACTGGGGGTTATCCAGTGAAGGCATTGTTTACTGAGAGGCCGGTTTTGCCTCACACCAAGGTGAGTGCAATTGACACAGATTCGAGGGTGTTATTTTGCACGGTGGAAGAGTACACAGTTTGGAAAAAGGTGGAGGTGTGATATTTACCGCAAGCAGTCTACACTTAGATTTGTGTGCGCTTTTTCTCTTTTTTCTTTTTTGTCTACATACACGAGAGGACTGTGGTACCGAAGTCCATAAAGAAAACGGCTGCACCATCTAAGTTTAAGAATCACAGTGAAGGACTCTTTTCTGATACCGGGTGTATGGTAATCGTTGTGATTCTATTTGCGCTATTTGCAGTATTGTGATAAAAATCTTACTTTTAATGAGTTATGATTTCATCCATTTGAGGTAAGATGGCAATCTCTCCTTACCACAATAGGAAAATTAATTGATGCATTGTTATGTGTAAATGCAATAAATATGTCTACTGACAATATATTAGTGAAATTTAAATAGAAGATTTAGCATATAATAAAGGTGTATTTGCCTATCAGTAATATGCAGCCTCCAAAAATTAAGTTTTTCCAGAAGAAATTACCTCCACTTTATTTTAAGTTGTGAGAACTTCCTCAGATGAGGTAGCTGCAAGAATAGCTTTTTATACATGGTGATACATTCCCATGTTCACTTATAAAGGCAAAGGTCGGTGTCACTGCCCATTGTTACTTGGACTGTATTCCATTCTCAGGAGATATTAAAACTAAAACTGGTCTCACATGCAGCTGTCTCACTCAGGGCCAGTTACATGGTTTTCAAGGCCAGGTGCAAAATAATTTAGTTGATATGAAGCATCATCAGCTTCACATAAGTCAGAAGCAGTAAGTTTCAGTAATTCTATAGATATACTTGACTGCTCTATGAAGTATGCCTACCTAGATAATCCTTATCTTACACACATTAACTATATAGATACAGCATACCTGATGGCTCCCTCTCATGCACTCTCTCTCTCACACACACACACACACACACACACAGAGTCTCTGAAATAAATATACACATGCACACACACACACACACACACATACACACACACGCACACACTCAACTATCTCTCTCTCACTTTCTCTCACACACATACCCACACACACAGTTCTAAACCATTACAAGTGATCTGCAGGGCAGTACACCATTACATGAGTCCAGCAGGCCATATATCATTACATGAGACCAGCATGGCAATGCAACATTACATGACACCAACAGCCCCTCTACCAACAGTATTTTCCCCCTCTCCAGTAGTGTTGTATCTGTTCTTTCCCCCGCTCCACCCCCTCCATATAAACAAATGGGCAGGATGGGCTGGCCTGGGGTCATATTATGGCTTTGCCCCCCCCCCCGAAAAACTTTCTCCGGACACCCCTGCCCCACCCCTTCTATCTCCCAGACTTTCACCTTCCTCAATCTTTCCCCCTCTCTCTCACTGTTTTTACTGCCCAGCAGTTTCTCCTTCTCTCTTCAACCTCTATTGGCCAGTTAATGGAAATCTTCCCAGTAAGCATAGGTGTCACACCACCGGGCCAGGTTCTCTACCTTTTTGCGCTGGGCTGCCTAACATGTACCATATTACAGCCAATGTAATACAGATAAAGTGTGGTACTGTGTTAGCCACAGAAAAAAGCAAGAGACTGGTAGAGAAAAAAATACCTTTACTGGCTAACTATGTGGCTCTAGGATGCAAGCTTTCAAGACACCAAGGGCTCAATCCAAATGTTGGCGTCGGCAGAAAAAATGGCAACGTTGTTTTTTTAAGTTACGTATGCAATGCAAATGTTCCCACAAGAAATAACGGCAGTTTTGAAAACACGAAGCTCGTCACCAAAATATCAAAATATCGCCCATTGAGGACAATGTAAAAAATAGCCCCAGAGTCATTCAAATGTTGGAGTTAGGGATAACGTGAGTTAAACTGCAACATTTACCTACAGAAATCTAACACCTACTTTTTTAGGTGAACATCACACAACTCAGAGTAGAAAACCACCGTAGAGGAAAACAAAACAGAGTTAGGGATGACATGAGTTAAACTGCAACATAACATGAGTTAAATTGCAACATTTACTCAAGGACTCCATGAAAGGAACATGAGTTAAATTGCAACAAAACAGGAGTTAAAACAGGAGTTAAATTGCAACAAAACAGGAGTTAAAACAGGAGTTAAATTGTAACATTTACTAAGGGACTCCATGAAAGGAACAATACATGAAGATATAGGTATTATTAGGTAACATAGTGGGAAGGAGAAAATCGTGCAGAATAAAACTTCAGTTAAATCTACATCATGAAACAAATATCCAAAGGGTGTGTCGGTTATTTTGGGTTTTCTGACTGAACTTGATACTTTGGGGTGCTGTGATTGGCTGTGGTGCTAGGTAACTTTTTGAGATTTGAGATTGAGGGCAATCTGACTGCATCATAGATGATTTATTAAAAAATCCCATTATTTTAAATGGGTCCTTTTACCACTGGAATGCTAGAGACGAAACTAGCATTCAAAAGTCCCATTTAAGTTAATGGAATTAAGGGAATTTTTATTTTTCACTTTGCAGAGCTTTGATGATCCCCCTTATGGTGGGGGGACAGGTAATAGTCTGACATCACACCCATGATACCATTTTACCTCATAGAGCAGACCCTGTCTGATTTTCTTGGAATCCCATCTCATGTTCACATACTCATGAAAAGTGTTTGATGCTTTTTCCATATATCCACACACTTCAAGGTTCCTCACACCTAATAGTTGTTGGATCTGCAATACACAAATGTTAATTAGCGAAGCTACTACCACAAAGTCTATATTACAAAAGATTATTACTCTCCATATAAAGGGACAAAAACGGAGACAAGTATGATAGCTCTACTTTCATATTCTTTATGTTTTTACAGTCTTAAAACCTTGCTTTTTAGTTTTTCCCTTAGGAGGATGTCTAGAACAATGCCCGCTAGTTTGTGGCAGGGTGTCATAGTCACTGTCTGATGCATCAGATACTGCTAAATCATTCCCCACTACGGAAACAACACTATAATGTGACTCATTATTTTATTTTCTCCTAAAATGCTAAGTACTACTACTGGAGGAATTTTCCATATTGTTTTAAAAACAAAAGGATCATCAGAATTTACTGCACAAGCTGTAGCAACCATGGCCATCATTTTTTTTAGTACAACTTTACTACCACCAGCTTGTTCATGCCCTTCTCCTAGTCCTTTCCCCTTAACCCATACCCTAGCATGTTTCATGGACAAATAATAGTATATAATATTTCTTTACGTGTCATGGATAGGTTCCCCAATGCTGTATTGTCACTGCCCCAATGATATATGTGGATCACTGTTTCAGCAGTACACATGATACTAAGAGGCAAGGCATGATCTATCACTGATTTCATGACAATAGTCAGTACACAATCAATGGTGATTAAAAATGTGATAAAACACTCTATAGTTTAAATTACTGTGATGCTAAAATTTTAACTATATTCCATTACCACAGCAGGTGCTAAACATCATAATCAAAGGTGATGTTGTTTGTCTGCTTTACATGTTAGACATTCCTAGATAAGGGACTGTAGGTGATTTTAGCTCAGAGGTAGGGAACCTTTGGCTCTCCATTGTTAGGGACTACAACTCTCATTTTTCCCAACCAGCCAACTGATGGTTTAAGATGATGGGTATTGTAGTCTCCAACAGCTGGAAAGACAAAGGTTGATCTAGCCTTACCCACAGCCACCCTCAGTCTTCTCACAATATAACCACCAGTCACTTCCACTGTTGTGTTTCAAACTAAACACATGAAGTCTATGTGCTTGTCCACATGGGTGACATAAAGGCACTAATGGATTCATATTGTCATCTCACTGTCTTTATTGTTTGTCAACCCTCTGTACAGCATTGTAGACTATGCTGGCACTCAGTACATAAATGATGATAATTATTGGGATGGGCAAAAAAGTCAAATTTCTTTCCTGCTGAAATGTTCAAGGAATACCCACAATTATTTTTTTTTCCACCAAAAAAATCCAGAGCATAGAAACCCTACACATTTCCTGGGAGAACTTTTTCCACCTATACTCAAGATATCACACCAGGGTTCAAGCTCAGTAATATATGTAGTTCTATGGCTGCCAGTACAGTAGGACAAAGGTGGGACTCAAAGGTCAGTAAGTGTGGTTCCATCCATGTCTACCAGTACAGTGAGACAAGGCTGGAGCGGGTCAGTATGTGTGGTCTATGGCACTATGGGACAATGGTGGGTGTTAGTATCTTTGATTCCATGGCTATCAGTGCAGTGGAATAAGGATGAAGTCAGTACGTGTGGTTCAGTGGCAGTGGTGGGCAATGTGAGTTGTAGGCTGATGAGGAGTGATGGGAAGCAGATGGCGAACCTCACATTACCCATCCCTATAGTCACCAGTGAAATGGAACAAGGCTGGAAGGTCAGTATGTGCACAGCAGAAAAATGACACTCACAGGAATTCCCACACAAGGCAAAACAGTCACATTCTCCACACTTTTATCTTTTGAGGTGAAAGTTTTCACTCATTTCTAATATAAATTATAATATTTTTTAGCTTTCTGCATAGTCGTCTTACTATTATTAAAGAAATCAATCCATATATAATCATTTCTCAAGGTTTTGCTTCATGTGAAAATATATAAGTAAATGAGACATTTGCAAAAGTCCTTATTAATCACACTGTTCATACCTGACCTGGCATAACGCTCACACAGGCATTCCAAACTTTAGAGTCATTGACTAATTTGTCCTCCAAAGTGATTGTGAGGTTGACAGGATGGCCTTTATTCCAGGAAACCTGGGTCTGAAGCAAAATATGAGA
Source organism: Rhinophrynus dorsalis (assembly GCA_037306005.1). NCBI lineage: Eukaryota > Metazoa > Chordata > Amphibia > Anura > Rhinophrynidae > Rhinophrynus > Rhinophrynus dorsalis. The sequence goes on from CM074725.1 coordinate 76,016,638, forward strand.
CAGTTAGCAAATGCATATGATATGAAGAAAGTCTTACCTCCATCTGAGGTTCGATAATAGTTTTCTGATTGTACAGAGAACTCAAAGTCTCTTCTAATTAAGTCCTTGGATGCTAATGCAATGCAATGTGTTATAAATGTCTCCAAATTTCAATGCTTTCAATTGCAAAATGAACCCTCAGCATGGATTTAACCCTTTGAGTGCCAGAGAGGTACGCAATGTGTTGCTTACCCCTCTGGCACCCAGAGGGTTAAAGTTCAACATCATAAGCACATGGAACAATTCTTGAAGCAAACCAACAAAACCATATAGCTTTGCATTGGATACCCCTCTGGCGCTCAAAGTGTTAAACCACTCGAATGATGCATTGTAAAGCCAACAGACCTCTACAGCATTCAAGATGTTAAAATGCCTCATTTAAATCAATCAGAATTTGGGAACGTTTTATTCCCTACCTGTGGTGCAGTTGGTTTGATCCTGAGAATTGCTTCACTTTCTTTGTACTTATGACACTAAGTTAAATATACCTATCAGCTCACAGCTAGGGTTACAAGGTCAGAAATTACATTTGACACATACATGAACTTTTTTGCAATGTTCTCAGCTGGGGTTAAATGTCAGAAATAACCCATTTGGCATCCAGCAGCTTCTTTAAAAGTGTTGATACTTTAGGAAATAACTCTGCACTGCTGAAAGTCATGCCACAAAGCTATGCATAATAACAGCACAATGAACACTAATATTGTACAGCAGAAGAATTGGTAAAAGGTGGAGGACAACTATCACACCAGTACAATGTATTAATCAGTTGATTTGTATCTAATATTTTTGACCACAGCTGTTTTAATGGCAATATTACCTTGGTCTAGTAATTGTGTATATATATATATATATATATATATATATATATATATACTAGCTGAAGAGTGACACCCAGCAACGGCTGCAGTGCAGTCATGCACAGTAGAGACTATCCGCTCAGTGGCTGATATGGAGCAGGGACCGACTGAATTGAGAGCCCTGCTCTGTTATCCGCCGCGGCGCTGGCAGTCTGTAGTGCGCATGACTGCAGTGCGTGCAGCTGTCTCTGACAAACATACATTTATCAAATTATTTTATAGGATATATATATCTTTGCAGGCCATAGACATAAAGTGAAAGATGAGCACCACTGTAGACTAATATAAATTCCAATTATTCACAGTGGCTTATAGTGGATCTGTTACCCCGACAAGTATATTTCATTTTACAAGAATTAAAACCTGACATATATATTTCTAGCATATATATGCTAAAAAAATTCCCTGCACATTATGCTAATTAGTTGTGTTTGGGGCCAATCTTATCACTTGCTGTGCTGTTAGAAATGCCCTCCACTGTGTGTGAGCTCTAGCCTAGATTCACTCATAGTACATGGAGTGATAATATTGGGCTAGCACATAAACTAACTAACATCAATTGCCAGACTGTGCTACAAACTAATAAAACTTCATTTCTCAAAAACCATTTATATCACAAACAATGGCTAGAACAACCTAAAGCCAGTTTTTACTTCTATTTAAACTTAACTAAACATAACGTCAACTTTAAAGGGATAGTAATGTTTCACAAAAACAGCAGCTCCAATTAATCTTCATAGTATTTGAGCCATAGAGAGTGATATTTCAATACTGTCAGAGTTGTAGTTCAAGAGTAATTGAAAGATAAAGTTTCCCCCTCCTGCCTAGTGTAAGCCACCTGCTCTCAGATGTGGAATCTGGTGTTGAGACCAGACAGCTCACAGCAAGGGACAGTCTTCTTACTGTAAACATAAGGAAAACTTAGACCCCCTTGACAGGTTTTTCAGGTTTTTCCTTATGCTCACGGAAGATTGGCCCTCTCTGTGATCCATCCGGCAGTCTTGCTGCTCTGAGGTGAGCAGTGTTACATCAGTAAAAGGGGAGGGAGGGAGATACTGTATCATTCAATTACTCTTGAAATACAACTCTGCCAGTATTGAAATAACACTCTCCATGACCAAAAGACTATGAAGATTAATTGAAGCTGCTTTTATTGTGAAACATTACTATCCCTTTAAATGGTGTTTTTAACCTAATGAATTCTAGATAGGTCTCAAGTGCATTGCTTTGGTTAAATGTACCATTTAAATCAACTAAATGTTCAGTTGTTGTGGTGCTTAGCTTTTGCATTCTGCATTTAACCCTAAAGGTGGTATGTACATCTGTTTTCTTCTGCTGATGCCAGAAACATGAAATGACCGTTTCTGCATCCAGCAGGATATTTACAATTTTTCTAGTGCCATTTGCCTGCCCTGCAGCTACTTTTGCATACATTTTTAAGCAAAGGGACAGAAAACAAACTATATCTTCTTCTCTCTACATGTTAATTCCCGCCCATCTGTATAAAGGTACAATTGGATGTTCTCATTTACCTGGCATGGAGTGATATTACCAATATTATCAATCTATTAGCACAAACCTTGACCCTTTAACGAGCCCATGTGTGGTTACAGGAGCACACAATGTCAGGCATGCAGGCTCGTCATCAGGAGAGCATGTCGAAGAGTCAAGACTTGATACAGCTGCATCAACAAGTAGAGAGGGGGTATAACCAAAAAGGGGAGAATACTAGAATTGCTTATGCAGTGCTTTGACACAAAGGCAGGCAATTACTCTGACCTGTTGAGGGCCATAGACATATTCTATCTATCTATCTATCTATCTATCTATCTATCTATCTATCTCCATCTCTCTCAATCTGTCTTCATACACATATGTATATTTTATTTATTTATTTTTTACTTTGTTTCAACCCACTACTAATACTCTTTCCTAATAACAATGGAACGTGCATGTGCTGGGTTTGAGAGAGCGTAAGTATATTTGTTTGAGTGTGACATGTATTTAAGAGAGACAAACAGAATTGTGAGATATGGGTTGTGAGTGATATGACAAAGGGTTACTGTTGTGTTTCTGGGTTTGCATTACATTAACAGCTGCGCTGCCATGCAGAGATTTATGTAGGATATTAATAACGTTATATATTTTCTCCTTTGTTCAAAAAGATCATAACGTATCATGCTTCATCTCAAAGAAAACCAGACATACTCTTTCTCTACGCAGCACCATAATTGTAATTATGGCCAGGGCTTCCAGTGTGGAAAACACTTGATATGATGGACTATGAAGTTCTTGTGGCACAAGCCTAGGACCTTGACATTCCCCAGGCATGCCAATGAAGCAGTAAGCCTGATTAGAGGGCTTGCCTTAAATTTAGATATAAATAAAGAGGGGAGGGAGCCTCTGAGTTGGGACGTCCAAAAACTGACATGCAGAGGAACTGGGTGCAATGAATTTATACCCTGCAGCCACTCCCATAAATTCAGGTGAGGCCTTAAACGTACAATATGAGTTCAAAAACAAAAGAGCAGTCAGCTAGATGCAAGAGCCAGATCAAATCAGTAAGAGGACTGGATCTAACCCACAAGCCAAATTTTACATATCTGATGTGATAAGTTCTTTACATTAGTAGAATGTCTGCAGATGTATAGTATGTTTTTATTTTTGCATTATTCCATACTGGATATTTATAATAAATATAAAGGTAAATGTCAAAACTACTTCCGAGAATTGTAGACTTATTTTGCCTGTTTACGGGAGATACAAAATAAAGTTTCCTTAATGGATAGAAGAAATGTTATCACTTGATTTTGGTTTCCTGTGATGGTTTCCATTCTCAGACTAAAAGGCAATGAATAATGTCTTAAATAATGTGTAAAGAATCCCAATATTTCCCATACAAAGCTGTGTCATGAGTGATCCACAAACCTCAGTCTATCAATGCTTTTTTTGTGATATATTTGGCATTGATGAATGTTTATTTAAGTTACTCATGGAGTATGAATCAGGTTTACTGGTCTAGCTTAAAAATCAAAGTGAGAGGAAATAATAAATCTGGAATGATATTCAGAATAATATTCAGAAAACACAGAAGAGAATATAGTGGGATTATGGACTGAGAATATGACTGTATTCTTCACTGCTTTTTTCCCAGAAACAGATAAATTCTCTTTGTAGATACTGATGGTCAATGTTCATGAATAAGAATGATTTATAATTGTTAGTAAAGTGGTGTAGTATTATATGCACATTGGCCCAGATTTATAAAAGCAAAGTGGAGTTATTCTGGAGTAAACCATAAAAGTGCCTGTTAAATTAAATTTAGCTTTTAAAGGGATAGTAATACTTCATTTTAACTTTATTTTATTTTGTAGGCATTAAAAAAACATGAAGAATGATATAAGTCTTATCTCTCAAACCTTTATGGTTTATGAGATATTCACAAGCAAAGTTTCCCCCTCCCGCCCCTTTTACCTACTGTAAACAATCTCTTCTCAGATGTGGAATGCAGTCCATAGACTGGACAGATAACAGAAGGGGACACTCTTATTCCTATGAAAACAATGAAATCCCTGCCCCCCTTGACAAGCTTTTCAGGTTTTTCCCTTATCTTAATTGAAGATTGTCCCTCTCTGCAGTCTACCTGGGCAGCTCCCTTCTGCCCTGGCTGAGAAGTGTTACATCAGTAAAAGGGGCGGGAGTGGGACACTTTGCTTGTGAATATCTCTTAAACCATAAAGGTTTGAGAGATAAGACTTATATCATTCTTCATGTTTTTTTAATGCCTACAAAATAAAATAAAGTTAAAACGAAGTATTACTATCCCTATAACCCCTTGTATGGTAAGAAGGTCTTCATGCATTGCTTTGGGTATAAAAAGCTCTATTTAAAAGGGAACTCTCACCTCTATTAAACTTGTCTTCAACTTAATGTTCCCTTGGAGTGAATCTGTGTTTTTTTTTAATAATGTTTTATTGCCTGAGATATTGGCTTTTAAAGTTAAGACAGTGATGTCAGTTCTGTACAGGCTGCAGTACAGCTCTGTACCGCAGCCTATCAATCTTCCTCTGTCCCCCCCCCAAAAAAAAAATATTGCCTCCTTCCCACCTCCTCTGATGACGGAGGATTCCGGCATATGGCCTGGCACGCTCTCTTGCAAACATGTCCAGGTCATTGTACAGGCACAGACTGATTGTGTTCATGCACTCAGTCCTTTATAAAAAATGGCAGTCTGATTGCCTCTGTGGCAAATTTTGGTTTGAACTGCCAGTTTTTATAAAGGACTGAGCACATGAACATGCTCAGTCTGTGCCTGAACAATGACCTTGACATGCATTTGCAAGAGAGCGTGCCAGGTCATACGCCACAATCCTCTGTCATCGGAGGAGGTGGGAAGGAGACAATACAGCTGGTAGGGAACTGACGTCAGTGGTTTAACTTTAACCCCTTAGGGACCCTTGACGTACCAGGACCGTCAAGGGTAAACTTGCTTGAAAGACCCTTGACGGTCCTGGTACGTCACGTACTTTTTACTTACAGCGCTCTACCGGGAGCGCTGTAAGTAAAAATGGGGCATGAAATAGACCGCTCCAAGATCGGAGCGATCTGTTTCAAGCCCCATAGTGACGCGCCGATACACGTGACAGGTCACGTGTACCGGCTCGTCAACGTGCCCCTATGCGGACGTTATGGGACGGAAATGTCCCATAATGTTCGGTCCTTAAGGGGTTAAAAGCCAATATCTCAGGCAATAAAGCATTATATTAAAAACAAAAAAAAAACAAAAAAAAAACCACGGATTACAAATTCACTCCATGAGAACATTAAGTGGAATTTAAGTTTAATAGAGATGGGAGTTCCCCTTTAAATAAAACTTTTTATCCCCAAAGCAATGCATGGAGACCTCTTTAGCATACTATGGGGTTAAAAGCCAAATTTACTTTAACAGGAGCTTTTATGGTTCAGTTGGTTTACTCCAGAATAACTCTACTTTGCTTTTATAAATCTGGGCTTTATATAAAAAAACACAGATTACAGATTCTCTCGAAGGGAACATTAAGACAAGTTTATTAGAGGTGAGAGTTCCCCTTTAAGTGCATGCGAATTTAGGAATTTTTATTTGTCCCCCTGTGGTGTAATTGGTTTACTATGGATTAACTCCAGTTTTCTATTATAAATCTGGGCCATTGTTCTGAGAATAACTGTAAGCATTATACCTGATGATTGTACTTGTCCCATTTCCTTTCTGATGAAGTTCTAACATCCAACTGCCTTATCGCAAAGTCAAAAGGATGGCTGAAACCAACTCGGCAATCGAATCGCTCTTTCCCCATCTTCAGTGATGACGAAATGTCCACCTTGACAATATAAACAAGATGACACATTCAATGAACAACAGAACTCTCTGTAATTAAAACACGTGCATGTTTAATGTAATAATTGAAAACAATATGACAAGGGAATTTGTTTTTGTCCTGTATTGTACAGTTGATTTTCTCCAGAATTGCACATATTCTTGTTAGTACATTAGCCTCAGGTCAATACAAGGATCTCTGCGGTGAGCTATTTATTCCAAGGCCTGATCAGGTGACCAGGGGATACCCCTTGAGATTAGACAAAAGGAGGTTTAGACTTCAGCAGAGGAAGGGGTTTTTTACAGTAAGGTCTGTTAAATTGTGGAATTCATTGCCCAAGGAGATGGTTATGGCAGATACAATGGATACATTTAAGAGAAGATTAGACACATTTCTTTCAAAAGGGAACATACAGAGTTATACTGTTTATCAGTAGGCAGATCAGGAAGGTCTGATAAAGACTACCTTAATTGGTAGCAGGAAAGCTATAAAATTTTCAGTTACTGGGGTTTGAGGAGAAGGTTGAACTTGATGGACTTGTGTCTTTATTCAACCTAATTTACTATGTTACTATGTTACTATTTACTGTGTTACGATGTTACAATCCAGGACTAAATCTGACTTTGTTTAAAAAATAATTCTGCACATTTATCCTTCTCACAGTTATTTCCAGTTTTACCTTTTTTTTTACATAGTTAAAATACATAGTAACATTGTTGACAAGACTGAAAAAAAACATGCATCCATCAAGTACAGCCCATGCCAAAACACCCCAGAGGAATGCAAAAAATAAACTCACTGAAGCCATTTCCAATTCAGCCCCAAGTGGGTAAAAAAAATTCCTTCCCGACTCCAATGCAGTCACATAGTTTCCTGACTGTTGTACTTACAAATAAGGTCCTACTAGAAAGACTTTTGACATTTTATTTTGGTCAACAATAACTGCTCAAAACTATAGACTCTATGCCATTGCTGTTGATAAGTTTATCACTGGTTGTAATCTATTTAAATAGACTTCAAGAGAAAATTGTGAGGAAAAACAATGCTGATCTTTATCACATTTATTACTTTATCAAGACCTATATTTGCAACTTTACTGTAAAGGTATCCCATTTTTTTTCACTTTATGAATACATAATCATATGGAACTATAGTATGTCCCTGTACCTGGTCATTGCTGTCCCATCCAATGGCAATGTGATCCTGGTGATTATGAGTTGAATGCTCTACATGAACGTTGACCTTGCCATGTCGGAGACTTGAAAGAAGGAGAGATTGAGAAAACTCACCTGCAATGTAAATATTATTCACTTACAGCTGGACATGAAGTGCAAATATTTATAGGTGACATTTGTGACACTCAGTATCTACTAAGCTTACCGTAAGTGAATTGATTTGTCCAGCTCTACAATAAATACAGAAGCTGATGTACTAAGAAGAAATGAATCAATTATGGAGCAACCAACAGCACATCACGGGGGACTAATAAAAATTACTAAATTTCCCATTGACTTAAATGAGGCTTTGAACTCCTTGAATGCTATACAGAGGTCTCTAACCTATTGTGAATCAATGCTTTGGAGACCTCTTGGGCATTTAAAGTGATAGTAACACTTAATATGTAATATCTATCTATCTATCTATCTATCTATCTATCTATCTATCTATCTATCTATTTATCTGTCTATCTATCTCTATCTCTCTATCTATCTCTCTATCTATCTCTATCTCTCTATATCTATCTGTATTGCAGAGTTTATCCTGAGTAAAACAAGGGTACTCCCATTGCAGAGAGCTGTTTTATTCAAAAGTTATTGCAGCTCAAACTTAATTTTTTAGGCGCAGTATCTCAATGACCTGAAACTATACAGTGGCGCTGTTGCTACACCATCCTATGGACAGATCTGGCCAGATGACCATAAACCTTCATATGCTGGTGTAACAACTGCACCACTGTAACATTTCAGGTCATTGTGATACTACACCTATGAAAATCAAGTTTTGGGATGCAATAACTTATTAATAAAATACCTCTCAGCAGTGGGAATAACCTTGTTTTTCTCAGGATGATAAATCCTAATGCATATATATTTTTTATATATTGTGTTACTATCCCTATAAGGGGTTAAAAGCCCATTTAAATCAATGAACATTTTCATTTGTCCCCTATGGTGCAGTTGTTTTTTTTCCAAATTGCCCCAAATGTCATTGATCTAAATGGAGCTTTAACACCTTGAATGCTTGAGAGATTTTCTGTTGGAGACCTCTCTAGCATTCAAGTAGTTAAAATCCACATTAAAGTCAATGGAAATGTTTGGAATTTGTTTTATTCTTTATAGTGTACTTGGTTTTGACCAAAATAGCATAATTTTTCTTAGCTCATCAGCCTGAATGGACAAGTGTTTTTCTTAATCCTTGTACTACACACATATTATTTACACACCCAAGCAGAAAGGTAAGATGATATTGGGATCTATAAATCAAATCACTTTTCCGAGTGAGAAGTTCCAAGACATTTCATGTGCTTGTTTGTAAAATGATCATGTTTAGCAATGTTTGATAGTGATTATTACTGTACTCTAAATGTAAAACAGCCTAATTCATTTGGGGAAAAGGCAAGACCTAGAGGTAATGGGACTGTGTATCAGGGGTGGGCAGCTGAGGCCCTCCAGCTGCTGTTAAACCACAGCTCCCATTACTTTCAACCAGCAACAGCTGGAAGGCCTTGAGGGAGATGCACTAATGTGTGATAAAGAGGTGATAATGCAGAGATGAATTCTCCAGTTTATCACTTTTCCAATTCCTATGTTAATCTATGGAACCTATGCACTAAGATTTTGCAGATGTGAGAGATCTTATTGCATTGGCTTCATAGAATATAGGAATTGGATAAGTATTCTCATTGGAGAAGTGTTATCTTTGTTATCGCACCTTAAAGGAGTAGTAAACTTTTTTATGAAAAAAAAATATTGTAGGGATTTACCTATTGAGTAAAATAAGGGTACTCCCACTGCCAAGAGATTTATATTTCCAGAGTTATTACAGTTTAAACCCATGTTTTTTACATTAGCAGTGACCTCTAGTGGTCAAATTCTAATTAGATTTCCTGTTAGATTCTAATGGAGAGGAAAGTCAGAAAAGTCAGAGACATACAGTTCTCCATAGAATGTGATAGAAACTGCCTGTCACTTCCTGTCAGTTAGAACTATCAGGAAGTAAACCCAGTAAATTCACTTCCTGATTATTTAAACTGCTATAAATTTTGAATAATACATCTGACAGCGATGGGAGTGACCTTGTTTTATTCAGCAAGAAATGCTCTATAAAATGTGTTTTCATAAAAAAAAGTTTACTGCTCCTTTAAAGCATACCCCCCTTATGTTGCCCACCTGGGTCTGTTTATTTACTTACTGAAAAAGGAACAGAATGCAACAATCTTTATATACTTACCAAGTAAAGTGTATGCTAAAATACAGAAGTTTTGTGTTATAGATTTCATAAAATTATTGTGCATGTGCAGTAGTCCTCTTCTTCTTGAGTTTCAGTAAAATAAACACATTTATTATAGGAATTAACTGGCTTTGCTAATTTCAATATACTTAAGGCTCTATACATAAAAATAGGCTTGTTTTAGAAGCATAATGCATTTAAAACAATAAAGTACCACCACTTTGTAACCAATGGGTGATCTTGAAAGAGGTGTTAAAAGCATCTATATTTATGTTAGTCATTTTTTATTATTTCAAACAATAGTTTATGAGATTTATTTACAGTATTTGTCACTTAGTGTAAATCTGGCAAACATAACTGCCAGAAAGCAACATTCTACACTGCTCTGCATTGCCAACTGCCACTTCCTGCTGGCCAGTTTAGCTCATTTGCATAATTAGACAAATTCATAAAGCTAAATATCTCATAAACTGTTGTTTGAAATACAAAAAAGCATCCAAGTGATTTTGACAGCTGTTATTATCTATTTGTTACAAAGTTACAGGTCTACTTTAAAAGCACTATGTACAATGCAACATCAGCATTTTGTACATTATACTGTATTTAGGAGAAATGTTCACCAATCAGCAAAAAATGTACCAATTGTATGTCAATTTCCTATGCTCTTAGTTACATACAACATAGCAAGAGACATGAGAAATGTAAAGCCCTTAATTGCTCATACAGTCCCCCTCTGCCCTCCTCTTTGCAGAAGAAGCATTAATGGGAGAATTTACAGGGTACATAGGTTACTACATTAATGTTGGATAGGTGAAGCACCAACCCAAATTCCATCATCTATGTTAGAGTGGAGTCATTTTAGCATATCTCCACTAATGTATTGACCTGTACATTGCTAATTCCCCTGGCATCAAATGAGTTAAACTGTATCACAGCCACCAATGGAACTCTAAGTTTAAAAAAACAAAGGCCCTCCATACACAAACAGAGACTGAGTTGTGCTAGTAGAAATTAACTAAGGTGGTAGAAAGGGGAGAGAAGTCACTCCTATTAATGGACAGCTTTTTAATCAAAAACAAAACCAAATCTGCGCTCCTCCATATAAGCTATCCAAGTGTGAACCCTGTGTAAGGCATATTGTATACCACTTTAATAAATCTGGGGTCTCTGTTGCATAGTTTGTCCAAAGTATGTTTAAGCCCACCTGCCACGTCAAGGCCCCCCAATATGAGGTGAGTACCTAACTTCACACAATCATCCTATCTAGATTAAAAATACCCCTGATGAAGAATTTCTTATAAACTGAGATTTCTTGTACATAATGCATTGGGCATATTTTAAAGTGTTAGTAATGTCCACAAAAAAGTTTTTTTGCATTTAGAAGAGCTTAAAAAGCTGAGCTAAATGCAAAAAAACATATCTCTCAAACTGCTATGGTTTAAGACATCCAGGTGTTTAAAGATTGATCTCTCCTACTGACAGCTGTAAAGCTGTCAGCAGAAGATCCGTGTCGGTTGACATGGACGCGCTTTAGCAGAGCTGCAATCTAGTTATTTACCACGAATCCCTTCATTGGAATGGTCTAAAACGAGTGCTTGAAAACCAGGCACACGTTTTAGACCATTCCAATGAAGGGATTCATGGTAAATAACGAGATCGCAGCACTTCTCAAGCGGCTCCGTGTTGACCAACACATATCTCCTGCTGACAGCTTTACAGCTGTCAGTAGGAGAGATCAATCTTTAAACACCTGGATGTCTTAAACTATGGCGGTTTGAGAGATACGTTTTTTTGCATTTAGCTCAGCTTTTTAAGTTCTTCTAAATGCAAAAAACTTTTTTGTGGACATTACTAACACTTTAAAAAACATTTACCACATTTAAAAACAACTTCATGTTAGGACTCACCTTGGATAGCTTAATAGCTTATATGGAGAAGCTCAGATTTGGTTTGGTTTTGGGTTTTTGTTTAGGCTTTGGTCTAATCTTGGGGCACTTGGAGAACTCCCTCATTTCTTGCTGCTATCTGTATTTATTCACTTGGGTTCTCGGCTTTTTAATCACTATGCTATTCAATGGACGCTCTTTTTGAAGCTGGAATGACCTGTCTTCATAGGCTCAACAGAATAGCATAAGAATGGGAATGGTTACTCATATTGAATTTATTTCTGTCAACTTAATACACATGAAGAAAAAAAAATAAAAAGTGGTCATGTATTTTAAATATAGAGATAGGGCATTTTCACCAAAAAACCTAGGTTTCCCGTTTATTCAGCAGCCATTCCCCTGGCCTTTCCACTATTGCCAATGAATTTACTGGGAAATCTCTGCCATTTTCTGCCTCTGGCCACTAGAATTTCGGCTGCAATACTACTGCTTCTGAAAAATCCACAGTTGGAATCCTGCTGCACCATAAGGCTTGAAAATCTTTTTAGCAGGCTGTATCCCTCTGTTCGTTGCCCATGATACTAGCCAACTGCTTGTACAGCTCTGGCACAGCCATTCTTGAAAAATAACAGTGACTTTGCAAATGCCAATGGGGGTGCACCAGATGACATCTTCTCTTCAAAACCTCTCTTTTCAACAAAAAAAAAAATAGGGCAGCATATCAACTGCCAGCATATTTTGCAATGTTTTATTTCTTTCTAAGAGCTTAGTAAGTGTGGGTTAGCAGCATAAAGAAAAATAATTGTGTGACTTAATTGTTTTAACAACATGACTAGTGATGGTGGGCCTGACGGTGAGTGTAGGAACTCTATGACTTGTTACATTCAACTAACTCAGAGCCATTCTCCTCCGTGCTTTGCATTTGTGCAAAAACAGAAGTAGGTGACACAGGTAATCTTGTTACTGAGGAAAATGTCTCCAACTCTTTCAGACAGCTACAATACAACTGTTATGTGCCCCTTGACATTTTACTGCTGCTAGATTCTCTGATTAATATTTTATGGCATCCTAAATACAATGAACATTGCCCCTAGAGGTAGGAGGGGTGCTCAAACCAACAGAAGTTGGTCAGACTTCCAAATATACAATTCCAATCCAGGTTGCAATAAAACACAACTAAAGAAACAAATTAATGGATTAGAGGACTGTACAGTGCATTGCAAAGCAATGTGTTGACTATCCCTCTGGTCCTTAAAGGGTTAAGATTACTAGGTTCTGTAGGTTCTGTGGTCATGCTAGCAACTGTTGTGTCTGCCTCCATGGATGATATCTCTTGGATTTTATGGCTTTAGTCATGTAAGTGTGGAACATTGTTAGAAGATGATCTTTTTCCTTTTAGTAAATAGAAGCTACATTAGGACAACTAATAACTAAACACTATTATCAAAGGCAAAGTCATAAAACAAATCGAAACATATTTCAAATATCATGTAATCCCAGAAACATTAGCATCAGATATTATACACTGTGTATGTGTGTTCCTACTTACAAGTGCCTAGAGAGATCAGCAGCACCTCACTGATGAGGCCCAAGAAGGCCGAAACATACGTCTGGGGTTAGCTGCTTCCCTTGTTCAGAGAAGAATTGTCTGGCATTTCATGGTTGGACTGTCATTTTGGCAGGTCCTGTATGATATGCTTCAGAATATTTCTTCTCTGTGTATGGTATTTGTGAGCTAAGAGAGATTGCACCCTGGGTGCGAGGACACAGTCCCAGTGGGCTTTTGCATACCCTTGCAAGCTCTTGAGTCTAGTTGAGCATCTTTGACTTCTTCTACTTCTATTCCTACTCTAGAGCCATTGGTTGTCTTCTCTAGCATTTAATGTGACATAAGCCAGAGAGATGGCTCAGTTGGTTAATTCACCAGCTGAAGAATTTCCTCAGACCATGAGATTGCAGGTCGTAGTCCCGGCAAGGTCAGCTCAGCCTTTCCCCTCTCTGAGGTAGATAATATGAGTCCAAGACATACTTGAAAATGAGAGATAATCTCAATGTATTCTTCCTGAACAATTAATGGCCTTTAGTAAGGCAGCTGAACTAAATAGGAATGGACAAAAAGATTATTTTTCTCTCATCCAGGGAATTAAACCATTTAGGTACAGAGGAGAGTGCAACGCATTGCAAAGCATACTATCACTGAGCATACTAGCCTTTCAAAATTTAACCCCTTAAGGCAGCGCGACCGGCAGCTAAGGACCGCGGGGGATTTTTTTTTTGAGGCCCAATGAATTCAGGGGTCCCGAAATCGCATGCAGCCACGCTGGGACCCATGAATTCCGTGACAAGCCAGGACCATCATAGGTCCTTAACGGAAGTTCTCCCATGATGCTCAAGGGGTAAAGGATGGATTTAAGGACTTATGAAGCCCCAAAGAAAAGCTTTTTTTTAAAGTTCCAGTGTATTTAAAGTTATAAAAGTATCTTTCAGAGTAAAGTAATATAATACTCACCCATTATTTCATGAGCTCCAGATAACTTTGGAAATTGTCCTGTGTAGGATCCCACCAGTGTCAGCTCTTTGCTGCCCAAAATTGTGGCATGTTTCAGGATGTACGCCTTATGGCTTTTGTCATAGACGGTCCTTAACTCTATTCTTGATGGAAGGTTTTTGAGCTGGAATAAAAAGCATGCAAACATTGGTGTTTTTTGTATTGTTTGTATATGCAGAATTATGATTTCCCCTGTCTACTTATAAGTAGCTTAAGAAGACCAGTGAAACACTGTTGCAGGAGTTTACTACATAACAATTCAAACATATCTTTTAACGCCTTCCCTTCCCTTAAGGACCACTTAGATTTTTCTGACGTGCCGGTACAAGTGTGACGTGTGCTGGCACACCTCACTGCAAACCAAAACATTAATATTGTTACAAATGTGTGGGTAGATCGTGCAGCACATGTAAGATGACCTAAGAATATTTCTGAACTAAAGTTGCTGTCTCTGAGACTGCTGCTGCTGTGTATGTGAATTTAAACCAGATGTACTATGTGCCACTCACAGTTATTACCAGTACTACAGGAGGAAGAAAGTGGTGGTGCTGCTACTGTTGCTGATGAATAGAGTGGGCAAGATACATGGTGGGAATGGAATTCACCACCACCACTACCACCACCACCATAGGCATGATGTTGTTTGGTGGGGAAATATTTGTAGTTTCGTGACCCCTACTGCCAAATTATCTGACTCCCACAGCCACCAGTATCATGAAATGTTAGCATATGCTGGGTGATCCTGGTGGGAGGGGGATCATCATCCCCACAAGCGATAGCCAAAAAGTCCCATTTTGAATTTTGGCATAAACATGCAATTTGATGCATTTTTCACAACTATTTCAGTGTCTAGAAATTGGGGTTTCTATGAGAGGGGGTCTTAGAGTGTGGGGTCGTGGAAATACCAATGTAATGTGAAAAGGTTCAGGATTTAGTATGTGTGGTTCTATGGCTGCCAGTGCAATGGGACAAGACTGGGGAGTTTATGGCTACTGTGGGACAAGGTAGGGGTTCTGTAAAGCAGTGATGGGCCACATGAGTCCCACAAGCTGCTGCCAGAAAGTAGCTCCCATTGTTCACTCTCAGCCGTTAGGGGGTGGGGAACAATGGGAGCTGTACACTGGCAGTCCATTTCATCTATCAGTCAGTGGGACAAAGCTGGGGGGTCAGCATTTGTGGTTCATTGGCTACTAATGCAGTAGGGGGTCATGGGTAAAAAAGCAGGAAGACTGCAGTTCTCAGGGGAATTTCCCCAGAAGGCTATAAGTGCAATTTTCCCCACATTTCTCTTTTTTGGACAAAAGTGTTTACCCATTTATAATCATAATTATCTGTCATGTAGTTGGTTAAAACCAGAAATGTTTCTTCTCTTAGCAGCGTTAAACCAAATTTAATTGCAAAACTCTGTATACCATAACTTTAGAAGTGTGAACCATGTAGGTGGATTCTTCAGTTTGTAAGCAGCTGTATATTAGTTACTATGGTAACATTGATAATGGGACTTTATCTGCCTCTTCTCACACACCCACATTTACCATCTATTGGACCACCCTAGCTTTTTGGCCTTTGTAGACAGCAGCAGCTGTCACAGGGGAACTACAGATGGACCCATGTCCAGAACTTATATTAATTACATGAATGCCAAAAAGGCTTTTTTCTTATAGGGCAGTGTCATCAAGCAGTGTTACTCTGTCTGAACACAGGAAAGTGGGTTGGTGAGGGATGTCAAGTGTGTTATAAGGTTTAATGACTAGAAAGTAAACATAAAACTATTTTAAGAGGGTAGATGGGTTAGATAACAATATCTGAATAGTATCTCCCCCTTTAATGACAAATCAACACACAGTGATAGAATTGCTAAGACTAAAAGTGTTCTACAACATATTAGATTTGACCAAGGCAAGTTTGTTTTTCTGTAATAAGTCACTCAACAAATTAAAACTATACAAAACTGGCAACTTACACATCCATTGTGTTTTCAGCTGGTAGGACAATTGGATACCAACCTGGTAGCCAGTTTTACACTATCATAAATAATTGTATTGATCCCATAAAAGGATAACACATCTAGGTGGCCATTGGTTATTTAAGTGTTAATCTGCTATCACTATAACAGGAATCAAGCAATCACCAACCTGTGGAACAGAATGTTCTAGATGAAGTGTTTTTGAGTAAATGTTCCCTGAAAAGTTGAACTTGGTTGATAAGTGAAACTCCTTTTCCTCCATCTTGAGAGATATAATTCCACCTGCATCATTCATTGAGAAGCTCACCTTAAAAACACAAAAAAGAATTGTTCTGGTGACTGAAACAGCAATGAAATATCTGCATTCCATTTGAAAGATAAAGTATTTTATTAATTATTGTCATTTGTTTAAGATGAAAAAGTCAACATTACATTCAAAACTCACCCTACATGAAATAATTCCTAAAACTAGTGTTAGAAGCCATTTATTATAGCTTTTTAGATACTAGAGATATTTCCAGTGCATTGCTTCTCAATTCATTGGTGTCCTATTACTAGGAGAGCTATGGAGATCAATGTATCACGTATCACCCCTTTCTTGTCGTATGTACTATGTCTGTAACATAGTAAGCTGCTTTAGTTTAGTGCAGACTGGGAATTACAATATCCATTGTAGCCACTGAGTAGACATTGATGATCATTGTATTTGTCACCATGCATCAATATGGAAGATAAGGCACAAATCTGTACACAAGCTATCCACTCAGAGAAAGCTGTCAAATGCTCATATTATTCTAGACAGCTTATTTTTCAAGAAGTTGTTCCATTGAACAACACAGAGTTTCTTAATTTCTTAACCCCTTAAGGACTAGTGTACATGCGTGCAACCAGAACTCAATGACCACGGAGCTTTTTTCTTTTTGTATCCGATTCAGGGCTTTCTGAATGGCGTGCAGCCATGCGGGGAGCCCTGAAATCCATGACATACATGTACGTCCTTGAACCTTAAGGCATTAAAGAGGAACTATACCCTTTGAACAAGTGGATTTTTCTTTATTTAACAGAAATGTACCTAGATCTGTGTCCTAAAAGCAATGATTTATTTATATCTACTGTTTTTATTTGCATTGATCTCTGTTTTACTCTACTGCTAAGTGTTTAATACGCTCCCACCTTCCCCTCCCTCTACTCATCTCCTCCGGAGGCATCTAGATTATCTGCACAATGGGCAGCATACTTGCATTTGATGCTTACTTCCAGCACATCCCTGTGATGACCTATGTTAATCCAAGATAAGGGTAGTTCTTCTGTACACTGAAACAACAGTATTGCCCTGCGAGGACCTTCAGTTCCTCAAAGAGCACTACCCTTATCTTGAATTAACACAGGTCCTCCCAGGGGGATACGGGAAGTGAGCAGCAAATGCAAGCATGCCGTCCACTGCACAGATATACCAGATATCTGTGGGAGAGTAGAGGGTATGGGAAGGGGTATATACAGTCATGCTCAGTAGAGACTGCTGCGCGTGCTGCAGTCATGCACAGTAGAGACTATCCGTGCCGCGGCTGAAACAGAGTGGGGAGCTCCGAAGGAGTGTCCTACTCTGTATCAGCCACGGTGCGGGCAGTCTCTACTGAGCATGACTGCACTGCGACCGGCTGCCAGTGGCACTTTGGCCCGTGTAACGGGCTCTTCAACTATAAAAGCCTAGGTACTTAGCATCCCCACTCACACATCCATTCAGCAGAACCATAAATCCCTCAACATACAGAGCACAAAACTTAAAAACTACATAAATGGGGGGAGGAGGGACAACATGTGGCTCCCCAGTTGGTGAAGAATTGCAACCATCTTCATCTTCAGGTAACCAGAGGCTAACTGAGGATTATAGGATTTGTAGATAAATACCAACTAGAGAGCCACATATTACTCACTACCTGATTAAATAGAGTTATATAAATTGTGTTTCATTTTGACTCTCTGGGTCTGAATAATACCTCCCACATATATTCTGATCCACTTAATTATATACGGGGGTGGAACTAAAGGCAGAGCATCCTTGAGTGAGAAGTAGCATGCAGTGCTTCCTCTGTACCAGAGGCAGAGTGAGAAAGGAAGAGTCTCCTTTTTGTAAGCCACTACTGATTAGCAGAATGTTTATTAGTAGATGTAGAGCCCAATGTATAGTTCCCATTTAATGCATACGACTTTGCTCATTTAAAATTACACCATCTCCTATTAACAGTCCCCATCAATAAACTTTGCAACTACGTGTATTAACAAATTCCCATATACAAATATAGTATAATTTATTTTTGTTAGTTCAGTGTTGATTTAGTCCAACGATGGATGGAGAGATCTAAGATACCACTTGTTAGAATAGGCAATCTTCCAACACAACTGTATGGCTGCAGCTAATAGGCAGGTCAGTGTGGGTGACCTACAACACTACCTAGCCATATCAAGTTACATAGTAACATTGTGGATGGGCCTTAAAAAAGACATGCGTTCATTGAGTTTAGCCAGATGAATACTGATCCAGAGTAAGGCAAAAAAAAACAACAACCCACTATTGAAACCATTTCTAATTAAGCCCAATGGGAAAAGGTTATTTTCTAACTCCAAATGGCGACTGGATATTTCCCTGAATAAACATCCTATCTGCTTTGAGACCATAATTCTCAATATTGTTGTGAGCTAGAAAGGTATTCATTACTATTTGAAAGCAATCAAGGCCATAGGGTACAAAAAGATTTTACATGAAAAATATGAAAGCAGAACGCTGGTGGGATTAGTCACATGGAGAAGCCACCATGTTGGACTGCAATGTAATATGCAACCACAACTGAACTGAAAACATTTACAACCACAGGTGAATACACAAAGTATAATTTCTTCATAATCAAAATATAAAGCAAAATACAAAGCAACCTTCAAATATTTATTAATACATAATGCTACTTATGTTAACTGCTGTTGATGATTATAAATGCTAATGTATTGCCCATCAGAGTAACTAGGGCAGGGTTTGCATCCCATATGCATGATACCCTAGGTACCCATAACTCTGTCCATGGCCACCATCCCACTCCTTACATGATTCCACTCACAGTCTCATACACTGTTTTGTGGCACAGAAATACCCTTAACCTATAATATGCAAGAACAAACAAAGCTATTTACGTCTTGGTTGTTAGAGAGACAGCCAATCCATTGCAAAGCAATGCACTGGGTATTTCTAGCATCAAAGCAGTTAAATAATAATCAGTAAAGTATTATATAAACTGGTGCAGGGGCATTGAGATTACAACCACAATTCAAAATGTGGGAGTGATGTGCACAGCTGAGGCAACCCCTCAAAATTAAGCAGTTACCCACTCTACCTAATGGGAAATCCAGCTCTTACTGCCTGACTATAAAATCATTACAGCATAATAAATTGGTTCTGTTGCTGCCCCATTATTATCTATATTACTAAAAGGAGAAGATTGGAGGGCAGCCAAAATTCTCCGGAGCTGCACACACCCTGGAGCGGACACACACACCCAGGGGAGGCAGTAAGGAGGCGAAATTCATGTCTTCTCAATACTGCCTGTTCTACACATGACAATCTGTGCAAGGAGTTGGCCCGCCCTCAACATTGGCCTGAAACAAACAAAAAAAAACATGGAGGACTGTGTCCGCTCTGCAAGAGTTTCAGTTTCTTCACTATTTCATCCTTTATACAACTTTTAATACTGTGACTGTTTCACATCGATTTCTATTCTGTTTCTTAACTCTAACACCACACTCACTATTTCAGTGGCCTACCATCTTTCACGTCCTGTACAGTATTTCATCGTTGTTACTATTCACCACCCTACTATTCACCACCCTCAGTCTTACACCGCACTCAGTATTTCATGCCCTAATTATTTTAACCATCAAACACTTGCCACCGCCTACCTCTTTCACCTCCTATACAGTATTTAATCTCCTTTACCGCCCTCATTATTTCACCTCCTTTACTATTCAGTTTATTAACACTTACACTGGCCTAATTTTTCAATTTCTTAACACTTACACCACCATGACTATTTCACCTTCTTTCTCCGGCCCTCTCCAGCTTACATACAGAAAGCCTCAGTCATCGGAGGAGGCTGGATAGAGGGAGGGGAGCAGAGGCAGAGTGATGTCTGTGGTACAGAGTGTTAACCGTGGTCTGTTCGGAAGTAGGGAACAAGATAATGTTTACACTTTGAATTTCAGCCAGATAATGACTTTAAAAAGGAAATTAATAACGTATTCCACCTAGTCGCTATATAACCTAACTTTTAAGACAGACTTGTATAGGGTTGATAGATCCCCTTTAAAGATATTGAGAATGCTATGTTTTACTGAAGACGATATCACAATAAATATCAAGGCCAAGTGCCAAGGCTACCTCTTTAAATATACTTTGTATAACTCCATATAATTAAGCAGTGCATGATATTATATTTCCTTGGTTAAAATGCTTCTAAATATGAACTTCTTCAATATAATCTGTGAACCCTACTCATCATTAACACACATAACCTGGCTATATCCTTAATAAAAACACACCTCTATTGATTTATTTGACCTTATCATTGATTATAGAGCTTATTTTCTGCCCAAATAGACAGTCAAGATCCACTTAGCAGTTTGGCTATTCAGCATTTAGAAACACGACCAATGCTGTGATAATAAAGTTGTTAAAAGAGCATTTGTTTCCGGTCAAGATTACATGCTGTAATTAATGATTTATCCACTCATAACTGAAAATAAATGTCATTTGCTGTGAGATGCTCCATTGAAAAGTTATGAAAACTCAAACCTGGTGACCAGACCTCAAAATGGCATGTCTTAAAGGGATAGTAATACTTAAAATGTAAAAAAAAATATGTTGTAGGGTTTATCCCCCTGAGTAAAACAAGAGTACTCCCACTGCTGAAAGGTGTTTCATTCAAAAGTTATTCATTTTCAAAGCTGAATTTTTTAGGTGCAATATCACAGTGGCCTGAAATTGTACAGTGGCGCTGTTGCTACACCAGCCTATGGAGATTTATGGTCCCGGGACCAGAGCTGTCCATAGGATCGTGTAGCAACAGCGCCACTGTACAATTTCAGGCCACTGTGATATTGCATCTAAAAAATTCAACTTTGAAAATTAATAACTTTTGAATGAAATACCTTTCAGCACTGGGAGTACTCTTGTTTTACTCATGGGGATAAAGCCTACGACATATTTTTTTTTTTACATTTTAAGTATTACTATCCCTTTAACACTGTCTATGGAGAGCTTTTGCTTTTCTATTGCAGCTCTCAATACTTGCAACAGCTCCATATGATGAACAGACCACAAAGTGCAGTTGGAGTTTAAAAAAAAAAAAATGACATTTTTAATAAACCTCTAACTCCAGTAAAACTCTTACAATATTCAATAGTACTCTTTATTGGTATCCTTTTGAAATAGCACACTCCTTTAAGCCACATTCGGCAGACATGACAATCTTGCATTGCATATCAGAGCAAGATTGTCATGTCATGCCTTTAAACAGCGCGATCGATATTGCACCCTTTAACTCCTTGCAGCTGCAGTCCAACAACACCAGGCAAGCCACCGGTTGCCCACCTCTGCTGCTGCAAGCAGCGTAGTGCTGGGATCCCAGGCTGAACTTTCTTCCTGTTTCAGCTTGCTGCTGCACAGGCAAAAGGGAGAGCACTGTGCAAGATAAATACAAAAAAAAAATAAATGAAACAGGAAGAAAGTTTAGCCTGGGATCCCAGCACTACGCTGCTGCCTGCAGCACGGGTGGGCAACCGGTGGCTCGCCAGGTGTTGATGGACTGCAGCTGCAAGGAGTTAAAGGGTGCAATATCGATCGCGCTGTTTAAAGGCACGACATGACAATGTCCTCTGAATGCGGCTTAAAGGAGCACACTATTAAAAATGCGCTATATCAAAAGTGGACCCTCTTTATTTAAAGGGATAGTAATGTTTCAGAATAAAAGCCACTTCAGTTTAATCTTCATAGTATTTGGGTCATGGAAAGTGTTATTTCAATATTGTCAGAGTTGTAGTTCAAGAGTAATTGAATGGTAAAGTATCCCCCTTCTGCCCCTTTTACCCAGTGTAAGCCACCTCCCCTCAGATATGGAATCTTGTCTTAAAACAAGACAGCTCACAGCAAGAGACAATCTTCTTACTATGAGAACAATTAAAACCCTGCCCCCTACACAGGTTTTTCAGGTTTTTCCCCTTATACTAATTAAAGATTGTCCCTGTCTGCAAGCCAGCTGGACACCACCTTTCTGTTCCGAGGTCAGCAGTGTTACATCAGTAAAAGGGACTGGAGGGGGATACTTTATCATTCAATAACTCTTGAACTACAAATCTGACAGTATTGAAATAACACTCTCCATGGCCCAAATACTATGAAGATTAATTCTGCTTTTATTTTGAAACATTACTATCCATTTAAATGCTTTGATGCATTTCTCTTGAAGACTTCACAAATGCAATATAAAATGTAGCAACATAAATCAGTAAATACGGTATTAATAGATAATGTTTCCTTACCCTTGTGATAAGATTGCTGGAGTTCGGGATATAGTGCAGTAGGAATGGTTCATTGTGTACTGCCTTAATGATCAATTCATTTCTAGAAAACATAGAACATATTGTTTAAACAAACAAAACAATGATGCCAATACAGAAAACTGAGTTTGTTCTTGCAAGTGACACTAAAATCTAAAAACAAAATAGGTATATACACCTAAATGCCCTCTATGCCGCGTGAGCATGTTTAAAAATTATTTGTTTGAAAGCCAAATTCTAAAATCTAGGGGGGTTATACACTAAGGAATGATAAAGAGTTGATAAAGTAGAGAAGGCTTCTCCAGAGATATCACTTCTCCAATTCCTATGTTATTCTATGGAGCCAATTCACTAACATTTCTTAAAGGGATAGTAATACTTGCATATTGTAGCTGTGTTAAAAAGAAACTTGTTGCCCCCAGTGTCATCTCTCAAACCCTTATGGTTTGAGAGATGATAGTGCTCAAAGTCCCCCCCCCCTCTCCCTTCCCTGACTGAACACTGACTGCAGGGATATCAGGTATTACTTGCATCAGGCGGCTCTGCAGCATTGCCGAGATCGCATTTATAAAAAAGAAATCTTTCACTAAAACGGTCTTCTACGTGTGCTTGCAAACAAAGCACATGTAGAAGACCGTTTCAGTGAAAGAATTCTTTTTTTTATAAACACAATCTTGGCTCAGCTGCAGAGACCCTGATGCACATAAGACTGTCGTATGACAGCTTCCCCTGCAGTCAGCGTTCAGTCAGGGAAGGAGGAGGGTTTGAGAGATGACACTGGTGGCAATAAGTCTCTTTTTAACAAAGCTACAATATGGGGATTAGTAATTTGCAAGTATTACTATCCCTTTACGTTTTGGAGATCTTAGTGCATAGGCTCCATAGAATAAAATAGGAACTGGAGAAGCGATATCACTGGAGAAGTCATCTCCTTTTCATCGTCTGTTCATAACGCCTTAGTGAATAACACCCCTAGTCTGAAATATGCTTTGTGAAGGTATCCATTCAAGTTTTGTGCAAGGCTGCCTGTATGTATTAGCAGAAGTAGCCTTTTTGGGTGTCTTAGAAGTGATAGGACAATATATCTGTAAACTGTCAACCACAGGATAACAGCTTGTCTGAAGAGAAGTGAATAGATACTAATCTCAATATCAGTAAATTAACTTTCCTAGATCATTCACTCATTAATAGCTTGTTCAAATAAAGGTTAACAAATAGTGACTGCAAGAAAATATTTTGGCGATCTACAGATAAATACTTATTTAAAGATAAAGCAATGCTCACATGTTCCTCACACTACATGCAATGTGCTTTAACTATGTAGTTAGCCTTAAGATGAGTATTGCACCTTTGAAACTACATTCTTACTGTTTAGTATTCCTGTCTGCTTTGGAGACAGGTTGAGGCTGATGTGTACTGGCCCTGTTCCCACAGTTAGTGGAAATTAACAGATTTAACATTATTTGACACTAGTGTTGAGCGAGCACCCCGATGCTCGGGTGCTCTGACCGAGCACCGCCGGAGGCTCGAGTGCTCGGCCGAGCACCCGAGCCCCATTGACTTCAATGGGGCGACACGAGCATTACACCAGGCACCCCCTGCTCTGATGAGGGGAGGGTGCCTGGTCAATGCCCCCTTCATCTCCACAATGCCCCCCTTCATCTCCGCAATGTCCCCCTTCATCTCCGCAATGCCCCCTTCATCTCCGCAATGTCCCCCTTCCACAATGTCCCCCTTCATCTCCACACTGTCCCCCTTCATCTCCGCAATGCCCCCTTCATCTCCGCAATGTCCCCCTTCATCTCCACACTGTCCCCCTTCATCTCCACACTGTCCCCCTTCATCTCCGCAATGCCCCCTTCATCTCCGCAATGTCCCCCTTCCACAATGTCCCCCTTCATCTCCACACTGTCCCCCTTCATCTCCGCAATGCCCCCTTCATCGCCGCAATGTCCCCCTTCATCTCCATACTGTCCCCCTTCATCTCCGCAATGCCCCCTTCATCTCCGCAATGCCCCCGTACCTCCAGTCCCTGGTGGTCCAGCGGAGCGTCTTCAGATCTGTGCCTCCTTCGGCACAGATCCCCGCCACCCGAACATGGCGGGCGAGCACATGGCGGTACTCGACGAGTACCGCCATGTGCCGAGCAGAGCGATGCTCGAGCCGATCCGAGCATCGGCCGAGCACGCTCGCTCAACACTATTTGACACCAAAGCTTTGGTGTCTATAGATATTGTCACATGCCGATTTGGCGCCTTCAGATATTGTCACGGGCCGAAGGCATGGGGGCTGCATATTGTCCACGCACTGTATGTTTGACACTGCTGATGTAGTGTGAGTCTGGTCCAAGCGTTAGTTTCACTATGCTCAAATCATGTTAAAATGACATAAATGACAAACACTGGCACTTGTTTGGAAACCAGTGCGTGATATTACTAGTGGTACAGGGCATGGCCGGTAAGAAGTATCACCAGTGAGGGTACAAAGGCTGTTTCCTCACTCATATCAAATGAGGGGTCATAGGAAAGTCCAAAACATGGTAATATATACTTAAAGAACTGCTGCCTATTGGATAGTCATTGTATTGTTGTATGGGTCTGAGTGCCTCTAATGCTTATGAAAAACACATACTGCAGGCCTGAACTGTTTCCAGAGCAGCCCATCAGAATTACATTGTCACTAGTGTCTTCACTAAAGAACAATTCTGATGCTCTACCTGTACATGATATTTACATTTATTTAACCCCAGTAGAATTTTGTGAGTTAGTGTTAACATTGAAAACTGTAACTTGCCTCTGACATTAATTAGCTCTATTTATCAATCAGTGGAAAACTACATATATGAAATGCCTTTAATTTTAGTTTGTCCCTGGTGATAGAGCTTTTAGCTCCTTTAACCCATTGAGTGCCAGTTGGATGCTCAATGCATTGCACAGCCTTCTGGCACCAAAAGGGTTAATGCCACTGGTGTCAATTTTTTAATCCGCTGATTCATGCAACATAATTTAATTAGTCTAATTATTGATTCACATATCTGTCTAGTGTGTAACAACTGTACATTTGCCAGGTGGTATAATAAATTATCTGACGTATGAGGGAAGAAAGTGGATAATAGGCTTGTGACCAACCACATCCGAAGCAACTCAAAATCTAGTAGTCCATGTTTACAAGCATCGGATAATTGTATCAGCATTGATAATCTGATTTACACATGGGGAGATGTAATACATTTTGATAAGGATGTAGTTTCTTGATATTGTGATGAATTAGAACCAAATCCATAATGCAATGTGCACTAAGCTGTCTTCACAATATTATTAATCTTATCCCACAATCTTATGAAATACACCTACATCGCCATGCCTTCTTCAGGTTAACAATGTTTCAAGGTTTCCTTTGACAATAGCTCATATGCATTTTAAATCTGACATAATGAGACAATTTTGTATTCCTTAGGGCACGTTTACATGTTGATGTGACTATTCACTACATGCACTAAGCTACCGTAGATGGAGATACTGTCAGGGTTTACATAAATAAATTTGCCTCCTTCAGCTTGGCACACTATCTTGCCATAGCTATCTAAGTGCCTCCAGCCTGTCTCCCACTCCCTCCAAGACCCAGTGGCAGTAGTAGTGGTGTAGCCAAGGCAGCGGGTGCACAGTTTAGAGGTGGCCCATATGTCCAGGACAAATTAATGGGCTCTGTGGCATCGATTTGCAAATAGTTCTGGACTGCTCTAAAATGAACTTACTCCCCTGACTCATCTCAGTGTATGTAGAGATCAATGTGCTGTTTTGTACAATGTAATGTGGGCTGTATTTAGAGGAGCTGGTGGAACATACATTTAATCCATTGCATGCCAAAGGGGTAACCAGTACATTGAAAATAATTTCCCACCAGTAAGATGATGCACTAAGAAGAAATGGTGAAAATACTTGGGAAAGTACTGATAGACAATAAAAAAAAGAGTGTGCAGTGTCGATTAGCGGCTGCAAGAGACAATACAGTATTATCATGTATAAAAGGATTATAGATGCATGGGATGAGAAAATAATTCCACGTCTTTCTAAATTATTGGTTAGATCTTATCTAGAATTTGGAATGCATTTTGGCCACCAGTTCGCATAATACACATTACACTTGTGCACTGCAAAAATTTATGTTAAAATTCGATTTCGAACAATTTTTTTATTTTTTTTTTTTAATTCGGAGGATCTGCATTTTGGACCGGACCTGTTCGATGCGGACAAAATTCGGCAATAGTCCAAATTATTTGGCTGAATTTAAAAAAAAAATTTAAAAAGTCAATAAAAAATGAAACAAATGAAAATAAAAAAATACATTAAACTATATTCATAATAATATTAAATCTCTAATGAGACAGGCAGGGGTATTTTATAAACCCCTACACAATTATTAACCCTTAACAGGGCAAATAT
Source organism: Rhinophrynus dorsalis (assembly GCA_037306005.1). Lineage (NCBI taxonomy): Eukaryota > Metazoa > Chordata > Amphibia > Anura > Rhinophrynidae > Rhinophrynus > Rhinophrynus dorsalis. The sequence goes on from CM074725.1 coordinate 76,043,783, forward strand.
GGGGTGAGTGGCAGCAATGTAACAAGTCAAAGGAGTTAATCAAGGGTACCAGGGGCTTGTGATCAGTTTCCAGACAGAAACATTCCAGGCCCAGTAGGTATCACTCAGATTGCTCACAGACCCACATCCCTGCCAGACACTCCTTCTCAATTTGGGCATGTCTCCTTTCAGTATCTGTAAGGGTTAGCAAACAGAAGGCCACTGGGTACATGTCACCTTCATGCTCCTGTAAGAGGGCAGCCCCCAGGCCATAGCAACTGGCATCGGCACTCACTACTGTTTTCCTGGAACAGTCGTAAAACAGATGCAGACACTAGTGTCTTCTTTACCTGTGCCAGGGCATTCTCTTGGGGCTCGCCCCAGGACCATGCAACATCATGTTTCAGAAGCTCAGTCACTGGGTACAATATGGTGGATAGATCTGGAAGGAACTTGCCCAAGAAACTTATAAGTCCCAGAATCTGTCTGAGCTCCATTAGATCTGCAGGGCTTTTCATGTCAGTAATTGCTCTTCCCAATCCCTGAATCTGAATGCATTATAGATGGACTCTACATCCTTCCCCATGGAATACAGGAGGGAGTTAACCTGTACTTCCCCACTCTCCTTATCCAGCTTGGAAGCGATGCGAAAACTGGAGAATCTCTGGCGCCAAGCCGGCCATCCTGCCGGCTGTGAGAAATCAAAGGGTTCAGGCGGCTGGAATTTGGCCATAGTAACAAACTTGCTGACAGGATGCATAGGTATGTACTTCTGACACCATGTCACAAATGAGGCACACCAGTGGTTAAAGTAGCAGTTGTTTTACTACCATGAATACACAAACACACTCTGAGCTGGTGGTGTCTCTCCCAGTGAATCAATCCTAACTAACAAACCTAGTACTGTTAAGCCCCTCCCCACTTCCTGCCACATGCCTGCCAGCCTGTTCCTATGACAGTCATCTCCGCTTTATCACCTCTTTATTACCGCTTAGTGAATCTTACCCCTAGAATACTAAAGAGTTTATACCCCATATAATCTAATGTTAGTTTGGGGATTTTTTACTTTTCCCTATGATGCTTAGTTTGTTCCAGAGTTCTTCATGTTCATATTATGAAAAAATTATTCATGGAAAAATTGCAATCTGATTCACATGTTTCTTTTTTTCATAAAAGTAAATATTTGTGATTTTAATAATGCAAATCTAACAGAATATTTGTGACATCTAAAAAAGAATACAGTGCCTTTGATGTGCATACATCCAAAAACAGTAAAAACAGTCTTGACTGTGCTACTGAAGATAATTGCAGTTTTGTCTCTTTATAGTTATTGTTTAAATTCATTAAAAGTGGAGTTAACGTTATAATAACCATCTATATTTATGATAGCCATTATTTATTTAACCCCTTAAGGCCGGCCATGCACGTACTTTGCGGTCATTTAAGGACCACGGAGCATTTTTTCTTTTTTTTTGGCGCGATTGGATTCCAGACTCCCTGAACAGTGTACAACCACATGGGGAGCCCAGAATTCCACTACAGTCCAGGACCGTCAGGGGTCCTTAAGGGTATAACAACCCATGACGGTCCAGGACCGTCATGGGTCCTTAATGTGTTAAAATCATAGTTAACAATCTATTATGGTTTATTTATTTATCAGTTTATGCAAATTCACTATAGTTAAAAAAAAGAATGGCTAACAAATTTATAGGTGATTTTGAAACCTATATCATACAAGGTGTTAGTCCCACATTTCAGTTTTGAGGGAGTTAAATCTCTATTGCAGAACTGTACAAAATAAGGCCTAGATAACATTGCAGTTGAGAAGTGCTATCAATGGTCTATTGAGACATTTGTAGATAAAACCCAAGATAATGTTTTCAACCGCAATGTAATATAGGCCTACATTGGAAATTTAGGGCCAAAATCACAAAATCAAAAGTAGAGCAGTTCTGCTGAAAACCAACTGCTCCAACTGGGGGCAAGTAAAAATGGCCCTTGCTTCAAATCAGTGGTTTATAAACCAGTCCTCAAGCCCGCCCCCCTCTAACTATGCAGGTTTTAAGGATTATCTTTCATAATCAGGAGTCTATCAGTGAGGTTAAATCATTCTGACAAATCTTCCTGACAGAGCCGGATATTTTTATTTTACAGTTTTGTCTTTTCATCATTTAAGAAATACCAACATTTTGAAGACGTTAAATGTATCATTTTAGAAGATATACCTGTACTGTACTTATCTGTACATATAACCAAGCAGTTCTATTCTGACTAGGGCTGTGGTTTACCATCTTCCTGGAATTAAGTTTCTGAGAAAATGATTCATCTTATTTAAGCCCCAATAACAGAAGATTACATTTTAGATGGTATAAACAACAAGTGTTCACATTTAAATTTCCAGAAAAACAGTGTACTGTACACCAGAGCTAGGGGGTGATGATTATTCTGAACAGCTGGAGGGCCTGTGTTGGCCCAACACTGATTTAAAAGGTTTGAATGAAAAAAACAGAGCATATCAAACGGCATAGTTAAACAAAGGTGATCTGCCTATGAAGTATTCTTAAAGGGATAGTAATACTTCATTTTATCTTTATTTTATTTTGTAGGCATTAAAAAAACATGAAGAACAATATAAGTCTTATCTCTCAAACCTTTATGGTTTGAGAGATATTCACAAGCAAAGTTTCCCCTCCCCGCCCCTTTTTCCTAGTGTAAGCCATCTCTACTCAGATGTGAATCTGGTTGTAAGACCAGACAAATAACAGCACTTTATTAATGAATCTCAGTCAACTATCTTGATGACATTTTATAAGTGTGTCAGGTCTGTACTATGTCTCCTGTGTCTCCAGGGACTCTACACCAAACCTGAGAAGTGTCTGTTTGAGGTTTCCTCAGTGGAGTTTTTGAGTTACATCATTTTTGAGTATTAGAATTGATCCATCCAGGTATTTCTGAATAGCTAACTCTGGCAGCTGGAAAGCTGTTTAATGTTTTTGATAATTTCTATTAATTCAAAAACAATGTGCAAAAAATGGTGCTATGAGTTGTAGGGAGTCAATATATAAAATGGAGAAAAAAAATAGAGAAAGGAAATGGAGCAAGAAAATGTAGCAAAAAAGTAGCAAAAAAAAAAAAACCAAAGAGAAAAAAGGAGCAAAAAAATGGTGCTCCAAGACTTATGTTATTCTATGGAGCCAATCCCTAAATATTTCACCAGCTTTAGAGATCTTTAGAGAAAGAAAGAGAAGCAAAAAGATAGAATGTGAAAACAGAGCACAAAAATAGAGTGCAAAACGGAACAAAAAATTGTGCAAGAAAATGGAGCAAAAAAAGAGAAGCAAAAAAATAGAACGTGAAAACGGAGCACAAAAATGGAGAGCAAAATGGAACACATTATGCAATAAAATGGAGCAAAAAATTATGTAAAAAATTGAGCAAAAAAAAAAATCTAGAACAAAAGGAGCAAGATAATGATGAAAAAATGGTGCTTCAAGTCCTGTGTTATTCTACGTAGCTAATACCTAAAATGGAGCAAGAAATGTGTGCAAAAAATAGGGCTCCAAGTAGTTGGGAGCCAATATCTAAAATGGAACAAGAAAATGGAGCAAAAAAAAGGATCAAGAAATGGTGCAAGAAAATGGAGCAAAAATGGAGCAAAGAAAGAGCAAGAAAGTAGTGCTCCATGCTTATGTTATTCTATGGAACCAATGCCAAAAGGTTTAGCCAGGTTTAGAGATATTAGTGACAGAAAACAGAGCAGAAAATTAAAGCAGAAAAATGGAGCAAGGAAACAGCAAAAGAAAAAAAATGAGCAAGACAACGGAGAACCCCCACCTCCCAAAAAAACAAAAACAAAAACAGAGCAAAAGGAGGAGCACAAAAAATTAAGCAAAAAAAAAAAAACGGTGCTGCAAGTCCTTTGTCCTATGGAGCCAATAACTAAAGATTTCTCGAGCTTTAGAGATATTTAGAGCAGAAAGAGGAACAAAAAATAAAGCAATAAAATGGAGGCAAAATGGAGCAAGAAAACCGGTCCTCCAAGTCCAATATTATTCCATGCAGCCAAAACCTGAGATGGAGCAAAGGAATCAGAGCAAGAAAATGGAGCAAAACATTTGTGCAAAAAAAAAGTCCTATGGAGCCAAGGGAGCAAGAAAATTGGACATAACATGTAGCAAGAAAATTAAGCAAAAACCTTGAGCAAAAAAGGAGCAAGAAAATGTAGCAAAAAAAAATGGAGGGGGAAAAAGGAGCAAAAAATTATGTTTCAATTCCTATGTTATTCTATGGAGTCAATGCCTAAAGATTTCACCAGCATTAGAGGTCTTAGTAACATAGTAGTAACATAGTAAATTAGGTTGAATAAAGACACAAGTCCATCAAGTTCAACCTTCTCCTCATACCCCAGTAACTGAGAATGTTATAGCTTTCCTGCTACCAATTAAGTTAGTCTTTATCAGACCTTCCTGATCTGCCTACTGATAAACAGTATAACTCTGTATTTTCCCTTCTGAAAGAAATGTATCTTATCTTCTCTTAAATGTATCCATTGTATCTGCCATAACCACCTCCTTGGGCAATGAATTCCACAATTTAACAGACCTTACTGTAAAAAGCCCCTTCCTCTGCTGAAGTCTAAAACTCCTTTCCTCTAATCTCAAGGGGTGTCCCCTGGTCACCTGATCAGGCTTTGGAATAAATAGCTCACTGCAGAGATCCTTGTATTGACCTCTCATATACTTGTACAATGTGATAAGGTCATCTTTTCTCTAGAGTAAATAAACCAAGTTTGTCTAGTCGTTCCTCATATGTCAAGTCCCCCATTCCCTTAATTAGTTTTGTTGCTCTTCTCTGTTCTCTCTCTAGTTCCAGTTTATCCTTTTTCAGAACCGGTGCCCAAAATTGCACTGCATACTCAATGTGAGGTCTTACCAATGAATTGTATAATGGCAAAATAATGTTATCCACTCTTGCTTCAATACCTCTTTTTATGCAAGACAGGATTTTGTTTGCCTTTGCTACTGCCATTTGACACTGGTCACTGTTTCCAAGTTTGTTGTTGACAAGGATACCCAGGTTTTCTCTAGCAATCAGTCCCCTAAAATGATTCCATTAAGTTCATAAGTAGCCTTGGGATTGTTTCCTCCCAAATGCATGACTTTACACTTCCCCACGTTAAACTTCATATTCCATTTGTTTGCCCAATCTGCCATTTTATGTAAGTCCCACTGTAGAGAGAAAATATCCTGTTCTGAATTAATGACCTTGCATAATTTAGTATCATCTGCAAATACTGATATTTTGCTTTCTGTATCTATTTCCAGGTCATTTATAAACATGTTAAAAAGCAGTGGACCTAATACTGAACCCTGAGGTTCTCCACTCTCCACTTGAACTGTATTGGAGAATTTTCCATTTACAACCACACACTGTTCCCTATCCTTCAATCAGTTTTGTATCCAATTGCAAAGGTTATCTCCTAGCCCCAATTTCCTTATTTTATACACCAGCCTGCTGTGTGGCACTGTATCAAATGCCTTTGCAAAGTCTAGATATACTACATCTACTGCCTTGCCATTGTCAAGGTTGCTGCTTACTTCCTCATAGAAGCTGATTAGTTTGGCATGATCTATTCTTCGTAAAACCATGTTGATTCATGCTAATGATCTTATTTTTTGTGTTGTAATCCTGAATATAGTCCCTTATGATCCCTTCTAGCAGTTTTCCCACTACAGAGGTCAAACTCACAGGTCTATAATTCCCAGGTTCTGTTTTAGTTCCCTTCTTAAACAGAGGCACTATGTTAGCTCTTTGCCAATCCTGTGGCACTGAGCCTGTGGTGATAGAATCTTTAAAGGGTAAATATACAGGTTTTGTTAACATTGCACTAAGTTCCTGAACAACCCTTGGATGTATACCATCAGGATCCGGTGCTTTGTCGGTCTTAATTTTGTTCAGTCTTCCCATGACATCTTCTTGAGTTAACCCAATATCTGATAACTGTATTGTTTTATTTGTTACTTGTGGAGGCTCTTCTACCATTCCTTGCTCCCTTGTATATAATGATGCAAAGAAAGTGTTTAAAACATTGGCATTTTCCTTATCCTCACTAATCAACTCACCCATCTAATTTTTGAATGGTCCAATGCACTCTCTCAAGTTTTTTGCTATTTATATATTTGAAAAACTTTTTTGGATTAGTCTTGCTTTCCCTTGCAATTCGAGTTTCATTGTCTATTTTTGCTACCCTAATTGCTTTTTTGCAATCTTTGTTGCACTCCTTGTATTTTAAGAAAGATCGTTCAGTTCCTTCAGACTTAAGTAATTTGAATGAGTTTTTTTTCCTTGCCATTTCCTTCTTTACATGTGCAGTTAACTACAATGTCTGTGACTTACTTCTTTTGCATTTGTTCCCCATTGGTATATACTGTTGGGTATATTTGAATTCTGACCATTTTTCCTCAGTATTTTTGCCTTTAAAGGGATAGTAATGTTTCATAATAAAAGCAGGTCTAATTAATCATCAAAGTATTTGGACCATGGAGAGGGTTATTTCAATTCCGTCAGAGTTGTAGTTCAAGAGTAATTGAATGACAAAGTATCCCCCCTCCTGCCCCTTTTACTGATGTAACACTGTTCAGCCAGATCAGAAGGGAGGTGCCCAGGTAGACTGCAGAGAGGGCCAATCTTCAATTAAGATAAGGGAAAAACCTGAAAAACTTGTCAAGGGGGGCAGGGCTTTCATTGTTCTCATAGGAAGAAGATTGTCCCATGCTGTTATCTGTCTGGTCTATGGACTGGATTCCACATCTGAGAAGAGATGGCTTACACTGGGTAAAAGGGGCAGGAGGGGAAACTTTGCTTGTGAATATCTCTCAAACCATAAAAGTTTGAGAGATAAGACTTATATTGTTGTTTTTTTAATGCCTACAAAATAAAATAAAGATAAAATGAAGTATTACTATCACATTAAATAAAATATCCCAGTCTATGTGTTGCATTGAAGCCCTTAACAATTTAAAGTTAGCTTTTTTAAAATTAAAAGTTTTGGTTGAACCTATACAGTTTTTCTTTGCCAGACTAATCTCAAATGTAACCATGTTGCGATCACTGTTTCCCAAATGTTCTCTTACCTTAATACTGGATACCATTTCTGTGTTATTAGTTATCACTAGGTCCAGTACATTGTTATTTCTTGTCGGCACTTCCACCATTTGTGACATGTAGTTTTCCCAAAGCATGCTCACAAACCTGCCTCCCATAGCACCCTGACAGGTCTAATTTTTCCAATTGATATCTGGATAATTAAAATCTCCCATAATTATAGTATGCCCAAGCTGGGCAGCTTTCCTCATTTGCAATAGCTGTTGGGCCTCAACATTGTCATCGATATTTGTTGGTTTGTAGCATATTCCCACCAACACCTTTTTTTTACGTTTTACACCACATTTAGTCTTGGTTTCTACCCACACGGACTCCACAATTTGGCCAGCTTCCTCACTAATATCCTGCAAAACTGGATTTAGCTCTGTTTTCAAATATAAGCACACACCTCCCCCTTTTCTATTAATCCTGTCTCTTCTAAACAGGGAATAGCCCTCTATATTTACAGCCCAGTCATGTGCATTATTCCACCATGTTTCTGTTATACCAATTATGTCCAATTGCTCATTAACCGCCAGCAATTCTAGTTCTTCTATTTTATCTACCATACTTCTTGCATTTGCTAGCATACAATTAATTTTGAAGTCTTTACATATATTACTACCTACATGCCTTTTTTCTACAGCTTCATTTACTGTGAGTTCCTCCCTATTGACTAAATTTATCCCCACCCTTACTCCACCCTCCTGATCATTTACTTGGACCCGGTTCCTACCTGCTCTATCTACCCCATTTTTGCTATCTACACCCTCCACCCCCTTTCCTAGTTTAAAAGCTCCTCCAAACTTCTTAGCATTCGCTCTCCTAGCACAGAGGCTCCTCTAACATTTAGGTGCAATCCATCACTTCCATATAGATTGTACCCAAGAGCAAAGTCTGCCCATTGTTCTAAAAACACAAAACCCTCCTTCCTACACCATTGCTTGAGCAATGCATTAAGCTCCCTGAGCCCCCTCTGCCTTCCTGCAGTGGCGCATGGCACAGGCAGTATTTCAGAAAACACTACCTTAAAGGTCCTTGCCTTGAGCTTGCACCCTAAGTCCTGGAAATCATTCTTTAGGGACCTCCATCTTTCTCCTACTTTATCATTGGTACCAATATGTACCAAGACAGCTGGATCACTTCCAGACGCTTCCAATAATCTGTCAGTCCTGTCCGCAATATGCAGAATCCGAGCATCTGGGAGACAACATATTGTTCAGCATTCACTTTCCTGGCGGCAGATTACCCTATCTACCCTCCTAATAATAGAGTCCCCAATTACCACTACCTGCCTTGGTTTTTGCCTACTCTGCATCCCACCTAGCCCAGAAGGAGGTCTGTTCCCCTGGCTGCTAGAGGAATTAGCCCTCTCCAGTGTTGCCAATTCTGAGATATCCTCATCCACATCTTCACACAATCTTGCAAATCTGTTGGACTGAGTCAACTCAGAACTGGCCTTCTTCTTCCTCTGCCCACTACCTCTCCTCCTTACTGTTACCCAGCTGCCTACCTGTTGCTCCTCATCTATAACTCTACCCTCTTCACCACTAACCCCACATACTACCTGCTCTGTGAGTTCTAAACTCCATTCCAGGTTTCCAATGTCTCGCAATGTTGCAATATTTCTTTCCAAATCCAATATCTTAGACTCTAAAAAGAAAATATGCTCACACTTGGCACAGTGGTATGACCCTTGGAATAATTGCTTCAAGTGTTCAAACATGTGACAAGATGTGCACTGCGTGAGATTGGCTAACCTGCTATCCCTCACACTTGGTTTTACAATTCAAATAGCTTTATATTATCCTCTAATGCTCACTCTAAGGTAAATAACCAACTTTAAACGTGAATGCAAGTAACCAACTTTAAATGTGAGTGCACTGGATCCATAGAGCGAAAAAAAGGGTGTTCTGAGTTCTATGTTTTTTCTATGGAGCCAATGTATTAAAATTTCTCCAACTTTAGAGATCTTAGTGCCAAAAAAGGAGCAAAAAAACAGAGCATAGAAAGTAAGGAGCAAAACAACAGCCAAATAGGCCCAAAACTGGCATAAAATTGGAACAAAACAGGCCAACATTGGAACAAAATTAGAGCAAAAAGGGGGCTCCAAAAGTAGGGTGGCCAGACCTCACCTTTAACCAGGGACACATTTGAAAAATGCATATTGCAGGACTGCTTTGATTTCAATCCAGTCCTAAAATATGCCTATTTCATATGTGTCTCAGGGTAAAAGGGAGGTCTGGTCAGCTTATCCAAAAGGGTGCAAAAACTGTTCAAAGAGTAAAATGCCTCTTTTGGAAACTGATGGTTTTTATAAGCTCAAGATGGTGGAGAGAGGTGATTTTATAATTTTCTGGACATGTAAATACTTATTGCAGCTTTATCCAACCAAGTTGGAGTAATTTAGGGCTCGATCCAAATGTTGTAGTTAAAACCAACGTGATGTAAAAAAAGGCCGTTGCGACTTAACCAAGACTGGGTAACGAGAGATTCAAATCTCCGTTACCCAGAAATGCTAACGGGTGCCGGCCTACAAAACACATGGAAATTACAAAACTGGAGTCGCCCAAAATCTGACCTCATCACCGTCGCAAAATACACGATAAATAACGTGAGAAACATCCCAATAATAAAAAAAGCGAATGTCCAACGTTACCTAGTGCCCCATCCAATCAAAGCACCCTAAAGTATCAAGTTCAGTCAAATAAACTATATATAGACCCAAAATAACCGATGCACCTTTGTCTGTGTATCGCGTTCATTAGAGCTAAAGCACAGGACCCAGGAGCGGAGGCTAGTATAAAGAGACAGGTAGTTGAGGCATATCAGACACAGGTCGAAGGAGTTGGAGGGATTGCAGCACACTTTGCGACACATAATACACCTTTGTACATACCAAATACACGCATTCAAACACACATACACACACACACACACAGGCCATATTTTGTTTTGTTAGTAAAACACACACACACCTTTATCTTTTTTTTGTCAGTGTGAGTCTGTGAGTGCATGTGAGTGACAGAGAGTGAGTGAGTGAGTGAGTGAGTGAGGGCCTGAGTGAGTGCCTGGGTGTGAGTGGGTGAGAGGAATGGAGAGGAGAGGAGGACTGGAGATAGGGTTGGGGAGAGTAGGAGGAGAAGAGGAGCAGGGGGGCATCCTGTTACGGTTTTTATGACACTCAGACCAATAAGTGAAAATAAAACACACTTTATTAAAGTGAATAATGATACTCACGCCCTCTAGAGGCGGTAGGTAATATACAGATAATGTAAACTGAGAGAATACAAGGCAAATAGTATTATGGACATAAATGCAAGTCAGTATGCCCTAGGATGGTATAGGCCCCAAAGGGGTTAAAGTCCAAATATACTCAGTCTCAGATGTGGAAGTTTGACACGCCCTTGATGTTAAATAGGCTGTGCTGTACAGACGAAGTTCATCAGGTGCAGAGGAACGAGCTGCCTTGCCAAGGTGGTAAATGATAAGCAGAATGGGTAACAACTTAGCCCCCACGGGCATAGCTACAGGAACTGCTTAAGTATGTGCAAGTGCGAATAGCCCCTTAGGGCAATATGGAAATCGGCCTGCAATGCAAGAGCTAAGAGCCTCCTCAAGTGTAATCGAATGCAGTAATGCTAGAGCCAAAACCACTAGCCCCCTCGGGCTTAGTACCGAATAGCCAACACTGAACCTCTCTGCCAACACTCTGGGTATACGATCTCGTCGGTAACCAACACCGGAGAGCTTTAGCGCCCAAACGGCCCAAGCTTCGTGAACACTCTGCAACGTAAGACTAGAGTTGCCGGCGGAGAGCGGCCAACTCAGCAGCAGTATCACTTGTAACAAGGCTTGTACTGGAGATATAGAGAGTGAATATGAGGCAGCACTGCAAGAGTTAAAATGCACGTTTACTCGAGGCTTCAGCGCTACTGCAAGGCTCTGTAACGTTACTCGAGGCTACAACGCTACGGTCAGGCTCTGCAAGGAGAGGAAGGCCCACAGAATACACACAGCTCTGCACTTGAACGAGACACAGCACTATCGAAGGAATCACCAGGCTAGGCAATGGCACACTCGTGGGCAGCAAGGACTGGAAAATGTCGCGACGGCGACAACTGGAACGCAGGTCACTGGAACAAGCTGGAAGTCGATCTTCGGAGCAGGAAGTCAGCCGGACCGGGTCATACACAGGCAGGAACGTCAGACTAGCCGGGTCAGGATCCAAGGGTGGTCCGCAGACAAGCCGAGTCATACACAGGCAGGAACACTGGAGAATAGTCAGGACAAGCCGAATCATACACAGGCAGGAACACTGGAGAATAGTCAGGACAAGCCGAATCGGTACACAGGAACTCAGAACACAGGAACACAGCAAAAGCACTACTGGCTCAGGAACACCACGAAAGGGCAACTGACCAGAGAGATAGCCAGGTATAAAAAGGTCATCAGGAGGCGGGTCAAACTCAGTCAGCAAATCAGTGACATCCACAACAGAGAGTGACAGGAATCACAGGCACTGTGATAGTACCCCCCTCTCAAAGACCCCCTCTCCTAGCCTGAGGTTTGGGTTTCAAAGGATATTTAGAGTGAAAGCTGCGTACTAATCTCGGAGCATGGAGATCCCCCTGATCAATCCAAGAGCGTTCCTCAGGACCATAGCCCTTCCAATGAACCAAATATTGCAGCTTTCCTCTAAATCTCCTGGAGTCAACAATACTCTGGACTTCATATTCCTCTTGACCCTGGACGTCCACCGGCCCAGGAATCACTGGCGTAGTAGTATATCGATTGCACACCAAGGGTTTCAGAAGAGACACATGGAACACATTATGAATGTGCATAGAGGGTGGAAGCTCCAGAGCATAAGAAACCGGATTAATCTTGCGGATAATCCTAAATGGACCAATGAACCGGGGAGCCAGTTTATTGGATGGGACTTGTAAGTTGAGGTTTCTGGATGACAGCCATACCCTGTCCCCAACTTGAAATGAGACCGCTGGAAGGCGTCTGCGATTAGCATGCCGTTGCTGCCGTCTGAAAGACTGACTGAGGGACCTCTGAACCTGTGCCCAAGTGGAATGAAGTCGTGCCAAATGCTCGTCTAGAGCAGGGATCTGCTGTGCCTGAAAGGAGTCCGGGAGCAGACAAGGCTGGAAACCATAATTCACGAAAAATGGGGAGCTCCCGGACGATGAGTTAACCGCACAGTTCCTGGCAAACTCTGCCCATGGCAACAGGTCAGCCCAATTATCATGATGATCGGAGACAAAACAGCGCAGGAACTGTTCCAGTCCCTGATTGGCACGCTCAGCGGCCCCATTCGTCTGGGGATGGTAGGCGGAGGAGAATGATAATTGAATGCCCATCTGACCACAAAATGCCCTCCAGAACCTAGAAACGAACTGGCTCCCACGGTCAGAGACAATTACTCTGGGCACTCCGTGCAGACGGAACACCTCTCTGGCAAAAACTATCGCCAATTCCTGAGCCGATGGAAGGCCAGTCAGAGGCACAAAATGTGCCATCTTAGAGAATCTGTCGACCACCATAAGAATGAACTTGTAACCTCTAGATGCCGGTAGTTCTCCCAGAAAGTCAATGGATATATGAGACCATGGACGGTCTCCGTTAGGCACAGGTTGTAATAAGCCCACAGGGAGATGCCTAGGGGTCTTGGCACGGGCACATGTGGTACAAGCTGCCGTGAAGGCAGCGCAGTCAGCTCTCAATGTAGGCCACCAAAATAGTTGCGAAAGAGACCATACTAATTGGTCCCTACCAATATGCCCAGCTGCTTTAGAGGCGTGATAGGTCTCCAAGAGACGGGTACGGAAAGACTCTTCTACAAAACACTTCCCCACTGGGGTTCCTGGAGGTGCCCGTGATTGTGATGCCAGTATCTCCTCCCCCAGTGGCGAGGTTATAGTAGTGCGAATAGTAGCCAGGATCCGATCTGGCTGAATGATGGGTACCGGGACTTCCTCCCTCTCAGTGTCAGAAGCGAACTGACGTGACAACGCATCGGCCTTGATATTCTTAGAACCAGGGAGATAGGATACTAAGAAATTGAACCGGGACAGAAACAGCGCCCACCTGGCCTGTCGGGAAGACAGTCTTTTGGCCTCTGAGAGATAGGTTAGATTCTTATGGTCAGTAAGAATTAGTACTGGAGTCTGAGTGCCCTCCAGGAGATGTCGCCACTCCTTAAGTGCCAGTATGATGGCCAACAGTTCCCTGTCACCAATCTCGTAATGACTCTGGGCGCTGGACAATTTCTTAGAAAAGAACCCACACGGCATCAAAGCTCCACCTCCCACAGGACGTTGGGAGAGCACCGCCCCAACCCCAACATCGGAAGCGTCAACCTCCAAAGTAAACGGCAGGGAGGGATTAGGGTGGGACAGTACAGGAGCAGATGCGAAGGCAGATTTCAGGGTAACAAATGCGTTTTCAGCTGCCTCAGACCACTGAGAGGGAGAAGCGCCCTTGTGAGTCAAGTCTGACAATGGCCTTACAATTGTGGAAAAGTTCTTGATGAACTTCCTATAATAATTCGCAAAACCTAGGAATCGTTGAACGGCTTTTAATCCCTTAGGCCGAGGCCATTGCAGAACTGCAGCCAACTTCTCCTGATCCATGGCAATGCCATTTTTGGATATAATGAACCCCAGGAATGGTACTTGAGAAGTATGGAATTCGCACTTTTCCAATTTACAGAATAACTTGTGCTTGCGAAGTCGGAGCAAGACTTCTGAGACATCTTTAATGTGTTGGGCGAGGTTAGCAGAATGAATTAGTATATCATCTAGATACACAACCACACAGGACTGAAGCAAGTCACGTAAAATATCGTTAATCAGTTCCTGAAATACTGCAGGCGCATTGCATAGGCCGAATGGCATCACCAGGTATTCATAATGCCCTGTTCTGGTATTAAATGCCGTTTTCCACTCGTCACCCTCTTTAATTCTGACTAGATTATAGGCGGCTCGTAAGTCAAGTTTGGTAAAGATCGAAGAGCCCTTTAATCTGTCAAATAATTCAGTAATAAGTGGAATGGGATAGGCGTTCTTGGGCATCAGCTTATTCAACCCACGGTAGTCAATGCAAGGCCTGAGTTCCCCATTTTTCTTTTTTACAAAAAAGAATCCGGCACCAGCCGGAGACGTAGATTTTCGAATGATTCCCCTCTCCAGGGCATCTGTGATATACTCCTCCATCGCCCTATTTTCCTCACAGGACAGTGGGTAAGTACGCCCCCTAGGAGGCACGGCCCCTGGAGACAAATCAATGGCGCAATCATATGGCCTATGGTCAGGCAATGCGCTGGCCTCTCCTTTGCTAAACACGTCACTGAATTGTCCATATTCTGTTGGCACAGCTGGAGAGGTACACATAATCTAAATAGGGAGAGAAAGACAATTCTTGTTACAATACTCCGACCAAGAGTTAACTTCACACCTTTGCCAGTCAAATTGGGGATTGTGTGTCTGCAACCACGGGAACCCCAAAATAACTGAATGATGTGGGGAACGAATGATCTGAAATTGTATCTGCTCCCTGTGACAAGCCCCCACAGTCATAGACACTGGGATAGTCTCGAATGTAATGAAAGCAGGATCCAGGGGTCTGCCATCAATGGCCTCTATAGCCACAGGAGAGTCCTTTTTACATAACGGAATGCCTTGCAACTCAGCAAAGGACTGATCCATGAAGTATCCGGCTGCCCCGGAGTCCACCAATGCTAAGACTTCTATGACCTTGTCAGTCCAGGCAAAAGCCACCTGGATGGTGGGTTTAGTGGTGCAAGTCTCTAGGGACTGTTCAACACCACCTAGGGCCTGTCCCCCAAGGTACCCTAGGTGCGTTCGTTTCCCGGCCTTACAGGACAATTGCGTAATATATGACCTGGTTTGCCACAATATAGGCATAAGCCTTGCCTTCTACGATACAGCTTCTGCTCTTTCGTGAGCCTAGTAAAACCTAATTGCATAGGTTCAATGCCATCAGCTGTTTGCTCAAGCAGCACGGGTGGAGTGGGTGGGTTAAGGAACTGGTTCTGATCATAACTCTTTGCTTTGGTCCTTTTAGCCAAGCGTCTCTCCCGGATGCGAGAATCTATTAGCATGACATAGTCAATGTACTCGTCCAGCTCGCTGGGTACATCTCGAGCTGCTATCTCGTCCTTGATCTGTTCAGCCAGGCCCTGAGAAAAAGCAGCAAGTAAGGCCTCATCGTTCCAGCCAACCTCTGCTGCCAAGGTCCGGAATTCAATAGCGTATTCGCCCAGAGTGCGTTCGCCCTGCTGAATCTCCATCAGCCTTTTGGCAGCAAAGGCAGACCTACCAGGAACCTCAAACACACGTCTGAACTTCGCCACAAATTCTCTAAAGTTCAGTGTGCAGGGTCTGGCACTCTCCCATATCGGATTTGCCCATGCCAAAGCTTTGCCCGTCAACAGAGATATCATAAAGCCGACCTTGCTACGGTCGTTAGGGAATGCCTGAGGTGCCAATTCCAAAAATATCTCCAACTGGTTAATGAAACCTCTGCATAAGGAGGGTTCGCCATCATATCTTAGGGGTAACGGTACCGCTGCCGATAACCCTCTTGTGTTAGTACTGATGGGTACCGAGGGATTCTCCGGTGTCACGACTGGGGGGACCACCGGATTCGGACCAGACTTGTCCAAATGTACTGTATGTTCAAGCAACGTTTGTAGAGCCAGTGCCAATTGGTCCAGGCGCTGCTCTTGGACATCCATTCTCCAGTGGATGTTCAGAGGATTACTTTCACCCTTACCATCTGAGGTCATGGCCCTTTCGTACTGTTACGGTTTTTATGACACTCAGACCAATAAGTGAAAATAAAACACACTTTATTAAAGTGAATAATGATACTCACGCCCTCTAGAGGCGGTAGGTAATATACAGATAATGTAAACTGAGAGAATACAAGGCAAATAGTATTATGGACATAAATGCAAGTCAGTATGCCCTAGGATGGTATAGGCCCCAAAGGGGTTAAAGTCCAAATATACTCAGTCTCAGATGTGGAAGTTTGACACGCCCTTGATGTTAAATAGGCTGTGCTGTACAGACGAAGTTCATCAGGTGCAGAGGAACGAGCTGCCTTGCCAAGGTGGTAAATGATAAGCAGAATGGGTAACAACTTAGCCCCCACGGGCGTAGCTACAGGAACTGCTTAAGTATGTGCAAGTGCGAATAGCCCCTTAGGGCAATATGGAAATCGGCCTGCAATGCAAGAGCTAAGAGCCTCCTCAAGTGTAATCGAATGCAGTAATGCTAGAGCCAAAACCACTAGCCCCCTCGGGCTTAGTACCGAATAGCCAACACTGAACCTCTCTGCCAACACTCGTCGGTAACCAACACCGGAGAGCCTTAGCGCCCAAACGGCCCAAGCTTCGTGAACACTCTGCAACGTAAGACTAGAGTTGCCGACGGAGAGCGGCCAACTCAGCAGCAGTATCACTTGTAACAAGGCTTGTACTGGAGATATAGAGAGTGAATATGAGGCAGCACTGCAAGAGTTAAAATGCACGTTTACTCGAGGCTTCAGCGCTACTGCAAGGCTCTGTAACGTTACTCGAGGCTACAACGCTACGGTCAGGCTCTGCAAGGAGAGGAAGGCCCACAGAATACACACAGCTCTGCACTTGAACGAGACACAGCACTATCGAAGGAATCACCAGGCTAGGCAATGGCACACTCGTGGGCAGCAAGGACTGGAAAATGTCGCGACGGCGACAACTGGAACGCAGGTCACTGGAACAAGCTGGAAGTCGATCTTCAGAGCAGGAAGTCAGCCGGACCGGGTCATACACAGGCAGGAACGTCAGACTAGCCGGGTCAGGATCCAAGGGTGGTCCGCAGACAAGCCGAGTCATACACAGGCAGGAACACTGGAGAATAGTCAGGACAAGCCGAATCATACACAGGCAGGAACACTGGAGAATAGTCAGGACAAGCCGAATCGGTACACAGGAACTCAGAACACAGGAACACAGCAAAAGCACTACTGGCTCAGGAACACCACGAAAGGGCAACTGACCAGAGAGATAGCCAGGTATAAAAAGGTCATCAGGAGGCGGGTCAAACTCAGTCAGCAAATCAGTGACATCCACAACAGAGAGTGACAGGAATCACAGGCACTGTGATACATCCCCAGTCAGGGTAGGGGAGGGAGATCCCTGGGGAGGAGGGTGCTCCATGCCAGACTAGGCACACAGAGAAGAGGGCCAGAGCTGGCAGTGGGATGAGGGGTACGTCAGGTGGAGCACCCAATGCAACCAGGGCCAGCACAGGCAGGGCTGTAGAGCCAAAGCTAAGGCTCTCAACTATAAGATGGTGGTGCTGAGGAGAAGAGGATGCAAGACCCTAAGTACTCCACCGAGGAGAATAGGGTCCTGGTAAAGGCCATCATGTCACGGGAGCAGATGCTGCTCCCCAGGGGAAAGGTCCCCCGCATGTGGGGCGAGGAAGAAGGCTGCTTGGAGTGAAGTGTTGGTGGCAGTCAAAGCTGTGTCCAGCTGCAGACGCTCTCTTTAGTCCATCATGAAGAGACTGCAAGAGCGTGGTGAAGAAGAAAATGGGGGAGGAGGTGCTATATGTGAAAGGCATTGGAGGGGGCTCGCCCCTGCGCATCCAGTACGAGGACTTGGAGGGGAGGCTGAAGAGGACCATTTCTGAGACCACAGTACAGGGTATCCCAGGATGGTCTGACACCGGAGACAAAAGCAGCCTCCAGGCCACCGGTAAGTGCATCAAAGGGTACATACACAAAACACCTATCTTGACACCTACCATAGCCCAACATAGTGACACCTGAACACATGGACAGCATTCCACACCACAAATCCAGCAACACAGCTTGGAGGGGGTTCAAACAAGGATGGAATACATGACAAAACCAACATAAATAGGACTGGTCAAAGCCCTATTTAACCAGCTTCATGCTGTCTGCAACAACATCATGCACACAGCACAAAAACAATGCACATTGTCATGTGTCAGTCAAAGATATAACAGTTATGTGTATCACAATGTCATACATAGAGTGACAAAGAGGTCAGCATACAACCCCTTGTGTGCCACAGGGATAAGCAATGCATTGTTTCACAATATATTGGCTAATCCCCTGGCACCCAAAGGGTTACCAGAAAATAGCAGGAGGGGAATTGGTGTGTTTCCTATTGTATTGTTACTGCATGTCAGGGCTAGGCGTTGTACATGTAGGTAGTTAGTCCATGTGGAATAGTCAAGGTTCAGTTCTCTGCATCATATAGCCTGCAGAGTGTGGATGGCCAGGGGGCATTCACCGCTATCACCTCTCTGCAGGACATATGTGATTCACAAGGCTAAACCAAGATGGGGGAACATTCACTAGGGTGGAAGAAAGAGGTGACAATGTGTACATGACAACCAATGTCATCACATCTGCAATCCCTGTTTTATTCTGTGGAGCCAATGCACTGAGATCTAAACAACTTGGGTCATATCAGTGCTCAGGCTCCACAGCATAACATAGGAAAAGGGAGAAGTAACCTCCAATAGTACAGTAGAACCATGCACATGTTTGTTGTGTGTTAGGATCTTACCTGTCCTGGCGTGTTTTCCCGTGTCCTCCAGCTGGTTGTGTTGTTGGGTTCCACACATCATGTTTGTTGTTGTGCTTGATGTGTCTGTTACTGTTGCTGACATCATTGTTTTGACTCTGTAGTCATTGGTCATTCCTGGTGCATTGCTGTGTCAAGAGGTCATAGTGTTTTTGCTGTTGAGGCCTAACTGTATGATACGCAATGGGTTTGTGTCACTCAAAGTGTGATGCTTCAGTTTTGTTCACCACATGGATCCTGATGATTGGGGATAGCGAGGAGGTATGCCTTGCCATCCTAACCTTTCAGGATACACATGATGACCAAAGCTACACCACTGTGGGTTATAAGAATCAATGTATGGGATCATGACAAGCTCACTGATGTGTGTTAGGATGGTAACCAATGCATTGCAAAGGATACCATCCTGCCACTCATCACTTCACATGTCAATGTAACAGTCTTGCAGCACTCCTGTCATAGCTCACATAACTAATTACATCATGTTATTTCCCCACACAGCATACATGCCATCTCATGCGGAGGACTGGGGAGAAATCTCCAGTGAGGAGCCCACCACCTCCAGGGCTCAGCCACCACATCCACCACACCAGTAGCAGCAGCATCACTATGACCCCCAGGGCCCACTGTCGCCACACCAGCAGCAGCAGCAGTGGCCTCACTATGGCCCCCAGGGCCCACTGTTGCCACACCAGCAGCAGCCTCACTATGGCCCCCAGGGCCCACTGCCGCCATACCAGCAGCAGCATCCTCACTATGGCCCCCAGCTCCCACTGTCACCACACCAGCAGCAGCAGCAGTGGCCTCACTATGCCCCCCAGGTCATACTGCCGCCACACCAGCAGCAACAGCAGCAGCCTCACTATGGCCCCCAGGGCCCACTGCCACCACCACCACCACCCATGGGAAGGTACTTGATGCCAGTGACAGTGACAGTGCCACCTCCAGGACAACATCACCCAACACCCAGGCCCCAGCCTCAGGTGTGGCATGACACAACACAGGAGGAGGGGTTTGAATGGCCAATGGACTATGAACATGTGGGCCTAATAGGCCAGCCACAACAACCACATGCCCAGGAGGTGTTCACCCCACCATCACCACCACAACCCATAACAACACCTCCACCATCTGTTGCAGCCACCCAGTCAGAGGGTGGGATATCCCCAGGGGGTGGTTCATTTGGGGAAGAAGCTGTGCTGTCCCCGTGTTCCCTCCACAGCGGAGAACATGGCTCCACACCATCTCCCCAACTGCCTGTGGTAGAGTCACAGGACAGCCAGAGGGCATCCCCACCACTTTCCCACTCTCCCTCCATACCACACGCTCCTGCCAATACCGTGGTCATGGATCAGGAGTGCTTGGCACTAGAAATGAGGCAACTACGGATGGGCCGGAGGTGTGAAGAGCAGCATATTGCACACCTCCTGGCCAGCATGAGGGCAATGGAGGCCCAGCAGTTGACCCTCACCAACCACCTGGTCACCTACACCAACAGAATGCCAGCTGCAATGGACCGGGTGGTTGTTGAGATGAGGGAACACAACAGGCTGGAGACCCTATGCCAGGCACAGGCCTCCAGTTCTACTGCCACTACCCCTGCCAATACTTCACCACTGCCACCCACAGCCTCCAGACCCACTAGGGCCCCAAGGTGTCAAGTGCAGGAGACCACCCCTGCAGTCCCACGCAAAGCACCACCCAAGAAAAGAAAATAGGGGTTGAGTAAATAAATGTGCAGTTGTTGCTTCAACACATGTCCATGTCTGTCTGTTTTTTATCAGACCCGGTTGATGTTTCATTCACAGGTTATTTCAGCTCACAGCTGATTTTTACATATGAAAATCACAGTGGCCTGATGTTGTCAAGTGGCGCTGTTGCTACACCATCCTATGGAGATTCATGGTGCAGGACCAGAACTGTCCATGGGATGGTGTAGCAACAGTGCCACTGTACAATTTCAGGCCACTGTGATATTTGATCGATGAGATTCAAGTTTGAGCTGAAATCACTTTGGAATAAAACACCTTTCAGCAGTGGGAGTTCCCTTGTTTTACTCGGGGGTATGAACCCTACTAAATAGATTTCTAAAAGAAATTCTATTTAAGTAAACATATTCATTAATTTACAGGAGGGAGGCAAAGGGGAAAATTGAGGATTTCAATTGTATGGGGGGAGTGAAAGTGATGCAAATGGAGAATGAATTTGTATGGGGGATGGGAGGGATAGAGGCAAGAAAGGGATTGTCATTGTATGGCGGTGGAATGGAGTTAAAGAGGGGCAAATAGTGATAGTAATTGTGCTGGGGAAATGGAGGAAAAAGAGGGGGAGAGGAAGAGATGAGAAATGGGGGTTCTGCCCCGTATGTCTAACCAAGCCCATTTCCAGTCCAGGGGTGTGGCCAGCATTGACACAGAAACTTTCTGCATATGACTTTCATCTTTTTATATGTAGCTCTCTCCATAGACATCAATTGGAATGTGTTAGATAAAACCTTTGAAAGCACATATCAAATGCAATGTAATCTAGTCCTAAATTAAAAACCAAGGCACAATAAAAGTATACTTTAGTTATTTTAGTTCCAGAACAAACCACCACAGGACATCATCAGATTCATTAAGTTAACCCTTTAAGCACCGGAGGTGTGTACAATGCATTGTGAAGCAATGCATTGTATACACCTCTTGTCTATAAAAGGTTAAAGGGATAGTAATACTTAAAATGTAAAAAAATATATGTTGTAGGGTTTATCCCCCTGAGTAAAACAAGAGTACTCCCACTGCTGAAAGGTGTTTCATTCAAAAGTTATTAATTTTCAAAGTTGAATTTTTTAGGTGCAATATCACAGTGGCCTGAAATTGTACAGTGGCGCTGTTGCTACGCGATCCTATGGACAGCTCTGGTCCCGGGACCATAAATCTCCATAGGCTGGTGTAGCAACAGTGCCACTGTACAATTTCAGGCCACTGTGATATTGCACCTAAAAAATTCAACTTTGAAAATTAATAACTTTTGAATGAAACACCTTTCAGCAGTGAGAGTACTCTTGTTTAAACTCTACAACATATTTTTTTTTTACATTTTAAGTATTACTATCCCTTTAAGTGATTACATTGCAACCAGTTTTGGATGTCAGTTAGGCTCCTGATCAGACAATATTTTGGTACACATAAATTACATTATTTAATTTTTTAAGTCTTGCAAATAAAATTCTCCATGTCACCTATAAATGATTGATTTACTTGGCACTGGTTTCATAGAAAGAGAGTTGCCAAGGGTTCCATTCATTTGAGTTGTAATTTATCTTATGTGGACACTGACCTCTGCTGCTCAGTTCTTGCATTAGCAGTGATAAAAATGTGTGTCCCATTATCATAGTTCAGCTTCCAAATTCCACCAATATCCACTTTGGTTGAAATGAGCTGCAGCACCATCTGAATGTATTAAGAAAACAGGTTAAAGAGAGGATTGATCTGAATGAATTAACCCTTTGAGTCATAGGGAGGGATCCAACACATTGTAAAGCAAGGGATAAAAACACAAAAACTGAGATACTGGCATCCAACTGTTACACATTCAACATTGTTATCTTCTCAACTGGCTTATTGATCTATGTAAGTACATTGTATAACTTATAGCCTTGATTGAATGTATAATTCGATTAACATTGAAGGGCGTCCACATTTTAGGGGCATTTCTACATTCAACTCATACACTATAATAAGTACTCAAGTTATTTGAACGTGTGGATTATTTTATGGTTGGATTAATTTTTTCCTGCATTTAACCCTTTGAGCACAAGAGGGGCATACAATACATTGAGAACATTTACATTTAAATGGGGCTTTCAAAGGGGAACTATCACTTCTATAAAAGATTGCCTCTATGTAATCTTCCTATAGCATTCACATGTAATCTGTGTTTTTTTTTATTAATTTAAAGGGGAACTACCACCCCTATACGAGTTTGGCTAATAATTAAGTAAATAGCGTAAATACTTGTTTTAATTTTTTATAAAATTCATTGTATGGCTAAATTTAAAGATTTAAAAATGATCTGGGGCCTTACTTATGGACAGATTACGGGTACAGCTCTGCACCGCAATCTGTCAATCTTCCTCTGCTCCCCTCCCCACGTAGGGTCTCGATCCAGCCTCCTCTGATGATGGAGGAGTTCTCCTTGTAAGCTGGAGCACTCCCATTGGCTGGAGAGCGCTCCAGCATACATGGAGAAATCCTCCTTCATCAGAGGAGGCTGGATTGAGACGCTACTTAGGGTGGGGAGCAGAGGAAGATTGACAGACTGCGGTGCAAAGCTGTACCCACAGTCTGTCCGTATGTAAGGCCATGAATCATTAAATCTTTCAATTTAGCCATACCATGATTTTTATAAAAAATTAAAACAAGTATTCAAGCTAATCGATATATTTAGTTAAATATTAGCCAAACTTGTATAGGGGTGATAGTTCCCATTTTAAAAATGAGCCTGTTACGTCACTTCAGGACAGGCTGAGGCACAACTCTGCCCCTCAGCCTGTCAATCTTCTAATATGTTTTTGTACTCGCCCTGTTCTGTAGTCTGCATTTGGACTATGACATTGCTAAATCTGAAAATATCTATACATAGGCTTAAATTACATTCATGATGGTTTTGTCTTCCAAATGAAGCAGTTTTCCATTCAGGAGACTTTTCCAAATGCATCTTCAATGGATTACATTGCTGCACAAATTGGAAGTTTGCCAGTGGAATTAATTATTAATTTTCTGTGTTATTCTGTGGAACCTATGGACGAAGACACCTTGTGAGATCTTGTGCATAGGTTCCATAGAATAAAACAGGAATTGGAGAGTTTATCACACGGGAAAAGTTATCTCCTCTTTATCACACCTTAATGTACCTCCCCTCTGGTGGCACCTTTACTAGTTGCCTTATTACAAATAAACAAACACAACTTTGAGTTGCTTAACTTTTGAATAAAGCATATCCTAGCAATGGTTCTTGTTTTCACTCACCAGAAAATGTGCATCAATATATTTATATTTTCAAAATAACATTTTCCAGCTCCATTAACTCTGATTTAACCCTTAGCCTTAGTGGACTAACCTACCTTTTAAGTCTTTGTAATATAATTTACAAGCATAGAAACAAAAGGAATTTAGTCTTCTCAGATGAATATGTGTTAAAGGGATAGTAATGTTTCATAATAAAAGCAGTTCTAATTAATCATCATAGTATTTGGACCTTGGAGAGTATTTCAATTCTGTGAGAGTTGTAGTTCAGGAGTAATTCAATGACAAAGTATCCCCCTCCCGCCCTTTTTACTGATATAACACTGTTCAGCCAGATCAGAAGGGAGGTGCCCAGGTAGACTGCAGAGAGGGACAATCTTCAATTAAGATAAGGGAAAAACCTGAAAAACTTGTCAAGGGGGGCAGGGCTTTCATTGTTCTCACAGGAAGAAGATTGTCCCTTGCTGTTACCTGTCTGGTCTTACAACCAGATTCCACATCTGAGAAGAGATGGATTACACTAGGTAAAAGGGGCAGGAGGGGAAAACTTTATCCTTCGATTTCTCTTGAACCACAACTCTGACAGTACTGAAATAGCACTATCTATGGCTCAAATACTATGAAGATTAATTGGAGCTGCTGTTTTTGTGAAACATTACTATCCCTTTAAGGCTGAAAGGGAGTGGTAATCATGGCACACATTTTAAATAGCACCTTTATTTCCCTGAATTGTCGATAGTACCTGAGTTGTTGATGGTAATCCCAGACCAAGGAGAACAGGAACTGAATGTTCTACTCCTGCAGCTACTTCAAAGCTTCCCATTTGCAGTTTTATTGTGCTTATATCCACAATTAATTTTTTCTTATCAAGTTCCACTTTCAGTGCAGCACTGGATTTGTTACCTAATTCAGAGAAAAAGATCTTATTCCTTACTTGAAAACCAGATGCCTCCTATTCCATTCTTTCCCCTGCAGCACAGCTGCTCCGAACTCCAAAATTCAGCTGGATATTCATACATTAACTCAGCATCTACTATACAGAAATGCACCCTTAAATGAATACTATCATCCCCTAATAATCAACCCTAACTTACTTTACAGAAAATCCTAATGACCTCTACTCAGTTCTGATGCTTTGGTAGACTGGTTTAGCAGAATGAATCTATAATTAGTATGGAATATAATATGAATAAAGGGGCACTTGATTATTTGTGACAGGATTCCAGTACCCTAAGCTTCTCCCACTTGTGTTCTTAGTGATTATTCCAGTGGGAGGATTTTAGGGTCTTGGAGTCCAGCCAAAAAGAATCAATGGACATGATATCCAGTTTTAATTAAACATTTCGATGTGAATAAGCCAGTCAACTCAGAATTCACTAATAGCAGCCTTTAAGATTTTCTGATCAGGTTAACCCTTTGAGTGTCAGAGGGGTACACAACGCATTGCAATGTAAAAACTGCCCGAAAGCACAGAATGCTCCCAGCACAGAACTCCCAGCATTCTGTGCATTCGGGCAGTCTGTACTGCGTATGACAATTTCTGACAAACATCCTAGTGAATTATTATACAGTTCGTGGTCATAGAACATTAGGGGAGATGTATAAGAGGATCTAAGGCAAACCCAGCAATGGGTTCAGTGGGCTGCTTGCATTAGGTGATATGTATAAATATGTTTGCATGGGTTTTATACATGCCTTTTGAGCTAAGTAAAAAAATGCTGAATTAAAACTTTTCTGTGAATTGTTTTTTCCAGCATTGTGATATTTTATACATATTTCTTAGATTACTTAGATTGCAAGCTGTACGGGGCAAGGATCTTTTACGCTAATGTACACTCACCATTATGATTAGCTATATAAGCACTCAAAGGGTTAGCCCCATGAGTACCAGGGGGTACACAACGCAGCATGCATCACTGTCAATCAAAGGGATATGGAAAGTGGAAAGTTATCTTAAGTGGGTGTTAGAGTTCCTTTAATAATACAAAGTCCTATTTCAGTCTTTGGGCCTTGGAATGGATGAATTATGTACATGAAATGCATAAGGTCTGCATCACAGTTACTAGACTATTAAGAGTTATTAGTGTCGGAGTCTATAGGCTGTGGCTTCTTAGCCAAATGCAGCTCTATACGTGCTAATATGTGTGGTGATGTAGCATTGTTTCAGATGTGTGATGCAGCTCCCAAAATATGTTGGTCAAAGTCTGAAACCAAAATGGTCTTTGAATGGTTGCAGTTTCCTGTACTTGTATCTAAAGTTTAGTAAGGCCTTGTTCATATGTTGGAAAGAAACATGTTTACAACACTGTCAGATTGATATCTACATTGTCCAATGCACTGCAATCACCCTGCAAGCCTAATGCAAAGAGCGGCTTCCAGTTTAAGCAGTGTACATAGATATCAGCATTACTACAATGGCTGGCTTCAATGTGGATCATTTCAAAGGGCATAACAACAATTCAATCACTATGTGTAAATGACCAGCACAGTGGCTCCACAGGCCATTGAGCATCTTCTCTATTTCTCAGGGAGTTGCAGCAAGGGACATAGGGTGAAATCCAGCCTTTTGCCAACTATAAATGATAACTCCATTGCTGTGGCACAATCACTATGTGGACCTATCAGAAACTTTGTTTTCTAATTAGAATCTAGCTGATTTTTTTTGTCCTTTAAACTGCTATTCCATTCCAAACTGATCTCTTTATTTTATAAAATAAGCACCAAAGAGCACCAAAGAAGAAAACAATTCCCATCTACTTACATTTTGGATTTTAACTCCTTGAATTATAACAGTGTTGCCCAATAAACTGGAAACCTTGTTATCATTCAAAAGGTTGAAATCCACTTTTCAATCAATGGAAATTTAGGGAATTATTTGTCCTCTATATTTCAGTATGTTTGGTCCTCTTCTTAGCACGTCATCCTTACTGAATTCACAACATGCGGCTAGTGAGAAGAACAAACATACAAGGAGGAATTGGATAGAATGAAGAAGATGAGGAATAGAGGGGGAGAGGGAGATAGTGGAGAGATAAGTAAGTGGTATGTGGGCGGGAAGGTAGGTATACCACTGACAAAGAAGAACAGAGTACATTTATAGAATGATAACCATGACCAGGGCTGACAGTCTCAGTGGACTGCAAATTAGAAAGAAAGCAGGAACTTACAAAAGGATAATGGCATAGCATAGAAGACTCATGGAATCCAATGCTTTTGGTAGAATGTGTGTCAAGGAGCAGACAGGGCCAATTTTTTACTTATGAAAATGTAGTTTATTTTACTATTTAATTTAGATAACTCTATCGAAAAATGTTCCCAAAAAGTCACAATGTTGTGTCTGTCAGTAAAAAAAATATGTTTTCTAGTACATTTAGCGACATCTTGTTTATTTTTTCTGAATCAGCAGGATCCTTACATTTATACTAGTAACATTAAATATTATAGAGAGGGATAGAAAATGCCTATCCTTGGGACAAGACACCCAAGTGCATCTTGGTATATTTTAGCTAACCAGCCAGCCACAGTTTATCATCTAAATATTATTTTATTAGAAAGGACAAAATCTTTGCCATTATGAGAAACTTTGGCTGTGTTGTACTAGATGTAATTCCAGTCTGTTTCAACCAGGGGTTTCTGTAGTTTCCAGTTACATTTGTTGATATACTATTGAGAAAGAAGCATTATACTTTCTACTGTGGAAGCTATGCAGTTGCAGATATGCCTCATCTATTGAATATATAAAAAAGATACAGTAGCATACTGTACCTGCCCTGGGCAGGATGATATGATAAAACACTCAGCCTACCTTGGTAGAGAATTTTATATCTGCACTGCTATTATTATGACTATTTCTTAAAGGAAATCTCTTTTCCTCTAATATCTAGGGATGAACTTGTATCATCTATACAGCTCTGCTGGACTGATGAATGTTACTTATTTACATGCCTCTCTTCTGCAAACAAACCTAATTTCACCACAATTCCTTATAACTAAAACCTTTTTTTGTTAAAGCTGAAATATACTCTAGGAATAAATGGCTCTTAATTTGTTTAACATATTGACATACCATGGTAGGTGTGCTTTATACAGCAATCAGGTACATCTATCTATATATTTGTGCATTATATTTGCATTTTCCTGCAGTAATTTCTATTGAAGTATGTCCAAAGGTCATACTTCCTTACAACAAGCAACGGGCTTCAATATAGTTGAATTGCTCATAAGGATCAGTAGCCTTTGTTAGACTGTAAACATAAACAACTAGCATTGGACTACAAATATATCAAATGCAAATAAAAACGGTAAATGGAAATAGCTGACTAGGTAAGTCCTTCTGATAAACATATTTTAAGAGACACATATGCTTATTGTTCCCCTGTAATAAATGCTGTTGACTGTCTATGACGTTTTTTTTTTAGTTTTTGTGAAGTTTCGTCCCAAAATTTTTAAAGGAGCAGTAAACTTTTTTTATGAAAAAATATATTTTGTAGGGATTTTCCTACTGAGTAAGATAAGGGTACTCCCACTGCTGAGAGATTTATATTTCCAGAGTTATTACAGTTTAAACCCATTTTTTTTACATTAGCAGTGTCCTCTAGTGGTCTAATTCTAATTAGATTTCCTGCTAGATTCTAATGGAGAGGAAAGTCAGAAAAGTCAGAGACATACAGTTCTCCACAGAATGTGATAGAAACTGCCTGTCACTTCCTGTCAGTTACAACTATCAGGAAGTAAACACAGTAAATTCACTTCATGGTTATTTGAACTGATATAAATTTTGAATAAAACATCTGACAGCGGTGGGAATGACCTTGTATTATTCAGCAGGAAATGCTCTATAAAATATGTTTTCATAAATAAAAGTTTACTGCTCCTTTAAGTCAAATATTTCAGGCAAGGACTTTAAATTGATTTTCAAAGTGGCAATGTTATACATATTTTCGGGCCATGGAGAGTGATATTTCAATACTGTCCGAGTTGTAGTTCAAGAGTAATTCAATGATAAAGTATCCACCTCTAGCCCCTTTTACTGATGTAATACTGCTCACCACAGAGCAGCAAGACAGTCCGGATGGGTCTCTGCGAGGGACAATCTTCGGTAACCATAAGGAAAAACATGCCCTCCTTAGTCAAGGGGGCAGGGTTTTCCTTATGCACACAGTAAGAAGATTGTCCCTTGCTG
This sequence comes from Rhinophrynus dorsalis, assembly GCA_037306005.1. Taxonomy (NCBI): domain Eukaryota; kingdom Metazoa; phylum Chordata; class Amphibia; order Anura; family Rhinophrynidae; genus Rhinophrynus; species Rhinophrynus dorsalis. Next base: position 76,072,737 of record CM074725.1, read on the forward strand.
TGGCCTGTCCGGTCAAGAGACCAGATTCCACATCTCAGGGGAGGTGACTTACACTAGATAAAAGGGGCAGGAGGGAGATACTTTATCATTCAATTACTCTCCTGAACTACAGCTCTGACAGTATTGAAATAACACTCTCCATGGCCCAACTACTATAAAGCTGCTTTTATTGTGAAATATTACTATCCCTTTATCTCCATGCCACTGTCACCCCTGGTTATGTTCAACAGGGAACAAGAAGCTCTTGTATAATTTTTGTAAACACAGATATCTTGTAGGCTTTTGCAGCCACTGACTAATATTAGGCACTGTTGCAAAATATTGCTCTTTGCATCAATTTTCTTTTAAAACCCACTAATGTAATCTAAATGTTATAGTGTGTTTATTGGCTTAGCCCCACTTTACAAAATGGCCACAGATAAGTAATATTATTTATGCATGTATACTATTTATTTTATCAGTTCTTTGTGAAAAACTTACTTTCTGTGGAAAGTCTTCCAGTCACACCAGCAACTTTTGGAAAGCCATACATCTGGAAAGCTTCACTGTTGTGAACACTTCTGAAGAGGACCTTGTTGTCCTCTGCAGTGCAGAGAGTAGCAACAGTGCACATGATTAATGTCTCTGCTGCTGAAGTATGAACAGAAATCTCTCGCTTGCCTTCCATTACTTGAATATCCACAGAAGTCTAAAGAAAATAAGCAAAAATGACCACAAACAAATTAACACTTGTATTGAATAGCTCAGAGGTTCTCAACCAGGGTGATGTGGCAATTGAGTGTCCCTAGGTCACCAGCTTAGGGTGCCACCAAATTTCAATAAAGACTAACAAAATGTAAATATTGTTTCAAATGTATTATTAAGGAACTTCTGGTGCACAATATGCTAGATTTTGTAGATCTGATTGTGGGACCTAAGAATTCATATATATATTTATGTATTCATACCCTCCTCAACAAATGACATATATAGATATATAGATGTGAGGGGTGTCCTGAAAATTCCCGACTGTGTAATATGGGTACCTTAAGCAAAAAACAGATTGAGAGCTAATGGACTAGCTCATTGTACAATATGGAATATGCACATGCATCAATTATTATTAAAGGCTGTTAGCCTTTTTGTATGATATGCTATGACATTTTGTGAGCCCACAGTTCTTAACCAATATCAGATGGGTAGTAGAAACTAGAGGAAGTTAGTAGAATACTTGGGCAGTTTCCGTGGAGTGTTGAAGCACTGGGAAACACTGAGTATTCAAAACATACTGGGCAAGCTGGCCTGGAAGTCATATTATGGCTCCCTTCCCCACTGGAAAGGTTTCTGCGGATGTAAGCTCTAATCTGTTGTTCCAAGTCATCTCAAATAACTCATAAGGGCTCAGGTCAGGGTGTCTGCTGTATAGTGTCGAGTTAAAATTTTATTCTACATAACAATTGTTTTGTGAAGATTGATTATTTTGCCACGATTTAGGATATACTCCATTATCCAATGCATAAAATTATGCCTTTTCAGTTGTAACCAATCCCTAAACATCCCAAGAATCATTGGGATCCCAGATACAAACATACAAGACTCATTCCACAAGATCTTATTGCAGCAATTCATAGTTCAGTTTAGTTTGGCCGTGCAAAATTCCTGCTTTTTGCATTTGCAATAGTTTGTGGGCTGTACACCATGATAATCACTTATATGTTAGGCTGGAGATGCTTGAATCATCAAATTGCATTTTTTCCAGGGATATTTCATGGGATGAGGTTATCATTCGTATTAAGAAAGATTGTATGTTGTTAATATGAATCTACAATCTTCCTTATCATTAAGTAACTGACTCACAAATAATACCTCTTCCTTAAAAAGAATAATACTTAGTAAAATACTTTGTAGGGTTTAGCCCCTGAGATATACCAGGGTACTCCCACTGCTGAAAGGTGTTTTATTCCAAACTAATTACAGCTGGAACTTTTTAGGTGCAATATCACAGTGGCATGAAATGTTACAGTGGCACTGCTGTTACACCATCCTATGAAGATTTATGGTCAACTGACCAAAGCTGTCCATAGGATGGTGTGCCACTATAGAATTTCAGGTCATGGAGATACTGCATCTAAAAAATGTCACGTTTGAGCTGTAATAACTTTTGAGTAAAGCACATCTAGGCAGTAGGGGGTACCCTTGTTTTACTCAAGAGAATAAACTTGATAGATATGTTTTTTTACATATTAAGTGTTACTGTCCCTTTAACTTCAATACACTGCCCACAGTTGACCTGAGTATTTTTAACTGTCATGTAATAATGCATGAATAGTAATAGCTGGCTCATATCTGACTCTCACTCATTCGTCAAGGAGTGGGTGCCAGATAGATCCACCAATTCCATATGCCATCTTCAGGGCTGGAGGATACTGTAGTAACCTATGGAGTTGAAAAATATAAAATTACATTGCATTTGTATGTATCACTGCAATGGTAGCATTTACCCAATTTTTCCATTGTATATCCTTGTTTCACATATGCAAGGAAAGGAAATGTGATTGATTATTGATGAAGACCTATATATCCATCAGTGATCGAGCAGAGTATCTGGTAGTCTGCTCTTAGTAGTAATTCCTTTTATACTATGTACTTTGTGCAACTGCAGAACAGATCAGATTTGCAGACGTGTTCCAAAGGTACTGGTAGTATATGTACAGGGCTGCTTTATTAGATACAGTATGATATACTTGGCATGAGTGCATATTAGAAGAATAACAAATATGCACACACCACATCAGTCCAGCAATCAATCCTATGGAAAACATCTGAAATTATGCATTATAACATGATGCTTGGTAGAACTAATGAGTTAAATAAGAGCCAATGTTAGTGTTTCCAGATTTAAATCTCAGTGGAGCATATTGGTACACAGACATCCCTGATTCTCTGTGTACCTTTCTCTATATGTAGAGATTATGGTACAACTGTTATTGTTTTGCATGTAAAGACACTATGTACCAGTGTATGAGTGTAGATTTAACGTATCCTATAACATAAAGTCCTACAATGCGTCGCTCACTGTGTGCGTAACCGCACATGCGCAATGGGGACTTGCAGAACGGGCTGATCCGGAGCGGAGAGCCCCGGAAGGCTGACAGCCTGTCTGTGCTCCCGGCTCAAGGGCAGCAGCTGAGGCAGCTGGGTGACAAACTGTCACCCAACGCCTCCGATGATGCCCCAGAGCCAGGAGCATGTATATGGGCTTTGTAACTAGTAACTGAATAAATACAGTGAGATTAAAGAGATTCAGCATTTTCTTCTAGAGGCCTAAAATTATTTTAGAACATGCAGATAGTGGGGTAACATTTCTTTTCATGTTTTGTGTGATAAAATTTGTAGATATTACCTGTATGGAGGCAGGAATTCCACTCTGAAGTAACCAAGGCAAATTGTGATTTACATTTCCAGTCAGGTTGGTTCTTGTCTCATTACCTCTTATTTGCATTGTTGAATTAATGAACCTGGGCCCATACTGAGCAGTGACACTCACATTCCTTGTGTCTTTCAAGTCCACAGTAGCCTAAGTAGAAGATGATAATTCAACACGGTATCAGTGTTACTTTTCAAAACTCCACATCATAAAAGATACACAAATAAAATAAGCCACAAGGAATTTAACCCCTTTAGATGATAGAGATGTCTCCAGCCTCTCAAGTAGGTATGGTTGAAACAAATCTGAAAATGTGGTATTCTTATGTAACAGGCTGTTTCAGAAGGCCCCAAACATGTTGTTGGCCCTCCCAGTTATGCTCTCTGTGTGAAAGCCTGCATCATCTGGACAGTTTCCGACTCTCTTCTAGCACTGGGAGAAAACTCCATATTTTGGGTACCTGTAGAAGTGGCTGGCTATTGCATTTAACATTTCCATAGATTCTAAATGACTGAACTGGCCCTCTTTTATTGAAATGAACACTGACTAAGCTACAACAGAGAATGGACGACTATGAATCCTGTTTGTGAATTTCAGTGACCTATGTAGAAGTACTTTGGAACACAGCAGCACGTCAACAGGAAATGGGAGAGAGATATGCCTACTATTACAGAGGAGCCTGTGTGGGTGTATTTTACTTGACAAAGATGAATAAAGTTAAAGGGATAGTAATGTTTCAAAATAAAAGCAACTCAAATTAATATTCATAATATTTGGGCCATGGAGAGTGTTAGTTCAATAGTCAGAGTTGAAGTTCAAGAGTAATTGAATGATAAAGTATCCCCCTCCCATCTCTTTTACTAATGTAACACTGCTCACCTCAAAACAGAAAGGTGGTGTCCAGATGGCTTGCAGAGAGGGACAATCTTCAATTAGCATGAGGAAAAACCTGTCAATGGGTCAGGGTTTTCATTGCTCTCACAGTAAGAAGATTGTCCCTTGCTGTGAGCTGTCTGGTCTTAAGACCAGATTCCACATCTCAGGGGAGGTGGCTTACACTAGGTAAAAGGGGCGGAAGGGGATATTTTATCATTCAATTACTCTTGAACTACAACTCTGACAGTTTTGAAATAGCACTCTCCATGGCTCAAATACTATGAAGATTAATTGGAGCTGCTTTTATTTTGAAACATTACTATCCATTTAAAACTGCTTTTAGATGCATCTCAATTTGCACTCCTTTTTCACAGATTGTGCAGTTTTTGGTGGAAAGCCATCTGATATCATTAGTATTTTGAACTGAACTAATTATATATCATACAAAATGTGAGAGGCTTCTGAGGATGAACAAACAGCAAAATGGCCTGTTCTTCAGCTAGTCACCGCTCATAATAGTGAAGGGCCACATATAAGTGGACAATACTTATTTTAGAGACTGTTAAAAGGACCCTTTGGATTAGACATGTATAGTAGGACATTTTGAGATATATCATTTTGTCCTGTGGTCTCTCCATACTCCCAGCTTAGATAGGGATGTGCAAAAACCTTTGCCTAAAAAACTAAAAGTTTGAAAATTGTCACTTTTCTCCTTTCAAGGGAATTCCTGTGAAAATTGCAGTTTTATTGCTCTTTTCCACCACACACAAAACCACACATACTGACCTCCCAGGCCTTGTCCCAAATGCACTGGTAGCCACAGACCCACACATGCTGACCCTCCAGCCTTGTCACACAGCACTGGTAGCCATAGGGATAGCAATGTGAAGCTTTCCAGCTGCTGCCATACTGCAACTCCCATCAATCCCCACCAGCCAGTCTTGCTTTTGAATATGTAGAGATACTGTTGCATGGTTGCGTGTGTATATTATTTCTCTTCTTGTACTTTCCTTTTGTCCCTATTTTATTATTCAATTATTGCCCTTGATTGTAGCACCCATAGTATAACATATGTGCTCACAGATTTTGTTTCTGTGTCAACATTTTTTAAATAACTATTTCATATTTTGAGCGGAAACCCCAAATATCAATTTGATCTGTGCCTTTTCCCTCTACTCTGCATTGCCTGGTATCTATGTATCACTATTTTCAGTATATGCCTTTATAGTTTGTTTATTGCTACATGATCTTTCTTGCTGTTTGTTATGAAGAAAGTTCAGGGTATAGGTGGTGGAGAGGAGAATCACGGGGGGGATGGCCTTGGGGGCAGGGGGGCAATTGTACCCTGGGACAGTCATATGTCTGGGCTGCTAGGCCACTGCTTCACTCAATCTCCTGCTTGAAACTGTTAATGGAGCTACACCAGTGATACCACAGAGGTTAAAACTGAAATGATGTCACAGAGCTACAATCAAACTGGAGCTACATTAGGAGCATAACCAATTTCCCTTGTAAGCTCCATAGTATCACTACTGTAGCTTTTCTTAAATTATAAGATCTGTAGTATCAGTAGTGTAGCCCTATTTCAATTGCAAGTTATGTGGTATCACTTGCCTTACTTCACAACATTGATGACAATTTTAATATTGAAAAAAAAAGGTGTTAGGATGGGACACCGGGCTAGAACAATAGTAAAATTAGACCACTCGATTGTATTTTCCCCCCAGGCTACAAGTTGCCAGTCCTTCCCTGGGGAGACTCAAAAGAAAAATAAGGGAAGGAGGAAGCAAATTAAAGACATTATTAGAGTTTTGATATACTAAACTCGAGGGATCATGGGATTGCAATGCAGATTCATGAATTAAAGGAGATTATTGATCATGTGACATACCTGAATTTCCAATATGTCTTCTAGAGGTAATTTTTTTAATAATTCCAGATTGTGGGCTATCTGGTACCTGAAAGTGATATGATCAGCCTTCTGTTGGAAATTCATTTCTTCTGTGATCTGTTTTTAAAGTATTGAGAACACATATGAATTATTTGCAATAATAATATGCTGTATATAAAGATTTCATGTTCTTTATGCATTTATGCGGTGCTGGTGTTTTTTTTTAGTAGAATCCAAAGACTGCAAGCATTTGATGAATGTATTAATATTCTGTCTATGACTACATTATGAGTTTGCATAGACTGGCTCAGATTTTTTTCTTAACTTTTCTTGATAGAATTACGATATGCACTTCCCCATCCTGCTCTAATACAAAGGACTGCTTACTTTGAATTTTGCATAGTTTTTTAAAAATATTTTATTTAGTTTCCCTATTTGGAGAGAAAGACCCCTACCTCCTGTTGGTCAAATATTATCCCGTAAAAAGATTAAAATCTCCACCAATTCATTTTACATTCCCCTTCATCTATTTAGATGGGTGGAGGGTAGAAGAGAGAACATTTGCCACCACCCTCCTGGGCACATTTAACAGATAGGGTGTCCATGGAATCTCACTAATATTTACATCGCTCCTTCACCTCTAAATTCACAATGGACAGTGGTGGTCACAATTGGGGTATATGGAAATCAAAATTCAGACATTTTGGACTCCCCACCACACTGCACTTTGCTGGAAAGAAGAGAGGACAGCCGCTGGGGGTGTCTTTTCCATGGGACCCACTGAAAATGGGACCCCAATGGTCTAGGGACTCTCTTTTTCTTTTACATTTTACTAAAAGAAAACAATATATTATCAATGTAGCAGTAGGAAGATACCCACATTTAGTTCCTTTATTTTGGACATCTAAAGTACCATGGGATTTATGTGGCCAACCGTCAGGCCTCTGCATGTAAAGATGAACAATTATTTCTACAGGGGTGATTCACTTATTTTCCTTCATGGATATGTGCTAAGGGGCCATGTGACTATTATGTAACCCTTTGAGTGTCAGAGGGGTACGCAACACATTGCGGAGCAATACGTTTCTACCCATCTGACGCTCAAAGGGTTAAAGCCTAAAGTTATGCAGAAGCATGAAGGATAGCAAACATGGGCAGATTTGCCAGTAGACAGTGCTACATGCACTTATTATGATAAGCCCCTTATGGTTCTACAATAAAGAATGCATGTCAGATTATGTAAACTAAAAATGACAAAAAATATTTCACAAATGAAAAAATTAATAAAAATATATTACTGATGGCATTATTTATGATGTCATTTTGTTTGTGTTATTAAAGAACACAAGTATTCAAATAAGCCACAAACTACTGTTTGATTGCTTTTGTATATTATTTGTATTCATATAATATAATCATAAGAATTATGATCAAATGGCTAAAAGTAAACCTTACTACCTGAACAAATCAAAATTAATATTTGGGCAATAAGCTGTTTTTTATTTATTCTTTTATTCCTATGTATTTTCTTGGCTTACACATTATAATTTTAATATATGAACTGATATTTGTCATAACGTGTACTAGCACAATTTAGTTCAACAAGGGACCATGGCCTGTGTCTAGTGAAACAAACACATAGTATAATACCTGCTTGCTATCCAAATTCAGCTGAATGGACCTTCTGTAAAGCTCACTGCTTCTTTCAGTTGTCACATCCACCATAGTCTTTGTTGGTATACCCAGGTTTATGGCAGGCTGAACATTGTGAGTAAGAATTGCATCCAACTCTTGCCTCTTCTGTCAACAGTATTTGAAAGATATAAGAAAATTAAGTTGTAATTTCTAAGAAACCCAATTACCTTAAAAAGCCCTTATAATAAGAAGACAAAATAAATAGGTACAAGAACACATTTAATTATATGTTTAGATGGTATGGTGGAGGTTATTTACATGTAGGTTAACCACTCCATTTCTGGAGTACCAAGATCACTGCAATATAGCAATGTTGGTATTAAAAGTGGTTAGCGAGGATAGAGAGAGGATAGTTGGTGACACTGGAGATCAGACAGGGGACTAGGCAAGCTATTTTATCCAGTATCCATTTGAAGTGATGCATGTAAAATTTTACATCATAAAATGACGCATGTTTTCGGCCGCGTCAATTAAAGTGTCGCAATTAAAGTTATGTGTCTTAAAGTGTCGCAAATTCTACATTTTGCGTCATTCCAAATGGCGCATTCACCATATTGTGCGTTAACATGTCACAGCATTAACGATGCAATATTGGTACATTAATGACACAAAGTGGTTGCAGTATGGGTGCAATATGAATGCATTATGGGTGCAATAATGGTGCAATAATGATGCAATATGGGTGCAATATGGAAGCAATGTGGGTGCAATATTGGTGCAATAATGATGCAAATTGGGTGCAATATGCAATATGGGTGCAATAATGGTACAATATGGGTGCAATAAGGACACATTAAGGATGCAATATGGGTGCAATATGGATCCAATATGGGTGCAATATGGGTGCAATAATGATGCAAATTGGGTCCAGTATTGGTGCAATATGGATGCAATATGGGTGCAATAATGGTGCAATATGGGTGCAATACGGGTTCTATATTGGTGACATATGGGTGTAATATGGATGCAATATTATTGCAATATGGGTGCAATAATGATGGAAATTGGGTGCAATATTGGTGCAATATAGGTGCATTATGGGAGCTATATAGGTGCAATATGGGTGCAATATTGGTGCAATATGGGTGCAATAATGATGCAAATTGGGTTCAATATGGTTGCATTATGGGAGCTATATAGGTGCAATAATGGTGCAATATGGATGCAATATGGGTGCCATATTGGTGCAATATTGGTGCAATATTGGTGCAATAATGATGCAAATTGGGTGCAATATTGGTGCAATATGGATGCAATATTGGTGCAATATTGGTGCAATAATTGTGCAAATTGGGTGCAATATTGGTGCAATATGGGTGCAATATGGATGCAATTATTGCACCAATATTGCATCCATATTGCACCATTATTGTACCATTATTGCACCTATATTGCATCCATATTGCACCCATATTGCATCCTTAATGCACCAATATTGCACCAATATTGCACCCATATTACACCCAATTTGCGTCATTATTGCACCCATATTGCACCCAATTTGCATACTTATTGCACCAATATTGCACCCATATTGCACCAATATTGTACCCATATTGCATCATTATTGCACTTATATTGCACCCATATTGCATCTTTAATGTGTCCTTATTGCACCCATATTGCACCATTATTGCATTAATATTGCACTCATATTGCTTCCATATTGCATCATTATTGCACCAATATTGCATCCATATTGCACCAATATTGCACCATTATTGCACCTATATTTCACCCATATTGCATCCATATTGCATCTTTATTGAACCCATATTGCACCAATATTGCACTCAATTTGCATCATTAATGCACCAATATTGTGTCCGTAATGCTGCGACATGTTAACGCACGATATGGTGAATGCGCCATTCAGAACGATGCAAAATGTAGAATTTGTGACACTTTAAGACGCATAACTTTAATTGTGACACTTTAAATGACGCGGCTGAATAGATGCATCATTTTATGATGCAAAACTTTACATGCATCACTTTGACAGTAAACCATACTACCCTGCTTACCCTAATTATTCCTTCCAAAGGGAGCAAGTAAAGATGTCAATGTGTGGCCACTTCTGTTGGGCTTCTTGTGCCTCATTTTGGGATCATTTTAGTGCATTTTTCAGTTTAGGGAAAATCAAAAACTAGTCAGTACCTAATGTCCATTAATTTGCTTTAAAATGTTCTGTATATGATAGGATCATGTTAATGGAAATGGCAGAATAAATAGGAAAAAAAATAAAGCAACTTGTATAATAAAAAGTAAAATGTTAAAATATGTACTTTGTGTCAATATATTTCAGCAACAAAAATAACTCATAATGATTAAGCAAACAATGAATGTGCCTAATGAGGGCAAAATAAAATAAAACTATAAAACTGTAGCATCACAAACACACCATAATTGCTAATCCCCATTGATTGGAAAAAAAAATAGGATGTGTCCTTTGCTCTTGCTTTGATAGAAATTGCCCATAATTTAATTAACAGAAGTACACAAATAGACAAGCTCAGATCTTACTCTATTATTGTAATAGCCTGCAATAGTAAGAAAGGAGAAGAAGCTATTAGTATGATAGTAATAAGCATTATACTGTAGTGCAGTGTGCCGCTGAAAGATTGGATCCCTCCAGTACCAACTGACCATAAACAGGATATTTTGTATAGTTTGTGGATGAACCACTGGTGCTGGTGTTTTTTTTTAGTAGAATCCAAATACTGCAAGCATTTGATGAATGTATTAATATTCTGTCTATGACTACATGAGTTTGCATAGTCTGGCTCAGGTTTTTTTCTTAACTTTTCTTGATAGAATTACGATATGCACTTCCCCATCCTGCTCTCATACAAAGCACTGCTTACTTTGTATTTTGCATAGTTTTTTTAAATATTTTATTTAGTTCCCCTGTTTGGAGAGAAGAACCCCTACCTCCTTTTGGCCAAATATTATCCCGTAAAGAGATTAAAATCTCCACCAATTCATTTTACATTCCCTTTCATCTATTTAGATGGGTGGAGGGTAGAAGAGAGAACATAGTGTATCCATAGAATCTCACTAATATTTACATTGCTCCCTCACTCTAAATTCACAATGGACAGTGGTGGTCATCAAAATTCAGACATTTAGGACTCCCCACCACACCGCACTTTGCTGGAAAGAAGAAGGGACAGCCGCTGGGGGTGTCTTTTTCATGGGACCCACTGAAAATGGGACCCCAATGGTTTACGTTTTACTAAAAGAAGACAAACAATATATTATCAATGTAGCAGTAGGAAGATACCCACATATAGTTCCTTTATTTTGGACATCTAAAGTACCATGGGATTTATGTGGCCAACTGTCAGGCCTCTGCATGTAAAGATGATCAATTATTTCTACAGGGGTGGTTCACTTCTTTTCCTTCATGGATATGTGCTAAGGGGCCATCAAGTCATGTGACTATTATGTAACCCTTTGAGTGTCAAAGGGGGTACGCTATACGTTTCTACCCATCTGACACCCAAAAGGTTAAAGCCTCAAGTCATGCAGAAGCATGAAGGATAGCAAGCATGGGCAGATTTGCCAGTAGACAGTTTAGGGAGTGACCCAGGAGCATATTATCAGTTGTCAATATTAAACGTATCCCCCAACTTGGAGATACAAAGCAAGAAAAGGCTGTTTTTATTTTTTTGTTTTAATTTAAACAAAGCAAACATTAGTGTGTCTTGGAAGTACATATGTTTTTCTTGTCTATTTTTCTGTGTGCACATGCAATGCTGAGTTCTTGCTTATAAGAGAATTCCAGAAAGGAACGAAGCAACCTTCAAGCGATAGTAACAAAAGCAGCTCTGATTAATCTTCATAGTATTTGGGCCATGGATAGTGTTATTTCAATACTGGCTGAGCTGTAGTTCAAGAGTAATTGAATGATAAAGTATCTGCCTCCCACCCCTTTTACCTAGTGTAAGCCATCTCCCCTCAGATGTGGAATCTGGTGTCTTGACCAGACAGGTTGCAGCATACATTTGAGAGTAAGTAAAACCCTGCCCCCTTGATAGGTTTTCCTTAAGCTCACTGACTATTGTCCCTCTCTGCGATCCATCCAGACAGTCTTGCTGCTCTGAGGTGAGCAGTGTTACATCAGTAAAAGGGGCAGGAGGGGGATACTTTATCATTGAATAACTCTTGAACTACAACTCGGACAGTATTAAAATAACTATCCCTTTCAGATCAAGGTCAACTTACCTCTGTTGCTTTCAAAATGAGTATTCCTTGCAGGGTACTTTCATCAACCACAATTAACATCTGTGAGTCCAAGTTGGCTTTTTTGTTTACCACAATGTAACCAGATCCATCTATTTTCAGTGGTGCACCAAGTTCCTGCAAAAAAAGATGGATGTGGGTCTGTGTCAAATATGATTTCTGACTTCTTTTACTCGTTCACATCACTTTACTCACTTCACACGTACCTATAAAAGTTACAGAGCATGTGTTATCATGAGCTTCTTAGGTTGGAGATGGGCGTCGATGGTAAAGGTGGAAAGAACTGTATTGGAAATATACCCTACAAATAATGATCTTGTATCAGCAACAAGCTAAAAATATTTTGCTACTTGCTCCACAATTGCCAGGTGAGAGGAGCTAGGACAGTGAGCGTCCCTACTGTTGCCAAACCTCCATGTCTACTATAGCTGCAAGTATTGCACTAATATAGCTTTGGTTTATCTCTGTTTTATTTGATAGTACACGGTTCAAGTTATATGGGATTGCAACTGCACCTCCCATTGACTGGTAGGTTTGGGGTTCCCTAGCATAATCCATAGGGATGCACATGCAACCAAGTAAGCTTGTGGCTTTACACTACAGGCTTCCCTGCTGTGAGCAACCCCCCACCAGTCAAGGCAGTCAACCTTCTGACCCCATCCAACATCTTACAGGAGCTATTTTGGAGCTGTACAGTGCAGCCCCTAGATTTTTACTGATTGCTCATTTAACCTGATTGTTACAGTAAACCACTATCTATGCTGAAGATAGATGAAAGGGAGGCTAGGAAGCTCTCTCCCACCAATCATTTAGTAATCAAATAGTTAATGTATTTTATACAGTATGCACGGTGTCCAGCACTCTTTACAGTTTTTTGTACTAGGGGGTTCCCCAGACTTTATATCAGATATCTGGGTGAATCATAATAAAGTATGCCCTGCTATACAGGTGACTTTCCCTAACCACACCAGTTCCTAGTTTTTTACAAAATATTTTGCTATCACAATGCTGAACAGCAGAGATGGATTAAGGCTCCATAGGGCCCTAGGCAAGGTACCAGTTTGGGGCCCCACATCTCTTGATCCGGTGATTCTGACACAGAGTTCTGCTAGCAGGTATTGGCATTGTGGCTCTAGTAGAATTAGGAGCTACTGAATGATGCTGGTCTCTCAACAAAAAGGGCATCTGACACAAGATGTTAGCAGCAGCAACAGCAGGGCCTCTGTCTGTGACCCATTACATGCAACCAGGGCCCCTCTTATTGACATGGGCCCTAGGCAATAGCCTAGGTTGCCATAATGGATGATCCGGCTCTGCTGAGCAGTCATGTGTCTGTATGAGAGTAGGAGGCAAATATAGTTTTTGATACCTTTTATTGGCTAACTAAGCAGATTTAATTGCAAGCTTTCAAGACCTTAGGTCACATCCTCAGGCATGTTATGCAGATAAATATGAAAACATCTCTCTTAAATACAAGTACACATCACATTGTTTAGCATGGAAATCCACCTTTAGCCAATAAAAGGTATCAAAAACTATATCTGCCTCCTGTATTTCTATGGCTAACACGGTACCAACTCTCATCTGTATGAGAGTAGAACCCTGATTTAATGCAGTCATACTAATTTTCACACATTAATAAACTCATGTATGCGCATTATCATGTTTTATTTTGGACCTCCAGCTATAGTGAACATCTGGATGTGGACAATGGGCATTTTAGCCCACAACAGCTGGAGGTCCAAAGGCTGACTATCCCTGGTTTAGATTCTATAGTTTAAGTACCTCTGGCCATAAATGTAACTGTTATTCTGTGTTTTTAGTTATTTGGCAAATCACTTTGGTTAGACTGGTTTTCCAGATGTGTTTTTTCATGAGGTAAAACAGAAAGATAGTCATGGTTCATAGATAAATTGTTCCACAGTATCACAGTGTACCTTGGCATCCATGTTGTCAGTTACCCTTGTGCTATTTCGCTGCTCTGCCTGGTGGTCAAGGGGGCAGGTGCACGTTTCTGTCTCTGAATGGAGTGCTTGGTTATACGCATGCATTCAATTTGACTAATTGATTCTCGCCTCCGTGTAGGCCTATATTAACTTCCCATTATGTGGTGGTCCTGTTATCACTCGTTACGTTTGCTCCTCATTGTGACCCTTGATTGGCTTCCATTCTCACTCCATGTATAACCCCGGCTTGTTTGACCATCCACACCGGTTCTGACCTGTGTTTCTAGCTGACTACTCGCTCCATGTATGACCCCGGTTGGTCTGACTATCCACACCAGTTCTGACCTGTGGCTCTGGCTGACTACTCATTCCATGAATGACCCCGGCTTGTCTGACTATCCACACCGGTTCTGACCTGTGACTCTGGCTGACTACTCACTCCGTGTATAACCCCGGCTTGTCTGACTATCCACTCCGGTTCAGAACTGTCGCTCTGGCTGTCTACTCGCTCCGTGTATGACCCCAGCTTGTCTGACTATCCACTCCGGTTCAGAACTGTGGCTCTGGCTGTCTACTCACTCCATGTTAGCCTAGGCTGGTTGGGCTATTCGCATAGCGGTATTGTGGCTTGTGCTGTCCTCCACTCCATTTGCCACTGTCTCCATTTAGTACCGCGCGGTAGTACTCTGATTCCGTTGAGCGCCTTATAACTTTTTGGGAGATAGAAACATAGGCTGGTTCTCTACTCCTCTCTGAGTAATACAGGCCTCTGCTTAGTGTCAGTCTGGGTAGTGGACTGTCCGCTTTATGTTCTGGGGCTTTGTTGGGGAATTATTGTCATTGTGTATCTTTAATTAAGGTGGTTTTACTTCAATATACCTGTGTCTGACCTTCATTTGTACTGGTTACTGTGATGCACAGTTACTGAACATGGACGTTGCAATAAAAGATCTCCTGCTACTAATTTATCTGAGTGTCTGAATATCTCTCTGCTTTCATCCATGCCGTGGAGAGGTTGTACCATCCCCATGCACCAGGCCTCCAAATATGTTTTAATGTTGAGGTCATGACTGCTAGTTGAGTGCTTTTGGGAAAGCAGAGAGAGAGACCCCTGATAACAGGAACTTGTATTTGTGGCACTCATCTACAATTAAAACTTACATTTTATTACTTTTATTAAAATTCAAAGAAGAAGGGGATTTGCAGACAAAAGTAAAATAAAATAAAATAAAATAAAGGTAAATTAGGAACATCACTAGGGGGCATCAAGTAATGTCCTTGTGGTTGCGTGGGTATAGTGAGGGTCACCTTAGCTACGGTGATATTAGTATTAACAATGATATTTATAATATTTAGTAGAAGCTTGAGAATTATCTTCATCCGTATTTGGACTCATTTAATCAGCCAAGTACGGTAAATGAGTTATGACACGTTTAGTCATGTACATAAAGTATCATTTACCCTTGCCCCTGGTGGGGTTCATTTAATTAGGTAGTTGCCAGTAATTTTATAATCTGCAGGGAATAGAGGCTTCTCTTGTACTACCTGAGATTAGCGCTTCATATGTAATTGATGTCACAGTTTTTACACGGTGTCTCTTTTTTAACACCTTATCGGATTTGATTCAGAGCTAAATCGGAACTAAGTTCCTCAGCTGGTTTAAGGGATAGTAATACTTGAAAATAAGTTTATTTTTATACAATTTTATATTGTAGCCCTGAAAAAAAAAACATGAAAAATTATATAAGTCTTATCTCCCAAACCTTTATGGTTTGGGAGATTTTCAGAAGTAAAGTTTTCCCTGGAGTGACATCATTGCTCCACCCTTCAGATTTGGAATCCGGTCCCCGGACCGGCCGTGCCTCTCCAGAAGTGCTGAGATCACGATCTTTAAAAAGAATTTCTTAATTGGAATGGTCTACAAAGTGTGCTTTCAAGTCAGGCACACTTTGTACACAGTTCCAATGGAGTAGTTCTTTTCAAAGATCGTGATCGCGGCACTGCTAAAGAGATGCCGGTTGCTCTGTGGACCGAATTCCAAATCTGTCCACTAGATGGAAGACTTGGCTGAAACAGCCAGGAAAAGAGAATGTTACTATATTTTACATGTGAATATCTCCCAAACCATAAAGGTTTGGGAGATAAGACTTATATAATTTTTCATGTTTTTTTTTAAGGGCTACTATATAAAATAAAATTATTTTCAAGTTTTACTATCCCTTTAAATCAAGAGCTTACATTTGATCATAAAACAAGCTTATACATTATTTCAATTATATGTAGAGGGATAGCTCAGAAGTATGGTATATCTCCATGAAGCTGCACAGGGGACTCGACGTTGCTTGATCTGTGTTTGAATCAATTGTTGTTAAGATTGTACAAAAAGTGTCCAGTCAGATCATCAAGTACTGGTGATCTTAGAAACCTAATAACCTAAAGGAACTTAATATACCTTTTACCACTACCAACTATCACTAGTTCCAGCTATAATAGTATTTCTATTATATAAACATATAGAGCCCTAGTATTGTTTACTACCATGTTTTAATGCAAATAGATGCTAAATATTGTGAACATAAAATAATGTTGAAAAATAATTACTGATTCCCCAATCATTTTTGACCATTCTTTACCTTGAATAATATTATGAGATTGCTAGTAACTAACATCCATTAACTGGCAATATAACCGTGCAATATCCAGCCTTTTTTTTACTAACTTATCCACTTCAGGATACGTCTCTCAAGTACTCGGTTTATTAATATTTGTTAACAACTGCATTTAACCTTTAATATATAATTGGTGTTACTTTGCTCTAGTATAAGGAATTAATCTTCCGATTTGCTATGCATACGTCACCAAGTGACGTCTGAGTGAGGGTGACAAGGAAAAGCCATCTGGTACAAAAAGGTGGAGATCAATTGGTGCAGCTCATTCTTGACAAAGCTTAAGGTGAAATCGGTTTGAGCATAGTGGAGAAAATATGTTCTTTCTTCCCTCGCCTTCTCCAATCCTAACAATGAGAAATTGGTTGTCTGAACTAGGGGGCTAAGTGGGAATCGGATATCCTACTCCATAGTGGGTTTCTAGAATCTAATTAACGTACTCTAATTTCCACAATTCATGCGGGAACAATCAGACATTAGACTCCAGCTTAGGGTTAAGCAGGAATTGGAGGTGATACTCTGTAGAGGGTGTTACAGAGATAGGATACTTTATAGCTGCTTAATTTTATTCTTTGTAACTATTGGTCCAATTACAGAACATAGAGAATACACTCTGATGCTGACTTGAAATTGACCGTAAGCTTATACAGGGAGTCATCCCATATTTGATGATCTGACTGGATACCTTTTGTACAATCTTAACAACAACTGATTCAAATACAGATCAAGCAACGACAAGTCCCCTGTGCAACTTCTTGGATATATACCATACCTCTCAGCTATCGTTTTACATATAACTGAATAAATGCAAACAAAGAATCCCGAGGTAATTAATTCCATAACT
Source organism: Rhinophrynus dorsalis (assembly GCA_037306005.1). NCBI lineage: Eukaryota > Metazoa > Chordata > Amphibia > Anura > Rhinophrynidae > Rhinophrynus > Rhinophrynus dorsalis. The sequence goes on from CM074725.1 coordinate 76,090,306, forward strand.
TTACTGCTGTTACTGTAAAAAACTCCCTGACTTTGTTTTACCCAAAAGTGCCTTTCCTCTTGTCTTAATGGATGACAAATTATTTTTTTCAGCCCTCTGAGTAAATAGTTTCTTAAACCTCAAATATATTTGTAAATGGTAATCATTTCACCCCTTAGGTAGCTCTTCTGTAATGTAAGCAAACCCATTTTGGCTAGTTTCAGATTCTCCAATCCCTTTATCAGATTTGTTGCATGTCTCTGCACTTCTTTCAGATCATTAATGTCGTTTTTAAACAAGAATAAGAGAGGCACTCATCTATTGTATTACAATGCCTTTTTTAATCACTGGTGCTGAAAACTGTATTCCATTTTCTAGATGAGACCTTATGAAGGATGTATATGCTGATAGAATTATATTCTCATCCTGTGCATTCATACCTCTTTTTAACCCCTTAACTACCGGGGAATCCGGCCGCGGACGCGACAACGACCACGGAGCAAATTTTTTTTTTTTGCTCCGTTGCGTTCCGGACTCCCCGAATGGCGTGCAGCCGCGGGGGGAGCCCGGAACTCGATGACGGTCATAGTACGTCATCGGTCGTTAAGTCAAATCGACCCTTGACGTACTATGACCGTCAAGGGTCGTTAAGGGGTTAAACATGATAGAACCCTACTAGCTCTTGCAGTGGCTGAGTGACTGCACACGGCTGTGAAGCCTATTGTCTATCAGCACTAAATTTTTCTCTAACGAGAATTCCCCAATTAGTTTCCCATTTAGTGTATATGTAGCATGTTTGTTTCTACTGCCTAGTTGCACAAGTTTACATTTATTTACTTTAAACCTCATCTGCCACTTTTATGCCCATTCACTCAGTTTACCCATATCTTTCTGCAGAGAAAATCATATTGCTCTAAATGTATTTCATTTTTATTTATTTCCTTACACAGCTTAGAGTCATCAGCAAAGATTGAGACATTACTTTCAATGCCCACTTCTAGATCATTAATAAAGAATTTAAAGAGATAGTAATACTTAAGATGTAAAAAAATATATGTTGTAGGGTTTATCCCCCTGAGTAAAACAAGGGTACTCCCACTGCTGAGAGATATTTTATTAAAAATTTATAACAGCTCAAACTTGCATTTTTTACGTGCAATATCTCAGTGGCCTGAAAATTTACAGTGGCACTATTGCTACACCATCCTATGGAGAGTTATGGTCTACAGACCAGAGCAGTGCCAGGACTGTCATGGCTGCATGACGCTCAGGGATCCATGAATTGAATGTAAAAAAAAAATGCCCATTGGTCCTTAACTGACTGCAGCTGGTCCATAAGAGGTTAATTTTTTGAAGTAAGGAAGTGTTTACAACCACGGAGCTTATAACTGAAATGGAGCTACACTACTGGTGTAACTCCATTTGGATTGTAAGCTGTGTTTACTCCATTTACAGCAGCAAGTAGGAAATAGAGTGAGGTGGTGGCCTACCAGCCCAGACTTATGACCAACCTGGGAAGCAATTGCCCCCCTACCTTCCAAGCCAGCCCTCCCGAGCAATTCACCAAATGCCCCAGAGAGGACAATAAAAATCCTGTAACACCCCTTGATTTGAATAGTATTTTTTAAACCCTTGAATGCTGGAGTGGTCACCAACACATTCTGTGTAAAATCTTAAGAAGTAGTTTCTTAGTTTATGTCAGGAAGAAATATCTGTTGTCAATTAAACACATCTTGCACTGAAAGGGTTAAGAAACAGCATTCCCGATGTATTAAGAACTGGCACAATTACAGGGCCAAGCAACTGCACTGTAGGGGCAAATTAAAATTCTGACTAATTTAAATGATGCTTTTAACTCATAGGACACTAAGGAGGGTTCCAAGACTTTGTTATCAATTTAAGGGCTATAGGTCCTGCTGAAAATAACTGGAAATTGTTTTATGTTCCCTTTGGTAAACTTGGATTGCTCCAGAATTGCTCCTTTTTTTTTTTTTTTTTGCAAATGTCTCTAATAATTGTTTAACCAATGTGTTCGATTATAAGCCTATATGCCCTTTTCCCCCTTTCTGGGAATATTTAAAGGAGCAGTAAACAAATATTTTATAGAGCATTTCCTGCTGAATAAAACAAGGTCACTCCCATCGCTGTCAGATGTTTTATTCAAAATTTATAGCAGTTTAAATAATCAGGAAGTGAATTTACTGTGTTTACTTCCTGATAGTTGTAACTGACAGGAAGTGACAGGCAGTTTCTATCACATTCTATGGAGAACTGTATGTCTCTGACTTTTCTGACTTTCCTCTACATTAGACTCTAACAGGAAATCTAATTAGAATTTGACCACTAGAGGGCACTGCTAATGTAAAAAAACATGAGTTTAAACTGTAATAACTCTGGAAATATAAATCTCTCAGCAGTACCCTTATTTTACTCAATAGGAAATTCCCTACAATATATATTTTTTCATAAAAAAGTTTACTGTTCCTTTAAATTCTATTCACAGTGTTTTCTTAGCCCCATTACCTGGATAGCTTTACATCTGTTTTCCAGAAACATCTTCCACTGCAGTTTATTCTCAGCATGAACATCGCCTTTTATTTCAATTGCACAGGTTCCTGACTTCAATAACATGTCAATGTTATAATTAGACTGTTTTCCAACACTGATTGACAATTTGCTTTCTTCATTGATTTCTTTCAGGAGAAGCAGGTTATGCCTAAATAACATTTCCACTTTTAATTTTGGCTGGCACTCAGTCCTTACTTGAAGTTCAGAAATGTTGCCATTGAATGTAAAAGCACAAAGAAGTTCCGCCTCACATCCATTAATCACAAAAGAGCCATTAACCTGAGACTGTGATGGGATATGGATATCCTGCCAAATTAAAAAAAAAAATTATCTTTTGTAGCCTTTTTCTGAACAATCTATTAAATCAGAAAGCAATGTCATTTTAAAGTAATGTACATAGACCAAATAGCAAATGTTTTTTTGTTGTACAACAAGCCATCTGTTTTTGTCTGTAAATGTAATGATCATGGCTCTAAATGATAATTGTATTTATACAGTCAATTCCAAAGTAATTGAAGTAGTAGCATTCCAATCTCTTAATGGATTGAACAACATACATTACTTGGAAAAGCAGCATTTGCTTTCTTCATTGTGATGAAATAAAATCATAACTAACAGGTGCAAAGATAAGAGAACACTCAAATATCATTGCTAGTTACCTTTAACATTTTACAGTCTGTTTCTGTGTGGATCATCCATTCTGTTTTTTTGCTAGATTTGATGTTAGCCTCAGCATTAATGCTACATTGTCCAGATTGCAGTAGGACCTGGCCACCAAGAGAAGGTCCTGATGATGCAGAGAACATAATTTGGTTTACAGTTGGAAGGCCAATGTTATTTAGTTGGTGAATGGAGTGATTGAGTGAACCTTTCAAGATGTAGGGATCACAGGATGTTTTCAGATGTAGACTGGCATCTTTACCTTCATATCCTAGTTTCACAGACAGAGCAAAATCACAAGGATTTCTCTGCAAAGACCCATTCATAAATAAGCTCTTTGGAAAATGTAGTTTCTGAAAACAAATGAAAGAAAATGTGATAGTGGTCAAAGTGCACTTTTACCAACAAAGTAATACAATCTACACAACTTTACTTTATTATCTAAGAGCAGTATGTTTTTTCATCCATGAAGATATTTTGGATTGGCTTCTGGGGTGCCTCCATTAACTAAGAACAGTAACATAGTTGACGTGGCTGAAAAATGATATGCGTCCATCAAGTCCAGCCCATGCCAAAAACACACCTGTTGATCCAGAGGGGAAAAAAAACCCTGAAGCCATTTTCAATTTAGCCGCAAGTGGGTAAAAAAATACTTCCTGACTCCAAATGGAGATAGTTCCCTGGATCAACAACCTATCTGTATAAATAAATAAATAATACAAAAGTATTACCATCTGTTGACAGGAAAGCAAAATGTGTGGACATAATTTGTGACAGTGGACAAGTAGGAGCATTAAGACACTTTTGGTCAGGAAAACCTCTACAGATCATTAGTTATATTAAAACTCATGGTTGGAAACATTGTTCAATGAAAGAGAAATGCAAACTAATTAAATGGCTGAAAAAAGGTGTTAAATACTTTTGATCATTGTTTTGGTTTAGTTTAATGTACTATGCAGTGGTGGAGTTCTGGAACAAACCATCTGGATTATGTGGAATAAATTTAATTTTACGTTTGCATTCATTTAAATCTGGCTTTTAACCAACTGAATAATAGAGAGGGCTCCCACCTGTTGCTTCTCAATGAGATGGAGACCTCTCTACTGTTTAAGGGGTTAAAAGCCCAATTTATATGAATAGGAATTAGTCTGCTCCGGAACTGTGCCAGTTTTTCTTCTGACACCAGCTTTTTAGTGTACTTCATAATATTGGTTGCTTGCTATAATGAGATTAGAAAAGTGCATGTCCCAGCTATTTCATCTTGGACAATAGTTAATTGTTACTCTATACAAAGTCATGATGTCAATAATGGCTGGGGAACACAGAATATGTTATTTTAAAGTTCGTTCACAGTCTTTAAAAAAAAAAATCAGTACATTTTATTTTGAAAAAAAAATATATTTTTGGGATTTTCCTGATGTCTAAAACAAGGAAACTCCACTGCTGGCAGTTACTTTGATCAAAAGTTAGAACAGTTTGACCTGTGAAAATGTGATGGAGTTGTTACTATCACACTGTCTGGTGTAGACAATCAGGGCCGGATTTGCCATTAGGCAAAGTAGGCACCTGCCTACGGGCGCACACCAACGAGGGGCGCCTGCCATTTGTATTTTTTATATATATATATATATATATATATATATATATATATATAAATATCCTTTAAAAAAAAAAAAAAAAAAACTAGCCACCTCGCTGGCTGCGCCAGCGGCACCCACTCACATTGCTCGCCCCCCCAGTCTTGTACCTGATGGAGCTCCCTCGTCGGCTCTATAGGAATGCAGAGCGCTGGGAGATGACATCATCTCCCAGCGCTCTGCATTCCTGAATAGGAGACCGCGCGGGAGCTCCATCAGGTGCAAGACTGTGCAAAAGGAGGCACATACAGATCTCCAACCACGGAGGTAGCAAACAGACAATAGGGGGATGCAATGTGAGGGCAATGTGGAGCTAATGGGGGGCAATTTGGAGCCGATAGAGGGCAATGTGGAGCCAATGGGGGGCAATGTGGAGCCAACGGAGGGCAATGTGGAGATGGTGGGGGCAAGTTGGAGCTGATGGGGTGAGGGGCAATGTGAGGGCAATGTGGAGCTGATGGGGGGCATTGTGAGGGCAATATGTAGCTGATGGGGCAATATGGAGTTGATGGGGGCATTGTGAGGGCAATATGGAGCTGAAGGGAGGCAATGTGAGGGCAATGTGGAGCTGATTGGCAATATGGAGCTGATGGGGGGCATTGTGAGGGCAATATGGAGCTGATGGGGGCAATGTGAGGGCAATGTGGAGATGATGGGGGGGCAACGTGGAGATTAGGAGCATTGTGGAGGTATCCAGTGCAGATGGTCCACGGGGGGGGGCGCTTCAAATATCTGTGCCTACAGGCTCCTGAGATGTAAATCCAGCCCTGTAGACAATGGCTCACTTCTTCCATGGAATATAATGTAATAACTGGACGCCATGCAAACTGTAGGTATCAGTTTGAACTGTAATAACTGCAAAAACTAAATACATGCAGTGGAAATATTCTTCATTTACTTGGCAGAAAAATATCTACAACGTGTATTTTTTCATGTTAAAATGGTTTGCCATTAAATGTCAAACTAAGCTGAATTAATGATTGCACTTTAGTAATGAGTTTATTTACATTAACGTGATTTCTGTTGACTATACATAAAAATATAGTTATAATAATGTAAAATAACACAAAATCAAACCCAGCTGTGCTTTTTTTTGTGAACGTTCTCTAGTCTCCATTACCTCAAGTAAACTGCAGGAGTTAATCACTGACGTGTTCCAATTTAAAGATGAGCCATCACTTCCATTGCTGTCTGTCTTGGCTTCAGCATTGCATTTGAGCAAACACTTCCCAATGGTGATATCTAACAAAGCACTGTTTCTTCCCAGTCTGGTGGATGAAATTCTGATTTTGTTGTCTTTGGCTATCCCCAGCATTTGGAGCTGAGATAATGCATGTTTGAACCCAATCTCCATTGTGTTGTATAAACCACTCTCTGTGTTTATACTTAGCCGGGCAAATGCATCGCCAGAAGAAACAAGTCCAAACAAGCTGGTTTTGTAGCCATTAGCCAACAGAGATCCATTAAATATAGCTTTCGCTGGAGCTGAAATCTGAAAAACACAGCATGACATTATTTTGGTTTATAATTGACCTAAAAATAAAAAAAATATCAAATGATACAACCTGATGTTTTCTTAAAGTGGAACTTTCACTGTTACAAATAGGTGATTTTGAAAAAAATCCACGCTGCCCTCCCTCCCATTCCCTAATGGTCTGTGCTAAACAAACAAAATGACAATATTCATGCAAATCCTGTGAAGATGGATGCTCCAGCTCAGCTGAGAATGTGGACAAATGACAGTTACATTTTAAATCCGTGTTTTCTACACCAGAATTGGGCAAACTGTGACTCTCTACCTGTTCTTGGATTTTAATTCCCATCATCTGGTTTTAAGATGATGGGAGTTCTAGTTCAGAAATAACTGGAGAGTAACAAGTTCTCCACTCCTGGTACAGACTGTCCTTTGCTACCAATCCAACAAAATCATGTAATACAATTGGGTTTGTAAAATACAACACAAAAATAATTTAGATTATGATTGATTTTCAAACATTAATGAAAAACAGAACATTTGCATTAAATTAAAAAAATGTTGTGTGTGACTTTTGGACACAATTAAAACTTTTAATGTATCAGTAGACAATAAATATACTGCATGGAACTTAAGGATGCACTTATAACCTGTACCTTCCTGAAAAGCAAAAGCATTAGAAAGAACCAGAACACAAAGATATTTGGTGATGAAAGGCTGCAGTTTAGTTTTTTAAAATTCTGACAATTTATAGACGATAACTTGAAAATAAAATCAGCCTCTTCAATAAAGAACAAAGAGGAAAATAAGCACTGCCCTGATAACCCTGACCTGGCCAACAATAACTTGTGCTCAGGAACAGAAAACTACATTTCCCAAAGTATGCTCAAGGTCAATATTAAAGGTATCCAAAGCAATATCGGAAATAGGAATAGATAATCTCTAAAAAGGTCTTCACCATAGTTCAATTCAAAATGCCTGAAAATTAGCATTCCCAAAGCCTTTGCACATATTGACATAGTGTGATTCAGTTTATAACTTCTCCCTTACAAGACCTTCTTATGCAGAATATGAAATAACCTGAGATGTGGAATTACCTCCAACCACACAAACAAAGTGTTGGGAGAAATAACACCAAATTTTGCCAGATACATTTTCATAGAATTGATGAAGTCAACTGTCCTCTACCTAAATGACTACACCCATCTACCCCTGCCCTAATGGTCTGTTTTAGACTTGGCAATTAACATTTTTAGGAAATCAGAAATGAATACTACAAAGCTACTCGGTAGGGATGAATTAAACTTTTGCCTCTAAAGTGAAATCTTGCAAAAAGCAGCACTTCACACCTTTCACAGGAATTCCAATGAAAAGTGCATTGAAATTAATGATAATGTATTTTTCCCCCATGTCGTCAGTCTGTGTGTCAGTGATAGAGATGGGAAATCAGGTGGATTTTTCATGGCAGTTATTTTAGAAAGACAGACACGTATAGGGAGCTCGAGTTGCTTGAAAGGCATGTAGGTAGTAGCCACTATCAGTTGGTCTCTGGGTGTGACTTTGATTGGAGAAAGGAGATTGAAAACAATAAAGTCAAAAATGAAACAAACTGTTTTGACTGATATGTGACAAAAGTCAGAAAGGTAGGGGGAGTGATCCTTCCTACACAAGGTGGCTGAATGAGCTTCAGACTCTAATGAAATTGAGGGACAGATACTAGACAGATAAATATCAATGCATCATACATTCAAAACAGACAGATACAACTTGGCATACTGTATTACAAGCACACACTCCTCATCTGAAACAACAAAAGGGATAAGTAAATACTGAGATGCGGTGGTGCTTCACCAGCTGTGAGCTTTATCCGTTATTGCAAGCTGCAATTCTGAAGTTAATAGGTTTATTCTGTATTGTACTCTAAAAGCCAACATTGTAGTCCTTGGGAGAGCAAAAGAGAGGCAGTAGCTACTATTATGTACTGCAGATGCAGGAAGGAAAAGAGAGGGATCTGGGGTTGCTTGATTTAAGGAGTATTTGTTTTTTTTGTGCTTGCCAGTTCCCTGGACAGTTGAAGGAAGTGTGGGTGTGATTTGTAGAAGTGACACTGACAGTGACAGTGACAGTTTAATACAATACAATACAAAAATATGTTTAACTGAAATTGACAGAGACTTTCATCATACACAATCTTCAGACAGGCAAAACATCAATCCACACTCTAAAACAAAGAGGTCTTAGAAAGAAATCAAATAATGCACAAAAATAATCCAAAAGTGCTTCTGTGTAATGGCAAATTAAATACTAATACTAATACTAAATACTAATTAAATAATCAGGTTCCGAATTATTCATGGTACAGCGTCATTGATTCTAAGGGCAGCAATGAAGGTAAATGAAAACACAGCGTTCAACAATTGCATTTCAAATGAGGAACATCATATATATAGCAACTGTTTTTCTTGAGTCCACTTTATGATGAACTCTGCTTAAAGTGTTAGTAATGTCCACAAAAAAGTTTTTTTTGGCATTTAGAAGAGCTTAAAAAGCTGAGCTGAATTAAAAAAAGTATCTCTCAAACCTCTATGGTTTATGAGATACAGGCGTTTAAAGTTTGATCTCTCCTACTGACAGCTGTAAAGCTGTCAGCAGGAGATCTGTGTCGGTCGACATGAAGGCGCTTGAGAAGTGCCGCAATCTCGTTATTTACCACGAATCCCTTCGTTGGAATGGTCTAAAACGTGTGCCTGGTTTTCAAGCTTTACAGCTGTCAGTAGGAGAGATCGAACTTTAAACGCCTGTATCTCTTAAACCATAGCGGTTTGAGAGATATGGTTTTTTTGCATTTAGCTCAGATTTTTAACTCCTTAATGACCAGTCGATCGGCACAGTCAGTTAAGGACCACAGAGCATTTTTTTTTCAGTTTCCTGTTCCGGACTCCACAAATGGCGTGCAGCCGTGGGGGGAGCCCAGAATTCCATGACGGTCATAGTACATCATGGGTCATTAACTCAGATCGACCCATGACGTACTATGACCGTCAAGTGTAGTTAAGGGGTTAAGCTGTTTTAAATTCAAAAAACTTTTTTGTGGACATTACTAACACTTTAACCCATTGAGAAACTAACTGACCATGAAACTTTTAGTTACATCATAAAAGTATTTCAGCTTAGAATACCAATAATTTTCTTTTTACTGGCTGAAACCACTACCTGAGCTTTAGAAGACAAGCAAAAAACAGCTAATTAAGCCCTATAAAACCCCCACTTAGCAAAGAGTTCTCCTTTTTGAAAAATAATTAGTCATTCCATGTGCTCTGATAGGTATGTGCAGAAAAAAGACAGCAGACATATCTTAAAGGGATAGTAGTATTTCACAAAAACAGCAGCTCCAATTAATCTTCATAGTATTTGGGCCATGGAGAGTGTTATTTCAGTACTGTCAGAGTTGTAGTTCAAGAGTAATTGAATGATAAAGTATCCATTCCCGCCCCTTTTACCTAATATAAGCCCCCTCCCCTCAGCTGTGGAATCTGGTTCTTGACCAGACAGATCGCAGCAAGGGACAATCTTCTTACTGTGACCATAAGGAAAACCCTGCCCTCCTTTGACAGATTTTTCAGGTTTTCCTTATGCTCACTGAAGATTGTCCCTCTCTGAGATCTATCTGGACAGTCTTGCTGCTCTGAGATCAGCAGTGTTACATCAGTAAAAAGGGCAGGAGAAGGATAATTTATCATTCAATTACTATTGAAATACAACTCTAACAGTATTGAAATAACATTCTCCATGGCCCAAATACTATGAAGATTAATTGGAGATGTTTTTATTGTGAAACATTACTATCCCTTTAATTACACTGGCCAAATTAGTTCCCAATATCATCTGGCTAATACAGTTAATGCCTAGATTGTCCACCTGCAGTGCCACTAGCCAATATGTAAATCACAATTCCAGTAAATGCCAAACCCTTGAGATGTCACTGCTTCATCAATGGATTGGGATTCTGACTGGCAACAGGAATGGACATTGTAGGTAACCAACTCCGTAAGTCTTCTTTGACTTCAACAGTTAAACTAATATGCCAGGTAAACATTTTAACACCTTCTGCCAACCTGCAAGAACAGACTCTACCAAGGGACATTACTTTAGTTGTGAAATTTAATAGACCAAGAAGTGATTGAAGACACTTAAACTTGAACTTGGCCAACTTTAAGACAGCAGCAATAAAGGACTTAACTAATGTATCAACTAGCAAACAAAATACTATTGACTTCTGAATCAATTTCGAATAACCCAAAACTGAACAATTATACATTCAGCAGTAGACTTTTCCTTATATAAAGGCATATCAAACTTATTAGGACCCCCAAAACACATGTACAGAATGTATTCATATGTGCTGGTGGAACCATGTGGACCAATCAATCAATAAAGAATGAAGTTCTAAGGGGGCACCTGATTCAAAGCAAATGACCAATTTAATCATAGTAGCAAATAACGTAAACACAATACATAGCCTTTTAATCATTCATCATTTACCTTATCCCTTTTGGCATTGATTAAAATGCTATGTAGTCTGTTTAACACATCACTTGTTGAGGCTTTAAAGTTAATAAGGCATTGTGGTAAAGGGGCTCTTTAGGCTAAGAGTGATGTTGAATCTGCCTTCAATTTATTGACCATACGCTAACTGTTTTCATTTAGTGGACTTTACATTCCATGGTAATTTCTTCTTTGACAAATGTTTTCCACTGGGCTGCTCCTCATCGTGTTTTATTTTAAGTTGTTTGCTACTATGATTAAATTGGTTATTTGGTTTGAATCAGGTGCCCCCTTAGAACTTCATTCTTTATTGATTGGTTGGTCCACATGGTACCATTCTGGTCTCACTGTTTTGATGGCCGCCAAATAGAGGGCGACATTTCAATAGTAAACCATGTTGCATGGGGTGGGGTCTTTTAAGCAGGGTCTGCTATAACATTATGTTGCTGTTCAGCCAAATATCTTATCACACCCAGATTCCTGCTGGAAATCCACCCATTAGCTGCGGATTTGGACACCGTAAAAACATTTTGCCCGTCACTTAAACTAGCTGGATATTTGGATTCCAAAATAGATTGATTGTTAATTAATCCAGCTAACACCTAGGAGAACAAATAAAGATCATCACATAAGTTTGAAGGTAATGAAGACATACTAACGCCTCCTAAAGTTGATGATTATTTAGCAGTAGAGTGTCCCTCATGGAGTAGGATTGTGATGGATTTTGAAGAAGAAGATGCAATGGATGCGGGGGTGGATGCTCAAGCACAGGCACTGCAACATCAACACCTGATGAGCTCTCAGGCCTGACACTGCTGGCAACCAGGCTAAGTAAAAAAAAGAATCCAACTCTGACCAGAATTCCAGGTTCTCTGGGCTGTGCTACGTAACCTTTGCTTTGCTGGATAATGCCACTTTAAACAAGTCTGGCAACTAAACTAAGGCTTCTTCTTCCTCATTTGAGTGATGGAAGTGGCAAGCACAGCAGTTCTCCTCCTCTTCCTGGTGGACTGACGAATTGCAGGCACAGAAGCAGTTGCTTGCTCAGTTTGATCTTCCTCACTAGCTGGTTCATGCTGATCCAGCAAGAGATAGAACTTGGATATGACTTCAGTACTCCCTTATTCCTCTTCCCACTGCCTATTGTTCTGTTACAGATTTCCTAACTCAGTGTTCATTATTAAAATTATGATGGAGAGCAGCCCTGGAAAAAGAGCAGCCTAAGGAGTGGAAAAGGGAGGGCAGAAACAGCTGGGCCACACAGAATAAGTTAGAAGGAGGCAGGTGGATAGAGGCAGCTGCTCCAAGAGTGAAGGAGAGGGGCTGCACAATAAAATGACACGTGGGAGGGTGGAGGCACACAGTTCCAATCAACTCCACCATTAACACTGGAATATTGTGGGCTGACCAGTTATTTATGCTAGCATTTTCCAGCACTTCTGGAAGGCCAAGATATCCAGCAGCATGCCATCTATTTGGTAAGCAAGCTGGGAGCCCCAGATAAAGTTTCTTCACCATGCAACCTGTGTCCAGGAGCCTCTGACCAGCCAATCAGCTGGTTTGGCCTCTGACCCATGGATGACCTCATTTTGAGGCATCCACAGTGCCTTTAAGTCATATGGGCAAATACATGGCCCATAGCCTACGTAATGCATAGTTATTTTTATGTTGTTGAGGCTGATGTACTAAGAATAACTCAAACAGTTTTGGGGAAACCAACTTCGCCAAATGGGAAAAATTAAAATTCACAAATTTTAATGAACTGAAATGAGACATCTAAACCCTTGAATTCCAAAGCACTATGAAAACATCTCAATCATTCAAGGGATTAAAAGTCTCATTTAGATCAGTGGCAATTTTTATTTCTCTCCTGTGGTATATTTAGTGTGCTTTATAATTGGTCTTCTTTGACTCTTGTTAGGAGGGTAGACAGGGTCATCTGTTGCCAGGACCATGAATGGTGAACAGTATGTTGCCTCCCAGGTGCTCAAGTTCAGCGCTCCTCCATACAGACTATCCACAAATGTTAACCCTGTGTAAAATAAATTTGGGGTCTTCATTGCATAGTGTGGACAAAATATGTTCAAGCTCGACCACCACATCAAGGCACCACAATATCAGGCGAGTACCTAGCTATTCACAAAGTCATTCCTATCTAAATTAAAAATGCCCCTGAAGATTGGTCAGCTAGGATTTCTTGTAAGTAACGCATTGGGTGTATGTTAAAAACATTGAACACATTTAAAAACAACAGTTTCTAACAGCTTCATGTTAGGATTCAACTTTAGTGGCTTGCAGAGAACGGGCAGCAGGCCAAGAAGACTGGAGCTCCATCAGACCCCTTTATAATACCTATCTACCCACCCCCACAAGTCACATGGGGTTTTTTACATTACCTTAACTGCAATAAGACATAGGTCAAGACAGCTCAAACACTAGGCCAAAACCATGCCTTTAAAAACCCAAGTGGTAGCAAGTGTGTAAATACATTTTTAAGTGTATAACATTTAATTTTATGAAATTAAATAAAGTAATAGTGAAAAAGCAGCTTGAATAAGGAGAAAATGTGCAAAGACAGAAAAGAAACAAAACTCGTAGCGCTAACTCACATTAACTTATGCTTTTAATTTGCAGATATAAATTGAGAACCCAAGTGAATAAATATTGATAGCGGCAAGAAATGTGGGAGTTCTCCAAGCTCCCTGAAATTAGGCCGAACCCTAAACAAAAAAACCCAACGCAAAGCAAATCTGCACTCTTCCATACAGACTATCCAATGTGAGCCCTGTGTAAAGCATATTTTATATGACTTTATTAAATATGGCGTCTTCGTTGCATAGTTTGGCCAAAATATGTTCAAGCTTGCCCGCCACGTCAAGGCAGATTAACCTTGTAGAATAATGCTCTCACAACTAGGTTCACATAATGCTTTAATTTTTACAAACATATCCAGAAAATGCGGAGTCTTTACAACTGTCTTCATAACCTGGCAAGATTTTTGTTGCCATGACGACTGGGGAAACCTTGCAGTGTTTACAAAAACATCTTACCTCAAACGTTCTCCTTGAAACTTCTCCATGACAGTGACCATACAATAGGTTAGCAGTGACCTCTGCATTGCAAACTACCTGCAAAATAAGAACAAAATGGCGTATTAAAGGAGGATATATACCCAATTTGTAAATGTAAATTGGAACACAAATCCTTTTGTTTATTCGATTAGTATCAATAAACTAATGTAGCAGGGAAAATAAGCTGGATAGTAACATTGAACAAGATTGATCTCATAGAGGAGCTACCAGTGAAAACCTGATGTCTCCATGGAAGTTGCTTATTACATCAAGATGGCTTAACTCAGAAAGACGGCAGTTACGGAACTATACATCTTTATATCTTCCTGGTATCAAACATTATTACCTAGACAGGGAAGTGTGCAATTAAAATTGTTTTAACGTGGGAGACTTCATGTTTGGATGACACTTTAGAGATTTACAGAAACCAGCAATTTAACATGACAATGATATTAGCATATCTCAGTTCCGTATTGGACAGTACTCAAGAAGCATAGGTGTAGGGTTCAACAGAGACATGTCGGGTATTATACTAACATGAACCAAAAATATGGAAATGTCAAACAGGCCATAACCTAATGTATGCTTAATAAAATGCCCCCCCCCCAAAAAAAAAACAATTGTTCACATAGCGTTAAGCATATCAATGCTTGTATTATCCTTAGTAAGTCTGGCATTATTTAGGAATCCAACTTATTCAGAGACTCACCACAGACAACAGCACAGATATTTTGCAGAAGAGGGATCTGTGCACCTGTGATGTCTGTCCCTGTCTCCTCTAATGATTGGTAAGGGGGAGCTGCATTGTACTGTAAGGTACTGAAAGGGAAGGACGGATCAGGCACACAGATTCCACCATGTCAAGGTGCCTGCCATTAATTCTGTGAAGAAGTTGGATTTCTAAATAATGCCGGACTTACCAAGGATAATAAAAGTAATGATATGCTTAACGCTATGTGAAAAATTATTTGGGGGGCACTTTAATATGCCTGGAAGTTCTGCTTTAAACTTAAGGAGCAACTTATGAGCTGTGCAGTGTTCTTTTCACATTTCATCCTTATTTCAATCTGCCATCATCCCTTTTAGCTCTCATTTCTCTCTCTCTCTCTCTCTCAATGAACGCATCATGTACCAGAACACTTTACAATATAATTCATTGTAAGCATATCCACATAAGTAAAATAAAAACAAAAAAATGAATAACAAAACCCAGTGAGTTCTGTTCTTGCTGATGGTACAAGAGAAGAGGACCTGCTAAGTTAGGAGAGTATTTGGATACTGAAAATACTCCCCACCACCAGGTCAGTGTGTTGTGGAGGTAAACATTTATATATTGTGGAGTACCAATTAACTCCAACAACTGAACAATGTGATGCACATATCCTATCCCTTATTTTCTATTTTTAGGGTGTGGAATGATAAAAATATGTTAAATAAAACTGCCTGGGAGAAGGCAGGGGTGAATTACCCTCCAGTTAGTTTAGGTGAAGGGAATGTTTTAGAAACATTAAGGAATCACAAGACCCTAAGACCTTCTAGCTTTATAAAGGAATTTAAAATGTCAATTATGGTATTCATGGATGCCCCCCCTACTCTATCTACTCACCAAGAAGGGCGGATTGTGTTCAAAATAAAAAAAGGGTCTTCTGATCCCATACCCCCTATTTTAAATCAGTGCGGTGACCCCCTATGACTCTGGGCCATGATGAATAGAAGGTGTGATAACCTTTAAGTGTCAGAGGGGCGGGCTATGCAGTACTCTGCAAGGTATTGGCCATTTCTGTCTGGCACACAAAGGATTTCAATAAAAAAACAAAATTAGATATGTTTTACCCCCCCCCCCTACACACACATGATTTTTTTATACCACTGGAGTTCTGTGCCATCCATTGTATAAAAAACCAGTACCCAGTAGGTTAGTACTCTCCAAAATCTATATAGGGGGAGATCCTCAAGTGCCTGTAATATGGACATGAACGGGTTAAGGTGGGGCCTGAGGGCCTCATATCTGTTCACAATTTTTTCAGAGGGCCATATTTTGACAGTATCACCAAACATAACAAAGCACATTGCACTTTTTGCCTGCTACACTACTAATGTGTTGAGAAATGAAGAGAGAGAGATGTGAGTGAAAATGGCTGTCTATTGTGCACACACTGTATTGGTATTTGGCACTTGTGCTGCTGCTGCATAGAGAATGTACCAGTTCTTTATACTAACACTGCTATATGTGTACAGTCACTCAGATCCAAGTGCCAGAACAATTCTTCCAGCTTTCTGGAGGGATTTGTGGGAACCAGTATACATTCACGTTTTCTTGTATAAGCATAGGTGCAGGGAATTATGTCATATAACCTAATGCAGAAGCAGAATATGAGGTGCAGTGGCAAATTTGTACACTTCGCCCACCAAATGTGCTTCATGGGAAAAATAAATATTCTCATGAATTAAAAATTCCATACACTCCATACATTCTGTTTCCAACTGTACTGAAATTGCTTACTTGGAATTGGATCCTCCTGTGTGATTAATTGGCTTTATTTTCCCCAACATGTAATTATTTGTTCAAATTAGTTGACACTGGTTAGGATAAATGTCTTGACAAATAAGACTACTAATAAGTAATTTTCGCAGTGTTACTAATGACTTTACAACCCTGATTTCATTTGGGATACAAGACAAAACAGTGTTAATTGCTTGGATGCAAGAGAGGCTTTCAATGCATTAGGAAGTATTATTGGAACCCTCTCTGGAACCTTAACAGTTAAAGGGATAATAATGGTTCATAAAAAAAAAGCAGCTCTAATTAATCATCATAGTATTTGGACTTTGGAGAGTGTTATTTCAATTGTGTCAGAGCTGTAGTTCAAGAGTAATTCAATGACAAAGTATATCCCTCCCGCCCCTTTTACTGATGTAACACTGCTCAGCCAGATCAGATGGGAGGTGCCCAGGTAGATTGCAGAGAGGGACAATCTTCAATTAAGATAAGGGAAAAACCTGAAAAAACTGTCAAGGGGGGCAGGGCTTTCATTGTTCTCATAGGAAGAAGACTGTCCCCTGCTGTTATCTGTCTGGTCTATGGACTGGATTCCACATCTGAGAAGAGATGGCTTACACTAGGTAAAAGGGGCAGGAGGGGAAACTTTGCTTGTGAATATCTCTCAAACCATAAAGGTTTGAGAAATAAGACTTATATCGTTTTTCATGTTTTTTTTAATGCCTACAAAATAAAATAAAGATAAAACAAAGTATTACTATCCCTTTAATCTATTTTCTACGAAGACACCCTCACAGCTTTGTATTGGCAGGGCAATTTTCATAAAGTCCTGTATAAAATGAATCAGTACACAAATGAGTTTCTGTTGAGCATGACTTCCATTGCAATAACAGATGTGCTAATATGTTTAATGAACATGACCTTTGCACTACCCCATTATCTAACTCACACAGTCAAGCAGGACAAATGGCATTAAACAAAGCAATACATATGTACTGATTATTGTGGGTTGGAGGCCAACCTTCATACTTGATGGTATTATGTTATTAATTGAGCTGAGGTCATTGTGGAAAGAGAGAATAATGTTAGAGGCACTTCCAATGGTTTTCTTTTGAACTTCAGCTTTGATGTGCTCATCTTCCACATAAACGCTTACTCCTGATACAAGCCTTTTGTTTGAATTCTAAAAAGTAAAAATAAACAAATAATTGCATTTTTAAATAAAATAATTGTGCTTAGGTCTTTCAGCATTAACATATAAGGATAATTTATCTATCAGAATGGTTAGATTCACAAGGAAATGCTCTGATTTCCTTGCTCATTAGTCATTTGTCAATTCATCAATGGCCAGATCGTATCTGGCACTTGTTTATTCATCAGTAAAATAGTGCCATATAGTTCTGCTATTCTAATCCTCCAGCCTCAGGCTGGTGAATCCTATAGACAGCTGTGGAGACTAACACATGCATGCACATTACATTGTATGTGTATGTGAGTATATGGTTGAAATGGCTGAATTTAGTTAATATTTTCATCATATTCCCCTCCTTGTATAAGCAAGGTAAGGAAATACAATCGATGACTGATAACTATCCAAATATATCTGCCACTGATAGAGAAGAACAGGGTATCTATTAAACTGCTCTTACCTCCACTTAGTGTATTCCTGCCTAAGAAGGATAATTAAAGCTCATCAACCTACATAGTAAAATCAGAACTATCAAAGCCAATGACTGTATGGAAAAATGAGGTTTCCATGCAGTCCCTGGAGCACTACAAACTTTCTAAAGGGAAGCTATAATGAGACCCAAATGTGAATCAAATAAATAGAAAGAATTTTTACTCAAATTTTCAAATATCCTCATTGAAAAAAAATAAATTTTCCATCAGAAAATCTTTGTATGTGTAAAAAAATGGCATAAATAATGCAACAGATTTCTAATCCAGTACAATAGATATTATTATTATTATTATTATGTGTCCCTTAACCTATTGAGGATCAGGGGATATGCAAAGTATTTGCAATGGGTTGCAAATCCTCTGGCCCTCGTGAGGTTAATGTTGAATACGTTCTGGAGATGAAATAGGCAGATTGTTCAGATATATTGGATATGAACAGGTCTCTGTTTATGACTTTCCTATGGGAAGAAAATGTAACTTTTCCCGTCCCTAGATATAGAGTATCTCTTCTCTGTCCTGGGGTAAAATCAGGGTTATCAATGAAGGATGTTAATAGGGAGACGTGAACTGAAATGCCCTAATGGCCAGCATCCCCTGTGAGATTTCAGGCATTTCATTTTTACCCAGAGCAGAGCTGATCCTCTCAATCAATTGTAGGAAAAACAATATATCCATACATACAATTATAAAAATGCAACATTTGCCCCATGATCATTGTGTTCATCTTAAAGGGATAGTGGTGTTTCATAATAAAAGCAGCTCTGATTAATCATCATAGTATTTGGACTTTGGAGAGTGTTATTTCAATTCTGTCAGAGTTGTAGTTCAAGAGTAATTCAATGACAAAGTATCCCCCTCCCGCCCATTTTACTGATGTAACACTGCTCAGCCAGATCAGAAGGGAGGTGCCCAGGTAGACTGCAGAGCTGGACAATCTTCAATTAAGATAAGGGAAAAACCTGAAAAGCTTATCAAGGGGGGCAGGGATTTCATTGTTCTCATAGGAATAAGAGTGTCCCCTTCTGTTATCTGTCTGGTCTATGGACTGCATTCCACATCTGAGAAGAGATGGCTTACACTAGGTAAAAGGGGCGGGAGGGGAAACTTTGCTTGTGAATCTCTCTTAAACCATAAAAGTTTGAGAGATCAGACTTATATCATTCTTCATGTTTTTTTAATGCCTACAAAATAAAATAAAGTTAAAACGAAGTATTACTATCCCTTTAAAGGGATAATAATGTTTCACAAAAAAGCAGCTCCAATGAATCTTCATAGTATTTGGGTCATGTAGAGTGTTATTTCAATACTGTCAGAGTTGTTATTCAAGAATAATTGAATTATAAAGTATCCTCCTCCCGCCCCTTTTACTGATGTAACACTGCTCACTTCGGAGCAGCAAGGTGGTGTTCAGGTGGATCACAGAGAGGGACAATCTTCAATTAGCATAAGGGAAAAACCTGAAAAACCTGTCAAGGGGGGCAGAGTTTACATTGTTCTCACAGTAAGAAGATTGTTCCTTGCTGCGATCTGTCTGGTCTGTGGAGCAAATTCCACATCTGAGGGGAGGAGGCTTACACTAAATAAAAGGGGTGGGAGGGGGATACTTTATCATTCAATTACTCTTGAAATACAACTCTGACCGTACTGAAATAACATTCTCCATGGCCCAAACACT
Organism: Rhinophrynus dorsalis; assembly: GCA_037306005.1. Taxonomy (NCBI): domain Eukaryota; kingdom Metazoa; phylum Chordata; class Amphibia; order Anura; family Rhinophrynidae; genus Rhinophrynus; species Rhinophrynus dorsalis. The sequence continues at coordinate 76,110,095 of CM074725.1, forward strand.
ATGACGATTCATTGGAGCTGCTGTTTTTGTGAAACATTACTATCCCTTTAACCCCGAAAGGACAAGAAGGGTGTGCTTAGCAATGATTTATGCACTCCTCTAGTCATTAAGGGGTTAATATGGTAAGAGGACGATAAGTGAGCTTCTGCAACACAGTGTCGACTGAGAAGAAAAAAAGCCAGCATATACGTTTGTACACATGCATTCTAAATGGTTTATTTGTTCTTCTATCTCTTCCCCAACAAAAGAGGCATTTCCTTTCCTTTGCACAGCAGATTTCAGGTCTGAATTTTAATTTCACTATTTAACCCTTTGAGTGCAAAGAAATGCACTGCGTACCCCTCTGGAAGTCAAAGGGTTAACTCTCTTGTTTATAAAAGGCCTCCAAGCCAGTCTAGTATTTAACCCTTTGAGTGCCAGAGGGATACACAAGGCATGCACACCCCTCGGGCACTCAGAGGGTTAAGGCAGGGGACCCCTCTGGCACTCAAAGGGTTAAGATTAGAAAGTAGCTGTTTCTCACTGAGAAAACAGACTGTGAAGATGATGTACAAAGAAGAAATAGAGAAATACCTGGGGCAAGCAACTGTACCGTAGAGGACAATTAAACAATTCCATTGATTTAAATTGGGCTTATATCCCCTTAAATATTAGAGAGGTCTCCAACACATTGCATTCAAGGGTTTAAAGTGATAGTAATGCTTCACATAAACAGAAGCTCCAATTAATCTTCATAGTATTTGAGCCATAGAGAGTGTTATTTCAATACTGTGAGAGTTGTAGTTCAAGAGTAACTGAATGATAAAGTTTCCCCCTCCCGCCCCTTTTACCTAGTGTAAGCCCCCTCTCCTCAAATGTGGAATCCAGTCAATAGACCAGACAGCTCTCATCAAGGGTCAATATTCTTACTGTGAGAAAAATGAAACCCTGCCCCCCTTGACAGGTTTTTCAGCTTTTTCCCTTACATAATTGAAGATTGTCCCTCTCTGCAGTCTACCTGGACACTCCCTGCTGTTCTGAGGTGAGCAGTGTTATATCAGTAAAAGGGACGGGAGGTGGATACTTTATCATTCAATTACTCTTGAACTACAACCCTGACAGTACTGAAATAACACTCTCCATGGCCCAAAAACTATGATGATTAATTAGAGCTGCTTTTATTATGAAACATTACTATCCCTTTAACCCCTTACCGCCCGAGGACGTACATGTACATCCCGAGCGGATGTTCCAGGTGGACAGAGGACGTACATGTACGTCCTGGAAGTCACTTAATAAAATGAAAGTAAAATGTTCGGCGGGTGTTAAGTGCCAGCCGCGTGCGTGAGCGGCCGGTCACTAAGGGGTTAAAAGCTTAAATAAAAGGGAACCTGGGTAATTCTTATTTGTTTCTTTTGGTTCCATTGTTTTACCCCAGAATTGAATCATTTGCCTTGGCACAACTCTCTAACCCCTTCATTATTTGGCAGAACCAGGTAATTAAGTGGAGATGTATTTTTAAAGTCTCATATCTCGGATCCATGTATGATCATAGAAATCCTGGGGGGCAGATTCACTAAGGCATGATAAAGAGGTGATAAAGTAGAGATGACTTCTCCAGTTTATCACTTCTCCAATTCCTATGTTATTGTATGAAGCCATGCATAAGAATTCTCCAACTTTGGTGCTGAGGCTCGGTATAATAATAGGAACTGGAGAAGTGATATCACTGGAGAAGTCATCTCCACTTTATCCCCTCTTTATCACTCCTTATTGCATAATCCTCATGGTGTTTTATTCTGACTGTATGGGGTCCCCACCTCTCTATACATGAGTCACTGTATTCTCACTCTAGTACTAAAGTCCAAAACAATAAATGTTACCTGATAATAACAAATACCATCTATAATATATGGGATTCCATTGTATTTTAGATCACCAATATTGTGCTTCAAACTGGACATTATTTGAGACTGTGCTGAAGATTTCTCTAGTCCCAGGGAAACCTCAACTCTGTTATTTCCTCTCTCCAATGCAACACCAAACGTCCGATTGTTACCGGAATTTTGAAGTGTAACTTCAACAGTCCCTTCCATTGGAATACCTATAAAACACAATAAAAATGTTTTACCATAAGTAAATGTCATAATAGATATGTGTGGTCTCTTCACTTCCACACATGTATTTGTCGCTAGTATCATACTCAGGAGTAGATATACAATTAGTGCAAATCATACCTTTCAGCTATTACTGTTCCTCAGATACCTTTCATAAGCACACTCCTTACTCACTTTACTGCCTCCCTGTTCCCCCCACCTTGTATCTCTGTTTGTGTTAATGCTATATAAAAAAGTAATTTCATAAAACCATCATGCTCACTCGAATGCAAGCTCTCTCTCACATGTTATTTGACTGTGTTCATGCACTACCTGATGTTTAGCATCAGACGTGCAGTCCCACTCGTTCAAAAACTGGCATGAAAATGTGCAATTAACTTTATTGCAGCTGGATAACAGCTAAGTACAAAGCTAGATGTATATTTATATGGCCACTCTGCACCACTTGCACCAAAAGGTGGACAGTGTGGAAATGTTTGCATGTATGCATGTTTTAGAGTGTGTCATTTCTTTGCAACCTGCCAATAACACAGCACAGAAGAAAGCCACTGAAAATTCTATAATTTCCTTATGTAAGTTAATGGAGTTCAGTTAAGGGTTTGGTCACATAGAAGTTGTGCCATGGCATAGTTGTGCACCAATATACACTAATGTGTTTGTACATACTACAAAGCATTATTGCAGGTGCTCCATCAGAGAATGTAGTCTTTAGTAAAAACAATATATTGTACCAGCACTTTAAGTTGTGCCAGTTTGGTTTCTTTGTGCTTATTTAAGACAAGAATAGTGTCTTCAATTTAAAATATTTATCTTTGAATAAGCATGTCTTGTTAACATCTATTTTCCACATTTTTACAGCTATAAAGCGCCAAATGTATTCTGTTCAATAACAGATACTGGAACTGATGTTCTGTCCCTACACCTGCCTAAAGTCAATTTACTAAACTACATATGCCCCAAATAATCCCCCTTGACCTTGTTTGCACTAGGAAAAGATCAAGGGGACAGTCTGTGTGTTGATGATTTGAAGTAGTCCTTTCTTCTGCAACTTGCTTAGGCCAATCTACTAAGCAAGGCATGGGGGAAATGGTTTAGCATACACCATGTCCCTGCTTATGCTATGAGGCCGGTATGTGCAGCTTGTTGGCAAAGTCTAATGCTGGCACAGAGTGTCTGCCCATATGCCCTACAGTGATCAGTCTCTGGAGTTAAAGAATAAAATCACTTATAGAATTTAAACATACAAAATGCAAATTCTACAATATTCTAACAAAGCCAATAATATGCATATTTACTGATGTGTGTTCAACAACTTCTAGATGGTTCTATCACTAATAGCACTTCCTAAGCATCGCCACTGAAAACAGTAGGAGGGTTCACTTGCTTTACACTACCTGCATTCTGTAACGAAACAATGTTGTGCGACAATAGTCCTTTAACATCACGGTGCTCTTGATCACCAGCATTTGAGAGATCCATACATAATAGTTTCTCATCCATCTGAATGCAGATTTGCCCATTTTTGTCCAGTTCTTCCAGTTGTACCTGAGCCCTGAGTGTTGTTTCTGCAGGGAATGCATTGCTTCCATTTTGAGTTAAAGTGAAAGTGATGTTGTGCAGGCTGCTGTTGCCAAACACATTCCTGTTTCTAAGATGCATGACATATAATTCCTGATTCTTTATAAAACGGATATATCCTGCAAAGAAACACAATTTCAGGCTCTGAGAAACTAAAAGTTAGATATATGGTAGAATGAAATAGAACATAGTACATGAAAAATAACAGAATAAGAGAACAGGCACATACATATGTATTGTTTTTACCTTTGTTAATATATAACAAAACTTTTAGCTTTATTAGGAAACTGACTGAATTGTTAAATGCGTTTCCACTTTACTTGTAACAAGTGTTGCAGTCTCCATGCTAAACATTTGTGCATATCCAGGTTTCTTGTTTCATCAGTGGTGGGCCAAATATGATCTGTGGGCCAAAGGTGTCCTTCTTACCAACTTGATCCATCCAGTGGATCTTTGCAAACAAAGAAGCATTCTTGCTTCTCTATGCCTATTGTCTGGGTGTATCTTCAGTAGGGATCATCAATTTAATATGTAGGTTGAAACACAATCATTAACTGAAGCAGAAACAGTTGTGTAGGAGAAATAAAACCGAGAGAGGAACAGCCAAACTTATCTAACAAGGTGAGGTTGCTGAAGACAGTTTAATGTCAAAAATTAAACACCAGGGCAAGAATAAGCACAGCAACAAGACACAAGGTAGTTATATTGCATCAGCAAGGTTTCTCCCAGGCAGAAATTTCAAGACAGATAGGGTTTTCCAGATGTGCTGTCCAAGCTCTTTTGAAGAAGCACAAAGAAACGGGCAACTAGGAAGACTGTAGATGCAGTGGTAGGCCAAGGAAACTTAGTGCAGCAGATAAAATACACACCATGCTTACTTCCCTTCCAGCAGTGCCATCAGCTTGAACCATAAGCTTTGCACACTCCTGTATTAGATGCTCTCTGAAGATCACACAATAACTAGGATCTCTCCATGTTTAAATGCTGCATTGTTTGAGACCTTGTAGTCATGGATATATGATTTTGTTAGTGCTGTCTGTGTCTCTCTTCTGCATAGTCTATAGACCCCTAAATTCTGATTAACTTTGACTGAGGACTATTGTATTAACCCCCTTATCACCAGATGGGTGTGTTACACATTTCTTTGCCATGCGTTACACACTCGTCTGTTTCGTGAGGGGTTAATGAAGGAAAACTAAACACTGGGGACATGTATGAAGACAGAGATGGATTAATTCTAGGCAAAATCAACTTCAAATTAATTATGGAATTCAACCTCTTGAGTGCTAGAGAGCTCTTCAACACACTCAGACCTAAGTTTCTCCGTCTGTGTTATGTGTATCCCATTGTGTACCTCCGAAGGGGCTGGAGAGCACTTCAGTATCTAATGTCAGAAGTTATGAAAATATGAGATTAATAATTAGACTGTAAGCTCTTTGGGGCAGAGTCCCCTTCCCAGTGTATGATTACTGTTTTCTGCACGTTTCCACTGCTAATAATGCATTGTTCATACTTAAGCCTGATGCTCTTATCTCTTGTCCTGTATTTTATATTGTACAATTTCTATTTCTGTAAAGTACTGTTTGTATACAGAAATGTGCAAAAGTTTTAGGCAGGTGTGAAAAAATGCTATAAAGAAAAAATACTTTTAAAAATAGACATGTTAATAGTTTATATTCATCAATTAACAAAATGCATAGTGAGTGAACAGAAGAAAAATCAAAATCAAATCAATATTTGATGTGAACGCCCTTTATCTTCAAAATAGCATCAGTTCTTCTAGGTACACTTGCACTAAGTTGCACAAAGTCAGGGATTTTGTAGGCATATAGTCAGGTGTATGATTAAACAATTATACCAAAACAGGTTCTAATGATCATCAATTTAATATGTAGGTTGAAACACAATCATTAACTGAAACAGAAACAGCTGTGTAGGAGGAATACAATTGGGTGAGTAACAACCAAACTTAGCTAACAAGATGAGGTTGCTGAAGACAGTGTCATGTTAAAAGTCATACACCATGGCAAGACCGAACACAGCAACAAGTCACAAGGTAGTTATATTGCATCAGCAAGGTCTCTCCCAGGCAGAATTTTTTCAAGGCAGACAGGGGTTTCCAGATGTGCTGTCCAAGCTCTTTTGAAGAAGAGGCAAAGTTGAACACCATAAATGCAGTGGTTGGCCAAGTAAACTTAGTGCAGTAGATAAAATACACATCATGCTTACTTCCCTTCCAACAATGCCATCAGCTCAGAATTGGCAGACAACAGTGGGACCCTCATACACTCATCTACTGTCCAGAGAAGTCTGGTCAGAAGTGGTCTACATGGAAGACTTGCGTCCAAAAAGCCATACCTCTGTTGTTTAAACAAGGCCAATTGACTCCACTATGAACAAAAACACAGGAACCCGGGGTGCAGAAAAATGGCAGCAGGTGCTCTGGACTGACGAGTCAAAATCAGAAATATTTGGCTATAGCAAAAGGCAGTTTGTTCGCCGAAGGCTAGAGAGTGGTAAAAGAACGAGTGTCTGCAGGAAAAAGTGAAGCATGGGGGCGGTTCCTTGGAAGTTTGCGGCTGCATTTCTGCAAATGGAGTTGGGGATTTAGTAATAATTAAAGGTATCATCAGTGCTGAGAAGTACAGGCAGATACTTATCCATCATGCAGTACCATCAGGTAGACGTCTGCTTGGCCCCTTAACGTATTCTGCAGCATGACAACGACCCCAACCAAATAGCCAAAGTCATGAAGAATTATCGTCAGCGTAACGAAGAATAAGGAGTCCTGAAAATGATGGTATGGCCTCCACAGAGCCCTGATCTCCACATCATCGAGTCCGTCTGGGATTACATGAAGAGAGAGAAGCAACTGAGGCTGCCTAAATCCACAGAAGAACTGTGGTTAGTCCTCAAGGATGTCTGTAACAACCTGCCTGCCGAGTTCTTTAAAAAACTGTGTGCAAGTGTACGTAGAAGAATTGATGCTGTTGTGAATGCAAAGGATGGTCACACCAAATATTGATTTTATTTAGATTTTCCACATTACTGTATATTGTGTTATATGAAGATATATATATATACCTGCATTTCAATATGAAAATGAGCCATTATTGAACAAAATGTTAAACCTGTAGAAGGCATGGCAGATTTATGGCTATGTTGTTAGATCGGTACTTGATTCACAAGGATATGATCATGAAGACATTTCAGTGCATACTGCCATTGACACAAACTCACCAAAATATTGCTATCCTGCCCCCTTATTGTCTTTTATCACATCTCCCCCCAGAGAAGGAAACAACATGCAGAGCAAGGAAAGGTACATCCAGCTGGATTTTCTAAAAGATCAGGTAAGAAATTTTCATCTAAGCTCAATGCTGAGTGCAGCCACTGGAATTCTAAAAATATGTGAGAAGTTTCAGCAAGAAGAACTCCCCAGATTAGTTCTCAGAGCAACATTCACACATAGGATTATGCTCTCTAGTGTTCTTATCTGGAGCAGATGTGCCACTCTAAGCATTCTAAATCCATTTATGATTTGAACTGTTTATTTGCATTTTCTTTCTATATCTCAGTAAACATTTAGGGTTTAATAGCAGAAATGCAAGATGGAGCTGAAAAGTTGACCTGATAATAAGCAATGATTGTTCACTAAAAAATGTCATATCGAATGCCATACATTTCATCTTCTAAGAAGAACAAGAACAATTCAGGAGCATACAGCTATACCATATGAGACAAATAAAAAATCATGAAGTTCTAAAAAAATAAGGCTTTTAAACCAATGAATGCTAGAGAGGTCTCAACACAAGAATTATTGTGTTAGAGGCTCCTCCACTTTTAATAAGGTCTAAATCACAATGTTTATTTGTCCCTTACGTTTCTGTTTCTTTGTCTCACAAGGACTCAATGGGGAGATTCACTAAGCTCTGATAAAGAGATGAGAAACTGGAGATGACTTCTCCAGTTTATCACTTCTCCAGTTCCTATGTTATTCTATGAAGCCTATTCACTAAGCTCTCCAAAGCTGAAGAAATCTTCGTGAATAGGCTCCATAGAATAACATAGGAATTGGAAAAGTGATAAACTGGAGAAGCCATCTCTACTTTAACACCTCTTTATCACCCCTTTATCACCACTTAGTGAATCTCCCCCAAGTTCTTCTTAGTACATCAAGCTTCCTCATATCAGTGTGAATAATTAGGTAGGTGTGGGATGTCAAAGTATTAGATCATTCACTTTCTCAACCTGCAGCATTAACATATTTATTGATGATGAATACCGTTTATGCATGAGCATGCCCACATTCATAAGCTTTCAACGGTAGTATGGTCAACCTGACTGCACAGTGAACTAGCACAGATAATTTTCAAGAGTGTTTGCCAAATGCCATTTGTATAATGTTGCCTAAAGTTAAGACCAACATCCTCTTGTTTGCCATCTTCCAAGCATGGCACAGTAAACTTTTTAATAGGGTTAACATTAATTGCAAGCCATTCTTGTTTTTAAATCATTGTACAAATATATGGAACATGCTGACCTTTTAAATACAATTATATTTACATCAGTTAGTATGATAAATAAAAAAGTCAAAAGCTTACCCTCATTAATATTTTTCTTTTGTTTGAGAAATCCATTAACTGAAAGCTGATGTGGAATACATGTCAGATCATCAATGTTGTGCATAAGGTTTCCATTTAATGAAAGCAAAAAACCCACTTTTTGCTCCTTCAATCCCAAAAGGTCAATTAATAAAGATTTGTCATTGAAATTAATTTCAGATAATAAGGAAATCCTGATATGAAAAGAAACACAATATTAGTTTATCTTGATGTTTACAGGACAAACTGAATTTAAAGTTAAAAAAACTCATGTACAAATCAAAAATACATGTTGAGGCAATAAAACATTTTATTGTCATCTCTGACTTATAATTGCCATAAACGACAACACAAAGCAATGTTTAGGATATGTCTCTGACATGGAGAGGGTTAAAGCATATGGGGTATGTGGATAAAAGCAAAAGAAGAGCTATTTTATGGCAAACTTACTGTGCTATAGGGAACACAAAAGAATTTCCATAATTCCCGTTGATGTAATTGGAGCTTTTAACCTCTTAAATGCTCTTAAAACAGAGCAGTGCTTTGGAGCTTTCTCGATAATCAAAGGATTGAAATTCCAATTTAATCCTGTAGGAGTGTGCATGGTACTTAAAGTGTTAAACCAGTGCAGTGAAATTGCATCTTTGTTTATATATACACACACTATATATATATATATATATATATATATATATATATATATACATACTAGTGTAAAAGCCCGTGTACACGGGCCAAGGTCAGGGTGATGTTAACCTTTTGAGTGCCAGAGGGGTACGCAATGCATTGCAAACCCCTCAGGCACTCAAAGAGTTAAAAGGCAGGTCCTGCTCTGCGTTCTGCCGCTGACGCAGTCATACACTGTTGAGACTGCCCAAAAGCACAGAATGCTCCCAGCACAGAACTCCCAACATTCTGTGTGTTCGGGTAGTCTCTACTGCACATGACGGCTTCTGACAAACATTCTAGCAAATTATTATATAGGATTCAAAAATTTAGGATTTATTAATTCAAATAAATCTTTTTAACAAGACCCACGGGTGCTGCCCCCCCTTCTCTTCTTTTATTTATATATATATATATATATATATATATATATATTTATTGTTTGGCCAAATAAGATATACACAAGGGCCTGGATGTTAGGGATGTCTCCCCAAGTCACTGCTTTGCAATGCGATCCAGATCTCTGTAACATACAAAGATATCACCTTTTTTTATGACTAGTAAAGTGACTATTATAAAAAAAAAAAAAACAATTTGTAGATGGTATCAGCAAGATTCTCCCTGAAATATAGAAACAAATGTGGATTGCTCTATTTTTACTATAAGGCTTATTTTTATATTTTTACATGTAAGTCCTATTGTTATAATGCTGTGTATGACATCATAGCCTAAGGATGTCCCAACATTTTCCTTAAGGTATCTATATTCATATTCCTTGATGAGTACATTGAATGGATGTCAACTAAAAATTTGTATTGGTGAAAACAGAATAGTTTGTCAAGCTCTGTGCAGAATATTCTTTCTTAATTTTTTATTTAGATCTGCATTACCTGGAAGGGAAGGCTTTTCCAATTATTCTTAAGTGAGCAGCCAATGGGACAGCTAGAACTGTTTGGCGCAATGATACATTAAGAGCAATGATTCCAATGTTTTTCCTGCTGTCATTGGCTAGGTCAATCTCAAGTGACACCACACCTTTATCTCCCCAATGGAGGGAGAAAGTACCATTTACATTTTTTGTCCCATATCTTCTTGCTGTAGCACGGACCTATAGGTAATATAAAAAGGGAGAGGGTGATTAGCGGATCTAAATAAAATAAATCAATACCTAAGACATGTCAGTATTGTTTGATAGAAGAACCAGTAAACTTTTGTTATGAAATTCCAGCATTATTACAGTTTAAACACTTTTTTTTACACTCTTGAGTGCCCCCTTCAGTGTCCTCCTCCATGCCACAAATAAATACCACCTCTTTTGCAACCAATGTGTTAAGAGGTGCAATTGTACCTGGAAGGCGCCAGTCACAGAACTGAATGCTTCTTCTTTAACGTGGAGAAAAACAGGGTAAAGTTATACAACTGTCCTCTGTGTCTTGTTGAGTAAATGGAGTTAAGTAAGGTAAAGAGGACTTTAATACCCCAGAAAGCCCATACACTTGACCACCTGTTCTCTCCTTGGCACGAGTACTGTAAATGGGAGAACTTTCAACATAAAAAGATTAGTAAATAGGTGATAGGCAGGAACAGCCGTAGCTTCAGCACAGAACTGTGGTAGCCATTACAATATTATTTTACACTAGTTGAACAGCCCGTTACACGGGCCACAGTGCCTCTGGCAGCCGGTCGCGGGGCAGTCACGTGCAGTAGAGACTGCCTGCGCCGCTGCTGATACAGAGCTGGACGCTCCTTGGAGCGTCCAGCTCTGTATCAGCTGCGGCGCGGGCAGTCTCTACTGCGCATGACTGCCGCACGGGCAGCAGTGTCTACTGCGCATGTCGGGTGTTACACACGATTTAGCGAATTATTATATAGGATGTTGGCCTGGGTAAAGCACACTGGTTATAGGCTGGTGCTTATAACTGTCACTTCTGCTGAGTGAGGACCAAGAAATGAATCCGTGCAACCAGGGAAAAATAAGCAGCAGGGAAGGTTCACTCACAGCTGCAATTTAAGGAAGAGAGATACAGAGAGTGTGTGATTTATACACAAGGGCAAATGAGGTGAGTTGGAGAAGAATCAGTCATTGATATGGCTCTGAAACAAGAAACTGCAGAAAGCAACTTGCCCCTTTGAGGTGGTGTAAGAAATTCCACAAGTTTGTTTTGTGGATGTGTAATTTATTTCAGAGCAGGATAAATCCCACCTGTCACACCCTATCTACTGAAAAATGAGCATGAGACTATAATCAGTGTTCTCTTCTCAGTTTGCATTTGGATTGGATTCATTAAACACTTTGAGCTCTCTCCTGGTTGTTGCTTTACTGTTTGTTTGGTTTATTGGAGCTATTCATTCTGGGAAGAGCTTTGAGGAAGGATTGAGTCACTGAGCTAAGCTATCTGTGTGGAGGCAGTTCAATATCCTCCACAATTATTTTGAGCTACCAGGATTCTCACGGTAGAACATTTAATTGTTTCAGCTTCAGGTTCCTATTGATTGATCTACTACACTATAAGATGTTCCCCCTTTTCATCTTGTTTTGTTCTACATATGGTGTTTAAAGGGGGTATTTTATCCCTTAATGCTAGAGAAGCCTACAATGCTTTAAAGGGATAGTAATACTTCGTTTTATCTTTATTTTATTTTGTAGGCATTAAAAAAAACATGAAGAACGATATAAGTCTTATCTCTCAAACCTTTATGGTTTGAGAGATATTCACAAGCAAAGTTTCCCCTCCCACCCCTTTTACCTAGTGTAAGCCATCTCTTCTCAGATGTGGAATCCAGTCCATAGACCAGACAGATAACAGAAGGGGACAATCTTCTTCCTATGAGAACAATGAAAGCCCTGCCCCCCTTGACAAGTTTTTCAGGTTTTTCCCTAATCTTAATTGAAGATTGTCCCTCTCTGCAGTCTACCTGGGTACCTCCCTTCTGATCTGGCTGAGCAGTGTTACATCAATAAAAGGGGCGGGAGAGGGATACTTTGTCATTGAATTACTCTTGTATTACAACTCTGACAGTATTGAAATAACACTCTCCAAAGTCCAAATACTATGATGATTAATTAGAGCTGCTTTTATTATGAAACATTACTATCCCTTTAAAAAGCAATGTGTTGGAGACTTCACTAGCATTCAAGTGGTTAAAAGCCTCACTTAAAGCAATGGGGATTTCAGAAAAGTCCATTTATCCTGTATACCGCAATTGTTTTGCTCCAAAATTGATCCAGTTCTAAATGCATCAGACTTTCTTCAATTCTCTGTTTTAATTAATCATTCCCACAAATAAAAAGAGAATGACACATAGAGTGAATGTACGAATGTCCTTGTGCACTAGTCTGGACTTTTTTCTGTCAGAAAAAAAAATTGCTGAGTGGCTATTTCTTACGTTGGCAGTATGGATAGGTAAAAATGTTCACATCAAAAGAGAAAAGTGCAAAAAAATAGCACTCTGTGCCTGCTGTGGGAATTCCCACATGATATTGCAATTTTTCTCCTTTTTTTTTCCATAGCCATAGACCACCATATACTGACCCCACCAACCTTGTCCTAAAGCAGCCATAGAGCCACATGATGCTCTCAAACTGCTGCCAGACTCCAACTCCCATCAGTCATTGGCAACCAACAGCTGCTGGGAAATAATGGGAGTTGTCTGGCAGCAGCTCGCGTGCGTCTCTTTGACCCCCCCCAGGCCCGTCGCACTGCACTGGCTGACCTGCAATTACACATACTTACCATAGCATTGTCCCACTCTAGTCACAAAACAAAACATAATAAACCCCACAGCCTTGTCCCACTTCATTGGTATCAATTGAAATACTAACTAGTCTAAACCCCAGTGAAAAATCTCAGGTACAGGCCGAATCCAGTTACATTTTCATGGGACATTTATCAAAAAGATAAATTTTATGAGGTTTCTATGTGAAGGGATTTCCTCCAAAAATAGTGGCAAATTGAGAGTTTTCTACGTAAATTCTGACTAGAAAAAAAATTGGGATCTTTAAAAATCAGCTACCCCTTTATCAATGATCTTTTTTCATAAGCATTATCAATTATGGTCCATAATTCTGACTGATTTTTTTTTCCACAGGGGGACTCATCAACCTTTTTGTACCCATTACTTGTTTCTCAACTGAGTTCTAGACATTTCTACATAAACTAAATTATTCATGACAACAGCCATTCCACCCTTGCCTGAAGGTTTAATTGAGATGTCCTCTCTCAAAGTAAGTATAGCTCTTATTTCCCTACAGTAATATTATATTTTTCTGGTTCACACAATACCTATATTTTCAATGCAAGCTTTCAAGACAACTTAGGTCTCTTTGTCGGGCATTTTTAGAATGAAGGCTGAATACAAAATATATGACTTGTACATTCATGCAGATTCCTGGTTAATTTGACTTCCACTGGAGGTGAAACTCTTATCACTAATCTAAATGATTCTATAGATAAGTGGTTCACCTCTAGTGGCAATCAAATGAACCATGAATGAATGTGAAACCTATGTCATGTATTTTATATGCAACTTTCATTCAAAATATTCCTAATAAAGAGACCTAAATTGTCTTGAAGAATTGCATTCTAAACTACTCTGTTAGCTAATAAAGGTACATTTTTACACAGTACCACCTTTTACCTACATGTTCCATGTCAGTAACCAAACTTACAAAAGATCCATAACAGCACATTTGAACAATGATGAATATGGCCTGGACTTACTTTTGAATTGTTTAGAATCAATTTCCCTATTCTGTTTCAACAGTAAATACATTTCATCATAAAAATCTGCAATGTCCCTTTCCTTTTTTCAAATCTGCAACTCTCTTCTAAAAAAAATCCTTAAGACCCTTCAGTGTTCTACAGTTCTTCATATTTATTTTTTACTAGAGTTAGCATACATTATCTCCAAAATATTTTTCTTTTAAGTAGTTATTTTTGAAAATATGGACATCCTTCAGCACTCCAAATTATCAAGAGTGTTATTAGGGCAAAATGAAAAACAGTTTCCATAGTCAACTAGAACACAGGAGGACAAGCTAATAATGTCCAACACGTTTTGCTTGTCACCAATCTTAGCAAATATATAATTTACAGATGTTGTTAAATCTTTATTCATATTATGAGTACAGAGAGCAGTCCATTCCTTGACAGAAACCACTAATTGTGATCTATTAATCCCCCTTTCTGGTTCCCCTCCCAAAGTTAATAAAAAAGCAACAGGCCTATATTGTGTGATACACTCTAACCCTCAATCAGAGGTTAAGTGGCCTTAGAGTGGCACCATTATTAATATATTATATTGAAAATAAACCTTAGTGTTTGCCTATCAGCCTCCTTACCACTTGTGTTTAGGGATGATTGCCTCTTCTTTAAGCCCCTGAAATTTCCCACAGAAACTTTACCAGCTCCCGTGGGGGGGGGGGGGGGGGCAGAGACTCTCAGTAGTGCATTTCTATGGCTACCAGGGCAGTGGATTACTGTTGGGAACTGGAGATAAGCACAGCTCTGTGACTACTGTAGTTGGGACAATGCTGGGAGGATCAGTATGTGTGATTCCATGGGGAGGGGGGGGTAAGGCTGGGGAGGACAGTGTTTGTTTTTAAAGATAATGTGAGGAAAGGCTGGGGCAATAGTGTTTAATGGACAACATGGGGGCAGTGTGTGGTTCTATAGCTAATGTGGGAAAAGGCTAGGGGAACAGTGCGTGGTTCTGTGGTTAACGTAAGTAAAGGCTGGAGGACTGTGGTTCTATGGTGAGCAAGGTAGGGGGGCACTGTGTGGTTCTATGGATAACGTTGTGCCAATGCTGGGAGAACAGTGTTTGGTTCTGTGGTTAATGTGGGACAAGGCTGAGTTGACAGTGTGTGGTTCTATGATTAATGTAAGTAAAGGTTGGGGGACTGTGGTTCTGTGGTGGGCAGTCTGGAGTTGGTGTGGTTCTGTGATGAGCAAGGTAGTGGGGACAGTGTGTGGTTCTATGGATAACTCTGTGCCAGTACTGGGAGAACAGTGTTTGGTTCTATGGTTAACGTGAGACAAGGCTGAGAGGACAGTGTGTGGTCCTATGATTAACGTGGGTTGAGGTGGAAAAAAAGCTGTCTTTTTTTTGCCATTTTGGCTTTTAGAGGCAAAATGTTTTATCAGTATCTGGAAAAAGTGGACTTCTTACAAAATGCTATGAACAATTCTGTTTCACCACTTTATCTCTAATTTTTCTACTGTCATTTATATTTACCTCTGGAGTTCTTCCCCTCATTACACATTTTGTTCTATTTTTAGACGTTAACATTCCTATAGTCATTGGAATTCCTCTCATATCAACATGAATTTCTTGGAACATATTCTCAATAGCCAATGTAACTGCTCTAACACTGGAGTTAAAGGGATAGTAATGTTTCACAAAACCAGCTGCTCCAATTAATCTTCATAGTATTTGAGCAATAGAGAGTGTTATTTCAATACTGCCAGAGTTGTAGTTCAAGAGTAATTGAATGATAAAGCTTCCTCCTCCCACCCCTTTTACCTAGTGTAAGCCACCTCCCCTCAGATGTGGAATCTGGTCCACAGACCAGACAGATCACAGCAAGGGACAATCTTCTTACTGTGAGAATAATGAAAACCCTGCCCTCTTGACATGTTTTTCAGGTTTTTCCCTTATGTTAATTGAAGATTGTCCCTCTCTGCAATCCATCTGGACACCACCTTGCTGCTCTGAGCTGAGCAGTGTTACATCAGTAATAGGGGTGGGAGGGGGATATTTTGTCATTCAATTACACTTGAACTACAACTATGACAGTTTTGAAATAACACTCTCCATTTATATATATATATATATATATATATATATATATATACATATATACAAGCAAAATGGAAGCACAATACATATATTTTATATATATATATATATATATATATATATATATAGCAAGTGTGAAAGCACTGGACGCACTCACGGTCTGGGATACAAAAATTTGAATGTATTTAAAACTGCTTCATAACAGCACAAACAGCGACGTTTCGATCCTCTCCTCTCCGCTCTGGAGGAACGAGGGGTGCCGGTGGTGGCCTATTTGAGAGCATGACTGCTTTCGATACTCAGTTTTCTTCATTTGTTTTATTTTTTGTTTTTGTGCATCGTTTATGTGGTACCATTTGAATTATATGTAAATGCACCAGTACTGAATATGTCAACTTGGAATTTTGCCAATCGTATGCTGATAACATCTTATTTTAGTGGATTCATATGACCTGCAATGGGACTCCATGATGTCTGTAAACAGCAGCACATGTAGAGCCAGGGGTTAAAGTGGATGTATCACCTATGCACAACATCCTCTAAATAGTTAGGTAATACATCCAATAAAACGTTATTATTATTTGTTTTTAAGTTTCCGTTTGGTTTAAATGTAACTTATAAAAGTCTGAGCTGTAGCCACGTCCGTATAGACTGAAGCCCGACGCTCTGCCTCTGCTCTCCTCCTTCCTTCGATGACGGAGGCTTCTGTCAGTAAGCTGGAGCAGTCTCATTGGCTAAATATCGAACTCTGCCAATAAGACCGCTCCAGTTTACTGACAGACGCCTCTGTCATCGGAGGAGGGAGGGGAACAGAGTCAGAGCTCTGTAATCGCGGAGAACCACAGAGAACTGCAGTCACCCAGAAGTGGCTGCAGCAGATAATTTTGTAAGTTACATTTAAACCAAACGGAAGCTTAAAAACAAATAATAATAAGGTTTTAATGCTATTGGATGTATCA
The DNA here is from genome assembly GCA_037306005.1 of Rhinophrynus dorsalis. NCBI lineage: Eukaryota > Metazoa > Chordata > Amphibia > Anura > Rhinophrynidae > Rhinophrynus > Rhinophrynus dorsalis. The sequence continues at coordinate 76,126,799 of CM074725.1, forward strand.
CCTAACTATTTAGAGGATGTTGTGTATAGGTGATACATCCACTTTAAGAAATTCTTATTACAAATATTATGCCTTGGATTTTCAACTATTACCACATTCTTACTAGGACCTATCATCGGACTCCGTAGTGTCTGCTATACAGCAGCACACATCGAGCCAGGTACAAGATTAACTGTATTTGTGTTATTCCATTACACTGGATGATTATATCTGAAGCTCTTCCTTTATACAGTACTATTGACTTAAAGGAATACATCATCATGCTGATCGGTCTTAATACCACCACTGACGGGAGGCAGCTACACATCCTCCATATCGTGCAGCATGATCAACAAACTCACTTAATTGCATACTGTTTGATACTTTTGAATGTGCCACTCATATGGACATTATTATTTTTTTATTCTTTTTATTATTTCTTTGTGTATGTATATTTATGTTGGCAGTATGGTCATCCCTGTGCTCCTATCGGCATTGTTTGTTCCACTGTCCGCCACGGCTGGCGCAAGGATTTTTGCCACCCTAGGCAAAACATCATTTTGGTGCCCCCTTGGCTCCGCCCCTTGTGTCCCGCCCCTTTATAAACCCACCCACTCATACCCCACCTTTTTTAATGATTCTTACCTTAATGATTCATCTTACTATATTAATCCCTTGAGGACCAGAGGTGCATGCAACACATTGCTTTGCAATGCATATACCTCTGGTTCTTAAAGGGGAACTACCACCCAACACAATCTTTAGATTCACTAAGTCCCCATCTGCCGACTAGCTGCTTAGTAGCGGTAGTCGCCAGAATAATTACCTTATTCCACGCTCTGTCCTGCCTGTCAGCCGGGGAAGAGAGCAGAAATCTATTAAATAAGGTAATTATTCTGGCGACTAGTGCTACTAAGCAGCTAGTCGCTAGATTGTGTCGGGTGGTAGTTCCCCTTTAAGTGGTTAATAAAAGTTAAGGGCTGACTCTGCACCTCCCCCATTATAACTTTAACCATAGCATAGCCCATAAGCACTCAACTGAGGCCCACAGACACTAGCCGAATCCACAACCTCCAGTCCGTTGTCCATCCATGATCCCCTGTCTGTCACTGATAGGAGCTGAGAGACAGGATACTGGTCTGCTTTTAACCCCTTAAGTGCCAGCAGGGTACTCAACACATTGCAGCAATGCATTGTGTACCTCTCTGGCACTCAAACAGTTATTCGATCCTTCTGTCAGTGCACCTGCTACTAATGTATTGACCCCATGCAGCATACCCTGTGTCTTGATGTAACAGCATGTTCATTAGCATACACAGCATTGATATCTCTCTTCAGCTTAATGTGGAGCACATGGGAAATGTCCATGTGGACCGGTCCAGCTGCCCGGTGGGGGGGGGCATTTAAACATGGGGGGCCCGCCTCCATTACACTACTGCCTCAGTCCCTTCCTGCACATCCACCTCACAGCGACTCCTGCACAGCTCTCCAGTATCCACCACATCACTGCCATGCAGCATCAAGTGAGAGCAGGGATGTTACAGGCCCACGCACTCCTCCTCAATACATACAACTGGCTTGCTAAGCAAGCCAATAATAGCGCACAAGTCAACTTGCCACAAAAAATAAATATTAAATGTTCAGGTGCCTCCTGGTGGCGGGCCCTCGGTCCGACCGCTCATTCCGTCCCTGGCCGTGTGTCTCTAGGTGGCTGGAGCTGTGCCAGTGGGTTGTTGGTGAATGTACCTCTCTCATTACAGCAGCTTGTGCATCTGCGTGCGGGCTGCGCCCCCAGTAGATCTGCGCCTTAGACCGGTGCCTACCTCGCCTATAGGTAGCCCTGACCCTGCTGTCCTCGCATGACAGAGAGTTTTTAGATTGATCATATAGATGTTACTTTGTACAACATGCATACATTGAGTGTTGCAAAATTGTCTCCTACATCAGCTTGACTACAGTGGGAGTTGATATCGTCCTAACACTGGAGGCAGTTATTATAACAGCCCCAGCTAATGTGGAATGATAATAGATGGGCAGGGACGCTGTCGCAATAGCCTTGTGGTGCTTAGGTGCAATCTGACTACTGTATTTAAGGTTGCTTTTTGCATGGTTTGGCGTCTTGAGAAAGGCCCCAAGGGGGTCGAAACGTTGATCTTTTAAATACCAGAATAAAAGTTATTTTTTATTTTCATAAGACCTTAGTTCATGTATGTACAACTAGTGAACTATCCTTACTGAGCAGGCCACTGTTATTGAACTGTAAGTTGAATAACACCATACCTGGAGATCTTGAGGGACTCTCAACTGATAGGGATGTATGAACTGGGAGAAAAAACTGATTTGATTCAGTGATCGATTTAACTGAGAGTGCACCTAAATGGAGAAAAATATAACACATTAATATGTTACCACTAAGGATTAGTATTTTAGGTTATAGATTAATCCATGGTCATACGTTAATAATTATGGATTATTGATAGAATTAACCCAAGTACAAAAGGGATGCCCAAAAAATTACAAAGCAATGCATTAAGCACCCCCTTCGCCACTTTTTTTGAACATTTTGTTTTGTTTCCAGAACTGCACATTCCTTGAAAATTGACAGTACCATAATTTTATCTTACTAGTCCAACCCCAAACCAATTTCCCTCCCATTCCCAAATGGCAGCATGTGTTTAGCTGGCCCATACTCCATCCATTTGGCACATACTCATTCTTTATTACCTTTCCCCACACACACATAGGGCCCTGAGGTCTGTGTGTGTCCAGGAGAGACATCCCTAGTCCTTTCATGCATTGTTCCCATCATACAGAACTGGGGCAATTTTGAAATAATGAATAGTAATAATAGTGTAAAGGTGTCATAGGATGCTCAGTAAAATTAGAGGAGGGTCTAACCTGCAAAGTATCATTTCTGTTGATTATGATTTTCCCACGTAGTACATGATCAAAGTCGTCTTGTTTCATTTGTCTTGAGAAAACTTCCCCATCAAATACCAGGCCACGAGGAAACTTTAACTGAATGGACATAAAACACTGAATACATCACTTTAACACTTAGAGTTACAGGGTGTTTATAAAGGCTGCTTTATTTACCAGTTTATATAGTAATTTGGCCAGTTTACTTATCAGTTTATATATAATTTTAATGATCATTATTTTACCCCTCGAAGCTAAAATGTGTTGGAGAACTGTCTAGTTTCCAAGGTTAAAGAACTTTCATGTAAGAGATGCTTATAGGATGGAGGATGGGGTTGTGGGAGATGTGGGTGAAAGGTCATGTGAGAACGGGGTGAAGTGACATCAGCTGTGTTAAGGGAACTAAGATGTCTTCCTTAATGGCCCCTGAGACGTAAATGCTACTTTCTATAGTCATTGGTTATTAGGGTTCACTGGGCCTTTAAATAAATTAGATTATAAAAGGTTTTTTTGATGCATAATGGAAAGTGGTTTATTTCCCTTCTAGCAATAGATTAGCGTCTCAGTTATAAACATGAATTGAAATATTTATTCAAAAGATTCAAACTATTCTACTTCAAGACAGATTAAAGTTGAACACACCCATCCACACATTCTGCTTCAGTAGTGAAGCACACATTGTATCTTTTAATACTATGCCTGTCTCGCATGTAGCAGGCTTATCTTTCTTTCTTTATTTTTACAAAATGTTAGTGCTTCCTGGAGGTGGGGAAACTGAACTACTTCACTTCCAACACTGTGCAGAGCTTTCCTTCAACATCAGTGAAGATGCAGCCTCTGTACCTCTCTGGTGTCTATTGGGATGGTAGCCCTACCTTCAAGTCACATCACATACCACAATACTACTGAGTGATGGTAAGTGTCTTCTAGCCCAGTCTGAATACAGTGCGAGGCTGGGACAGCCACAAACTACATTCAGTATTTAAAGGGATGGTAATGTTTCACAAAAAAAAGCAGCTCCAATTAATCTTCAAAGTATTTGGGCCATGGAGAGTGTTATTTCAATACTGTCAGAGTCGTAGTTCAAGAGTAATTGAATGATAAAGTATCCCCTCCTGCCCCTTTTACTGATGTAACACTGCTCAGCTCAGAGCAGCAAGGTGGTGTCCAGGTGGTTTGTAGAGAGGGGCAATCTTCAATTAGCATAAGGGAAAAACCTGTCAAGGGGGCAGGGATTTAATTGTTCTCACAGTAAGAAGATTGTCCCTTGCTGTGAGCTGTCTGGTCAAGAGACCAGATTCCACATCTGAGGGGAGGTGGCTTACACTAGGTAAAAGGGGCGGGAGGGGGAATACTTTATCATTCAATTACTCTTGAACTACTTACTCTTGACCTACAACTCTGACAGTACTGAAATAACACTCTCAATGTCTCAGATACCATGAAGATTAATTGGATGCACCTCTGCTCAGTAGAAAAGTGGCTGTGGCAACATATTGGAAGGTGGGGTAAGTGCAAAAGATCTGTCAGGGTACAGTCTCTGTACCCTCAATGGTTTCTCTTTGGATGGTGGCCCTGGTGTTCCCTGCAGAATGGCATGCACCACTGTGCTGCTGGGCAGTGGTACATGCCTTCTAGCCTGTTTGAATGCACTGTGGGTCAGGCTGCCCCAGCTTCACACTACATTTGGACAGTGATAAAGTCACTTAAAAGCCTCACGCAGCTTCTCGGTAGTAGAGTAGCTTGTGATGTCACACTAGGGGTGGGGTCAGTGAATGCAGTCTTCTGCAGCCTTCTCTCTGCCTCCCAAGCCATCCCAGTCCACTGAATGCACCCACTAGCATCTGCAGAAGTACCCAGACCATTGAACAATATGATCTAGGGCCTTGTTTACATGGGTGATTGAACTGTTGTAGCCCCCAGTATACCAGCAGCATGTGAGATTGTGGCTCCATTTCATAAGGCTATAGTTGCTCATGTCAAAGGTGCCATAGTCCATAATGTTACCTTTCATCACTAGCTACAGATCCTGTGGCTAGTGTCAAAGGGCCTAATTGTTTAAATGATATTTGTTCATAGGTAAAACCAATACATAGTTTAAAGCATGCTAAGTATGCTTTAATGCTATGTATTGCTTAGGTGCGTTCTAGAGATGGTGTGAGTTTCTCTTTAAGGTTTACATTTTAATTCACTATCACAAATACCTAAAACTAAAAATGACATAGATTTGTTTTAATAAGATAGAAGTTGTACATTTCTATCATACCTGTGACTAAACATTTTTTTCATACCAAGCAGATGAAATAAAGTATATAAATCAAACATTCTTTTTTTAACCCCGTAGATGATAGAAATTTTTCCAACACGTTGTTCTTCAATATATAGGACCTCACAAGCATTCAGGGGTTTAATAAAACAAAATCTATAGAAATAAACCCATTATTCCTGAATGATTTAATGTATGAGTTATAAATATTTTAACACTGAGGCATGAATCAATATAAATCCTGATTACCTGGAAAGAGTGAGTCATATCCATTCGTAAAACATGCCATAATTCTCTTTTACTAGATTTGTTCTGAAATGTGCCTGTGAGACCAAACACATCTTTCTTGTTGACTTTAATGGTTGCTTTAGCCTCCTGTTTACCCTACAAGTTGAGGGAGATTTTTTTTAGTTCATCTTAGAAAAACAAATCCTAAAATTCACACTTTCATTTACATAAAGTATGTTGTATTCAGACACAATAAGAACCAGTATCAAATAATGTAATATGATCTACTGCAGAGTTTCACAGTGTGAGAAACATGGGTACTTTGGGGAGGAATTGTGGACTTCCTTTATCCCCAGCATCATATACTCAGTTTTCTTTGTTTTAAGGTATTAGTATTGAGCTCAAAAGGGCAATGACCACCATGTTACCTATGGCATGTCGGAGCCAATAAGGACTATATTCTGATTAGACCCAAGACAATCACAGTTTCACTGATATCCCCTGTGTTAAACTATGGAGTTTTCACAAGTTACTCAACCAACCAGGAGAGTGACCACCTAGGTCATTCTGGTCTATGGGGAATCTCATCTGACCTATCACCCAAAGCCCTTTTGAAGCCCTGCTATCTGCCCAAGACTGAGAAGCATTGTGTGACACTATAATCAAATCTGGGGGGAGATGCACTAAAGCGTGAAAAAGAGGTGATAAAGCACTTCTCCAGTGATATCACTTTTCCGAGTCCTATGTTATTCTATGTAGCCAATGCACTAAGATTTCTCCACCTTTGTATATCTTTTATCATCTCCACTTTATCATCTCTTTATAATGCTTTAGTGCAATTCCCCCTGGTGTCCCATTGTTTTAATTAAAACCAATTACCTTTGTTCATTCCAAACAGTTCTGATCCTTGCACCTAGTTCTCCTACCAAGATGCAACAGTTGGCTGGCCCAACAGAAAATAGCCAGTGATGCCACCAGTCTCCTAAAGACCAGCCAACAGAGTTCCTCCCAAAAGCCAATTGCTGGGTCTCTTCCCAGTAACCTAAAGCTCCACCCACCAATGTCATTGACAGATGAATCATCATCTCCCTTTGCTGGACCCTGTCTTGAGCGCCTACCAAACCTGGGGTCGAGCTTGAGCCTATCTGATCAGCACCATCTATTAAAAGGATACATGAGCTGTCAGAGACTGCCAGCTCCATTATCTGCTATCAGACTGTGAGAGTTACCACAGTTGAAAATGCCACCCATAAGTTTAAAAGACCAAGGCATGTTTGTATGCATACCTTTACCTTTAGACCCAGTTAAAATTATTCATAGAGGTATCCCATTGCATTAAATTATTTATTACTCTAATAATTACATTGCAGTTGAAAATGTAATCAAGTGTTCTATTTACAAGTATATCCATAAACTTCAATGTGAAATGTACAGATAAAACCAGCCATAACACTTATCAACTGCTATTTAATATTGGCCTAAATTAGATGGGCTTATCCCAAATTACTACTAACAAAAACCTGCACTTACAGTGATGTATCTTTTAGTTGATGCACACATTTCAAAGTTGTTGGGAAAAACCTGGTCCTTGAAGGGGTGATTGAGATCAGCACAGATCTAGAAAATAAATCAGATAAGTTGGTACTTCTGTTGTTCAGACATGTAACTTATCCCTGTATTGGTCTATTTCTGTTAAATTTCCTGATATATCCTGCAAACATTGTCATTTCAGATGGATACAGTGTTGATACATCATCCACAATTCAATACAAACAGTAATCTGCACCATTGATATTATATAGAAGGGTTGGATAATCTGAAGAGCTCCAGACAAGGGCATTGTTAAAGAAGTTCAGGCCTAAGATATTATGTTTAAAGCCCCAACTCTTGTTGCCAACTGTGATACTCTCCTAATCTCTCTAAGAGCTCTAGGTCTTTTGAGGACATGGCAACTTTTCTATTTCCAGTTGTCGAACTACAACTCTCATCATTCCTGCTGGCTAGAGGGTGACTAAGGATGCTGGGAATTGTAGTCCAACAGCAACTGGAGATTAATCCCTGGTTTATTCTAAAATAACTCATGCTGTCCTGCTTACTCACATAGGGATTGTCGGTATGGTACCCAAGGATAATAGTTTGAACACATTCCTCCTTCCCATTGAGCAATAGCTTGGTTTCCAGCATGTAACGTTTCTTCCTTTTATCCACTGTAAAGGTCTCCTGGAGGAGAACACTCTGTGGAACAGGCAGTTTAAAAGGGTGTCTGAGGAAAATAAAGTGAAAAATAAATATGAAAATTACATAAAAAATTAAAAACATAAATTCATACTGTATATTTATATACTCTGACATTTGTCTACTTCTTTTCTGGTTGGCATGTTAAGAATAATACGTATTCCCTCCAAACTAAAAATTATAACCTGGAGCCATACATTTGTATATATAAAAGGGCAGGATGTACTAATATGGTATCGATTTATAATATGCTCTGGACCCGATTTCTTAGTCTAATGCCTGCCTAAAACCAATTTCATAAGCCATGGATGCTCATACCTGTCCTCAGCCCCCCCCCCAAAAACACTGTATGTTTTCAAGATCACCTCAATTTAAACACAAGTAAACGTTGCTAACTCAGGTGGATTCTACAGGATGATTGAACCTCAGATTGATTCACCAGTGTTCCTACTAGAAGATCCTGAAAACCTGCACCATTGGTGGGGCCAAATGACAGACTTGAGTCCATTTGTACTAAACAACGTATAGTGAAATTTCTCCCCTTATGCTGCTTTCTACAAGGGCAGTGCAGTGGGGAAGTATATGAGTGTTTCGGGGCATTCCTTTAATTCATGCCTTGTTATATACTTACAAGACGTAGAGTAGACTGGTGTAACTATATTCTCATTTGAGAAGATGTTCTAGGCTTGTTGGAATTACAATCTTAACAATGAAGAAGGGTAAGCACCAGTATGTGCTAAAGCAATCATACATTCTAGTGCTGGGGTGTCCAAACAGTATTCCTCAAGATCCACAATGAGAAAAAAATATGAATTCAGGACTAGATGTTACCTTTCAGTAGTGTCAACAGATTGCATACAGCATTGCTATATTGATGTTGCTCATGTGAAATGGGTCTAAATGATCTGAAGCTCAAAAAGAAATCCCCTTTTTAATCCAATCTACTCCTGCTCCACATAGAAGCTAGAACAAAAATACATATAGGGGAGAGGCTGGCAAATAGGATAATGTTTAAAAGCACATTATCATTTTAGCCAGTGCATAAAATATGCATAATTAGTGAGCAATAATGGGATAAACTCAAGGTAGCAAAGTATACTCATGCACTCTGATGAAGTGAGAGTGTTCATTAAACTGGTTAGAAGATTGTGTTTTCCTATTTTGGGTCCCTCCCTTGATGGAATCTCATGAACTCTCATGAATACTTCAAGGTTTATGTTTTGGCTATGTTAAAAATGTTCTTTAAACTTTATCCTATTCACCAGCTTTTCTGTATATATGCATTGTAGTTGATGAGTATTATTCTTGGTTTTATCTAACAGATTCCTATTGAAGTCTGTGGAGATATTTGTATATAAAAACCTTGCCAAAGTTACCAGTTGCAATGTAATCCAAGCCCATGACTGACTTGAGAAAGAGAGAATGATACAGAGACAGAGATCAATACAGAGAGATATCAAGAGAAATACAAAGAAAGCTTGAAAGAGAGAGAACACAAAAAAAGAGATCAACAGTGAGAAAGTAAGCATCAGCAAGAGAATGCCAGATTGCTATAAGGATTGAGAGAGACATAGAGAGAGCGAAATGAATGGATGGCTACAGAAAGATTGATAGAGAAAGGTATGCATACACTGAGAATGATGTACTAATAAAAAGTTCTGCAATTCTGGTGCAAGCCAACTGCATCATAGGGAAGAAGTAAAAATCCCCACTGATTTAAATGTTTTTTTTTAAACCCCTTACGGCAGTTAAGGACCACGGACCTTTTTTATTATTTGCGCAATGAATTCAGGGATCCCCAACCTGCACGGGGACACCTGAATTCCATGACATGCAATGACCTTCATTTGTCCTTAGCGCAAGTTTACCTATGATGGTCCTGGCACGTCACGGGTCCTTAAAGGATTAATCCCTAGAAAACTAGAGAGGTCTCCAATGCATTGCAAAGCAACTTGTTAGAAACCTCCCTTGTATTGAATGCTCCAGAAACTATACCACTTTTCTTAGTCCGTAAGCTTCACTACATATTTTATATAGATAGACAGATAGAGATAAATAGATAGATAGATAGATAGATAGATAGATAGATAGATAGTATAGATATACATACTTTCTCAAAAGTGAGAGATGGTATGTACGAACGAGATTCTCTGAAACCAGTTTCTTAGTGCTGATCCTGCCTAATGCCTGTTTGCTAAGCTATGCTGAAAATGATCCTTAATGTACAGCTTGAGCTGGGTGTATGGGTGAGTCAGGGTTTTCCTTTCCTCTGCACTGTAACCCTTTGAGTGCAAGAATGGTAATCAACTCATTGCTTAGCAATGCACTGTGTACCTCTCTGGCACTCAAAGGGTTAATGCCATGTTCTAATAAGGTGCAGAGGAAATTAGGTAACTTTACTCCATTTTCCTGTGCGTGATTCAGTGGAGCTGCTTTAGGGTTTGCTTGAATTGAAGTTTTAACAACGACCGAGTATGTGCTCTGGTATGCATTAAAATGTTCATATGATTTCATACATGGCCAATAGTGCAGGAACATGAGTAGGAAGGCACAATCCCAGTGCAGAAAATGAGTTGCGCCAACAGATTTGTACATTACACACAAGATATAGATAATGAAATTAAAAAGGGCAAGTCTCAGTAAAGTCTATAAAAAGATACCTTGTGCAACACAAAACTCCATTTAAACTTCAAATTGAGCCAGCTAAGACATACAAGAGGCTAGATTTATTCTCCGCAATAAAAAGGCTGGGTTAATGATGCAATTAGAAGCTGCACTTCATTGAATTGATAATTGGCTATTGTATTTTATGAAAGTTGCATCCAGAACTGATAAATCAGGTTTTCTATTTTTTTTCATATGCAGAACTATTACTTAATGGACCAAGAATAGAAAAAAAATTTAAATCAAAACATGTTAAGGATTGTATTGATTAGATTCCATTCTGAAATAGGTACTGGGATTGATTTATTGCCTTGCTCCTGCCTAGCTCCCCTGTGTTTTATCTGGTGAGATAGCTCAGTGGTAAATTCCCTGACTATGGAGCCTGTTCAACCTAAGGGTTATGGGTTCGAATCCCGGCAGGGTCATCCTTCTGAGGACTATAAATGAGTACCATTGATTGGGTAATAATAACACCTATTATTTCAGCTGCTGGTTTGGTTACTTCTGAGAGTGTGTGCTGACATAGCTTTGAGTCCCACTGGGAGAAAGGTGTTATATAAATACTAGCTACTGTTATTACTAAGCTATCAACACCAAAAATAATTCAATTTATTCCATTTGCACCAAGGGGATGGCAATAGGCCAATGTATGTGCATTTGGGTAGTTATGATCCTCTGCACATTGTTTAACCCCTTAAGGACCAGTGGGCCAGGAAAGTTACCTTCCCTTAAGGACCGACTTGCCTGTACATGTGACCTGTTACGTATACCGGCGTGATGAGCTGGAGTCTGAGAGGTCAATTTCCGACCCAGTTTTTACTTAGAGCGCAACCGCAGTAAGTAAAAAGAATGTGACATGCTATGACCATTACTGGTACTAAGGGCAAAAAACGCGTAAAAGTCATAGCATGTCATGTGGTCCTTAAGGGGTTAACACAATGTACTATGGCACAGAGGAAATCAATGTAACTTTCTCGATTTTCCTGTGCATGCTATAGGGGAGGCAATTGGGGATAGCTCAGATAATACATGCTTATAATATTCTAAAGTGAAGCAGCATGATTTTGAGGCTGATATATAAGAGCAGAAAATAATATGTGCTGGGAGATTTGTCCCCCCATCAAAAGAGGGGATACAATGGAAAGTACTTCATAAACTCTCCAAGTACTATGCTTTTATGTGGAGCTAATAAGCTACAATTTCTCTAACTTGAGTGATCTTAGAGCATGGGCTCCATAGAATAACTTAAAACTTGGAGAGTTTATGACATCATCTGCAGTGTATTACCTCTTTACACCTTAGTTCATCTGCCCCTTTGTATCCAGACAGGTACTCTGTTGTATTCTATGGGAGAGGAGATGCACTAGATACTGTTCTCCATAAAATGTAATAGTAACAGCTCCATTTTGTGATAGTTTTAAAGATTATCTAGCTCTATTATGGAATACGGGGCATATCCCCACTTTGTAATTTCTGGTGACTGTGCTACACAGCAAAAGCTTAAAGGAGCAGTAAACTTTTATTATGAAAAAAATTATTTTAGATTTGTTTTCAAATGAGGAAAACTAATGGATTAATACTGCTGCTAGATGGTTTGTTCCTAAGTTAATACAGCTCAAACAGTTGTCTTTTTACTTTTTCAACAGTGCCACCAAGCGTCCAGACAGATCCCCGGGAGGAGATGCACTAAGATCCAATAATGGTCTAGTGTGGCAATATAGAGGTGAACTTCACCTGAGTCTACCTTTGCAATCAACATTCTACCTCTATGAAAACTCTATGATTATGACACCTTAAACATGTCCTCATCATCATGATATGGCAGCAGTTACAAAAGTTTGCATGTAGTCTTCTCCCCGAGAATGCCGAAATGTAAATTTTGTCATATCTTTCTATGCAAACCTCAGATTACACCTAATCAAGTATACCATTTCACACAACAATATAGCATATTGGCTCAGTTGTCATAACTGTAATGGGTGTATTTCGGAATTATCCACTGAAGTGTATTCAAAGTTCTCCATTGCAGAGTATTTCAAAGTTCTCCATATATACTGGTAAGTGTATTTTTAAATACCCTATTATATGCAGTCTCGCATAAGAATGAAAGGGGGCACGCTTAACACTAGGCTGCTATGAAGAAGTTTTGACTGCATTGCTACTAAGTCATTTGACATTACTCTAATTATTAACCTCACAGCAGACTTATACAGTTATGACGTGTAGGTGAGATTTAGGTCAACATCATATGCTAATGACCATTGCTTCTACACCACCCATTAAATATTTAATTCTTAGTGCATATGGTGAAGTATGTCTTTCTCACAAGACAAAGTTCTTGCATCTCATCACCAAAAAATAATTTGCCAACATATTGAACCTTAGTACACCTCTCTTGGGGACTGATCCAATTACCACCCTAAAGAAAAAAAAGTACCATCGGTAGTTTCATGTACAGTCAGGTGTGCAATTATCTGCACTGTGACACACTACTGAACTGAAAAAATGCACTACGGGAGATAAATTTGAGCAATATGGAGCAATGGCAAAGTAGTTTAATTTGCAATTCAATTACATGTGGTGGCTAGTAACATGCGTTAAAGGACTCACTTTTATTGCCAAAAATTAACAACTCAAAGATTTGGCGATGAATCCCCTAACACATGTACCTAACCTCCAAAGTGTAAGGGAAGGGTAAAAAAAGATTTAAAAAATTTTTGAAGTAGGGATCCCTGCACAAGTGACCCGTGGAAGTAATGATATGGGGTCCTAAGCCCCATATCAATACATCCAAGGATCCAAAAACACGAGTGAAGAGAAAAAAATTAACACTTTGAATAACAGTGGATTATGCAACACATGGCACAGCATTACATACCCCACTGGCACTCCCTCCTAAAGGTAACACACTTATCTGGATGTCTGACGCCCAGCTGGGTTTCCTGCACCCAGGTTTTCCTTTTTCCTTCTTCTTCTGTAAGCTTGTACCTTCTTTTCTTCATCTGTCATCTTCTTTTGTCTTCTTCTTCTTCATCTGTACTCTTCTGTCTTCTTATTCCTTAAATTTGTTGCAGCCTTAAAAAAATAGTTATTAAAATCCATAAATAAATGCAGGTTCCGCTGCTGCCGCCGGCAGTGGCGCTGGCAGAAGAACGGAAGAAAAAGCCACTCTCCTTATACCTTTCGGGTCATTGCCTGATGCCAACTGAGATAAATTTGTACAGGGACTGCCTTTTATATGGCCAGTCTCTGTTCAAATTTTCTCCAGTGCTCCCTTTGGCTGGGATGTGGGGTTATGCAAGGCACAGAATGTGCCCTGCAATAACCACACCTCCCAGCCAATCAGCTTCTAGCTTAAGGAATGATGAAATGAGCTAGAAGCTGATTGGTTGGGAGGTGTGGTTACTGCAGGGCACATTCCGTGCCCTACATGACCCCACATCCCAGCCAATGGGAGCATGTGAAGAAAATTTGAATAGGGACTGGCGATAAAAAGGCAGTCCCTGTTCAAATTTCCCTCAGTTGGCATTGAGCAATGGCCTGAAAGATATAAGGAGGGGGGGGGCTTTTTCTTCTGTTCTGCCGCAGGCTGCGGCAGCGGAACCTTTATGTATTTATGGATTTTAATAACTATTTTTTTTTAATGCTGCAACATGTTTATGGAATAAGAAGACAGAAGAGCACAGATGAAGAAGAAGATGAAAGATGAAGACTAAAGAAGACAGAAGCTTACAGAAGAAGAAAGAAAAGGAAGACCAGGGTGCAGGAGAGTCCCTGCTGGATGTCAGACATCCAGGTAAGGTTTACAGCTATGGGATATGGGTGATAGGATAGTTTTAGGGCTAGTATTTGTAAAATGTATTGTTAATGTTAGGGTTAGTGTAGGGCCAAGGGTAAGGTTAGTGATTGAGAGGCTGACTGTTTTTTTTTTTAGCTCATGCTCAGTGTTTGTCAGTGTCAGAGTGTTAGCTGGTTACCTTTGATGTTTCCATTTCTCACACTAATTAGTGTGAGTTATGGGACTGAAAAAAAACACTACGAACATTAGGCCACAAGTGAGGCTCTGTGTCCCAGTGCTTGTTGTGGTTCATGCTGATAAGGCAATTGAATTCCAACAGTACCTACCAGTGGTAAATGGATCAAGCCCTTGGTGTTCAGTTTATTATTCTATTGCGTTATGTGGGATAGGTGAGTCACTGGTTTCAGTTCTCTATATAATGTGATGGTAATTGCGCCATCATTTTGTGACAGTATGAACTGTATTAACATTGGAATAAAGCAAGAGTCAGCAGTTATAATACATTGTTAACTCTGCAAGAAATGCTCTACAATATTTGTTTTTTTTACAATAAAACTTTACATATTCTTATTTTCCTGCTTTTTTGTGTCTGAAATGAAGTTATGTCAACCTTTAAAGCACAAGACCTGATATGAATGAGTCCTTGTTTCTCATATAACATTTTCTCCTTTCTCACTTCTTCTATCTGTCCGTCCAGCTGAAAGACTAAAGGAGGATTCTTTTGGTCTGTCCACACTGTCTTGATTGAGAAGTTTGATTTCTTTGGCTATAATTAAAGGCACATGTTAATACAGTAGAACGGCCATTTTTTAAACAACAACATTTTGCCTGTGTGATTAGTTACTTTAAAGGGATAGTATTGTCTAGTTATCATAAAACTGAATCTTGTAGCTATTAAAAACCTTAACTAAGCGCTTCCAGTCCTATCTCTTAAACCTTTATGGTTTGAGAGATATTAGCCACTAAAGTTCCCACCTCTCTTCCCTTTCTCTGACTTCAGTGCTCTAGGTGTCTGCAGGGGAATCTGGTCCCGGGACCGTCAGAGGCTCTTCAGCAGAGCCGAGATAGAGAGACATAAAAAGAGTTACTTCAGTGGAACAGTCGACAAAGTGTGCTTGCAAACCAAGCATTTAGTTTAGTTTAGGTTTTTAATAGCTTCAAGATTCAGTTTTATGATAACTAGACAATACTATCCCTTTAACCCATTGAGGAAAAGAGGGGCGGGCAATGCATTGCCAAGCAATTCTGGTTCCAAAGGGTGTAAACAAACAGAAACATAGGGAGAGGCATATACAATTGCTTGGGGCCATCTTTAAAATATGTAACAATGAGCTCTGGCAATAGTCATACTCCCCGTTCTGCCTGCCTACCCAGGCTCTGTTGACGTCATGGTACACATGGGTGTAAGGCTATTTGTATCTCACCCTGAGAATCAGGTAGCTCTGCACTCTGGATATTGAGCAGTATACACAAAGATAAAGAGGAGAAAGTCTACAGCAAACCAATTGCACCATGCTCCTAGATTCAAGAGATACAATCTTTAATCAGTCAATCCCATGTCCATGGAGGTGGACATGACAGTTGCTCGCAGGAATACAGGACTCAAAATTTGCTCACTGCATAAGGAAATCTTAAACCTTTAAGGACCAGAGGGGTGGGCAATGCATTGCCGTGCAATGAGTTGCAGACCACCCTGGTCTAAAGTAGGCTCAAACACTCTACCTGCTTCAGTATGAAAAAACTGCCAGCATCCGTCTGCACCTCCAAGGTCATGACATTCAGGGCTGATTTAAGATGTTACCTCTTGAACAAAGACACAATAACAAAATTCATGGGGACCATTAAGATGATATGAACATACCAAAGTAAGAGGTGTGATTATTATTAGGAGGTGTTAGTAATTCTTTAATTATTGCAGGAAAAAGGACAAAATTGATTGTTGCCTTTGACCTTGGCATCCTAAAAATTCTACTATGAAAAAATGTCCAATTAGCAAGTTCTTTAGCAATGTGCAGTCCTAATGATCTACATGAAATAAATTATGTTAACAGATAATATATACAGTTTTTGTAATCCATTTGAAAAATATAGTGTGCCAGAGATAAAAGTAGAAAAAAAAATCAGTTTGACACTAAATAGAACATTAAGTAACACATACAAATGAGTGTCGATCATATATTTTTATCCAGTATTTGTAAAAAATTGCTATGTTGCTTGAATCCTAAATCTGGTTTAAACTCCCCTACTGACATCTGCATTGCTTTGTGTCACAATATGTTGAAAATGTCTATTGGAACAGTAAAGTTTTATTGATAAAAAACATATATTGTAGTTCTTTCTGCTGAGTAAAACAATGATACTCCCAGCTCTCCAGAAGTTATTGCTGTCACAAAAAGTTAATGAATATGCAGAGGCACAAGGATATAGTGCATAATCAACACGTGATCATTTATATTTTTGTCCCCTCCAACTAATGATCATTTGTTAATTTTGCACTATGTTTGTATGCCTCGCTTCATCCATTAACTTCACATTTACATGGAGGGGACTAAGCATCTCCCTAGAGTTGTATGACCACCTGGAAGAATTGCTGGCTATTGCAGCTCAAGTACACTGTTGTAGATGACCCAAGGGCTCCTGCAACTCAATATTATGGTCACAAGTAGGGGGAGCTGTGATTATCACATTATATGCAGGACTGCAGTCTAAAGCTTTCTCTCCATAGAAAGCAATAGAACACTCTCCTGCCTGGTGATGCTGTTGCTAGCTTCATGACAGTTTCAGCTGTTATACATTTTGATTAAAGCATCTCCTGGAACTAAGAATATCCTTGTTTTACTCAAAAATAAAAGCCATCCATTATTTTTTTCCATAACTAAAGTTTACTGCTCCTTTAACCCCTTAAGGACCATGGGGCATTTTCTTTTCTGGCCCAATCGATTCAAGGGTCCCTGAATGACGTGCAGCCATATGAGGACCCCTGTATTCCATGACATGTCAGGACCGTCATGGGGCCTTAAAGGAAATTTTCCCATGTCCTGGCAAGTCATGGGTACTTAAGGGAATAACCCTTTAAAGGCATAGTAATGTTTCATAATAAAAGCAGCTGCAATTAATCTTAATAGCATTTGGGCCATGGAAAGTGTTATTTCAATACTGTCAGAGTTGTAGTTCAAGAGTAATTGAATGAGAAAGTATCACCCTCCCACCCCTTTTACTGATGTAACACTGCTAACCTCAGAGCAGCAAACTGGTGTCCAGATGACTTGCAGAGAGGGACAATCTTCAATTAACATAAGGGAAAAAAACTGAAAAACCTGTCAAGGGGGCAGGGCTTTCATTGTTCTCACAGTAAAAAGATTGTCCCTTGCTGTGAGCTGTCAGGTCAGTGGACCAGGTTCCACATCTGAGGGGAGGTGGTTTACATTAGGCAAAAGGGGCGGGAGAGGGAAACTTTATCATTCAATTACTCTTGAACTACAACTCTGACAGTATTGAAATAACACTCTCTATTGCTCAAATCCTATGAATATTAATTGGAGCTGCTGTTTTTGTGAAACATTACTATCCCTTTAAGGACCAGGAGGTATGCAACATATTGCTTCACTATGTGCTGCACACACCCTGGCCTTTAAGGGGTTAAGCATGCTTAAATTAAGTCAGCTAATACATAATTCATGGATACTTTTCCAGCATTAAAGGGGTTAATGCCCTATTTAGGACACTGGAACTTTAATTTGTCATGTCTCTGCAGTTGGATTACCCTGTAATTGCTCAGGGGGGAAAGTCACTAAGCAGTGATAAAGTAGAGATGACTTCTCCAGTTTATCAATCTCCAGTTCTTATGTTATTCTATGGAGCCTATTCACTAAGATCCCCAAAGCTGAATACATTTTAGTGCATAGGCTCCATAGAATAACATAGGAAATGGAGAATTGATAAACTAGAGAAGTCATCTCTTTTTTATCACCTCTTTATCACCGCTTAGTGAATCTCCTCCCAAGTCTTCTATGTATATCCCACTCAGTGGCCCTGGAACAGAGCTAAAAAGTAATCAAGTCTGGGCAGGGCTGAACGGTTCATCTGCATAAACAGTCCTCTTTAACCCTGTAAGGACCAAGGGCATTGCACACTTTTCTGTTCCCTAAAGAGTTAACTTTATCAGTGATGGGTCAATCACCTTGATTCACCTTAGAGGAAACAATCAACTGTATGCTTGTTTGTGCATTCATCAGAAAAAAAGACACATTTATGTCCAGATGGTAGGACTCTAGCACTAATACCGCAACTTTTACACATGTAAAGCTGCTAGAGCTGAGCTAAGAACAAAAGATCATCCATTAAGACTAGAGGAAAGGTGTTTTCGACTAAAACAAAGGCAGGGATTCTTTACAGTATAGGCGGTAAAGCTATGGAATTCTTTGCCTCGGGATGTTGTACTTGCAGATAATGCAACTGCTTTCAAAAAAGCAATGTATGCCAATCTAGCACAGAACAATCTTGAAAATTAAGACAGATGGCTTCAATGCAGATAGGATGTTTATCCAGGGAACTATCTGACTGCCATTTGGAGTCAGGAAGGAATTTTTTTACCCACCTGGGGCTAAATTGGAAATGGCTTCAGAGGGCTTTTTTTGCCTTCCTCTGGATCAACAGGGGTGTTTTTGGCATGTGCTGGTCTTGATGGACGCATGTCTTTTTTCAGTCTCATCAACTGTGTTACTATGTATGTTACTATCAGGGAATACAGGATATGTGAAAATACGGTACCACCTTTTACCTATGTGAAAATATTTAATGTCCAACTTCTTTGAAGGTATTAATTCCCATTTAATCTGAATATCAAAAAAATGTGTATACCTACCCAATCCACACTTCTATGATCAACGGTAAAATTAAACTCTTGCTTTGAGCCCTTGATCTTAATACATAGCAGCTTAATTTTTTCATTATTCTCTAGATGGATTTCATTCTTCAACAGCTGATTCCACAATGACACCATTTCACTGTAACTTCTGAAGGCATTTCCTCCAACAAAATTTATTGTAGATGCCTGGAAATTAAATGTAAACATTCACAACCAGATTACCATCAGTTTAACTTCATAGCCATACAGAGACAAACAAGAATACCAGTGAAAATTTTGAATGCTACTACATTTCTATTGCACCAGCATCAAGCCAACAGAAATGAGCCTGAAGCTTGGGCGGGATCTGCAGAGAGCTACATATTCTATATAATAATTTGCTAAAACGTGTGTAACGCCACGACATGCACAGTGGACTCTGCTGCGCATGCTGCAGACATGCGCAGTAGAGACTGCACGCACCGTGGCTGATACAGAGCTGGACACTCCGAATCATCTGTATCAGCCGTGGTGCGGGCAGTCTCTTCTGCACGTGGCAGTGGCACTGTGGCCCGTGTAACGGGCTGCTCAACTAGTTTATAATAATGCTACTCCAAGAGACTGTTAAAAGTCTGAGCTTTAACAATATCAAATCTATAAACTACTAATAAAAATATATTATTATTATTTATATATATTCAAGTAAACATAATATAAATCCCCCTTTAAACTATTAATTACACACCCATAGCGCATGGACAGATTTACACAGTTTACATTGAAACTATACCAGTTTGGTTATTCTTCCTAGTATTGTCAATAGACCCTTAGATGATAGAAACATCAGAAATGCATTGCTTACAAATCTGTTGGAGGACATATCTAGCACCTAAGGTGATTATAAACATTGTAGGGTTGTACATTGAAAACAATAGTGCCTGATAGACTGAGTATACTAATTCAAATATTCTTATATAAACTTCATTATACTTAATGAGTAGAGGAAATGGTGCGCCACGCATTAAAGTAGAATGGGTGTAGATAAACCAAAGGGAATGTGCTACTTCTGTATAAATTATAGAACAAAATTATGGGCGAAAAGGAAACAGAAAGTGCAGCACCAGACCCACCCCAAATAGAGGGCAATCAGTAGGATTGAATATACTAATTCAAATATTATGACTTTATTATAATTAATCCATAAATTATATATTTTATTCTATAAGGCAGTAATTCTTAACTCCAGTACCATACCTCCCAACATTTCAAATTGCCAAAGAGGTACACTTGTGTTTTAGGGGATGTTGCTGGGGGCGTGGCTGCTGGGTGGGCATTACTGAAAATTTTTAGGCTATTTCAAGACCTATTGACACCTCCCTGTGTAACCTAATAAATGACATATAACAAGACCAATATATTTTACTTACACAGACTAATTTATAAACACATATACTGACATTTAAACAAACATTAATGTGAGTTTTATTGCTGTGGAGGAATGTGATACACTGATATATACATCACACAGTCTGATCTCCTAAAAAGAGGGACATTAGGGTGGGAAAGAGGGACAGGGGGATTTGGGTCTAAAAGAGGGTCTGTCCCTCCTAGAGAGGGACACTTGGGAGTTATGCAGTACCAAGAGTCCAGGTTTTCAGAATATCTCTGTTTAAAGGAAACTAAAATTCTTAAAAATAATTCCCCCACTTCCCTAACTATGGAAAGAAAATCCTAATTGCCAACATGCATTTTGCCATTGTGCCTTTGTTCAAGAAATAAAATGTTAAATAAATTCTGAATGTCATGCACATAGAGGCAGACATGACAGTTGCTGGGTTTTTATAAACTAAAGCTGGCAGAGTTCATTAGAGCACTTATTTTTGTGCACTTCTTTCTAAGAACTCAGAAAGTGTGCATTGGCAGCACATGGATTAGAAATATTGTGACTTAATTGTTTTGGTGAAGGTGCTGGCGGTGGCAGTATGACTCTTGTAATCTCCTCAGACTAACTCCGTCACACACCTCCACATTTTGCATAAGTAGCAGAAGATATAGGTGTTATTGTAACTGAATAAAATGTTGTCCCGCTCTATCAGACATCTACAACACTACTATGTGACTCTAGGTGCAGTGTACATTCCTCCTATTCATATGTCCTTTACAGAGACAACATATAACATGTTTAGCATGAAGGTATCTATATTTTAGATTTCATAGACTAAGGGGTTCCTGAGGGATTACTACTACTGCTACTACTATTACTGGGGCTAAATGTTACCATAATACTAGCTGTAGGTGTCAGTGGAGCTGCGTTTTGAGCAGCAGCAGAAGCATTCATCATTGCTAGGTTTGTAAAAGTTGATGATCTGTGCTACTGCTTACAATAGTGTGTGTGACAGGTGGCTGGGTGAACTTGAAAGTGGTGACGTAGATAATGAATGATATGATTGAATATTTTTATTATTGATTTAATTGCAATGCGAGTGGTTCTAAATAGACAAAAAACTGCACTTTTCATGGAGATTTTTCTACATGGCTGGAAGTGCCATTTTTTACATTTCGCTTGTGAGGAGAAACATTTTGCCCATGTCTTTTCTCTAGGGAGCTTAACTGAACAGTCAATTCATTGAAATATAAATGAGTATACAATATGTTGGTTAAACCCATGGAAAAGCAATATGTCTGTGGATTTCACATGAAATTTCCATTTATATCCACAATAAAGTCTCCTGTACATATATAACTGTATCCTTTTCGTAAATGTCATTACTTGCAGCACCACAATTGAATGTATCTAACAAAATGGAGACCTTCTATTTTAGAATGCTTTTCTACTGTCTTCTGAGAAGTAACTAACAAAATGGCTGTGACTACTAAAGGTGGTGATATGTCGATGATGATGTAGACAAACTGGAGCAATTCTGGCACAAACCTCCTGCACTATGGGAGACAATTAATTTTCCAAATTCCCATCAAGTTTTGGGGCTTTATTGGGGAAATTATTTGTTTTTTATGGCATAATTTGTTTGGCCAGAATTGCTCCAGTCCTTCTTAGTACATAAGCCTCATAGTGTCACCCTATAAACATATCAGGCTTAAAGGAGTAGACATTGTGTTGTAGTAATATACGTTATATGGCTTTCCTGGCAGAGTAAAGCAAGGTTATTTCACTTATGCAAGTTTTGTAATCCAAATGTTATTACAGATCAAATGTGTTTTTTTTAACATTAAACTGTAGTTTTCTATGGAGAACCTATGGAGAACCATTGTTATTAACGCAAGCTCACCCACAGAGTGCATTTTAAACATGAAAACATTTCCCAGCGGGGGGAGTAGCCTTGTTTTACTTGCCAAGAAAGCTTTTACTGTTCCTTTAATTTCGATAACAGGGAGGTGAAATCAGTGGACAGCTGCATACTTCCTTACATAGATATGATACATTCTTACTTATTGCAAGCCAAGAATGCAGTATGTGTCTTTATAAATTTTGAAATATCTTTTTTATCTCACAGCTATTGTCAGTCTACTCAGAATATAAACATAAAAAACACACGAGGAAAATAAAACATAAAGTTAAACTGAGACTGACTCTTAGGTATGTAACCGTAGGTGTGTGTATATGAATTCGCCCCTCTTTCTCACTTCCTTTGTCTTTGTAGAACATCTCCAGCACTAGGTTCTTGATGGACAGAGCCTTCCCTGCAGACACTTCTACTGTAGTCTGGTAGGCATAGCGTTGGGGTTGATGGTGTTTGAGGGCTGAGTAGAGGTAAAGCCATGGAGTATCCATAGTAAATGCCCCTGTATAAAACATGGTATGAAAGTAAACATTAGGTAAACTGTCACCTCATTTCTTTATATATGCTTTGTAGCATGTCCTATAGCCAAAGGTAGAGCAATTCTTAAACAAACCAGTTGCACAATATAAATTAAATTGACTTTACATAAGGAGCAGAAAACTTTTTTTTATGAAAAAGTATGTGTTATAGAGCTTTTCCTGCTGAGTAAAACAAGGGTACTCCCACTACTGTCAGTTGTTTTATTCAAGCTTTTTAACAGTTCAAGTAATCAGGAAGTGATTTTTCTGTGCATTTACTTCCTCATAATTCTGACAGGAAGTGACTCGGCAGTTCTCTGGAGAACTGTAAGTCACTGACTTTCCTCTTTATTAGAATGTATCAGAATAACTAATTGGAATTTGACCACTACGGGGCACTTCTAATGTAAAAAAACACAATTTTAAAATGTAATAATTCTGGAAATATACATCTCTCGGCAGTGGGAGTACTCTTATTTTACTCAGCAGGAAATGCTCTACAATATATATTTTTTCATAAAAAATAGTCTACTGCTCCTTTAAAATCCTAAACTGAATAAATCAGCATTTTGATTTGTTTCATATGGTGCCATTGGTTTGTCCCAGAATTTATCCACTTTTGGCTTTATTCCTATACCCCACTGAAATATATTTAATAAGTGATACTTTCTTAATGTTTTCATAAAACTAAGCATGGGCATTTACCATGTTTTTATTTTGGCCAGTTCCATTTTGTTACCATTTGCAGAGTCCCATACTATTACTTTATACTCTGCTGTTCACTATTGTAACTGACAACTCCTACATAAACTATTCCTTCCTCTCTGAAAGAAAGTTAGTATGTCACATTCTGACATATAGATTTTCATTGCAAGCTTGGGCCACCATAACATCCAATGATCAGAAGAATTACAAAGAGGAGGTAGTTGGCAACAAAAAACGCTGTGACTGCACTGAGAGCAAAAAGATATGAAGGATGATGTTCTCCTTTTAATTTAACCCTATGAGTGCCAGAGGGGTAAGCGACACATCGCACTCAAAGGGTTAAGTAGAGATCTCAACCACATGAATGCTGGCAAAACCTCCAACACATAGCAATAACTCTGCAAATACCATTAGCATTCAAGTACTTAAAAGTCCTATTTAAATCAGATGAACATGTATTTTCTCCCCTATGGCACAGTTGGCTTGCTCCAGAATTGCTCCCCTTTCGTTTAATTGATAGAGCCTAAAATGTCAGTTGAAAACTGAGGGCAATAAGGTTAGTTAAATATTCTTAATTTAGTGCATATATTATACATTATATTTTAATGACACATATTAAGGACAAAAAAAAAATATTTTTGCCTTTGAGAGGCCGGATGAGTGCACAGCATATTGCAAATGGTGAAAGCTTAAAGGAGCAGTAAACTTTTTTTATGAAAAAAAATATATTGTAGGGTGTTTCCTGTTGAGTAAAATAATGGTACTCTTACTGTTGAGAGATGCATATTTCCAGAATTATTACTGTTTAACCCCATATTTTGTTACACTAGCAGTGTCCTCTAGTTGTCAAATTCTAATCAGCTATTTTGTTAAATTCTAATGGAGATGAAAGTCATTAACTTACAGTTCTCCACAGAATGTGATAGAAGCTGCAAAGTCATGCTGTCAGTTAGAACAATCAGGAAGTAAATGCACAGTAAATTCACTTCCTGATAATTTGAACTTTTATAACATTTGAATAAAACAACTGATAGAGGTGAGGGTGACCTTGTTTTACTCAGCAGGAAAAGCTTTATAATATATAACTTTTCATAAAAAAAGTTTACTGCTCCTTTAAACAAAAGGCACTCTCCCCTGGAACTTTTGGGAGGCTAGAGACATTGCTAACAAATGGTCAATGAACTAGACACCCTCTGGCACTAAAAGGGTTAAGGTCATCAATCAAATATGCTCCTAGAGGGAGAAGCACTAAGGGCTGATAAGGGGCCATGGTGGTGATATGATGGTGTATTTGCTTTGATTACATCTGCTCTAAGATGTCATAGTCACCACATTCCTGAATCTTCACATGCAGAAGATGTGATTTTCCAGTAGTACTCTATGGAGCCATAGGACAGTTTGCTGTATCTACTGGAAAGCTGAGGCAACATTTCATTTAACCATTTCAGTTGAGGGTTAGGGACTTATGTTGGCATTTTGTTGATAAAGTCTAAGCACATCTCTGCTGAATGGTGCTGACGCCTGAGTGCATCCTCTTCACTCCCTCACTTACCCTCCCTAGCACATCACCAGCATTATAACCACCCTATATACCTAGAGAAAGGGAGCACAAACACTGCATAGCAAATCACAAGTAATGCACTCACATTTAAAAGCAGAAGGGCAGGCTCATTACCATTAACCATGCAATATCAGAATAGGGAGCCATGGGATTCTTCTTTACTCCAATCACAGTCTTCACTGAATGTGCACCAGTCCCAGTCCAGTTAGATCACACAGGCCCTCAAGGGATAGTTACATGAAGTCCTTCTAATTCCACTGATAACCTCTTTAGAATAAAACAATTGTAGCCTTGTACACATTTCACAGCTACACAATGATCCTTTTTTCAAAAAGGTCTACCACAATGTCCATTTATACCCTTCCAGTTAACATCTAATCTGAAACTTCTGTTCAGTCCAATAGACCATTCTAATCAATAACAGATACATAAAATTCTAACAGTTTTTCTGTATTGGCTAGTATTGAGGAAGATTATCAAAAGTAATTACAGTCTTCAGAAAATGAAGCAAAGTCTACAAGGGATAAACGTGTAATACCCTAGTAAATGAGAAACAAGGACAAACATATAGAGTACATCAAAGAAAATTCAGATGAGAAGGAGAGAGACCATAGAATTCAGTAGAGAAGCATCGACAAAAGTATTTCTTGGGACAAGATCGGACACCCTCTCAGGATTACAATCAATAGAATTACTGGAATAAAGGGAATTACCTGAGGAGGACAGAAAATTGGAGACATTGGAAGAAATTCCCATTATGTAAGCAGATATGAAAAATATTTTGATAAATAAGAGGGCGAAGAGGAGGGGCCAAAAATAAAGGTTATTGGATCTAGTAGCTCAAATTGTGCTTAATTTATCTACACATCAATTAAATAAACAAGAATCAAATGTTCTAAGGATAGGTTTATCCTTTGGCCCAAAAAGTGGACCAAATAGTTTTGAACTTTAATTTGATGTTCATAAATTCATAAGGAAGTTAACTTTCAAATGGAATTTTGCAATACAAAAAAATATTATAAAGTTATTTTAGTAACGAACCATGAAGTGGATATTTCAAAATGTTTTGAAGACTCAGGAAAAATGTGAAGGCTTTATGCAACTTTTGGATGCTATAAAAGACAATATTTAAAAGGAGATAATAAATTCCAGCTTTAAAAAACAATCTATGTTTTATCCAACTCAATCCCAAAGGGAATATGTTAATCTTCTCCAAATGTGTTCAGTAAGATTTACAACCAAGCTTTCAGAAGATTAATAAATAAAAAAAAATATAATTAGATCTGCCAAAAAAGGAGGGGGAGTTGTAGTTCAGGATAGTAAAGAATATATCACAGAGGAGTGTTGATTACTTGAAGATGGAGAGACATATGTTAAATTGAGTAATGATCTGACAACAGAATACAATAATGAATTACTAGGATTCTAAAATAAAACACTGGAAAATGGAATGTTAAAAAGGAAAAATTTGAGTTCTTGTGGAATAGAACAGTTTGGATAACAATCGTGTATCATTTGGCTAAAATTCTCAAGGCCCTAATAAATTCACTGCGTCACCCCGTGGTCTTTGGGATAGACTTCATTATGATGAAACGTCCTGCTTGTCTCCAGGCACAACCAATTGTTTGAACAAACTGAAAGTAAAGTGGAATTTCAACCTGATGTTTGTCACTATTGATATTATTTAATTATATACAAATATAAATCATGAGAGAGGAGTGGCAACAGTGTCACATTTTCTAGAGAAAGAATATAATCTAAAAAATATATGACATCAATTTGTTTTGGAGAGTATAGATTTTTTTCTAGCTCACAACTATTTTATGTTTTAGGGGCAATTTTTATTTAGAATATCAGAGCAGGTATGGGAACCCAATTTTCTTCCTTGTATGCCAATCAGTACATTAGGTTTGGGGAGAATACATATACATTATACTGAATAATGATCTTTTTAGCACACATTTTATTATATAAGCTATTCATCAATTATATTTATATAGAGTGATGAAGAATGTCTTTTGTTGTATTTTTTTGCCATACATCCAAATAAACAATGTTTTCTTTCTTTTACATATCATTTTAATAGTTTTGAGATTGATTTTTTTGGATGTTACTATATTCCAGCTGGGGATGTTATTATTTATTCAACAAATTTAAGAAAGATTAATGGCTCCAGCAGATACCTTGATGCATGGGCGATCATCACTCAAGATGGATATCTAATGTCCCATTTGATCAAATGCAACATATCAGAGGAACTGGATAAGTAATAAACATTTTAAACATTTGAGTGAAGTTCTTAAAGGAATAGTAATGTTGCAAATTAAAAGCAGGTTCGATTAATCTTCATAGTATTTGGGCTATGGAGAGTTTTATTTTACTACTGTCAGAGTTGTAGTTCAAGAGTAATTGAATGATAAAGTATCCCCCTCCCACCCCTTTTCCCTAGTGTAAGCCACCTCCACCAGATGTGGAATCTGGTCTTGAGACCAGACAGCTCACAGCAAGGGACAATCTTTTTACTGTTAGTATAAGGAAAACCCTACCCCCTTGCCAGGTTTTTCAACTTTTTCCCTTATGCTAATTGAAGATTGTCCCTCTCAGCAAGCCATCTGGACAACACCCTTCTGTTCTGAGGGGAGCAGTGTTGCATCAGTAAAAGGGGTGGGAGGAGGATACTTTATTATTCAATTACTCTTGAACTATAACTCTGACAGTATTGAAATAACACTCTCCGTGGCCTAAATACTATAAAGACTAATTGGAGATGCTTTTATTTTGAAACATTACTATCCCTTTAAACAGAGGTTTTTAGAGAAAAACTATAAAGAATCAGCTGTTAATGGATTTGAAAACCTGTTCAATGATTCCTAGAGAAGATCTATTGGATATAAGAACTAAATCCCAGAACAGTCACTGGGATAAGATATCCTTCATTTACATCTCCTCTTAAGAACTGTGTGATCTAGCTGTACCTGGACTGAAGTACTTGGCTAGGACTGTGATTGGAGGAAAGTGAATCTCAGGATTACCCCAGTACTGATACAGCATATTTAACAGTGTTGAGCCTGCATTTCTGTTTTTCAATGTGAGTGTATTAACAGCTCACCTGTCTATCTCAACTATTCATTTGAGTCTATCATACTATTGTTGACTCATATTGTCTGTGGGCTATATTGACTTTACTAATTTTTATTATATTTCATCTCATCAACATTGTGTACTATATATAGTTCTGTTGGAGGACATCCAGAACTTTTTAAAGGAAATATAATTTAAACCATGTTAATGTTTTCTCTAATTATCAAGTATGGGTATATTTCTTTGAGCTGTGATTCTGACTGACTTTTATTATTTGTAAATAAGGTTTTTTAGCAGAGTTTATTTATTACTATGATTAAATCCTCTTCTTTCCTTCCATAGCAAATTCTTAGTGCATATGATGAAGAGTATGGTATTCTTCATGGTGAAATGATCGCCAGACATACTTTGTCATGACACCTTCCCATAGTGCATCTCTCTCCTAACGTTAGTCTGTGTTTTACCTTCCAACTTGCAGAGGTCATTTTTCGATGCATCCTTCCACTGCAGTCCAGCTACAAATGGCATCTGGTCATTATACTGTACTTTGAAGTTAGTGTTACTCTCCAGAGCAGAATGAGTGTGTAATAGTTGTGTCCGATAATTCACCTGCTTTTCAGCAACTTGCAACGTGAACTAAAATTAACATTCAAAAGTCATTGTAGAGTAAAACAACTGCAACCATAGATAAAAACCCATATTCCCAAAGCAAAGGCACAGCAGTTCTAGGGCAAACTAACCACCATCACGGACATACATAAACTCCCATTGATTTAAATGAGGCCTTTAGCACTTTGAAGGCTAAAGAGGGCTACAATGCATTGCGCAGCAAGACATCTGAAGCCTCTCAAGCCTCCGAGGAATTAACTCTTTGCAATTCATTTCTTAGCAATGTGTTGCATACACCACTGGCATTCAAAGGGTTAAATGAATGGAAATTTGAGAGATTTATACTTGTTCTCTGGTTTTTCATAGTACTGCAGCACTTTTACTTTCAGCATATGGACCAAACAGACATTATAGAAGGAAAAAAGTAGAAATGTAAAGTTGGTATCTTATTGTCATCATTGAAACACTAGTAGAAAGAATAAAAAGAGGACAATAATCAAATCAATGATACCATGTCTCTGTGTTGAAAATTCATTGCTGGGACAGGAGTGATACAGAATCCAAATGTCCTTCTGTGAAAGTGGTATGTTCGGGGCTAGTGCAAGGGCACATGGCAGCCAAGATACACCATCAGGCTGGAATTCCCACAAAATAACCCGTTACAACTCACCCCTTGTTAAATATTTGCTTTTCAGAGGGGAGTCAAAGCATTGCTCAACAAGAAAGAATGAGCTTACAGGGCCCTTTCCCTTTATATTGTGAGAGTCTCCATATATGGATCTCATGTATAGCTTCTAAGGGATCCCTCTGGAACTGAGAGTAAAACCTCCTATTACTGCAGCTGCTGTTAGCCCAGAGGTCCCTGTATGACTTTCATTAAGCTTGCTTTTAACTGTTCTTTGCTGAGTAATTTAATGCTAAAAGTTAATCTATGGTCATATTAATCCTTTGGATGTTAGAGTAGTCTGCCACATGTTGGAGATGTCTCTAGAATGCAAATTGTTAATACAAAGTGCCTTTGTGGGTAAATGAGTTCTCCACTGTACTTGCTGCCTGTTTGAAGCAGAGATCATGCACTGCCTGGAACGTGTATCCCTTTTGTGTCCCACCGCTAACTGAGCTGATTTCTGTGAAGAGACATAGCAAAGTAATGTGATGTTGATCTCTAGCCACATTTAACAAAGTAATAAAGGGTCAATAAAAACACTTTTATATGCATGGCAATGCCCTCAAACCTATGGGAACCAAGTTCCTTAGCTCAGAACTCACACATTCTTTCTCCATTTGTTCTAAAGATCATAGACATCAATAGGGTTGAGTGACATCAGAGCTTCACTTGGTGCTCTTTTTGTAGTGAATGCAAGATTCTTGTCTATAGAAGCCCTGTTTAATTGAATGTGCCATCAATGGAGTTCTATGGAGAGGAAAAGTAACTCCCATGATGCTGAGTGAGGCACTGATATCCCCGAGCACTGCTGATCTCTGTGATCAGCAGGGAAAGCAGAGAAAGAATAAGTGGCATCTAAGCTACAGGAACTAAGTTGCCATAGGTAAAAGGGCACTGCCACTCTTTTAAAAGGGTGTTTTATTGACTCATGTTAAATGCAGCATTTAATCCCTTGAATGCTACAGTGATCTACAGTATATCGCATTACTTTGCAATGTTTTGGATACATCTTTGGCATTCAAGGTGTCAAAAGCATCATTTACATAAACATAATGTTTGTTTGTCCCCTTTGATGGTGTAATTCATATGCTACAGCATTGCTCTAGTTTTCTAGGTGACTGCCTACATTACCAAGTGGTTACCTCAGCCCTAGACATGTTAGTTCACCACCAAGAACATGTAAGTCAGCAGTACCAATAATACCACAGGTAAAATGTATTTTGTGGGATTTGCTTGTGTAAGATAACATTTAAAAAGCTAGGGAAGAAAATCACCATAGGAAATATAGGTCAGACAGAATGACAGTTTCAGCTGATACAAGAACCAGATGAATTTTCCCTATAAACCCCTAATCTTCTGACATGTTTCTGTTAATGTATCTTACATCCATGCTCATTGAGTTTATGTGTCTTACTGAAATTTTCTTTTTGGATTACATTGCCCAACCCACTGATTGCTCATACTGATAGTGTTATTTCAAAAAATACTACTTTACCTCCATGAAGTAGTTGGCTGTTGAAGGATTTGAGTTGTTTTTAAAGGTTTGACTGATGAATAGTTTTTTCTTGTTGTTAATTTCATCCCAGTGTTTTCCATAACTCATCTCCAAGCGTGAATGTATATGAGATGCTTGTTCTTCATGGTGAAAGTGAATCTAGATGACATAATTATATCATTGCACTATGTAATCCTTACTGCAGATAATATCATTGCAAGTAGTATTAACAGTGTAAAGACTGTAGATAAACAATTCATGTTGCTATGGCTATGAAAGATTGTTTATTTCATAGATAATCACTCTTGAAACTTCAGCAGCTGGGGAACTACAACTTCCATCATCCCAAAGCAGTCATAGTCTCCTACAGCTGGAGGAACAGTATACAGATAAGCTAAACCTGGTTTATCCCTTGGGTGTAAGAGAGGTCTACAATGCATTGATGAGTAACGAGTTGGAATGTAGACCTCTCTAAAATCAAAGGGATGAGAGAAAAAATAATACTAAAACCTGCTGGCTGTGCAACAAGAGTATAGGTTCAATGAGACAGCTTTGGTGGAATTCTATTATTTCTAAACACTGGAAAGCAGTATGCAAAGTAGTTTCTTAAAGGGTTAGTAATGCCCAAATGTGAGTAGATTTAAAAAGTATAAACAAATCTTTATGGTTTGAGAGATATTCACCATTCCCCCTCCCTTCCCTTCACCTGACGTCAGCGCTCTACTGACAGCAGGAGATCCCGGTCCTGGGACCAGCTGGCGGCTTTTCAGCAGAGCCGAAATAGCTATATTTAAAAATAATTACTTAATTGGAATGGTTTACAGAGCGTGCCTGGTTTGCAAGCACACTTTGTAGATCGTTCCAATTAAGTAGTTCTTTTTAAATATCGCTATTTTGCCTCTGCTGTAGAGCCCCCTTGAGTTGGCCAACACGGATCTCCTTCTGTTGGCTTTACAGAGGAAGGGGTGAATTTTAGCGGCAAATATCTCTCAAACCATAAAGGTTTGAGAGATAGTGCTTTCTTCAGATACTTTATTTTTTAAATCTACCATATTGAATCAACTTAAATTTGAGCATTACTAACCCTTTAAGTGGAAATTTACATGAGGGAGGGGTGAATTTTAGTGGCAAATATCTCTCAAACCATAAAGGTTTGAGAGATAGGGCTTTCTTCAGATACCTTATTTTTTTAAACTACCATATTGAATCAACTTAAATTTGAGCATTACTAACCCTTTAAGTGGAAATTTTATTCAATGTGTTCAAATCTTCTTTACCCTTTGGGTGCCAGAGGGGAATGCAAAGCATTGCAAAGCAATGCATTGCGTACCCCTCTGGCACTCAAAGGGTTAAGTTTAAGTAGGGGTTAAAGGAACACTAACACATCATAATAATAACCTAACCCTCCACTTACCTGTCTATGACCAGAAAATCCTAATGGTCTGTATGAATTTTACCCTTCCTCTTTGGTTCAAGAGATAACATCTTCAGCTAGTCCTGGATGTCTGGTCCACAGAGATGGGCATGACAGTTGCCAGTAGGGCTACTGAACTGATACTGCACCCACTGAAAATTCAATGTGTTTTTCTTAACCTGAAGCAGGTAGAGTGCATGAGCTGAAGAAGGCAAATTTTTCTACGGCTAACATAGTACCAACTCTCATCTGCGAACTGAAGAAGATCACAATGTCCCCTGGATGGAGCTTGAGGTCCAGTAGTCCTCCTTGGACATGACATCCAGGACTGATTAAGATATTATCTCTTGAACAAAGATATATGGGTAAAATAGGTATTAGCGTTTAGGATTTTTTAGCCATAGTTAAGTGTGGTGTGGTGATGGTGGTGGTAAGTGTTCCTTTAAAGAGAGGCTTTTTTAAAAAGGCAGGAAACAAATGTAATAAATTTGTATTAATAATAATCGTTACGTTGTAATTCTTCATCATCTCCTTTGGGGAAAAAAACTCAAATTATCATCTTAAAATTAACAAGTTAAAATATTAAAATAAAGTTCCCATGCACAAGTCTATGTCATATGTGCCAATTTATTCAAGGAGACCTAAGGTTCTATTGCTTCTTTCACTAACATTATTGGATACTAATTGTTCCACAATATATGTCCAAAATTCCCTCAAACTGAATTATATCTCTCCTTATTATTCCCAAACAGAATTTGAATGAATGTCACCCTGTAAAACAAACCACTTTTTGATCTAGTGGCTTATTATGTTTCAATGCTAAACTTTAAGTTGTTGTATATTCTCATCTACGTTTTCATTATATACAAACTTAAAAATGTTTCCTACTTCAAACCCTATTTTTCCCTTTCCCCTTTTGATCTCCTGCTGTCCTTTGCTCCTTTCCTGTTGCTTAGGGGAAGATGCACTGAAGTGTGAGGTAAATGTGAGGTAAGATTTCCGGTGAGAGAAACCCAATTATTATGATACTATACGAGCCCCATACACTAGGATATCCCTAACTTGGACAAGAGGCTTCATAGAATACTATAGGAATTGGAGAACTTATCTCAGTGGAAAGTTTATCTCACCAGTATCATACATTTGTGCATTACCCCCAAGTATCTATCTCTATCTATCTATCTATCTATCTATCTATCTATCTATCTATCTATCTATCCAAAATCACCCCTGTTGATCCAGATAAAGGTTAAAAAAAAATATATATTGAAGCCTCTTCCAATTAAAAAAATTCCTTCCTGACTCCAAATGGCAGTCAGATATTTACCTGGATCAACTACCTATCTACATTGAAGCCATCTGTCATAATACTCAGTATTGTTCTGTGCTAGATACGTATCCATAACTTTTTTGAAAGCAGTTATAGCATCTGCAAGCACAACATCCCGAGGCAAATAAAATCTATCTATCTATCTATCTATCTATCTATCTATCTATCTATCTATCTATCTCTCTATCTATCACAGTCCCCCTAAGCTGGCCTTAGTGAGCCTGTGCTTCCTTCCTCTGTGGTGTGTCGGTCGGCATGATTGAGGTTACTTCCACATTGCTGACGTCATGAAACAGGCACTGGCACTGACGTCTGTCTATTGGCCTATTCTGTTTTGCCTAATTGAGTTCTGCCTTCTTCTGCTCCTTTATTAACCTCCTTGGGCCTAGGAGCCATGGCCCTTACGCGGTGTTTCTGCTAGTTCTCTTGCACTCCGGTGTGACCCGTGCCTATCTGAGAATCCACTCCGTGTATAACCCTGGCTTGTCTGATTACGCACATCGGTTCTGACCTGTGGCTCTGGCTGAGTAACTCGCTCCGTGTAGTCCCCGATTTGTCTGACCTCTGGCTCTGTCCACTACTCGCTCCGTGTAGTCCCCAGTTTGTCTGACCTCTGGCTCTGGCTACTAATGTGCTCCATGCAGTCCCCGGTTTGTCTGACCTCTGGTTCTGGCTACTAACTCGCTACGTGTAGTCCCCGGTTTGTCTGACCTCTGGTTCTGGCTACTAACTCACTACGTGTAGTCCCCGGTTTGTCTGACATCTGGCTCTGGTTACTGCTCGCTCCGTGTAGTCCCCGGTTTGTCTGACCTCTGGCTCTGGATGCCAAAGAGAGAGAAGGGTATGGAAGGCAGTGAAAGGGACAGACGAGGGTTGGCAGTCACAGAGTGGCAAACAGGTGGAGGGGTGGCAGAGGGGCAGACAGGCAGAGGAGGGGTGGCAGAGTAGTGAAAAGGGGGAGGAGGGGTGGCACGGTGAAGTCCTAGAACTTTACTGGTTCCTCACTGCATGTCATACACAGCCAGCCCAGGGAAAGAGCGCTCTGGGCTGCTAGTTCACTGCTGCTCTGGGCACTCAGATGCCAAGTGTGATGAGTGATTACTGGTGATAGGTCACTGGAAGCCTCTCCACCAACTCTATATCGTCTCTTGTGTCCTTGATATGTGCACAAGAGGGGTAAGAGGTTTGTGTTACTTAATTTTTGAGGGTTGTTACTGCATAGGAAGCTACAGGGACATCCCAACATTGTCAATCTCAGGTAGGTGATGTTGGGACTGTGAACTCTGACAGCAGTGGCTGCTATAGGAGTTTAGTGCATGTTGTGAAAACCACAATAACATACATAAATATCCACATGAATATGACAATGGCTCATTAACCTGTATTTCTATATGAAAATTAGCCATTGTCGATGTGTTCAGTCCAAAATCATAAACCTCTCAAAGGCATAGCGGATTGATGGCTATGTCTGCGAATTGGTGGTAGATTGAAGGGGAATATGATGTCAAAGACACATTAGTTATTTCTCTCTTAACCTCCAAACATCCAAGGGGTTAAGCCAGGAGGACTTAATCTTTGTAATTGCAGTTGTTAAGGACTATACCATCCGTCATCCACAATCACCCGTTGGCTGGTTAGGGAGTTGTAGTCTCCATCAGCTGGGATAACAATGGTTTACTAGCACTGGGTTAATAGTTATTCAGCTCAGTGAAACATCAGAAAACATGTAATATACCTTGTGATTAGAGGACGGCATTTGTGTACAATGAAGTTCATGCTCCATGTCAAGTCTGTACTGTTCGTCAGAATCCGTGTCCATTCTTATTTTCTGTCCACTGTCACATTCATGTCGAAGATGTTTTGCATCACCTATTTTAGATGACATCATTGAAACATATTAAAAAAAAGAAAGAAAGCATTTAAAAACTACAGCACCTAGAAACGTATGGCTGAAACCCACAGGGTAGGGTACTGAATATATGGGCACATAATGAGAGGGTCCTCTCAATCATTTGTTAAATTGCAAACCAAAGCAGAAAAAAATAGCAGTGGGGAAATTCCTACAAAAGGAAGGGGAAAACGACCTTGCTCCAGGTTTTGTGAGTAAGTTCCATGCTGCCTATTTTTTGTACTAAGAAGCAATTCTAGGACTAACCAGCTTCACCAAAGGGGACAAAGAGAAATCCCCATTGATTTAAATGGATCATTTAACCACTTGAATGCTAAATAGGTCTTTAACCCTTTGAATATCACAGCAGTATGCAAAATATTGATTTAGCAATGTTGCATGTACCCCTCTGGCACTCAAAGGTTTAATACATTGCTTGGAGACCTCTCTACCAATCAATGGGTTGAAACCCCCATTTAAGTCAATAGGAAGCGTTATAAATTTGTCCCCTATGGTGCAATTGGTTAGTGCATCAACTTCCTTTTCTGTCTTCGATCCATATATCATAGCAAGAGGAAAACAATGGAAGAATAATGGCGCAATGGAGGAAACGTGCGCAATCGCGATTTCCTGTGTGAAAACCACTAGGGAATAGGTTTGCGCATGATTTTGTTGAATTGTGCATGAAAATTCAAGATTAGCGAACGGCTGAGTATATTTGTTTTTGTGGGCGCGGCTAAGATTAACAAATCTGTGTGAGTGGAATACTGAATGCGCCTAATGCAAGAACTGCTATTGCTAATGAATTTATACGTCTATGTACTGTTGTAAAATGGAATTTTTCATGCGCAATTCAAGAAGCGTTTGGTATTTAGCTTCCTGGATTAGAATCTGCGCACAAAAATGCCTTTGTCCGATGTGAACATTTCTTGCATCGTGCCACGTGTGCCTAGTTATACTGATGTTGCTACACATTTACATTTAGTCAAACATTCAGAAATGTTATCCAATGTTGTGAGTCTGTGTATATTCAATACACAGCATAGATATTTGCTTGTTCTAAGGCACAGTAGCTGCCAATCACACTTTGCACCCTCTTGTGCCATTACATTGGTCTGTATATCCATTTGCATGTCAGTCTGGTTTCCAGAGACACTCATCACATCTCGTTTCTCACTAAGTAATTTGGGAGTATTCGAATAGTGCTCCCTATGATAAGAGAAAGATTAGCTGCATCTCACTGATGGGACCCGAATTAGGCCAATCGTTTGAAATTTGCTTCTGTTCTGTCATGGAGAGGAGATTTGGACTGTAGGTGAGACCAGACTGCTATGCAGATGGCTATTTCTCCTCTGAAATGGCACAAGAGATCAAGAAAGTGTTGGTTACCAAGCCATAGAACATGCAAAGATCTGTGAGTTATTCTAGGTGATTATCACACCTCTTTTCTATCCCTCTCTCATACTGGTATACTGGATTTTTCTGGATCGCTATACTGCTTTGGAGGTGAATACTGGAGTGAGCCCAGAATCATTGTTCCAAAGACTTAAAGGGTTAATAAGGAGATCAACTGAGCTGCATGCTGGGGATTGTTAACAGACATACCTATACACCTACATGTTTGAGATACATAATATCTGAGAAGCCCAGATGTATAAGAGAAAGGCCATTCAAATGAAAGTTCGACATCTAAAAAGTAAGCTCTCAGTGGGTCACCTTTAAGGAGGTTTAAATCTAAGTTTCTCTGCTAATTTTAATCAATGCAGTATCTTCAACAAAGTAATTGTAGCCAATTTACATTCTATTGTATTTTAATTCTAAAATGTGCCCTTTGGATAACCATCACGGGTGATGAACTTGAGAGCCAAATTAATCAATTAATCAAAATTGTAGGACAAGAGTTGATTTGACAGCACTGATCTCACTGAACCTGAGCAAATTCTGGCTGCTGAATAGTGTCATAAAACACAGCTAATGATTCCTCATTACAAGCCAAGCACAAGATAAACGATGAATGAAAGTTGTAAGGTAAGACCATGCCAAGATAATCGATCTATGTGTTGAAAAAAATAAGCATTAAGTAATGTAATCTATGAGAAATTAAATTTAAAGCAGCGTTTTATGCAAAAGAAAAGAAAATATCCTCCTTTCACATGAGAATGCCATCACAGAAAACCTAAAATTCCTTCTTAACCCCTTGTGGATCAGATGAGTTACACACTCCTCTGGTCTTCAAGAGGTTAAAAGTCAGCATCTTCTCTTTTTCCCTGGCAAGTTATTTCCCTACATCAATATGACCTCCACTGGTCCACAGTGGACTTCTCCCTCATTACATAAGGTTTTTTAGATGTTGTACATTCCATTTCCTTGAAATTGACATCCGGTTATGCTACATGCCATCAAATATATATTCTTTACTCTCAGGGGGTTTCTCTCGGGGTGGGTTGAGTGGCCCGGTGAGTTCAATGTTTTGTTTCCTTTGTATATTTTCTTTATTTACTTTATTTTCTTTATTTGTTTTGTTTTCTTTATTTATTATCTTTATTTCTTGACTTCTTTTCCCCATCCCCCTCTTCTTCTCCATCCTACCACCACTCAATTCCATTCATCTATATTCTTCAGATTTCTTTCCAGTGCGCAATATGGTCTCCATTCCCATGCTACTCTAGGTGGATGGATACCCGTTTTCTATTAAGATCAGTGAATATGTTCATGCACTAATGCCTTTATGCCGCACCAATTTTGTTACTATCTCAAATGTATGTATTTATTTTTATTGATTGTTATGACACTTTCAGTACCATCTTATTGCATTGTACCCTTTTTTATTCTCAATAAAGCTTTTAAAGCCAAAAAAGCCAGCCTCTCCTTCAACATATTTTTACCTAATTCTAAAAGCTCACCCAGGGTTTTCAGAGAGGCGACGTCAGAAAATAGAACATGTATACAATAAAAATACCTAAAACTTGTTTTATTTAATAATATTATTATTTATTCTGCAGCCCAAAAGCAATTAAGGTCAGAATCCCATTGGTTTCCTTGCACATTTTTTATTTACAAATGTATTAAAGACTGGAATTATGTGATTTTGTTTATTCATAACTGAGTGAGTATCAGCTAAAGTCACCATTTCTATCCTCTGAGTTCAGGATGGGAAAAGTAGCATATTTGATACTCTGATCTTCCTACAGTTTTATGAATTCCAGCCTAATGCTTCCTTTGCATATTCCAAGGGTAGCATACCATTGACCTCCAGCTGAGAATGATGGGAATTGTAGTCCAAAAACAGCTGCATGGCTACAGGTTGACTACTCTAACAAACATAACAGCAAAACAATTCCTTATGATTGGTTAAAGGGATAGTAATGCTTAAAATGAAAAAAAAAATATGTTGTAGGGTTTATCCCCCTGAGTAAAACAAGGGCACTCCCACTGCTGAAAGGTGTTTCATTCAAAAGTTATTAATTTTCAAAGTTGAATTTTTTAGGTTCAATATCACAGTGGCCTGAAATTGTACAGTGGCGCTGTTGCTACACAATCCTATGGAGATTTATGGTCCCGGAACCAGAGCTGTCCATAGGATCGTGTAGCAACAGCGCCACTGTACAATTTCAGGCCACTGTGATATTGCACCTAAAAAATTCAACTTTGAAAATGAATAACTTTTGAATGAAACACCTTTCAGCAGTGGGAGTACCCTTGTTTTACTCAGGGGGATAAACCCTACAACATATTTTTTTTTTACATTTTAAGTATTACTATCCCTTTAATAACATATTGCCATGTCATGTACACATATAATTCCATGAAAATTAATGAGAAAAGTTTTGGGTTCTGCAGCTGTCTAGAACCTATGTACAAAACTTTTATTCGTGGATGGATGCTTTGCTCTTTATTCTGGGCATACTGTCCCACTGTGTTAAGACGGCAGGCTATCTATGAACTGGGTGTAGAAGAAAAAAGAAAACAAGATTCTCTCTTTTTATACCTACTATAGGGGTGCCACTAAAGAAGCAGATTTTTTGTTATGAAAAAACAAATGTAATAGGGCTTTCCCTACTGAGTAAAACAACATGTAATGGAGATTTTTCACTCAGACATTTCAGTGTGAAACATTTTTTTACACTGAACTTTAATCTTTCTATTGTGCTCACCAGGTGGTGCTGTGCCCATCATACTGTATTACTCAAGCTCTCCCACAGATACAAAATTGTCTTTTGGAAACTATTTGGCACTGTTGCTAGCAGTTTGATTAAAAATATTTGAGCTGTAGTAACCTTTGAATTAAAAATATCCCCGCAGCAGGTAAGTCCTATACCATACCTTTATTCCTTAAAGCAAGTTTACTAATTTAAGGGTTATTTTGTATAGTTATGCACTGGAGGAATTTTGCATTGAAATGTACTAAATGTTTAGTGAAAGTATATATAAGCTCACCAAGAGCTGAAACTCGTAGGGTTTAGATAGAACATTTGATGAAACCATCACTGTCAAGTGCGGTTTCCAGCTGTTGCTGGACTTCATCTCTCATTATCCCTGATTGCTGAAGATGATGGAGGTTGTAACCCAACAACAGCAAGCAAGATACAGGTTACCCAATCCTGATCTAAGTGCACCTCTCATAAGCTTAAAGGAGCAGTAAACTTTTTTTATGAAAAAATATATATTGTAGGGATTTTCCTATTGAGTAAAATAAGGGTACTCCCACTGCAGAGATATTTATATTTCTAGAGTTATTACAGTTTAAATCCATGTTTTTTACATTAGTAGTGCCCTCTAGATGTCAAATTCTAATTAGATTTCCTTTTAGATTCTAATGGAGAGGAAAGTCAGAAAGGTCAGAGACATACAGTTCTCCATAGAATGTGATAGAAACTGCCTGTCACTTCCTGTCAGTTAGAACTTTCAGGAAGTAAACTCAGTAAATTCATTTCCTGATTATTTAAAGGAGCAGTAAACTTTTTTTATGAAAAAAATATATATTGTAGGGATTTTCCTATTGAGTAAAATAAGGGTACTCCCACTGCGGAAAGATTTATATTTCCAGAGTTATTACAGTTTAAACTCATGTTTTTTTACATTGGCAGTGCCCTCTTGTGGTCAAATTCTAATTAGTTTTCCTTTTAGATTCTAATGGAGAGGAAAGTCAGAAAAGTCAGAGACATACAGTTCTCCATAGAATGTGACAGAAACTGCCTGTCACTTCCTGTCAGTTAAAACTATCAGGAAGTAAACACAGTAAATTCACTTCCTGATTATTTAAACTGCTATAAATTTTGAATAAAACATCTGACAGTGATGGGAGTGACCTTGTTTTATTCAGCGGGAAATGCTCTATAAAATATGTGTTTTCATAAATAAAAGTTTACTGCTCCTTTAAACTGCTGTAATTTTTGAATTAAACATCTGATAGCGATGGGAGTGACCTTGTTTTATTCAGCAGGAAATGCTCTATAAAATATGTGTTTTCATAAATAAAAGTTTACTGCTCCTTTAATTTTCTATAAACATTGTTTCTGCTAGTAAATAATCAATACCTAATAATCCATATTTAACCCTCATGGCATTGGTCCACAGGTTCCCCCGTTTCTGCAGTAGTCCAATTGCATATGATCCAAACACTCCTGGGACATAAGCTTCACCTTCTAATGAGTATTGTTTCAATTTATCATCCGCTTTTTTCTCAACAAGAACTAAAATAAAGAAGAGAAAAACACAGAAATAATTATAATGTTTAGAACAATACATGCAAACTCAAATGTAAAGCAATTCTGCGACAAATCAAATGCAACACAGGGTA
Organism: Rhinophrynus dorsalis; assembly: GCA_037306005.1. Classification (NCBI taxonomy): domain Eukaryota; kingdom Metazoa; phylum Chordata; class Amphibia; order Anura; family Rhinophrynidae; genus Rhinophrynus; species Rhinophrynus dorsalis. Next base: position 76,168,102 of record CM074725.1, read on the forward strand.
CAAAGAAATAATTTTTTTACTTGTTGATTCCTTTTCCTACAGGTCTCCTTTGGTTACACACACATATATAGAGAGAGAAAAAGACCTTCTCCCCAAGTAGGAGGAAACCTTAAAAAGGACCTCCGACCCCATCATTCCCAATGTTTGAACAGAAATGAACCAGACACCATAACTGATGCTGAAAAATATAATTATTGACCAAAAGTCACAAAGGCAGAAACTCTCCGCAAAGGCTAAAACTCTGTGTGCTGCCAAAGTAGATCTGAAGGAAAAGGAAGGGTAAAAAATATTTGTTTCTATTTTTCCTCCAGGCTCTCCAGGTAGCATACACAGAGAAAAGGCAAAGCAGAAACCACAGGGGATCACAAGTACTTGAAAGACAGTCTCATAAACATGTAGACACTTTCATATATCTTGGATCTTCATCCCTTTAAGCAATAGCTCTTTTGATATATTTTCCTATAAAATTTCATATACTGGTTTTACAGATCTGATCAATGGAAGTTTTCCCCTTTTCAGCCTAAGATGTAGTGATAGCGCTCATAGAATAGGCTTTTAGTGACATTAGCAGAGTCTTCCCATTAACTGTCTAGGCTTCAGAGACAGCCTATTTTGCCTATATAATGATAGTTGCTTTGATGGTTTTCATGTGTCAGGATGGTCCAAAAGAAATTCACAAAGTTCATGAGAATTTCCCGAATGAGCTATTTCTGTCTAGAATGCATTGAAGATAAACTTTAACATCCGGCTTGTGCAAATTATCTTCTTTCAAACTACAAATATTTTGATACAATGTAATCTCTTGACCTCTATGGAGAAAGATGACACTTCTGGGGTGAATTCAGGTGGCACTCGAAAAGACAATGAATCTTCTTTGAAAGTCAAATATAGAGGACTATGATGGAGCACTTGGAGTTCACTTACACTTCTGGATAAAGTTGAAGCCACTAGAACTACTGTTTTCAGAGACAACCTCTTCAAGGTACAACTGAGAATGGGTTCAAAAGGTTCTTTGAGTAATACCTTGAGGACCAGGTTGAGATGAGAAGGCGGGAGGCAGTCTCAGTCTCAGGATTTTCATGGATTTGGCAAATCGTTGAAATAGATGGTGGTAAGTGAAAGACCACTACATAAAGCTGCAAATGTATTAAATTTAGACTTTAATGGTACTAGTACCATTGGTTTGCCACAGAAGTGCTTCACTCTTGTCTTTGTGCATATGGCCCAAGATGTTTTATGTAACAACCAGCAAGGTCATTTCTGAGATAACAGATGAAAACTGGGAGCCACATGGTTGAATCTAACCCCTTAAAGGGGTAGTAATGTTTTGTAATAAAAGCAGCTCTAATTAATCATCATAGTATTTGGACTTTGGAGAGTGTTATTTCAATTCTGTCAGAGTTGTAGCTCAAGAGTAATTCAATGACAAAGTATCCCCCTCCCGCCCCTTTTGCTGATGTAATACCGCTCAGCCATAGCAGAAGTGAGGTGCCCAGGTAGACTGCAGAGATGGACAATCTTCAATTAAGATAAGGGAAAAACCTGAAAAACTTGTCAAGGGGGGCAGGGTTTTCATTGTTCTCATTGGAAGAAGATTGTCCCCTTCTGTTATCTGTCCAGTCTATGGACTGGATTCCACATCTGAGAAGAGATGGCTTACACTAGGTAAAAGGGGCGGGAGGGGAAACGTTGCTTGTGGATATCTCTCAAACCATAAAGGTTTGAGAGATAAGACTTATATCATTCTTCATGTTTTTTTAATGCCTACAAAATAAAATAAATTTAAAACGAAGTATTACTATCCATTTAAGGAGTTTAAATGCTTTGTAAAGCAATATGTTTCATACCACTTTGGTTCTCAAGTGGTTAAAATGTCTATTCAATATATGAAATGAAGTGCAGAATAAGAAACTTGAACATCTAGCCTTGTTTTGTACTATTATCTATGCATTATACACTTGGCACATAGGTATAAGACAATAAATGGAATGATTCTGAAGGAAACCAACAGCACCAGAGGGAACAGATGAAAATCCTATTAATTTGAATGGTGTTTTAACTCCTTGAAGGTGTCCAAAGTAGAACAAGGCTCTAGATACCTCTATAGCATTCAAGGGGTTTTAAAGCTTCATGTAAATCAAAGGGAATTGGTATTATTTCTCTATGGAGCATTTGGTTTGCCCTAGGATTGATCCACTTTTTTCCTGCAAATGAGCTGGGTGAAACACTAGTTTTCACGTAGACACAAGTCATGTATCACCCCAAAGCTACGGAACCTGGAGGAAATAATGGCATTCCCTACAGCAACCAGTGTACTGTTCTGGGATGATTCAGTGCTTATAGACAGATGCAGTACAACTGCATCTTACAAAGGCCCAAGTACAAAGCATTGGTGACTCCATGCTGCATAATTTTACTTAGCTTGCTTTTTTATATATTACTTTAAAATGAAAGTATATTCTAAAACTATTCTAAAGAAACCTTCTCTTTACCCTATCGGTCTATTTTACTATTACCCAATATCCACAATTACCCTTGACACCACGTTCCCCCAGAAGGATTGTGTACAGCAAACTGAGGTTTCTCTCCTCTTGATCCCCTACAATCAGGTTTCTGCTCACAACACTCTACAGAAACTGCCCTAACAAAACTAATATCATGCTCACAGCTAAATGCAAGGGACATGTCTCCATACTAATTCTTCTTGACCTCCCGCCTAAACTTGACATAATTTACCACCTGCTTCTCTTGAAAACCCTTCACTCTGTTGGCCTCTGTCACAGAGCCCTGTCTTGTTTCTCATTCTCATTTTAAGATCTCTCTTTCAGTGTGTCCTTTAATAACACCACCTCCTCTCTCCTACTATCACAGTGTACCTTAGAGGCCTAGTTTAACTGTGCTTCCTTCTTCTGTGATGTGTCTGCCTGCATAGTTGTGGCTACCTCTGCATTGCTTCATCATGAAACAGGCACTGGTTAGGACACCTGTTTATGGGCCTATTCTGTGTGACCTAATTGGGCCCTGCCTTCTCCTGCTCCTTTATAAATCTCCATGGGCCTGGGAGTTATTGCCCTTACGTGGTGTTCCTGATAGCTTCTGCTTGCTCCGTTGCGATCCGTGCCTGTCTGAGTATTTGCTCTGTGTATGATCCCGGCTTGTCTGACTACCCACATCGGTTCTGATCTGTGGCTCTGGGTAACTACTTGCTCTGTGTATGACCCCGGCTTGTCTGACTACCCACATCGGTTCTGACCTGTGACTCTGGCTGATTACTCACTCTGTGTATAACCCAGGAGTGCCTGACTACCTACATTGGTTCTGGTCTGTGGCTCTGGGTGACTACTCACTCTGTGTATGACCCCAGCTTGTCTGACTACCCACATCAGCTCTGACCTGTGGCTCTGGCTGACTACTCGCTCTGTGTATGACCCCGGCTTGCCTGACCAGTTGCCCTGGCTACTACCCGCACAGTGTAGCCTCTTATTTCCTTCCCTGTGAGCCTGGTTTCTCTCGCTCCATGTAGTCACCGACTTGTCTGACCTATGACTCTAGCTGCCTACTCGCTCCTTACAATACCTGCTTGTCTGACCTGTAGTCTCAAGACTTGGAGTAGTGCAGTGCTCAGTACAGTGTGCAGCTCCGGAGGGACCTTGGGTCCTGTTTGTACATGTCTGGGGTTCTGTGGGGGCTCTACCATTATTGCTGTACATTATAAATAAAGGTGGTTATATTTTATCTTTGTGTCTGTCCTTCTTTTGCTTGCACACCATGACACTTACATGTTTCTGTTGGGGTACCACAAATCTCATACCTTTACTCTCTGCTATACTCTATACATTCTCCCTTTGTAATTGAATTAATTCCTATAGATTTCAGTACCACTTCTATACTGACTTTGCGCAACTCTACTTTTCCCCTCAGTTGTCCCCTTCCTTACTACAGCATGTCACCAACTATTTATCTGCAGTTTACTCATGGATGTTGAAATGCTTCTTCATCCTTTAAGGTCTAAATGCGTGTGCTTTGCAACGTATTTCATACTCTCTTGGTCCTTAAGGGTTTAAAGCTGAATATTTCTAAAACAGAACTCAATAATTTCTCATTCTTCCATGGCAACTATGCCTGATATTTCTCATAATGTCAACAAAATCATAATACCAAAATCTTAGCCCCACTGCCTCGTCTTTGCCTTCTCATTCATTCCCTATATCCAATCACTATCAAACTCCTGACGTTTTTAACGCTAAAACATCTCCAGAATATGATATTTCCTCACAAAAAACACCAGCAAGATACCAGTTTCAATGTCTCATCATATCATGTCTTGATAAATGTAAGACCCTGCTAATTCTTCTAATGCTCCAGAGGCTGGATCTGCTCCAAACTATTCTGACTGCTGCTGCCAGGCTCATTCATCTCATTAACTGCTCATCTTCTGCTACCCTACTCTGCTAATTCTTACACTGGCTCTCCATAGCCTCTTAGATCAATAAGAAATGTTAACACTGACCTACAAAGCCCTCTGTAAATCTGCTCCCTGTACATATCCATCCTCATCGTCATGTATTATCTAAATTGCCATTACTCTCTGCCATTGATTGCATCCTCCTTCATAAGCTTCCCTCACTAACTAAAGACCTGCAACCTGTCTCTAGAAAACCACAACCTTCTCCATCAGACTCTCTCACAGCTTCCCAAACTTCAAGAGACACATTTCTATAGAGAAGTCTACTGCACTCACTCTCATCTTTATTTCAACAAATGCTCTTTTCTAAGCACCCATACCTACCCTTCAACCCATTTTTTGGTTGGCATGTTTTCAGACCCACCCCGACTCTTTTATTTACTCTACTAAATAGCATTACTGCCTATATTTACCTTGTGTTTTATTCCCCTTCTACCTCTAAGTTGTAAGCTGTCATGAACCAGGCCCTCTCTCTATTTGTATTGTCTGTACACGTAGTCACATTCTTGTTTGTATATTTACAGATCCAAGGGATATTTTCATGCTTTATGATTAAAGATAAAAATAATAAAAAGACTTGCCTCCCAGTCTTACTTCATCTTTAAATGGAAACATTAAATATGGTTTTATTTTTCATCCAAACCTGATAGAAATGCAGTATCCTTGAGTAAGTTATTCACGGCAATTGAAAATGCCATCTTCTTGCCAAACTGCTTGGTGATATTTCCTGAGATAATGATGGGGCTTCCATGTTTTGAGAGTTTGGCTTCTGCTAGAGCAGTATATCTTTGTTCTCCACCCACTGTTTGTAAATCTGTTATTCCCTGTAGGGGACAAAAACACATTAACAGCTTGTTCAGTCTCTCCCATACTGCTATAAACAGTAAAAACTGGGGAGAGGTGAACTAAGGTTCTATAATGGATCAGGTTGGAAATATGATGGCTTATCTGCTTCAACAACATTGACATATGCATTAAAATATCTTTACCATCGCACCCTGTGAATCCACTGGATATATGCCATGATCCCCACGAATCCGTGATGCATTTACCAGGTTTAGGATTTTGCAGTGACTTCTTTGGCAATGGATCACTTGAAATGCTTCTTGGCAAAGTCAGGATCTTCCTATCGCTCTCTATGGAGCTAAATTACAGTTTGTGGTCTTTACTGTAGAACAGAGACAGCATCTACCCTCCTTTAACATTTTAGTGCTAAAGGAATGTTTATTGCAAACCTCTGTGACACTGAAAGGGTTCCAGAATGAACACTGGCAGCAGTGATTCATGAATAAATGAATCAGGGACACACAAAAAGCTATCAAAATGTAGTAACTACATTCGGAGTATGATCATAAAGTAGGCATGTAAATTCATGAAAAAAATATGTACAGTACTGTGCAAAAGTTTTAGGCAGGTGTGAAAAAATGCTATAAAGTAAGAATATTTTCAAAAATAGACATGTTAATAGTTTATTTTTCTCAATTTACAAAATACATAGTGTGTGAAAAGAAAAGTCTAAATCAAATCAATATTTGGTGTGGCCACCCTTTGCCTTCAAAACAGCATCAATTCTTCTAGGTACACTTTCACAATTTTTTTTTTAGGGAACTCGACAGGTAGGTTGTTCCAAACATCTTGGAGAACTAGCCACATTTCTTCTGTGGATTTAGGCAGCCTCAGTTGCTTCTCTTCATGTAATCCCAGAAAGACTTGATGATGTTGAGATCAGGGCTCTGTGGGGGCCATACCATAACTTCCAGGACTCCTTGGTCTTCTTCACCCTGAAGATAGTTCTTAATGACTTTGTATGTTTGGGGTCATTATCATGCTGCAGAATAAATGTGAGGCCAATCAGATGCCTCCCTGGTGGTACTGCATGATGAATAAGCATCTGCCTGTACTTCTCAGAATTGACGAGACCACTGATTCTGACCAAATCCCCAAGTGCTGTAAAGTAAGAATGCTTTCAAAAATAGACATGTTAATAGTTTATTTTTATCAGTTAACAAAATACAAAGTGAGGAAACAGTAGAAATTTTTCAATAAAGTAAATGTTTGGTGTGACCACCCTTTGCCTTCAAAACAGAATCAGTTCTTCTAGGTACACTTGCACAAAGTCAGCGATTTGTAGGCATATAGTTAGGTGAATTATTACACAATTATACCAAACAGGTGCTAATGATCATAAATTTAAGAGGTGGGTTGAAACACAATGATTTACTGAAACAGAAACAGCTATATATGAGGAATAAAACTGGGTCAGGAACCGCCAAACTCAGATAATAAGGTGAGGTTGCTATAGACAGTTTAATGTCAAAAGTCATACACCATGGTTAGACTGAGCACAGCAGCAAGACACAAGGTAGTTATACTGCATCAGCAAGGTCTCTCCCAGGCATAAATTTCAAGGTCGACAGGAGTTTCCAGATGTGCTGTCCAAGCTCTTTTGAAGAAGCACAAAGAAACAGGCAACGCTGAGGACTGTAGACTCAGTGGTCAGTCAAGGAAACTTAGTGCAGCAGATGAAAGATATATGCTTACTTCCCCTCACAACTGGAAGATATCCAGCAGTGCCACTAGCTCAGAATTGGCAGAAAACAGTGGGATCCTGTACACCCATCTACTGTCTGGACAAGTCTAATCAGAAGTGGTCTTCATGAAAACTTGCAGCCATAAAAGCCATACGTCTGATGTGGAAACAAGGCCAAGCAACTCAACTATGCATGATAACACAGGAAATGGTGTGCAGAAAAATGGCAGCAGTTGCTCTGGACTGATGAGTCAAAATCTGAAATATTTGGCAATAGCAGAAGGCAGTTTGTTCGCCAAATGCTGAAGAGCGGTACAAGAATGAGTGTCTGCAGGCAACAGTGAAGCATGGTGGAGGTTCCTTGCAAGATTGGGGCTGCATTTCTGCAAATGGAGCTGGGGATTTGGTCAGAATTAATAGTATACTCAATGCTGAGAAGTACAGGCAGATACTTATCCATCATGCAATAGTATTAGGGAGGCATCTGATTGGCCCCAAATGTATTCTCATGACAATGACCCCAAACATAAAGCCAAATTTATTAAAAACTATTTTCAGTGGAAAGAAGAATAGGAGTCCTGGAAGTGATGGTATGGCCCCCACATAGCCCTGATCTCAACATCATCGAGTCTGTCTGGGTATACATAAGGGAGAGAAGCAACTGAGAACTGTGGTTAGTTCTCCAAGATGTTTGGAACAACATACCTAATTTCCTTAAAGAACTGTGTGCAAGTGTACCTAGAAGAATTGATGCTGTTTTGAAGGCAAAGGGTGGTCACACCAAATATTGAATTGATTTAGATTTGTATTCTGTTCACTCACTATGCATTTTGTTAATTGAAAAAAAAAACTATTAATATATCTGTTTGAAAGCATTCTTACTTTACAGCATTTTTTCACACCTGCCTAAAACGTCTGCACATTACTACATATATACAGAGATATATAGATGTATTGAGATATATATATATATATATATATATATATATATATATATATATACATATAATTAATTAATAATTTATTAATAAAACTATATTTAATATACGTTAAAGGACGTGATGGCATAAAATATGTATATTAAAAAATATTAGAAACAGATTGAACTGGTGGGTAAAGAGTATGATCAAAATCCCTAATGGAGTTACTGAAAGCAAATAGTAGCAAAGTGGGACTGTGATGTTATAGATATAATGCTATCGGAATAAAGTGAACTCTGAATACTCTTGCCATCCACACTTTAAACCACCTAGCAGAAATCTAGCTGGTAACACTAAAAGTAACAACAAGGAATAACTCATAAGAAAGACAATCAATGCAATGATTGTCTTTCTTTATTATTTATTCCTATAGTTACTTTTTACTGTTGATATTTAGATTGCTACAAGGTGATTTAACCCTTTCAGTGCCAGCAGGGTTCACAAAAGCATTGCTTTAACCGATTAACCGATATTAAATATGTTTAAGCTTTATTAATAAATTATTCATTTAATCATATATGTATATACTAGTTGAAGCGCCCATGTACATATGCCACAGTGCTACCCAACAATGGCTGCGGTGCAGTACACACTGCCCAAGCCTGATGAGGAGCAGGGCACTCCGAATTCAGACCGTAGTTCTCTCTGCGACCGACTATGGTCTGAATTCGGAGCCCCGCTCCGTTATCAACAGCGGCGCTGGCAGTCTGTAGTGCACATGACTGCAGTGCACGCAGCTGACTGTACTGCACAGGACAGCTTCTGACAAACATACATTTAATAAATTATTATATAGGATACATTATTTGCATGAGTTTATACATGTTTTTTATGATCATTCTCATACCTGGTACACTATTGTTGTTATCCAACTGATTCTAAGATATTTATCTTTGATAGCTTTTTGCTGTATCCCCATTTCTTTTGTTTATAAATCAGTGCTGCCAATGTCAAAGTGATTGACACACATAGCCAGGCATAATTCACCATAGCATCACCCTTAGTGCATCTCCCCACTGATTTACATAGTAACATAGTAACATCGTAATTTAGGTTGAAAAAAGACTTGCATCCATCTATTTCAGCCCTATTCCTATTCCTGTTTACCATTGTTGATCCAAAAGAAGGCAAAAAAAAACCCTCAATATAGCAATTTCAAATTCTACCTTGAATGGGGGAAAAAAATTCCTTCTTGATTCCAAATGGCAATCAGATTTCTCTTTGGATCAACAAGCCCTAACTAAATATTAATCCCAGTACTAACGTACATAGCCCTCTATGTTATGCTCTTTTAAATAAGTATCCAGGCCCTTTTTAAAGGCATCTAATCTATTCAATAGCACCACCTCCTAAGGCAGTGAATTCCATACCTTTATTGTCCTTACTGTAAAGAAACCCTTCTGCTGTTGTAGATGAAATCTTTCCACAAGTCTAAGCGGGTGGCCCCTTGTCCTATGTACTGTTCTGTTAAGGAACAGATCTTTGGAGAGCCCTTTGTATGGGCCCTGAACATATTTAAATAGTGTTATCATATCCCCTCTAAGACGCTGTTTCCGGAATGCAGCTGATTTTATAGCTCTCTATGGAAGAGCTTTAAACCGAAATTCTATATATAAAAATATAGCAACAATAACTTTTGAATGACTCCTTTACCAGCAGGGGTAGACCCCTTGTTTTACCAAGCAGAAAAATCCAAATAACTTTTTGAAGCACGAGATTTCCCCGGATGGGAATGGAGTATATAGGGAGCGGAAACATGTCATGAGGGAGTTGAGCCGAATGTAGATGCTGGGTGAGAGGGGAGGAATAAGCTTCTTCATATAAGTCTGAGGCAAGAAGTTTGCCTTTTGGTTAAGAAGGGAGAAAAAGGCAGCGTCCCTCCACCCCTCCCTATATTGTGAATTTGGAGTTGGAGTTGTCACTGTAGTGCGGTTCATCCTTGCCTGGTTTTTCAGATATCAATAACATGTTGTAGGGTTATGTGGATTTATCCTCGGGCTGAAGCCCTCTGGAAATTATGCCCCAGATTTAGCTTGCAGGCATGATGTTACCCATTGGCAGTAAGGTGTATAGCCAATGGGGTAATTCCTTTGGAGTCAGGTATAAGATGCTGAAGAATGTTGGAATTCTAGCATGAGTCTGGGCAATTTTGCTATTCTTGGTTCGAGTATGTTTTATATTTTCAAGGACTGTCAGTTTTAATAATTAAATTAAAATTAAATTAAGAATTAATTAAATTGCTATGGTTAAAAATAATGTTCATGGAACTGTTGTCCCCAAGCTATTTGTCTGTATTAAATTGGGATGATCACAGCCTTTACCTGTGACAAGGCTATATCAAAGGGTCTCAGTTGGGACCTTTGTCAAGAGGATGAAAATGGAGATTTCACTTGCAGCTTCAATAAATCTCTGTTTAGCTGTGAAAGACCCTTGAGTGTTCCCTGTTTGTTTGGCTGTGGATTTCGCCAAGACCACATGACTTTGATTTGAAAGTGCAAAATCTCTCTCTCTCTCCCTCTCTCTCTCTCTCTCTCTCTCTCTCTCTCTTTCTCAGCACCCTGTAGTGACAGGACACATGGGCTGTCAGAGACAACCTTTTCCTATCTTATATGATCATACTGTGAGGGTGAACACTGCTGAAATTGCTACACATAACCAAGACATATATACACACACATACACCTGGCTTCCATTTAGCTGTAAAGATTGCATCACACATATATTTTAACCCTTTGGATACTAGGTAGGTTTCCAATGCACTGTTTGTCAGTCTGAAGGAGGTTAAATAAGTTGATATTGAACAGAAGTAACTGAAGCCAGTTGCAAAACCAGTTTTACTGTTTGCCCATCATGCATGATGACACAATAATTATTTTAATAAAAGTAACCATATCCTATTGTATGTCCTACATTTTTCATTTGAACACATCAATTATGTATTTTTGGGTTTACAAAATGTCCATACATACCTTAATATAATAAATCTCCTTGTCATCTATGATTAGTTCCAAATGTACATTTCGTGAATTCCGAGAAGATTCCATTTTCCCTGTGGAACATCAAGTGTAATTGATACAGATGCTGAGGGATCAATTTTCTATATCTGAATCTTGACTTAATCAGCTAATTGAATGACAGTTAGTCTTCATTCTGTTTAGACTAAAGGACACTTGTACAAGATTCTAGATCCCTGTGACTGATGGAGATTAAGGGGAGAAAAATACACTGCAAAAAGGATTTGTTCATACAGGCAACATCAGTGAGGTTTTAAATACTGAGTTAATCACCAGAAAATAGTACTATGGCCTCCCTATGAGGTTGTTAACACTTGTGTAACAAAGATTGCTGAAACTTTCTTACTTCCTGAGAGAAGGGAAGTTTTTGCAGAGCTGATATATACAGTAGCCTATAGAGCTATTATGACGATTATTCATAATCTTTACATTGGAGTCTATGATGCTCTTCTAGTCTTCTCAACCTCAAATGAATGGCTGACTCAAGTGGGATGAACCTAATAAGACTGAAACCGACATGGGTCAGCCATCAATTACTATCCTAGCTATCACTCCCACAAGCAACAGGATCTAATGGGAAAACATTGGACACCATAGGTAAGTAACACTGGGGATTTAAAATGAGTTACATCACAGATCCATTCAAGTCACCAATATGAACATAGCATAAAGCCCAAATAATCTACATATTAAAAACTGACACTTTACTTTCAGTCCTCTAAACAAGTGACGTGGTAACCTCTGAATAAAACATTCAACCCATGTCACTATCCATGTATCTTGTTTTATGTCCAGATCAAGGCAAGTGAAAAGCCACAGTACAATATACACAGACACTATATAGGAGAAAACAGACATTACAAAGGGAAGCCTAAAAGCTTACTGGCATAATGGAACAATAATACTGCAACTAAATGCTTAAGTAATAAATCAATACAAAGTTCCATACCGGTGCCCTGCTGATATAACTACTCTGATACAAGTAGCAGTCCCCATATACAGAGAAAAAAGCAAAGAAACAGGCACTTGCTCTGTTTAATCCAGTGCATGTAATATTAAGGTGGTCCATTAAGCATTAAGGAGAGCAGGCATGCAATGTAATTGCATCCCATTTAGCTGCATAAACAACCATGATGTTAAATGTGCCTTATTAAAATGCAGTGAGTGCCTGTTGCTTAGTCATTTCATTGATAGCTTCTTGATTATAAAAGGGACTGAGGCCCTTCAACAAATCCAATCATCCTTTATCATCCAACAGTGGACAGAATATAATAGGAGTTATGGTTCGACAACATCTAGGGGGTCTCAACATCCCACCCCAAACTATGAGCCATTATGTAGCCCTCTCCATTCTACTATATGTCTGTATACCTTTTGATAAGCATTCTGCTTGAAGAAAAAGTAATTGAGATTTTAGATTCCCAAGACTACTGCATTAGTCTCTGTACTGTATAAATTACCCCAAACAATGCCCAAATCAGCACAGAGATGATTGCTTTCCTGCCACCATGAGCGCCCACCTCTAGTTCATTTATAAGGTCATACAGCACTATACTCACCATCAATCTGAATCTTCTTTTTTGGATGCAGAAGCTTTAGCCTGAATTTCCTATGCTGTACATTATAATATAGGTCAATACCAACATCCCTCCTAACCTCTGATTTTGGCGTTCCCATGAAAAAGTGCAGTGATGCTTCATTAGGAAACCAATCATCTTTCTGAAGAGAGAAAAAAATGCATACACTATTTGTTATAAATGTATATGTCACATTTCTAAGAACATTTCAACAATTCATAAAAGTAAATAACATTATAGGGGAGCTGTCTCCTACAGACAAATGGGTTCATTTAGCTTCACCGTTGGTAATTAAAGGAGCAGTAAACTTTTTTTTATGAAAACACATATTTTATAGAGCATTTCCTGCTGAATAAAACAAGGTCACTCCCATCACTGTCAGATGTTTTATTAAAAATTATAGCAGTTTAAATAATCAGGAAGTCAATTTACTGTGTTTACTTCCTGATAGTTCTGACAGGAAGTGACAGGCAGTTTCTATCACATTCTATGGAGAACTGCATGTCTCTGTCTTTTCTGACTTTCCTCTCCATTAGAATCTAACAGGAAATCTAATTAGAATTTGACCACTAGAGGGCACTGCTAATGTAAAGAAAACATGGGTTTAAACTGTAATAACTCTGGAACTATAAATCTCTCCGCAGTGGGAGTACCCTTATTTTACTCAATAGGAAAATCCCTGCAATATATATATTTTTTCGTAAAATAGTTTACTGCTCCTTTAAGTATCAAAGAGTTGTTCCAGTATCTGTTTGACAGAGACAGAGAGGGCTATGAGGCAATGAGTAAGGCAAGGATGCAGAGAGCACAGGAGAGGAGGCAAGCAGGGACGGCCACAGAATTTTTTCAGGGGGGGGCAAATACATAATAACCCCCAGGCCAGTACCCCCCAGACTCTATGTTTATATGGAGGGGCAAGTGTAGGGAGGGGGGCAAGTGCTCACCTTGTCCCCCACCCTCCGGACACCCATTGAGGCAAGGGCTCATCAGTAATGGAGAGGACAAACAACAGTGCAAAATAACAATGCGGGTTCATACTAGCTTGAGAAGGGAGACACAAGGAACTATATTCAGTAATCTCAAGTTGAGGAATTCTGGATTTAACCAACTGCACAACAGGAGACAAAAATTACCCACATTTCCATTGATTTAAATAAGTATTTTAACCCTTTGAATTGTAGAGAGGTTGGAATGTTTTGGAGATGTCTTCAGCATTCAAGGAGTTAGAAGCCGCATTTCAAATCAATTAGAATTTGTATTCCTCTCCTGTGGTTGGTTTGATTATCAAGATTGATAAAGGCCATGAGCGCTGGCCGAAACATCGATTGAATAAATCACTTTTGTTTTCACTTCAACAAATGTTCCTGTGAGTGCTTTCTAGCAATATACAAGTGTATGAACATTGCCTCTCTTGATGAGCACACAGGTCAGGTAGATCTCAACCAAAGTATATATATTTATTTATATGTGTGCCTGTGTGCATGGTGCATATGTGCATGCATATCATACAGTATACTGGTACTCATGTCTGTTTGTTTTTTTTTGTTTGCATATTCATTGCCTGGGCACCTCCCAAACCTCATCTATGAGTGCTCCATTTTTTATCAATATAGCTGTTTATTTGTATATACTGTAAAATAAACATACAGAATGTGAGGGGCTTTTGGGAATGAACAACAGCACAATGGCCTGTTCTATGGCTAGTCACCACCCAGAAGCATCACGTTTTAGCTCTTTAGTGCCATTACAGAGGAGAAATTTCCACATACATATCAGACTAATCCCGCCCAAAAGGGCAGTATAGTCTACTTAAGATGAAGGGTAATCCAGACGTGGACCCCTTACTCTCAGTGCCTAGGGAATCCAGCTGCACCCTCCTGACGAGGCCCAACTAGGCCGAAATGTACATTGGGGGTTTGCTGGTGTTCCCATACAGGGGGGACTTGCCCATCATTTTGGAACTGGATGGCCCTTTTGGGCGGGATTAGTCTAATATGTATTTGAAAATTTCTCCTCTGTAATGGCATTAGAGAGAGCTAAAACGTGATGCTTCTGGGCGGTGCCTAGCCGTAGAACAGGCCATTGTGCTGTTGTTCATTCGCAGAAGCCTCTCACATCCTATATTATAATTTGCTAAAAAGTTTGTTACGCCGCAGTCATGCGAAGTAGAGACGGCTGCGCGTGCTGCCGTCATGCACAGTAGAGACTGCCCACGCCTCGGCTTATACGGAGCGGGGTGCACCGAATTCAGACCGGAGTCCTCTCTGCGCACCTTCCTAGAGGACCACAGTCTGAATTCTGAGCTCCCCGCTCCGTATCAGCCGCGGCACATTCTGGCAGTCAGTACTACGCATGACTGCAGTGCCGCCAGTGTTGGCCTGTGTACACGGCTTTAAAACTAGTTCTGTATATTTATTTTGTATATACTGTAGCCAGATATGTCTGTAAATATGCTGGGTTCTGTTAAAACAATCACCTGCTTATACCTGTGAAACATAATTGTATGAAGCCTCGAGGAGATACTGACGCAGCCCCTTGTCCTGTTTCCTAAGTACTATGGTTGCTTTTGCTGGCCCAGATAATGGGAAAGTTAATAGACTGTCAGCATCAGGATAGGAAACCTCCAAACATGGCTGCCAACCAAATAGCTTAGACACTGTAATAAACAAAATTACACCGTGAATGTGCAAGACAAGGCTGCATCTCTGTGAATGCCTTAATAATGGTTTAATTATCACTGATAACCCTTTGAGTGCCAGAGGGGTACGCAGCGCATTGCTTTGCAATGTGTTGCGTACCCCTCTGGCACTCAAAGGGTTAAAATGCTCATTGCTATTATGGAACACAAATAAATACATAAGATACGCTGGAGACATCTCCAGCATTCAAGGGGCTGAAAGCTCCATTTAAATCAGTTGGAATGTTAATTCCCTCTAAGGTGCAGCTGGTTTGCCCCTGAATTGCACCTATGTGGCATAAAGAATAAGGCCATGTCTAATTATATGATTGTAGCACTTTCAGTTCACCAAGTCTACCACGTCCAGATAGTGACACACAGGTATCTGTGAAAGAACATGGATTGAAGAAGGTCCTTCAGTTTTACAGTATGTGTGGTTTCCTTTGTGAAAATGTTACTTTGCTGTCAGATGAAAGATGTGTTGTTGACAAAATCTCCAGACCTTTTACAAGCTGCTATGATAGCCTGACTTCCTGAGGATAAAGACAATAATTTTGTAAAGGATCAATGCACATAGCAGGACTAAAGGCTTTATTTGTCAAGCTAAGGAAATGCAATTCTGGGGCACACCACCTGCACCATAAGAAGAGAAATGTATAGTTTACACACTTCCATTGATTTTAATGGGTCTGTAATAGTATAATCATACCTGGGAATTTGCCGGGTTTCACTCGGAGACTCCGGATTTAGGGCACTGTCTCCAGGTGAAAAATGTATTAGCTGCTCCTGCGCAGCTTTTCAATTATTTTCAATGGCTCCCGTACTGTTGTGTGAGGCTCACACACTGATGGTTCCTGCACTAGCATACATCCTCAGGCAGGTGGCCTCAGTGAGCCAATGCAATTTATATAGGATGTATACAGTGGCACAGGACAGCGGCGTCATTATGTCGGCATCACATGAGGATCGGGAAGAGAGGGGCAGAGAACCTGCGCACCTCTCTAGTCCATCCAGTGTTGGCTGATAAGTGTATTCTTCATTTTTCATTTCACCCTTCGAGTGCCAGAGAGGTAGACAACACATTGCAAAGCAATGCATTGTGTACCCTTCTAGCAGTCAAATGGTTAATACAATGGACTTGTTTCTGAACTTTAAGGGTTAATAACCATAGCTGGGAACTCTCCGGTTTTGCCCCGGAGACTCCGGTTTTGACTCTGAATTACCGGGTCTCTGGGGAAGAGTTTGTTTTTCTCTGGATGTGGGGAGTTTCTAATGAAACTCTGCCCACATCCACTCCTCCCATTGAGTTCCTCCCACTCCCCAGCCTCTTCTCCTCCTTCCCCAGGCTAGTCTAGCTACTCACAGGGCCGGATTTACAATAAGGCAGAGCAGGGATCTGCCTACAGGTGCACCCCACAGAGGGGCTCCTGTCATTTGGATCACTTTTTTATTTATTTTTTTAAATTAGACTCCCTGTCTGTGCAGTGGCATAACAATAATCCCCCCACCCGGCGCCCGCTCCATGTTGCCCTCACACTGCCCCCTCCCCTCCGTTGTCCATTTCCTACCTCCATGGCAGGACAGGTCTGTGCCTCTTTTGGCACAGTCCTGTAGCTGCTGAGCTCCTTTGTCGGCTCTTTAGTAATGCAGTGCACTGGGAGATGACATCATCTCCCAGCGCTCTGCATTCCTGAAGAGGAGACCGTGCGGGAGCTCCAGCAGCTACAGGACTGTGCAGAAGGAGGCACTGATGACAGATCTCTCCTGCCAGGGAGGTAGGAAACAGAAAAGGGGGTGGGGGAGGCAGTGTGAGGGCAACATGGAGATGGTGGGGGTAATGTGGAGCTGATGAGGGGGCAAGTTGGAGCCGATAGGGGGCAATGTGAGGGCAACATGGAGATGGTGGGAGCAATGTGGAGCTGATGGGGGGCAAGTTGGAGCTGATGGGGGGCAATGTGAGGGCAATATGGAGATGGTGGGGCAATGTGGAGCTGATGGGGGGCAGGTTGGAGCTGATGGTAGGCAATGTGAAGGCAATATGGAGATGGTGGGGGCAATGTGGAGCTGAGGAGGGGCAAGTTGGAGCTGATGGGGTGGGGAGCAATGTGAGGGCAATATGGAGATGGTGGGGGCAATGTGGAAATCATTGGGGGCAAGATGGAGCTGATAGGGGGAATGTGAGGGTAACATGGAGCTGATGGGGGCAAGTTGGAGATGATGGGGGCAATGTGAGGTCAATATGGAGATGGTGGGGGCAAGTTGGAGTTCATGGGGGGCAATATGAGGGTAACATGGAGCTGATGGGTGGCAAGTTGGAGATCAGGAGCATTGTGGAGGTGTCCACTGGAGATGGCCAAGGGGGGGGGGGAGTCGCTTCAGATTTCTGTGCCTACAGGCTCCTGAGATGTAAATCCTTCCCTGGCTACTCAGCTATGATTATGGGACATAAAATGGCTTCCAGTAAATTGTAATACACTGATCACTGCATTGGTTAACAGGAAACTTACCCTCCTCATTCAGGCAGGCTTTTCTTTCCCTTTGATTTGAAGGATTGCTTATTTTCTCAAGACCATCCACAGATACTTGATATAATGTGGAGCTGGGTGGAAAATAAGGCTACATCTTTATTTGTTTAATTTGATAATATCTCACAGTCATAATCTTCTGATAAGAACAAGGGCCTTAACAATCAAGTTAAAGAGATACAATTCTGGAGCAAAAGATCTACAGAACAGGGTTGAAACAAAAGTTCCACAATTTCCCATTAATTTTAATTGAACTTTTAACTCCTTGAATATTAGAGATGTCTCCAATGAATTGCAGAACAATGAGTTGGAGATCTCTCTAGCATTCAGAAGGCTAAAAGCCATAATTAAATAAATAAACATTTCCGTTTTCCCACTATTGTGAAGTTGGTTTACTTCATAATTGCATCTCTTTAACCGTTTGACTGCCAGAGAGGTACGGAATGCATTGCAAAGCAATGCATTGCCTACCGCTATGGTACTCAAAGGGTTAATTTGACAAAAAAGGTCTCAAATGAGAAGCTGAAAACCAGTTTTCTTTATCCCATTAATTTTAATTGAACTTTTAACTCCTTGAATATTAGAGATGTCTCCAATGAATTTCAGAACAGTGAATTGGAGATCTCTCTAGCATTCAGCAGGCTAAAAGCCCTAATTAAATCAATTAAAATTTCAGTTTTCCCACTATTGTGCAGTTGGTTTCCTCCATAATTGCATCTCTTTAACCTTTTGACTGCCAGAGAGGTACGCAACACATTGCAAAGCAATGCATTGCCTACTGCTGTGGTACTCAAAGGGTTAATTTGACAAAAAATGTCTCAAATGAAAAGCTGAAAACCAGTTTTCTTTGTCACTTGTTCTCATGTACACACATTTTTATACCACCATGCATCTAAACTGACATAAAGAGTTTTTGTGCATTATCACTAAAGAACAGAATGTTATCAAACTTTTACATTCCATAATGTTAACAGTGTGGCCAAATATAAAATCCCCAATGTCAGTTTGATTACTGAAGGTCCTTTTTTGAAAATGACGTTAAAAAAAAACAGTTAATGACAATCAAGGACTAAAGCAAGGTTACTATGAACAATATCAGAGCTGCTTTTTAATTCTAATGAGTGGAAGTTAATGAATTCTATACGGTTATTTCTTCTTAATCGTACTCGATAGGTACGAGGGAATGTGTATTTATGTAAGAGAAGGAGATTCAGTAAATCCTACCTGAAATTTAGTATCTCCATAGACTCCTCTGGAGTGTTCAAAAACATTTTTATGTCTTGTCCTTTCTTCACTTGAATTCCTCCATCCAAACTGTTCATTGCCTTTATGCCAGTAACCCACTTCAGGCCCATTTTCCCCAGTACTCCCGCAATTCCCATTTGGGCAGAAATCTGGATTAAAGCACTAGCAAAAGAAACATTTCAGACATTTATAGTTATTTCTTGTATTGCCCAGTTTGTCAAAGGATTCCGTGTATCATTTTAAATTGAATGGTTTAAATTTAAGGACCATGCAGAAAGCTTTAAAGGAGCAGTAAACTTTTTTTATGAAAAAATATATATTGTAGGGATTTTCCAATTGAGTAAAATAAGGGTACTCCCACTGCAGAGAGATTTATATTTCCAGAGTTATTACAGTTTTAACCCATGTTTTTTTACATTAGCAGTGCTCTCTAGTGGTCAAATTCTAATTAGATTTCTTGTTAGATTCTAATGAAGAGGAAAGTCAGAAAAGTCAGAGACATACAGTTCTCCATAGAATGTGATAGAAACTGCCTGTCACTTCCTGTCAGTTAGAACTTCCAGGAAGTAAACACAAAGTAAATTCACTTCCTGATTATTTAAACTGCTATAAATTTTGAATAAAACATCTGACAGCGATGTGAGTTACCTTGTTTTATTCAGCAGGAAATTCTCTGTAAAATATGTGTTTTCATAAAAAAAAGTTTACTGCTCATTTAAGAGTTCACATTTAACTGTATGAACTATGCTATAGAATGTCATATTAAAAAGTCAATGATCAGCATCATATTTTCTCATTGAAACTAACAGTATGATCCTGAACCCACCTACCAGACCTACTGAAATTCATACCTGCAGTCACCCAACTTGTTGTCAAGTATCCTGGCCTGCTCTTGTGCTTCTCTTGTACCTTTCCTTGTGTATCCAGCCACGTGACCTCTGCAAAGGTATTGACGACCCTCTACCACCTACTAAGAAAATTACTATAGTTCTATCTCTGTTCAATAATTTAACCCAGGTCAAGAAAATCCTTCAAGTGTCTTGCCATGTTTTAGTAACTTCATTAAGCCTCTCCAGCCCAGTTAACCATCTAAGTGCCTTGCCAAGTTTCAGTAGCGTCATCAAGTTTCAAATCAAACAGTACACAATAAAAAAGTGCTTCATCTCATGTTACTCAAATAATTCCTGCAGGTGCATCCCTTCTTATAAATCGCCTGGTCTTAATGGCAATCCGCATACAAGTTATCCACATACAGCAAAGAATTAGGCACTCAATTGTAAAAGTAAATCAGCAGAAACCTATATCTGGTGTATTTATTCAGAAATGTAATTGAAGGCTTCACAGGCATAAGAGACATTTCAGGGACAATGCACCCTCTATCATTGCTTTCCCTGTGTGTATCTCAGGTCATGAAACTCCAGCCAAGTTAGCCTTTCTAGTGCCTTGCTAAATTTCCATAAATTCATCAAACTTGTATCAGGCAAATCCAGTCAAGTTAACCCTGGAAAGGTAACCCTGCCAAGATCCCTTCTTTCCATGCTGCTGACACTTGAGACGGACACTGGTCTGTTACCCTGATCTGAAGTCTCAGCTATCAGTATGTCATCCTGTGGCATTTACTGTGTACTCATTTTCTGTTTCCTACCTCTATCACATAGCTGATTCCCACTGTATCTACTACTGCCACTCCCTCAAGTAGTTGTTTGTGTCAGCTGTTCAGCATGTGATAACCATGCCCTATAGCTCCATTTTCAAGTATTGTCTGTAGATTGGTTTTTGTCCTGCCTCTTTTTTGGCTCACTATCCCTGTCTGAGGTGGTATTGTCATCTCCACCATCAAGTCTATGCAGTTTTGATATACTTGTGAGTTAACCATTTACTTGCCTTGCTGTATTGCCTCAGCATTGCCTAGCCCATCCTGCCAGCATATCCACCTGTCTGCATCTGTATCTAATCCTTGTTCCACTGCAGTATCTAGCTTAGGCGTGCGCACAGGGTGTACCGGGTGTGCGTCCCCACGCACGCCGGCTTTTCAGAAGTTAATGGCCATTTCCGCATATTAATGCGGCTGTGGCACCAGCCTTATACCTTATCCGCTTGCCACAGCTATCTGCTGCTGACTGCTGTGCTCGGGGAGACCAAGGGGGGGGGGGGGCAGGGCAAGCACTCTGGCTCAAATGCTGCAAAAGCCTGCATGAGCCTTCCCTCCTTCGTTGCGGAGCTGAGAGGAAGTGATGTCACTTCCTTTCAGCGCTCGTTACATTGGGGGAAGGTGTCAGGGAGCGAACAGCGGGTGAGGAGGCTGCAGGCACTGGCGCTGACTCTGCTGTGAGACAGACACCTGCAACTTTGCAACTTAGTTACTGTGCGCATACTGCAGACAGAGTGAGTGAGTGTCTTGTATGTATGATGCATGAGTGAGTGTGTTAATGTTTAATGTATGTGCGTATGAAAGATAACTTACACCTAATCATTTATTTACCACACACACATATACATACATATATATATATATATATATATATATATATATATATATATATATATATATACACACACATGTGCACGTGCGTGTTTGTGCTTTTGGGTGCACACCTTAATACAATTGGCTGAGCACGCCTATGGTATCTAGTGTTCCTGCACGCAAGTTACATACAGGAAGTCCTGTTTCCCTTATATTTCCTACAGTAACCAGACCAGTCTACTACATCCAGATATTGCTGCCAGTATCCATACCCCAGGTCCATTGGTGGTTATTATTGTTTTCCTCCACTGCAATCTTGTCCAATATCTTAGCAGTTCTAGTTAGCCATAACATTAATATAATCTATTTCTTGATTATCCTGGTGCTGTGCCCATTTGGACAAGCTTTCTAACTGGAAGATTTAAAGAATATTTAATTAGATCAACTTCTGATGTTAGCAGACAACAACAATTACAAAGATTATAGTGTTTTATGGTTAGAGTGATGAGTTAATAAAAAATCACTTGCAGCACATTTTAAATATGTTTTTCATCACAATAGGAATGTGTATTTTGGATATTATTTAACAATCCTGCTGCATTTTTACTAGAAAAGCACTATAACTAACACTATAAAAACAAAGTTGCATCAACCAATACAAAATCCTTGGTCACTCATCCTATATTGATATTATATAAATAAAGTGAACCACACAGATAATTGTATATACAGATAGAAAGATAGATAGATAGATAGATAGATAGATAGATAGATAGATAGATAGATAGATAGATTTATTTTACTCAGCTACATTGTCACTAATGTGCTTAACTCCCTCTGGCAAAGATAACTCTAGGCTCCAAAGACCAAAGGTCTAGAAGCTCCACTCCTAAAGACAGGACAATACCATGTCCATTATTACACTCTACTCCTTATTGCATTAATAAATCAGTGATGATAAATAACAAGTTGCTTTTCCATAAATATCTCACTTTAGTAATAGAGATCCCTAAGGCTTTTCTCACATTTACAGAAATGTTGCATCTCAGATTTGCAATTTCCCATTCCTAGCTGGCAAGCTGGCATGTAGAAGAAGAAAACCTTTTAAAGGGATAGTAATGTTTCATAATAAAAGCAGCTCTAATTAATCATCATAGTATTTGGACCTTGGAGAGTGTTATTTCAATACTGTCAGAGTTGTAGTTCAAGAGTAATTGAAGGATAAAGTATCCCCCTCCCTCCCCTTTTACTGATGTAACACTGTTCAGCCAGAGCAGCAGGGAGGTGCCCAGGTAGATTGCAGAGAGGGACAATCTTCAATTAAGATAAGGGAAAAACCTGAAAAACTTGTAAAGGTGAGGCAGGGCTTTCATTGTTCTCATAGGAAGAAGATTGTCCCCTGCTGTTATCTGTCTGGTCTAGCAACCAGATTCCACATCTGAGAACAGATGGCTTACACTAGGTAAAAGGGACGGGAGAGGGATACTTTATTATTCAATTACTCTTGATCTACAACTCTGACAGTATTGCAATGACACTCTCTATGGCTCAAATACTATGAAGATTAATTGGACCTTCTGTTTTTGTGAAACATTACTATCCCTTTAACTGCTTGTATCCCAAATAGTAGACTCAAACACCTTGCACTCAGAGCACACAGTGCTACCTAATCCCAGTAGCGGTCGCCATAAAGTTATTGGTCATAAGTCAGTAGATCAATGTGCTAATAAACAAACTGCAATAAACATTCTGTCCTTTCAGGATTAGATTGTGAGTGTTAATGCTTCCTGAAAAAAATATTGTTTGTTTGGCACCTAATGTGTGTTGGCCCATTCATTTTTTATATCTTAAACATAAGCTTAACTTCCTTCTTTAGAAATATTTTTGTGGAAGAAAATTCAGGTAGTATTATGAACGAGTACCACTAAGTGTTAGATAAACATTTAAAAAAATGAGACTTTTTTTGTGCCTATTGTGTCTTACCTTGGCTTGATATAACCATTAAGAAAAAAATTTGTTTGGTGCTTGAAATCCATATTTCCTTTGACCTTGATGTTGGTTGATGCTGTGGCATTAAGAGAAATCTGTACAGGGAATCCAGAAAGAGCTGGGAAAGTGAACTCTTCAGTTGCCAAGCTAAGCCTTTTACTGTACTGCACTTCTTGTCCCTATAACATAGAATACAAGTTTAATGCATTATGTAGGGAAATTAAACACATCTATTCTCTATTGCCTGAGATTAAAGTGAACCTGTCACTCTAAGGTTAGCTTAGTTAATTTTAAAGACAATTAAACATTGCCTATATGTTTTACTTGCCATTTGTTTGCAATATACTTTTTTTTATGAAATTAACCCTTTTATGTTGGTGGCCCAGAATGGCACTTTATGCCAATCTGTTTCTGTGCTGGGCCAATATTACCTCATAATGGGCTATGAATGAACCTAGACAGAGCCCACACACTGAAGGAATTTCTAATAACTCAGCAAGTAATATGTTTGGCCTCTAACAGAATTAATGAGCAAAATGTGGAAGGAATTTTCATAAAGTACCACACCAGACTAACAAAACATAAAGGCCAATTTCTCAAGAACTAATAATTTCACAGGAAAATAGTTAATACAACATATAGGAAGAGTTTGATTCTTGGTAATACAAATGAAACTTGTCTTAAAGGGATAGTAATACTTCGTTTTAACTTTATTTTATTTTGTAGGCATTAAAAAAACATGAAGAATGATATAAGTCTTATCTCTCAAACCTTTATGGTTTAAGAGATATTCACAAGCAAAGTGTCCCCCTCCCGCCCCTTTTACTGATGTAACACTTCTCAGCCAAGGCAGAAGGGAGCTGCCCAGGTAGACTGCAGAGAGAGACAATCTTCAATTAAGATAAGGGAAAAACCTGAAAAGCTTGTCAAGGGAGGCAGGGATTTCATTGTTTTCATAGGAATAAGAGTGTCCATGCTGTTATCTGTCCAGTCTATGGACTGCATTCCACATCTGAGAAGAGATTGTTTACAGTAGGTAAAAGGGGCAGGAGGGGGAAACTTTGCTTGTGAATATCTCATAAACCATAAAGGTTTGAGAGATAAGACTTATATCATTCTTCATGTTTTTTTAATGCCTACAAAATAAAATAAAGTTAAAACGAAGTATTACTATCCCTTTAAGGTGACAGGTCCACTTTAATAGTCCCTGGACTGCATGGTACTTTTTAATAGATTTTCATATTATCACAAGTATGTGGCCTACCATGAGTTTGTCTCGTAAGACTGCAGATTGGATTCAATTACAGGTTATACATTTTTCTAAAACAAGTATATTTACCTTAATCAATGATTCCTCACCTTTTTAAAGTTGTGACACATCCATGTTTAAATATTGACACACAAAGCTGGAAAGCTGACGTTTGTGTGTTAAGTGTGGGAAAAACAATGAATATATTTGGAATGGTGACACATTATGCTGTGGTGTGACACATAAATGGTTTATGGTTTGAGAGATATCCACTTTCAAAGTTCCCTCTCCCCTGATGTCAGCGTTCTAGCTAACAGCAGGGGAATCCGGTCCCTGAGCAAACGAAGGCTCTTCAGCACAGCCGAGATCGCGTTATGGAACAAACCAAGCACACGTAGAAGACCATTTCAGTGAAGGATTTCTTCTTCCATAACGTGATCTTCTGAAGAACCTCTGCCCGGACCGGATTCCCCTGCTGTCAGCTAGATCACTGACGTCAGGGGAGAGGGAACTTTGAAAGCAGATATATCTCAAACCATAAAGGTTTGAGAGATGCTGCTGGGTTCATTTAATTCAGGTTTTTAAGGGCTACAAGATGGGGGGTAGTAAAATTTAAGTATTATTATCCCTTTAAAAGAGAGCTCAATAACTGTTAAGAACCCTAAATTGCTTTCACCCATAACACACAAAGCAATGCACTTGAGATGCCTCTACAATTCAGCTGGTTAAAGTCTTTATTACTATTTTGACAAAATGAATCATAATAAAATATGTATCTGGAACAGGAATCTGATATTCCCAGGTCATCACCAAGAATCTTCTAATTATTTCTACAGTTTGAATGGAAAACCTTTGGGGAATAAATCAAATGCTTTTTTAATACCTTACTGATATGTAATATGACAAGTGCTGTCACAATGAATGCTACATGGAAGACCAATCTGAAGGTTGAATATTGATGACTTTACCTTCAAAAGCTTCACCGCTAGCTCAGCCATGCTCAAAGAATGCGTTTTCATTTTATCTCTAATTCCATCACAATCCAAAAAGCTGAGCTCATTTCCAAAGATCTTCATGCTCAGACCACATTTCAGCTCCCTTTTCTTGTTTTTCAGACCTTGCGTGAACTATAAAGTACAAAAAAACATAAATGGGATTTGCTCTGGAGCAAATTTAAAGGCTCTAGTTATGCACATTTATGAGTAAAAGATTCTCCTAATAGCTAGGAGATGATTCTTCAAAAAGTTATCATTTTTCTAAGAGTTTGAGATCAATATTTTTAAATCTTGGTCTACAATTCTCATCTTTCCATAGGCAGCAGTTGCAACAATGCCACCTTTGGGGAGATGCACTATTGGGCGAGAAGGGGCCAGGGTGGCTATATGGTGGTGAAGTGGTATAAATGGCATATTAACAGCATGCACTAAGGTGTCTTCACCATCATTTCCCTGTGAATCTGCCACCAATCTGTTACAATCAACTGGCCATGCGTTTGACAGGTTTACTATTTTGCTTGACAATTGTTAATTTACATTTGGTAATTCAGTTTAATGAACATTATTTTACTCATGTGGGTGTGTTTATATGGCACATCACTACATGTGTTAACTCCGATAGCAGTCTCTGCTGTCAGTGTTGTGGGAAAGTATTTTACCAGGAAGAATACATTGAGATTGTCTCTCGTTTTCAAGTATGTCCTGAACTCATTTTATCTACCTCAGTAGGGTGAAAGGCTGAGCTGACCTTGCCAGGACTAGAACTTGTGACCTTGCAGCTTGAACAGATTCTATAGCTGGTGCACTAACCAACTGAGCCATCTCACAGTTCCAACATCGCCAAGCTCAGACTGGAGATGTTGGGATCTTCCTATAGCTTTCTATGCAACAACAACCATGGTGTCAGCCCTCCCTTTACCTTTGGTGTGCCAG
Organism: Rhinophrynus dorsalis; assembly: GCA_037306005.1. Lineage (NCBI taxonomy): Eukaryota > Metazoa > Chordata > Amphibia > Anura > Rhinophrynidae > Rhinophrynus > Rhinophrynus dorsalis. Next base: position 76,194,745 of record CM074725.1, read on the forward strand.
TGGGGTAAGTAACACATTGCTCACCCTGTGGCACTCAGAGGGTTAAGGTACTTTCTCAAAAGAGAGAAAAAGGAGAAGAGCTCATCTGAATATAATGTAATTAGCAGCAAAAACAATACAACACAACACAATAACTAATCTATGTCCAAATAATAAATAACTAATCTAAGTCCAAAATGCAATAGATAAACCAGTCTAACTGCTATAAATACTTGATACACTGTAAACAATGTATCAGAGGAAATGGTGATAGATAATCTATTGCAAAACCAATATGATGTTAATGGTAGTGATATATCAATGAATATGGAAATTAGTCCTCTATGTTTCTGAAGATATGGTCAAATGTTCTAAAGTGAGGACGAATCCGGCTTTACACCAAACATTGTGGGCAGAAACTGATATCAGAGATTGAGTTAACCAGATCCTAATGTTAGCGATGCACATCAGTGTGATACCAACTCTCTCCTCTTCTCAAAAGAGTACCTCTCCCATCTCTCAGAGTGAATACATGCAGATGTAGTGGGGAAAACACTGCTGAAGTGCACCGTTAACATTAGGCGCTGGAAAGCTCACTTTCTGATACCTATCAGTCTCTGACCATAAAATCTGGAGTTAAACCAGATTTATCCTCACTCTAGCACATTGAATATGTTTTCAGAAATATAAAGGACTAATGGGCGATGCAAGAAATGTTCTCACCTGCTAAAGGCATTTTTGTGCGCAGATAGATTTTGCGCATGTTCTAATCCAGGAAACTGAATACTGAAGGCTTCTTGAATTGCACATGAAAAATTCCTTTTTATGACAACAGTACACAGACGTATAAGTTCATTCGCAATAGCACTTCCTGCATTAGGCACATTCGCTATTCCACTCACACAAATACCTTAATCCTGGCCACGCCCACAAATTAAATATGCGCAGCTGTTCGCTAATCTTGATTTTTTTCATGCGCAATTCAACAAAATCATGAGCAAACCTATTCCCTACTGGTTTTCACACTTGAAATAGAAATTGTGCATGTTTCTGATATATCATCTCATTGGCATCATGTATTTTTATTTTTTTTTTGCATGGATCATATATCACCATTTCTGGATACATGATTATTTTACATGCAGAGAACGTTGGAAATAATATACATACATATATATATATATATATATATATATATATATATATATATATATATCAAGTATTTACAAGCAGTTACACTGATTTATCAGTTGCATTTTGGACTAATCTTGAGACGTTTATTTGAAAAAAAAAAAATAAAAAAATAAAAAAATATATATATATATATATATATATATCTATCTTGTTTTTAGATTCGTTATTTATTATTGTGTTATATATATATATATACGCTTTTAATTTTTATCTTTTCCTAGAAAGGACAATGAGTGCTGTAAGGGGGGGAGCAATCTACTGCTTAGAATGTGTTGTTTACCCCACTTTCACTCAAAGGTTTGCGTGAGGGCTGCTGTTTTTGGTGCTGAAGTCTTTCTGCATGCTTTCTGCTCCCTTCCTTTCATCCTCAACATGTTGATACCTTTACACAAGATTGGTATGCTAATGATGAAAGTTTCTTCCTCCTTCAGCCCTAATTCTTAGTGCATATAGTGATGTGTCTCTATCACAAAGGCAATGTTCTCTCGACACATTGACAGACACATCTCCATAACAACAAACCTTAGTGTATCTTCCCCTGGCTACAAAAAAAAAGAAGAACTCCCAGTGGTGGGAATGCCCCTATTTTAGCAAAATCCCCATAATACACATTTTTATAATGAGGATTTACTCTACATTAAAGTCACTGGACATCCAATACAATAAACCAAGCAGCCCCAAACAGTCAGTGATATGTTTTGCATCATTAGGCCCCGCCTGCAGTGAGTAATTGTACAAATCATGAATCCCCTACGACATAAAAAAATTACGATTATGTTCTGCATTATAATTGTTAAATTTTGAAATCAGAGTACAATGTTCCAAACATTAGTGGATGATACCTACTTCCTGATGCTAAAACAGAAGCTGCAACACATTTTGCACTTGAAGGACCATGGGATAAAAGTATCAATCACCAGAAAGCAGAACAGAATAAGTCTAAACTAGAAACAGACATAAGCAAGCTAAAGGTGTGGTTTTGATAAATTCTTCTTTTTATTGAGCCATAGAAGTGATGAAACAGAAACGAATAGAAGCCCAATGATCCTGGATAGTATCCAACTGAGAGTCAAAGGAAGGAACTCAGGAAGTGGTGGACAAAGGAAGAGATTGGGGTGAATTCCCATGGTAGCATAGAAAGGTGAGCACTGGAAAGAATCATGTCCGACACTGTTGAAAAACAGCCAGAGATAGGAGATCCGACCAGTTGGACTAGAGAAGATCCAGAAAAAAACATTTTGTTCTCTCCATTTGACCATTAGGGAAGAGGCCTAGGTTGACTCGAGAGGAGACTGTAAAAAGAGCAAGGTGAAGATGCAGGGTAGAGGCGGATCAGCGAACCACTAGAAGTCAGTCAAGAGAAGGTAGCAGGGAAAGGTGAAGATGGAAGGGAAGAGGCAAAGGGCCTAGGCAGACCTGAGAGGAGACTGTAGAAAGAGCAAGCCAAGATGTACAATAGCGAAGGCAAAGGGGAAGGTAGGTGGCAAACCGCAGAGGAAAAAGGGAATATTCGACAGATGCACTCTAAGCCAACTCACTGGATGGAAGTGGAGATGAGTCCAGAGACTTCGCCGGACAAAGCCTATGACAGTAGAAGATAAGACAGAGTCGAACAAGCCAAGAGGTCAAGCCAAGTAACACAGGCAGAGGTACCAAATCGAGAGTGGGTGACGCAGTCAGGAAGAACGCCAAGGTTCAAGCCGATAATCAAGGGTAACAGGAACAAACAAACATATTCAGGAAAGTAGCTTGTAGAATAGCCACACCAACTACAGCAAGCAGTCAGACTATAAAGGACTGATAGCAAATAGGAAGCAAGGGTGGAAAAAGAGACCCAATGGCCAGAGCATCATCATTTCCTCAACTATGAGTTGATCAATGTCAGGTCAGCATCTCTTTTAAAGAAGCATGTTCAAGTCACAATCTCAGTCTTGCTATAACATGGATGGACTCTCAGTGTGAATAAAAGAAACCTAGAACAAATGCAATGCATGACATTTCCAGATCTGGACATCAGCATACGTCAACAGAAGGTGTTTATACCTCCAGACAAGATATTAATAATTAAGTCCAGAATTCTCTTTCGCTCCATTTTTCAAGAAAATAATCCTACAGGCAGTAACTTCACGGAGATAGTAGGAACCATGGTGTACTCACAAGAAAAATAAAATAGAACTACAGTTATCAAACAAAAAAGTCCCAGCAATCAAAGCAATGGTGATACATTTTGATCACAGTTTGATGTAGATCCTTCCTCCAGTAGCAATGATCCCCAGGGTTCTGGCAAAGACTAGGAAAGAAAAGGTACATGTCCTTCTGATATCTTCAGCATGCCACACTTGATGGATCTGTCAATAACAGAGCCTCTGAATCTTCCATTGATCCTAGATCTGCTTTCTCTGGGTCTGGCCCTGCATCCTATCCCAGCCAGTCTGACCAGAATGGTATGGAACTTGAAGCCACAATGTTACAACACAGAGGCTTCTCTGATGGAGTAATTCAAACTACGATGAAAGCCCACAAGTCAGTCTCTTCTAAAGTCAACCATAGAGTCTGGAAGACATATCATTTTTTGTGAACAGCAACAATTGGAATTCTACAATTTACAACCTGCCTCTCCTTCTTGCTTTTCTTTAAGCCTAGTTCATTGAAAGTTCAAATTTCAGCCTTGACAGAGCAACATAGCAGACATTCCGAACGTAGCAAGATGTAGCCCATATATTTTTTCCCATGCATGGATCCAACTGTTGGATTTGAGCTTAGTTCAAGAGGTTTTACAAAAAGATCCCTTAAAGGGATAGTAATGTTTCACAAAAACAGCAGCTCCAATGATCTTCATAGTATTTGAGCCATAGAGAATGTTATTTCAATACTGTCAGAGGTGTAGTTCAACAGTAATTGAATTATAAAGTTTCCCCCTCCCACCCCCTTTACCTAGTGTAAGCCACCTCCCCTCACATGTGGAATCTGGTCTTGAGACCAGACAGCTCACAGCAAGGGACAATCTTCTTACTGTGAACATAAGGAAAACCCTGCCCCCTTGACAAATTTTTCAGGTTATTCCCTTATGCTATCTGAAGATTGCCCCTCTCTGAGATCCATCTGGACAGTCTTGCTGCCCTGAGGTGAGCAGTGTTACATCAGTAAAAGGGTGGGGGGGCACATTATCATTCAATTACTCTTGAACTACAACTTTGACAGTATTGGAATAACCCTCTCCATGGCCTAAATACTATGAAGTTTACTTGGAGCTGCTATTATTGTGAAAAATGACTATCCCTTTAAAAAAGATTGGCTTTAGTATGCCCCAAGCATTTTATTTGCAAGTTTTTCTGTTATCTTGTCAGCCAGAAAAGTATAAGCACTCAATTCTTTATTGTGATGATTACGTTACCACTAGTGTTGAGCGAGCGTGCTCGGCCGATGCTCGGATCGGCTCGAGCATCGCTCTGCTCGGCACATGGCGGTACTCGTCGAGTACCGCCATGTGCTCTCCCGCCATGTTCGGGTGGCGGGGATCTGTGCCGGAAGAGGCACAGATCAGAAGACGCTCCGCTGGACCACCAGGGACTGGAGGTACGGGGGCATTGCGGAGATGAAGGGGGCATAGCGGAGATGAAGGGGGACATTGTGGAAGAGGGGCATAGAGTCTATGCCCCTCTTCCACAATGTCCCCCTTCATCTCCGCTATGCCCCTCTTCCACAATGTCCCCCTTCATCTCCGCTATGCCCCTCTTCCACAATGTCCCCCTTCATCTCCGCTATGCCCCTCTTCCACAATGTCCCCCTTCATCTCCTCTATGGCATAGAGGAGATGAAGGGGGACATTGTGGAAGAGGGGCATAGCGGAGATGAAGGGGCACATTGTGGAAGAGGGGCATAGAGGAGATGAAGGGGGACATTGTAGAAGAGGGGCATAGAGTCTATGCCCCTCTTCCACAATGTCCCCCTTCATCTCCGCTATGCCCCTCTTCCACAATGTCCCCCTTCATCTCCGCTATGCCCCTCTTCCACAATGTCCCCCTTCATCTCCGCTATGCCCCTCTTCCACAATGTCCCCCTTCATCTCCTCTATGGCATAGAGGAGATGAAGGAGGACATTGTGGAAGAGGGGCATAGCGGAGATGAAGGGGCACATTGTGGAAGAGGGGCATAGCGGAGATGAAGGGGGACATTGTGGAAGAGGGGCATAGCGGAGATGAAGGGGGACATTGCGGAGATGAAGGGGGCATTCAGAGATGAAGGGGGCATAGCGGAGATGAAGGGGGGCATTGACCAGGCACCCTCCCCTCATCAGAGCAGGGGGTGCCTGGTGTAATGCTCGTGTCGCCCCATTCATTTGAATGGGGCTCGGGTGCTCGGCCGAGCACTCGAGCATCAGGGGGTGCTCGGTCAGAGCACCCGAGCACCCGAGCATCGGGGTGCTCGCTCAACACTAGTTACCACATTTTTCATTCATTTTTCATCGGGATAAAGGGGTTATACAAAGTATACCTGAATTCCAGCCAAAGGTTGTTTCTGTTTTTCATATGAATCAGGAACGAATCTTACTTTCCTTGTATTCTGACCACTCTAATAAGAAGGAGGGAGAACTACATTCCTTGGATGAACTTAGGTGTCTTAAATGCATAGTTACTGATGCCGTCAGACAAACCCCTTCTTTCTTTGTTATAACGGAAGGTCCTAGGAGTGGGAAGCAACACGTCACCCTTTATAATGTCCTGAATTGTGTGCGAGCTTCCTCCAGGTACTGGGTCACAGTGTTCTGAGAACCCATTCAAATCCAGAAAAAGGAAGAGGGAGAGAATATTCTCTGAGTATGTGATATCATTCCCTCTTTCTTGGCGCTTATCCCAATACTGTAATTTATTTAAGCAGCTATCATCAATGCCGTTCATTGTGTCTGGGTGTTCTGGTTGAACAGTTTCTGTGCATTAGGAAGACCTCTTTTGGAACACTGTGAATCACTGGATGTGGGGAGTACTACTGCTACGCAGAGCATCTCTGACCAGTTATTTTACCTGTGCAGTGGGACAAGGATAGGGCTCACTGCAGAAAAATCTTCACTTTCTCTAGGAATTACCACAGAAGGAGAAAAGTGCCATTTTTCTCACTTTTCTCTTTTTGGGTGACCATTGTAGCCCATCTCTCCTCTATAATGACTGTTTATGATAACATTATTACTACAATTAGAGCACTTTTCCCCCTTTCGATCTTCTTTGTTTTTATATCTTTAAAGCGATAGTAATGTTTCACAAAAACAACAGCTCCAATTAATCTTCATAGCATTTGAGCCATAGAGAGTGTTATTTCAATACTGCCAGAGTTGTAGTTCAAGAGTAATTGAATGATAAAGTATCCCCCTACCACCCCTTTTACCTAGTGTAACACTGCTCTCCTCAGATGTGGAATCTGGTTGTAAGATCAGACAGATAACAGCAAGGGACAATCTTCTTACTCTGAGAACAATGAAAACCCTGCCCCCCTTGACAGGTTTTTCAGCTTTTTCCCTTTTCTTAATTGAAGATTGTCCCTCTCTGCAATCTACCTGGGCACCTCCCAGCTGCTCTGAGGTGAGCAGTATTACATCAGTAAAAGGGGCGAGAGGGGGATACTTTATCATTCAATTACTCTTGTACTACAACTCTGACAGAATTGAAATAACACTCTCTATTGCTCAAATACTATGAAGATTATTTGGAGCTGCTGTTTTGCGAAACATTACCATACCTGGGAACTTCCAACTGAGGGCTACCCGGAGGGGAGTCCTCTGTTCATCAGGGGGTGACAATAATGACGCTAATTGCATCAAAAAGGGGCAGAGCTAAAAGGTGTCACACAGAAGGCTGGGGAAGGAGGAACAGCGGGAGAAAAAGCAGATGTGGCAGAGTTTCCATAGACACTCCCCACATCCGGAGGAATCAGCCTCTGCCCCGGAGACCTGGTAAAGCTCTGTCAAAACCGGAGTCTCCGGGGCAAATCCGGAGAGTTCCCAGGTATGAACATTACTATCCCTTTAAGGTCTAGTTTACTTAGGGGATCCTGGAAAGTCTTTTGAACAGTTGCAGAAACTGAGTTGTAGGAGGAACTCTTGAACTCATTCATATTAACTGTACTGTCATATTGAGAGATACATTAGGAAGCTGGATGATCAGCCACTATTCTGAACAATTCCATCATACTCCATCACTAAACCATCCATTTCATCAGCATCCATCATCAACATAATCATAATCTAGGACTTTCAGTAGGTACTCAGTCTAAGTGGCCTTATTTATATTATAGTATTGTGTATTACATTTTTCATCTACATTTTTCTTCTATATTTATTTATTTATTCATTTATCCACACAAGAAGTTCAGAGAATTACCACTAATGCTGTGTGAGACTATACCATTAGCCACATTATTTTAGGGAGCCATACATAGATGATTAGGGGCTGGATTCTATTGCAGGTGTTAAATGTTAACCCCCACGTTATCAAACATTTTCCTATTGAAGTCTATTGGGAAGCTTGGAGATAAAAGCAGTGATAAAATTAGCACCTGCAATAGAATTCAGCCCTAGGCTGCATACGTTTCTCTATTATAGCATAACCTTCCACAGCAAATTCATCAATTTGTTGTTTGAAAAACAGATTTGGATTTATTCATTATATTAGATGTTATCCTATTAATATCCCATTTTTGGGTAAATAATTACTGGATAACTTGTAGTTATCATAGCCTTTTACATGAATTATATTTCATTTTCTTTTCTATTGCAATAATCTCACATTCACAGATGTGACTGTATCTCTAAGTGTTACATACATATTTCAGTTTAAGGGTACTTATTTGATAGATGTAATTGTGTTCAGGTACAGATTGTCCAATTTTTCAGCACTGGCATTAGGTCATTTAGTCCTCTTTTACTTATTTCACATTTTAATTATGTAAAACCATTTTCACGAAAGGCCATATTGTCTAATGGCAGCAAATGTCCCTTGGACATCCCTAATTTGACTCCATAGAAGAACATCAGAACTGGAAGCCTTGTTTGACTGGATAATTTTTCAACACTTGGAATCTAAACCTTTTATCCCCATGCATGCCAAGCAATTTTAGGGAGACCTCTCTAACATCCATATGGTTAATCATGGCAATTTAGGCATAAACAACTGTTATCATACATAACTGTGTGTTTGTGTGTGTGTGTGTGTGTGTGTGTGTGTGTGTGTGTGTGTGTGTGTGTGTGTGTGTGTGTGTGTGTGTGTGTGTGTGTGTGTGTGTGTGTGTGTGTGTGTGTGTGTGTGTGTGTGTGTGTACCAAGTTTTCTCACCTATTGTGTCTCTGATATTTCTTGTAATATTTGTTATTATCATCTCATGTTTGCAATTATGTGAAATGTTTACTTAGAGCTATATACAACATAGCAGACCATGATGTATAGTATTTAGGATATATAAAGTAATTACTACATGCTTATATAGTAATGATAACACAAACGCTAAAATACAACTAACTCTTACTTGAAAGAACACTGTGCAATATCATATATGTATATTCATATGTAAAAAGTTTCTTATATCTACAGAACTGAAGATATTTGAAACTTCATACCCTGTTTTTTCAGGATGCTTGTGGAAACTATATTGTTCCTTTTATCATTTAAGTTATACTCTGTCCAAGCAAGAGCAGGAAATGAGAAATGCATGAAAATGGCTTCCTCCAGTATGATAAAAAACATCACATGAACTAATATTTTTTCTTAAGTGCTTTCAATTTATGGAAACGTTTAGAAATCTGTCAATATGTCAGCATGTTGAATTATGTTGTATGTCAGCTTTACTGATAGTAACTAACAAATGAATATTTAATGCAACATATTAAAGATGCTTTATGGCAAAAATATAGTATGTAATGGATATAATCAATAATGTGAAGTATTGCAGAAATACTGGAGTGAACCATCTGTACTAAATAAAAGTTCCCATTGATTTTAACCCTTTGAGTGCCAGAGGGGCACACAACGCATTGCAAAGCAATGCGTTGCGTACCTCTCTGGCACTCAAACGGTTAAGGGAGCAGTAAACTTTTATGAAAACACATATTTTACAGAGCATTTCCTGTTGACTAAAACAAGGTCACTCCCATCGCTGTCAGATGTTTTATTCAAAAATTATAGCAGTTTAAATAATCAGGAAGTGAATTTACTGTGTTTACTTCCTGGAAGTTCTAATTGACAGGAAGTGACAGGCAGTTTCTATTACATTCTGTGGAGAACTGTATGTCTGACTTTTCTCTCCATTAGAATCTAACAGGAAATCTAATTAGAATTTGACCACTAGAGGGCACTGCTAATGTAAAAAACATGGGTTTAAACTGTAACAACTCTGGAAATATAAATCTCTCGGCAGTAGGAGCACCCTTATTTTACTCAATAGGAAAATCCCTACAAGAAATATTCTTTCATAAAAAAAGTTTACTGCTCCTTTAAATAGGTGTTTTCACCCCATGCATGCTAGAAAGGTCCCCACTGCACAGACAAGAAATATATTGGAGACCCTTCTAGCACTCAGGGGTCAAAGCCATAGTTACAGCAATAGGAATTTGGGGATATTTTACTTGTCCACAATGGTATAGATGACTTGCTCCATAATTGCTCCAATTCTACTACATCAGCCTCCGTGTATTTTTTTGTAAAACAAAATTAAGCTTTTTACAGTTTGCAGGTGCAAACTTGCAATTTTATGTACAAGTAAAAATTACAACAATTTCTACAGGGTGATTATAAACCTCACACTTGTTTAAAGCTTATTTGTTTGAGTTGGATGAGGATTTTTTTGGCGCATTACCTTCTGCTGTAATTCATTTAGCTTGTTATACTTTCCACTTGGGCAGCTGTGCTTGGACTCTTTCATCTTCTGTTGATCATGTTTTTTCTCTGGATGCTCCCCACTGGTGTATCTCTTAGATGTAGGTTTCTTATAATTGGCTTTGGTCACAGTCTCTATGGGAGATTCAGAGTCTGTGTTTCTGTCTTCTTCATCCTTCCCCACAAAAACTTTACTTAGAGTAGAAGAGTGATGTCCAAACATCATCTTGAGAAGGTCTTCGGCATTTTCTAAACGTATACCGAGCTAATGTAAGACAATAAAATACAGATTATGACTATTAGATTTTATGTAGAGGTAAACTCCATTCTAGATCAGAGGTTCTCAACCCTTTCCCTCAGTGGCCACTAACAGGCCAGGACTTAGGAATTTCCCTGCTAGATCACAGGTGTGGTGATCAGAGGCTCATTCATATTGATTAACTCACATGTGCTCTTAAAAGAAAATTCTCAAATCCTGGCCTGTTAGTAGCCACTGTGGGCATGGGTTGAGAACCACTGTTCTAGATGAAGGGTTCAATTGGCTGCATAAATAGCCACAAAAACTATGTTTATTACATAGAATTATAATGACATTTCCCGATATTGAAATGTCTCAAGGCTATAGAAGCAGATAAATATGTCCAATCCTGTTCATAAGCAGCTAACTGTACGTGCCTCCACATGTACCCAAGTACCCCCAAACACCTTTGCCTCATTTTAACATCTTTATTAACCTGGTCATTGTCATATAAATTGCAATGTACTTGCTGCAAATGGAGGCTTAATTAACACTATTAAAATACCCAGCTACACCACTCTCTCCTCATATGACCTATGATTAACCATAGGCGTGAGCAGCCAATTGCATTAGGGTGTGCACCCAAAAGCACAAACACACGTGCGCGCGAGAAATACTATATGTATGCAAAAAGGCGAGCACTCACAGGACTTCACAAAAATACTACATTTATTCCAATGTAGTATTTTTGTGAAGTCCTGTGAGTGCTCGCCTTTTTGCATACATATATATATATATATATATATATATATATATATATATGTATATGTGTGTGCTAAATAAATGAATAAATGTATTAATCTGGACTGAGAACCAAATGTTCATATAACATACAAATATAATAGCAAATTAGTTATGCGATGTGACCAACAGATGTTGCCAAATTTACGCTTATGAGCTTAAAACTCTCCACTTTGGCATATATTGTAATTTAGAATGCTTTTATGGGAGGGAGAACGGTTAGCCACTGCACATTAATTTTGATGCCACTGTTTCAAACTGCATTTTACAGACAGAAAACAGGAAAAAGACTGCCCACCCTGTCCACCTCCACAAACTGTCCACCCTGTCCATCTACATACTGCCCACCTCTACACACTGCCAACCTCCACACCTTGTCCTTCTCCACACACTGTCCACCCTGTCCTCCTCCACAGTGCCCACCACCTCCACACACTGGCCTCGTTGGCCACCTTCACATACTGTCCACCTCCAACACCCTGCCCAACTCCACATTGTCCCCATTGTCCCCCCTCCACACCCTGTCCACCCTGTTGTCCTCCACACACTGTCCACCCGTCTCCATCCTGACCACCTTCACACTCTGTGCCCACTGCCCATCGCCACACTGTGCCCATTTCCCACCTCTACACACTGCCCACCTCCACATACACTGCCCACCGTTTCCATCTCCACACACTGCCTACCTCCATCCTCCACACACTGCCCACATCAGATACAGGCCACCGACATAAGCTGCTAGCAAAGAGACGATTCAAGACAGGAAGTGCATAATGTGGTGTTCTGGTGCGCAGAGTGTGCAATGAGAATGGTTATTGGCGCCCGCGCCCCCAATGGTGTTGTCATCATCATGCGCATGGTATGCAGACCTGAAGGTTGCATACGTATGCGCAGCTATCAAGTAGCTTCCCTACACATTGAGTCTCAATAGACTCAATGAAGGGAAGCGTAATGTCAGTGACAAACACTGACAATGGCACTTAGGGAACATTGCATAGCTGCGGCAGCTGGAGTGATTGTTCTCGCGGGTGGGGGTGTCCTAGCGGGCGGCTTTTTATGCCGGGCGGCCTGGGCCTATTTTAATTTGTGGGCCTGGAGCTGTAGCTCCCTCAGCCCCTACATTAATCTGGCCCTGCAATTAGGGTGTGCCTAGGCACATCTGAGAAGAGATGGCTTACACTAGCTAAAAGGGGCGTGAAGGGGAAACTTTGCTTGTGAATATCTCTCAAACCATAAAGCTTTGAGAGATAAGACTTATATTGTTCTTCATGTTTTTTTAATGCCTACAGAATAAAATAAAGATAAAATGAAGTATTACTATCCCTTTAAATAAATCATGGGATGGATGAACATTATCCCCCTTCTCTCTATCCTGATGTTAAAAAATAATGTTGGGTCCTGAGAGATCAAACAATTGATTGGGACAAAGGGAGATACGTTTCATACCCTCCCTACATGAATTAAAGAAGAAAAATATATGAGGTCCATTCAGCCCTAATATTTTCAACACAATAAATATTGGGGTTCATATCCTCCATATTAACAAGAAAAGAATATAGATTATTATGGGGTCAGTAGCCCCCATATTAATTAAAAAAAATACCCAAGGAAGGGGTCTGCAGATCCCTCCTTCTACTCTCCCCTGCTGATGGAGCAATTAGTTAAATAAAATATGGGGTACAGAGACCCCACTGTGAATAAATATTTTGGTCAATGAAGTGGTTCGTTGATCACTTCCTCTGGTCTTCCATTATGAAGAGGAATAATTTAAATAAATTAATATGTGTCCAGGAGACCCATATTAATCAATGTGCCATTAATATAGGGTCCAGAGACCTCATATTCATTTAAATGTTCCAATAGATTGGTCATCCCCTATCTCCCTCTAAAAACTGAGTGTGGAGGCTAAATCCAAAAGATGTTTGTCTTACCTAAATAGAGAGGTCTTTTGCACCTCAGTAAGGCACTGTCTTCTCTTAAAGGGATAGTAATAGTTCGTTTTATCTTCATTTTATTTTGTAGGCATTAAAAAAACATGAAGAACGAAATAAGTCTTATCTCTCAATCCTTTATGGTTTGAGAGATATTCACACGCAAAGTTTCCCCTCCCCACCCCTTTTACCTAGTGTAAGCCATCTCTTCTCAGATGTGGAATCTGGTTGTAAGACCAGACAGATAACAGCAGGGGACAATCTTCTTTCTATGAAAACAATGAAAATCCTGCCCCCCTTGACAAGTTTTTCAGGTTTTTCCCTTATCTTAATTGAAGATTGTCCCTCTCTGCAGTCTACCTGGGCACCTCCATTCTGATCTGGCTGAACAGTGTTACATCAGTAAAATGGGTGGGAGGGGGAGACTTTGTCATTGAATTACTCTTGAACTATGACTATGACAGAATTGAAATAACACTCTCCAAAGTCCAAATACTATGATGATTAATTAGAGCTGCTTTTATTATGAAACATTACTACCCCTTTAAAATTAAAACATTATTATTAAACATTGCTCTCTCTAATGTGAGGATAAAGAAAGAGGGCGATTTATTGATAAATATGGGGTTGTCTGGCCCCTATCTTAATTTAAATTTCTATAAAGTTCCTCAGACCACATTCATGGCCAAAATATTTATTAATATCTGGTCTCCAGACACTATATTAACTTATTTAAATAATTTATTTACTGGTAGAGAGAGTAGAGGAAGGGGTCCATAAGCCCCTTCCTTAACCCCTTCGCGTCCGGTGACGTATCCGGACCGTCGCGCTGGTCCGGCACTTAAGGACCAGTGACAGTCCTGGTATGTCACGTACTATTACTCACCGCGCTCCTGCAGGAGCGCGGTAATACCGGGGACTGAATTTGATCGCTCCAAGACCGGAGTAATCTCTTTCAATCCCTCCGTTCGGCATGCCGCCCCACATGATCAGTCATGTGGGGCAGCACGCCGAAATTCCCTATCTGGTCCTTAAAGGACCACACACCCCGGGACTGCTGGTCGTTAAGGGGTTAAGTATGTTTTAAAATTATTATGGGGGCTACAGACATCACATTAATTTATTTTCTTGGTGTGTGTTAATAAATTAATATGAGGTATATCAATTTATTTTGTGCTTATTAAAACTATTTAAAAATAATATGGGGTGAATGGACCCCATATTATGTTTAAACACTCTTCATCTTGATCTAACCAGGATCGAGAGATGTGAAAATAATGTAATTCCTCACAATTTAGGTCATTTTGACCTATGGCAATTTATTTTAAGGGATTAACCCAATTGTTACCAATGCAGCTAATTCAAGCCACACCACAATGGAAGGGGTTAATAGAAGTTTATAATAGGACAGCCACTGTGCCATTCATGTTTCAGGACTGCTTACACTATGCCTCCATGGGTGTAACAATAACATGAATATACAGCCTTATCTGATATGGCTTCCTTTGATCTGTAATCAAGTCTGGAAAACCTATTGTTCTTCTTTTGAAACAAGCATCACCGGATCAAATCACAACCCTGCTGTGTTCTTTGTCTCCTGGATCCAGTCCCATTGTGTCTTGCAACTTACTTGCCATCCTTTTCATGGTCCCCCCCAAGACAGTAGCCTCATCCTTAAAGGGATAGTAATACTTTGTTTTAACTTTATTTTATTTTGTAGGCATTAAAAAAACATGAAGAATGATATAAGTCTTATCTCTCAAACCTTTATGGTTTAATAGATATTCAAAAGCAAAGTTTCCCCCTCCCGCCCCTTTTTCCTAGTGTAAGCCATCTCTTCTAAGATGTGATTCTGGTTGTAAGACCAGACAGATAACAGCAGGGGAAAATCTTCTTTGTATGAAAAGAATGAAAGCCCTTCCCCCATTGACAAGTTGTTCAGCTTTTTCCCTTATCTTAATTGAAGATTGTCCCTCTCTGCAGTCTACCTGGGCACCTCCCTTCTGCTTTGGCTGAACAACGGGGGGGGATACTTTGCTTGTGAATATCTCTTAAACCATAAAGGTTTGAGAGATAAGACTTATATCGTTCTTCATGTTTTTTTAATGCCTACAAAATAAAATAAAGATAAAACAAAGTATTACTATCCCTTTAAGAATAAGGCTTAGTCTATGCCTCAAAGCTTGTAAAAAAGCAGCTCTAAGGTAAAATGTGTGTTCTTCCTTGGGATGTGTGAAACTAAAACCTGGAGTTCTCTTTAAAGTGATAATAATGTTTCAGAAAAAGAGCAACTCCAGTTAATCTTCATAGTATCTGGGTCATGGAGAGTGTTATTTCACTACTGTCAAAGTTGTAGTTCAAAAGTAATTGATTGATAAAGTGTCCCCCTCCCACCCCTTTTACCTAGTGTAAGCCACCTCCTCTCAGATGTGGAATCTGGTCCCTGGACCAGACAGATCACAGCAAGGGACAATTTTCTTACTGTGTGACAGTTTTTTCAGGTTTTTTCTTATGCTCACTAAAGATTGTCCCTCTCTGAGATCCATCCAGACAGTCTTGCTGCTCTGAGGTGAGCAGTGTTACATCAGTAAAAGGGGCGGGAGGGGGATACTTTATCATTCAATTACTCTTGAACTGCAACTCTTGAAATAACACTCTCCATGGCCCAAATACTATGAAGATGAATTGGAGCTACTTTTATTGTGAAACATTACTATCCCTTTAGCCCAAGTGTTGCAACTAAGCCTTGGCAGTTGCTCGAACAACTAATTACAATCAAGAATACAGGAGGGCTACAGAGCATCTTCCAGAATTTCAGGACTGCAGCTACTCCACTAAGCAAGGATACTTTTGCCAAATGTATTTGGCATTCCTCTATTGCCATTTTTGTGACTGTTCTTGTGAATAAAGTCCCATGTGTGTTCAGGGACCTATCTGACTGGTTTGTGCACCATTATGACAAGGTGTTTACAAGGGAATATGTAGATGTAAGGGGGCATTAGGGCATCACTGTAGGGTCAGAAAGGAGACTGGATGGAATATTTCTATTGGTCAACCCTGCTTGATCCAGAGCAAGGGAACAGGGGTTTGTCTACCTGCTTCCCTTTCACCTTTGGTGACTTATTACTAATCAATTAAATATTATTCAGTTAAAATGGACATAGACACGAGAAATAATTTCACTTTAAAATCTGCATTGGATGGACCCTCCAGAATTACTATATTATTGTATAGATGTGACATGATTAGGGGCTCTGGTGTCCTCTGTGGGGTGAGGTCCTTCACCTCAATTGGATGTGGTTCTTTAGCTGGAATATCTCAGTCACAAGCATTGTTGGCTGTCCTGTTGTTCAGAGTCAGCCAGGGTTGTAGACTGAGAGGAATGTTTACAGCTATAGCTGCCAGGACTCAACTAATTCCTTCAATACCGAAGATAATTATCAATGACTCTTTTGAATGAAGGATTCCCCACCACCAACATGCTTTAAAGTACATTTGAAGGAAGAATCAACATGGGACTTCAGTTCCCCTCAATGTATTTCGATGTAGCATTTTCATTCTTTCATTTCAGTTTATGTGTGATAACTTATTAATAAAAGGGTGTTGTTTGATTCAACATGCTGTCTTCAGCACGCACTTCCTCTCAGTTTTCAGATACCTCTTTTTTTCAATTAGAATGCTGCTGTAACCCTACTAGCCCATGGAAGAAATGGCCACCACTGACTATCTAGGGAAGCATAACAGAATTAAGTTATTCAGTCTCAAGGTATTTAAAAAGTAAGATGGACTGTTAGGCAATAATAAATTAATAATTGTGGCTATATCATTTAGAACAGAGGCATATGTGCTCTTAACACACTGTTCCAACTCAAGAATCATAACACAGAATGGATGCATTAAAATATATGTTATATACCATATTGTATTTAATCATCAAGAAAGTTGTTTGCAGGGGAGTCTCTGCAACAGTCAGCTGTTGTTTCATTATTTTTTAACAATTTTTTAGTGCATATTTAAAAATGTTTAAACATAGAGACAGCTACAGGAGCCAGATTATATTATTTTAATTATAACCAATTAGATGTATAATTTTACAATGTTCTGAGGATGCCTCCAGCATTCAAGACGTTAATGGTATCATTGTTACTGTTGTTGTTTTTATTTATTATTATTATTATTATTATTAATAATAATCATTCTATCTGGGATTATGGTCTGCTGTTCTTGTAGGAATTTTCACCCCACTGTACAGTGTTAAGATTCATGATAGAAATTAACAAGTAGCTGCTAATTGTGTATATTGTTGACTAACCCACCTCCAGTATATTCACTGCTCGGCCCATTGCATGAATTGTAAGGTTTCCCATCACAGAACGTGGAATAAAGGATGAAGGTGTGAATACCAATGAAGCCTCCACATTAGCACCTACAGATTCTGGAAAAACAAAATATCTAGTCAGTACATTTATTAAAAGGCAACTATTGTCCTGAAATTTTCCTTTCAACTAGCAGACACCATATTTCCTAGCTGAATCGTCAGAGAGTCGATTGGGGGCAGGAAAGTGACCCTATACTCTCTTGATGATCCTGCAATGATGAGATTGTACAATGATATGCTGAAGTCTCACATATTGGTCTCTAGGAGCTGCACACACAAAAAACAGTCTGTAAGTGTCAGATTTTATAAACCTGACACTTACTGACTTTGGGGAGGACAGTGGAGATAGTAAAGTCCAAGAAATGTGTTTCAAATCAGTGACTTCAGTTTGTCCTGATTTTATATATATATATATATATATATATATATATATATATATATATATATAGACAGTTTTATGGGAGGATTGTAGAGGGAAGGTAGGACCCTATATCCCTCCACCTGTTCCCAATTAGTAGTTTCAGCAAACTGTAAATCCCAGGCTGCAGAGATTGTAGGAAGAATGGAGTTGATGAGGCAGAAAAAAGACATGCGTCCATCAAGTCCAGCCCATGCCAAGTTAAGTTAGTGATCAGATTGAGCTAGGTTTTTGTCGTGCTTTCTGCTCATCAAAACCAGCAGGATTATCATTTGTCACACTCATCACAAAAGCTTCACTAGTCCAATTAAAATATTTCCATACAATAATATTACTATTTATTTATGAAAAAACATCCCTAGAGGTCTATATCATATCTGCCATAGAACAGCTCAGTAAATGTGACCATTGTATTAAGCAATTAATAGGAGATTTACTGAGGGTACAAAAGAAATTGGGGGAGAGATGATTGTTTGGTGTATTTGCCCCACTCAATCACCCAACAACAAAGGTGTCTCTTGCATTCTGAATATTATCCTGTCAGCATAGTTTTTTTCTATATAAAAATAGATCTTCACCAGTCCTTAAGGCATTATTATATAAAATTACACATTTTCACTTTGATAACTAGGCTGCATAGATGAACACAAAAAATGGACACTGACTAACACAGTATGAGTTTGTCTTTTTTTCTAGTACCTGAATAAATTGTAGCATCTGTATATGTGGAGTACTTCCAGGATTCACCCTCGAAGTCCTTACTTAAGATGTCATCGGGCAGAGAGTATGCAATTTCCTGTTTGAGTGGGTCATCAGATTCTAACAGCTGGGACAGGTGACTCCACACAAAAGACCCCACTGTAATAGCAAACAAATTTACAATAGTGTTTACATTTCCTGTTTTGTCTTGCATGAATTCATTGAAGCTCAATTAAGATGTAACATCAGAGGTTCTCTGTGGGGTGGTCAGTAGGTGGAAATCTTAACTGGGCATTCTCTATGGACATCAGTCTCCTAAATGGCTCATTTCCATCTTTTATTTGAGCTGTCGCTAAATAAATCAATTCACTAATTAAGTAATTTAACATTCTTTACCATTTTTCAGGCCAAGGGAGAAATGATAAGCTGCCAATTTCGTCTGAGGATGCAAGATTTTGTGCCCTTTTTATTTGAGATTACATTTTATTTTACTTTTACTTTAACCTTTGATGCTAGAGATGTCCCTAAATGAACTGCATCTGAGATGCAAAGAGTTAACCATTTATACTTGTAAGCTGTGCATTTAATCAAGATCTTTAGAAGGGTTATGTTTGTAACTGAAACGATGATCAGTAAAAATTATTTTGTTTTTCCTTTGGCTATACTGAAGTCCGGAGAGTTGCTTTGTCTTCCTCCATTGCTACAACATATCTGTTTGCCCAGAAAATAGCACCCAGGCCATAAACTTTTACTAAGCATGAGTGCTTCCCTGAATATATATATATATATATATATATATATATATATATATATTTTTTTTTTTTTTTTTTTTTTTATTCATACAACACTATTCTTTAACTTTATGAGTTGGCTCTGTTTTCCTCCAGCTGTACAGACTTGTCTCCCTTATGTTATAATGCTGCCTTCAGCCGGCAGCATTATCGATACTTTTTCGCTATGATGTTTCTCTCCGGGTACCGGTTGCTTAGCAACCACTGGCCCGTGACTTGGTGACATCACGATCCCCACTGAACGCCGAAGAACACTTGATTTTGCATTCCAGAGGTGGTTTTTGGCAGGGATAGGTGAGTTATCCAAGCTGGTTTGGTATAAATATGTTTAATTTACATTGTATGCCCATTTGCCCTGACGAAGGTCCCAGAGAGGACCGAAAACGTTTGGCCATTTCAAGATGTTGCAATAAAGTAACCAATCTACTTGTCAACCAGATAGAGTGCTGTCTTGTGCTGCATCCTTGGGACACCCAGGCTGAGTACATCTATATATATATATAAATTGGATATTATAGATATGTATAATCTAGTAAATCGAGAGTGGGTGCCTGGGTCATAAAAAAGTTGTGATTTTGGTTGGCAACATAGAAACATAGAATTTGACGGCAGATAAGAACCATTCGGCCCATCTAGTCTGCCCATTTTCCTGCTGTAAAAACCTCAAACCTTTTTTGGTCCTTTGCCTTTTTTTATGTTAAAGGGATAGTAACACTTCGTTTTAACTTTATTTTATTTTGTAGGCATTAAAAAAACATGAAGAATGATATAAGTCTTATCGCTCAAACCTTTATGGTTTATGAGATATTCACAAGCAAAGTTCCCCTCCCCGCCCCTTTTACCTAGTGTAAACAATCTCTTCTCAGATGTGAGTCTGGTTGTATGACAGTACAGATAACAGAAGGGGACAATTTTCTTTGTATGAAAACAATGAAAGCCCTTCCCCCCTTGATAAGTTTTTCAGCTTTTTCCATTATCTTAATTGAAGATTGTCCCTCTCTGCAGTCTACCTGGGCATCTCCCTTCTGATTTGGTTGAACAGGGGGGGGATACTTTGTTTGTGAATATCTCTTAAACCATAAAAGTTTCAGAGATAAGACTTATATCATTCTTCATGTTTTTTTAATGCCTACAAAATAAAATAAAGTTAAAATGAAGTATTACTATCCCTTTAAGGACAGCCGTATGCCTATCCCATGCATGTTTAAATTTTGTCACTGAATTAACTTCTACCTCTTCTGCTGGTAGGCTATTCCACATATCTACTACCCTCTCAGTGAAGTAATTCTTTCTTACATTACGTCTAAACCTGTGTCCCTCTAGTTTTAGACTACAGTCTCTTGTCCTAACATTTTTACTCCTTTGAAATGTACTTCCCTCCTGCACTTTGTTGAATCCCTTCATGTATTTGAATGTTTTTATTGCATCCCCTCTCTCTCTTCTCGCCTCCAAGCTATACATGTTCAGATTCTTTATTCTATCCTGATATTTATTTCCTGTAAACTAGTCACCATTTTAGTAGCCCTTCTTTGAATTCTCTCTACAGTATCTATATCCTTCTAGAGATGGGGTCTCCAGTACGGTACACAATACTCTAGGTGAGATCTAACTAGAGATCTGTAGAGTGGCATGACCACTTCCCTTTTTCTGCTACTAATGCCCCTAGCTATACAACCCAGTACCCTGCCTGCATTCCCTGCCGCTTTATTACATGGCAGCTCTAGCTAGACCATTTGAGGCTCCCCTCTACAGCAAGTTGTCTAATGAGAAATCCAGCCCTCCAGCAGATGCTAATTTGTGAGTTCATGAGGACAGAATTATTTTTTTTTTGAACCTGACCCAGATTTTTATATTTATAAATCTTAGTAATCTGGAGATAGCTTTATTATTATTATTATTACTATTTGTGTTTTCATTTTGCATTGTAATCTTTATGGTCTTGAACATGATTACATTCATATGGGGCGCTTGAAGAATCATCATGGAATTAAATCATATGTAAACAAACATCAAAACATCTAGTGCTGGATTCAAATGCAGGAGATAAATGTTACCTCCAGTATTGTCAAATATTTTACTATTGAAGTCTATGAGGAAACCTGGAGATAAAAGCAGAGATAAAATTAGCACCTGAATTTGAATCCATCCCCTTGTTGTGTACAGAGCTCCTTCAGCTGGACAATGGAATAAAGCCTAGCATCAGTATCATGTTATGGAAATCACAATTAACTGCTTAAGAAACAAAATTATTGCATGAAATCAAATAACTATTCAAAACTGGATAAGAAAGTTCAACAAACATTTACTGTACAATACATAATCAACACAACTCTTAAAGGAACAGTAAACTTTTTATGAAACAATATATGTCAAAATTATTTTCCTGTTGAGAAAGACAGCATTCCACAACTGCTGTGGCACTCTCTGGCATGTTTATATAATTTGGAATATAAGAAACAGAGTATATGAAATGTAAAATTCAGGGCCAGATTTCCCAGTAGGAAGACTAGGAACTGCCTACAGTTCCTGATTTTGAGGGACACCTTACTTGTGTTGACCACACCCACATTCTGAATTGAGAATGGGGCCATAACAATGTCAGTGTCCCTGCCCCAATTGTATACCTCTTTACAGGCTATTATTTATTTAAGCAGAACTATCAACACCATAACATTGCCCCCCAATCCATTACTAATACAGCGATAGGTAAAGCCATACTTCTATTATGCTGAATAAATCTGCGTTATTGAAGAAAAACAACTTCTTCTGCAGCCACCAGCGGACAACAGTGCAGACAACTTAGAGGAAAGGTACCTCTGAGTCTGTCTGTTTGTCCAGTTCACTGCCCGTATTGGTGGTGATGTTTCTTTGGTTACCTTAAGGTATCAGAAGTTACTGATGGAGCAGGCGCACGGATCATCTCTTGTAAACTCTGTGGCAGTGGATGCCTGCAGAAGAAGTTAGTTTTCTTCAATAACGTGGACTTACCCAGCATAATAGAAGTATAGCTTTACCTATCGCTATATTATTAATGGATTGGGCAGCAATGTTATGATTTTAATAGTTCCGTTTTAAAATTTTTTTTGTTTCATGCTTGTTACAGGCCAAGGCTACTTTCTACACCAGGAAGTAGTGGATAGGACTGGAGGCAGGGCCATGGGTGGAGCTAAGCATGCCTAGAATGCCTTGCCTAGGGTTTCATGGGATGTAAATCCAGCCCTCGTTCAATGGTTTTCTTTTTTTCCATATGGTGATGTTGATTTGCCCCACTATTGCTCCATATTTTGCTTCTAGACTTATGCTCCAGTGTACTTAATGGAAAATTAATATTGTGTTATGAATTATCATTACTTCATTAAGCATATAAACTTAGAACAAGTGACAAAATAAAA
The DNA here is from genome assembly GCA_037306005.1 of Rhinophrynus dorsalis. NCBI lineage: Eukaryota > Metazoa > Chordata > Amphibia > Anura > Rhinophrynidae > Rhinophrynus > Rhinophrynus dorsalis. The sequence goes on from CM074725.1 coordinate 76,217,423, forward strand.
TATCATATTAATAAATAATATTATATAATAACAGTAATTAACAGATTTTAATATAACGATGATATAACTATGACAAATATAAGAAAGATCAATTAGATAAGAATATAATTTTTACTTATAGATGAATTATGAACCCAACAAAATTTTACTAGCCAATTTAAATGCATAGCATAGAAACATATATCTGAACACCTAGAATGAAACTATATTTTAAGATTAGTGCTTTCAATTGCTGGCACAGATCTGGCAATAACTTTATAGTTTTTTATTATCAATGTCAAGTAAATCTAAAACCTACATATTTTAGACTACAGTTGCTGCCAGAATTTTTAATGTATCTGTGCTTATAACTAACAGATTCTAAGGGAGTGAATCACATATTTCTTGTACGGTGTCTGCTGAACTGTATTTTAGTTTTTATAAATGCATTTTACATGTGATATATATAAATAATCGTGGTAGAAATTAATTAAAATGTGTATTTTGAAAGGATACCCACATTTACTTAAATGTTTTTATGATTAAAGTCAATAAACATTGCTCATTTATATCTGTATGTTTTCAAGACTAGATAACATAAATAAATATAGACATAGGCAAAACGTAACACAAGGCATCTTATCTGTACGTTAATTTAAACATTCCCTGACTGGAGCATTCTGATGTTTAATTTTGATTTGAAGTACATTTTTTGAACATACTTATAACCTGGAAACTGCTCTTTATTTCTGAACAGAAGTTTCATGGCTATCAGTTACATTCAAATGATATATTAATACAACTGTAAAATAGTTGCTTTTACTGCGCTTCACATACCTTGCAACATATATAACTGAAGAGGTTGAAACAGATATTTATCCATTAGCATACCTGGGAACTCTCCAGATTTGCCCCGGAGACTCCGGTTTTGACAGAGCTTTGCCGTGTCTCCGGGGCAGAAGCTGATTCCTCCGGATATGGGGAGTTTCTATTGAAACTCTGCCCACATTTGCTGTTTCTCCCTGTGTTCTTCTTTCCCCAGCCTTTTGTGTGACACCTTTAAGCCCTGCCCCCTAAACTCATGGCAAGCACCGCCCCTTTTTGACGTGATTCGCGTCATTATTGTCATCCCCTGCTACACCAGAGGATTCCCTTCCAGGTAGACCTCAGTTGGAAGTTCCCAGGCATGTCCATCAGATTCAGCCTTTAGCATATCAATATCCTATCTGTATTGAAACCAACTGTCATATTTCCCTATATTGGTCTGAGATAGAAAGGAATTCAATATGTTTTTGAAAGCCTCTACAGATTCTGCAAACATGGCTTCCCGAGGCAAAAAATTCCTATCCTTACCACTGTTGGTTTAAAAAAGAACCCCTGCCTTTCAAAAGTCAAAAGCATCTTTCTGTAGTCTTTCGATATGTCAAGGACTCAAGAGCTCAGAGATAGGGAATATAAATGAAAGAAATGATAATAAATGATCTAAGTGTAGCACCTCTAAACTGTGAATAGTTAAGAATGAGAATGATAAAAATGAGGCTAAAAAGTATATATTAGATATATAACCACCATTTGTGCTTATTATTTAATTGCTGTACCAGTTATAGGTTTTGACTGGTTAGCGCTTGAAATAGTTGCCTCCTTGTATTTTGCTCCGCACTTTGTATAAAAATTTCCCCAGAGAGTTTTTTTTGTATTGGCTTTGCATATATTTTTACATAGTACAAACCATATCATCCATTAGACGTCTCTTCTTTAATGTAAACAAATCCGGTTTGGCTGGTCTTAACTAAAAATCTTCTAGTTCCTTTATCAGTTTGGTTGGATGTCTCCATCCTTTTTCCAGTTCAGTAATGTATTTTTTAAGAACTAGGGACCAAAACTCCATATTATAGTTGAGGTCTTACCACAGATTTACAAAGTGGTAGAATTACATTCTAAACCTATGTATCTATATTCTCTTTCATACATGATAGTACCCAATTGCCTGTTTAAGCAGCTGTCTGACATTCCAAACTACTGCAGAGTGTATTTTCTATTAACACTCCCAAATCTTTCTTTAACAAGGATTCACCAGGTAATTGCTTATGTACTGTATATTTAGAATGTTTATTCCTGCAACAGAAATGCATAACCTTACATTTAGTTATATCAACTCTCACCTGACACTTTTCTACAAAATCACTAATTTTATCCAAATTCCTCCACAGATCACAGTGGTAATTAAAAATGTTTATGTTAGTGAGAGAGAGGCAGATGGATTTGCCAGAGACTGCTCTTCAAGTTATGCATGATGGTGTATCTTCCCTGTAGTGTATGTTGGAGACAATCTCTGCCATTGTTAAGAATAACATTAACAAGACCCATTTGTCTGCTGCATAGCATGTGCAAAGAAATGGTGTACACTCACACCATTTCCACTAAGCCGTGTTTAGTACATTGACTTAAGACATAGGGCCGTATGTTCAAAGGGGTAACGACAAAAAAATGTCATATGAAAGACAAAAATAAGTAATTGTATGTATGAACAACATATTTTCTATAGAGTATATGACAAAAAACTAGTAATGTCCGCTGTGTACGACACAACTCCAGGACTGACGAGCAAAGGGGCATGGCAAGGGCGTGGCTAAACTATGCTCCAGTGTCGTATAGGGAAAAGAAAATTTGTTGTAACTAATGACAAAAAAATGTCTTACAAAATACGAAATTTGTACAATAAGAAAAAAGTGGAGGGAATGAGAATTTTTGTCTTTAGTTAAGACATTTTTGTCGTTAGTAAAGACATTTTTAAAGACATTTTTGTCATTAGTTAAGACATTTTTTTGTCTTTAAATACGACAATTTAAGTCAGGACAAACGACATATTTCCAATCACAACCGACACTCTCTGAAAATATTAATGATCCCAACAACACTGCACTTTGAAATGCTGTTACAAACGACAAAAGCTATTTCGCTACTTCTTTGAACATATGGCCCATAGACGAAATGAACATAGTAATATAGTTGATGAGGCTGAAAAAAGAAATGCTTCCATTAAGTTTAGTTCTTGCCATATCACCCTTGTTGATCCAGGGGAAGGGAAAAAAAAGTATTGAAGCCATTGCCATTTAATCCCAGAGTGAGCAAAAATATTCCTTCCAGAATCTGCAATGAAATCAGCTGTCATAATTCTCAATATTATTCTGAACTAGAAAGGTATCCTATACTTCTGAAAAAATTATATAAATTGAAAATGCAGCTTCCTGAGGGAAAGAATTTCAGAATTTAACTGTCTGTACTGAAAAAAAAAATCCCTTTGTTTTAGTCCAAACACGAAAGCACCTTTGATCTGATCTTAAAGGGATAGTAACAATATGTAAAAATACATATTGAAAATATTATCCTCCTGAAAACAACAAGGGTATTCTCACTGCTGAAAGTTGTTTTAATCAAAAATTATTGCAACTGAATCTTGATTTTTTTTAGGTGCAATATGTCAATGATCTGAAATTGTACAGTACAACTGTTGCTTGACCATCATATGGACAGCTCTGGTTAGTTGATCATAAACCTATAAAATGTCAGGCCATTGAGATACATAAAATACTGAAGTCTAAGCTGCAATAACTTTTTAATAAAATAGATCTCAGCAGTGGGAGTACCCCTGTTTTCCTCAAAAGGATAAACCCTACTATATATATATATATATATATATATATATATATATATATATATATATATATTTATTTATTTATATATTTTTAAATATTCAGTGTTTCTACCCCTTTAATGGATGGCATCTTGTTTTTTTCAGGTGTTCCTTTAATATATTTGTAAATGGTGATCATATCACTTCATAGATATCTCTTCTCTAAAGTAAACTATTACTAACTTCTCTAATGTAAACTAATGCACATCTCTATACTTTTTCCATTTCAATAGCTTATTTTTTAGGACACGGTATGCAAACATGTACTCCATATTCTAGATGAGTCCTTACCATGGGTTTATATAGAGGTAGAATGATATCCCCATCCCATGCATTGGTACAAATTTTTAAGCATAATAATACCCTGCCTACTGGATCTTGCAGAGGCAGAGGGAGACTGCACAGTGCTGTGATGGCTATTGTCAATTAGTACTTCTAAATCTTTTTCTAGCAAATATTTACTAATTAGTTTCCCATTTAGTATATATGTAGCACGTTTGTTTCTGCAACATTTGCTTTTGCAAAAACCAGAAATACATCAACAGCAATTCCCTTGTCCAAGTTACTACTTAACATTTCATAGAATGCAAGTAAATTAGTTTGACATGATCTATTCTTTATAAGACAATGATGACTTCTACTAATAATATTGTTGGTCATCACATAGTTCTGAATACTATTGGATAGCAACCTTTCTAATGTCTTACACACTATGGAAGTCATACTCAAAGGTCTATAAATTCTGTGATTCTCCCTGTATTCCCATAGCCTGCCATTGTTGGTTCCTTGGTATATACAGAAAAAAATATTTAATTTTGTGTCAGGCAATGCCATATTCTAATTAATTCAACTATCTCAGTTTTAAGAGGGCCAGAAATAGCCTTAATCTTTTTGACATTTATATACGTGTATACATTTTTAGGATGTTTCTTGCTCTGTTTTGCAATACTTTTCTCGTTTCCAATTTCGCTTAGCAAAATTGCATATTTACACAGTATATTGCATTCTTTACACATTCTTTATACATTTAAATTAAGACACCTCTGACTTAAATAATTAAAAAGCCTGCTTCTTAGTAATCATTTCCCTGAAAACATATTTGTAAATGGGGATCATATCACTTCGTACATATCTCTTCTCTAAAAACGATAGATGAGCTGCAGAAATCCCCTCCTGTTTCAACTTGTTAGTCTATTACCAAGTGTTTAAAACAATGCTAACTGAGCTCTGAGAGGCCCTATAAAATGTAATTGGTTGGACCTCTATCAAATCTGTGCATTAACATAACCTGGAGGCTTACGCTAGAGCCACTCTTTTCCCCAAATGTTCAAAAAATTTTATTTGTAAATGAAATGAGAGACGCTAATTGGAATAGATAAGTCCTACACATATATCAAAGTTTAGATAACAGATTATTTGTAACTGCATTGGTTCTGCAAAAGAGATAAATCATTGTCATGTTCTTTTTTTTTTTGTTTTAAAGAATCTCTTAAGCTCTGGTTACATATGCATTGTCTTTCATGATACTGACTTTTAGATAATTAAATTAATTATATTCCTATTTAACAGTAAATAAAGGCTTAGATTTTATTCCATCAGTGTCTTTGGCTGACAAAAATGCTGTAAAAGGGCTGCATTTTTAGATTTTTTTTGGCTTTTGCCTCAAACTGTAGCCTCTATGTATCCCATAGTTTGCAATTCAGATTACATAGCAAACTCAGGGAAAAAAGTTAATGAAAGTGGTGCAAACAGAAATTTGAGTGGCTGAATAGTGTCTGCAATGATCACTTTTTAGCAAGAGATGCTCTCCCAGCCTCAGTTGTTCAGGGCCCAGGGCTGCCAAGACTGGGAAAAAGGCCTAATCATCTACAAAAGGTAGTTACAACTCCAGTCCCACCCACCCCGTGTTCCAAAGTGCACTAGGAATGGGAGCTGACCACTGCTGCTATTAGTACTGCTGCTTCTTGATTCTGTCTCATCAGCAGCAGCATTCCACCAACTTCTCTTATGCATTTTTTATATACACACACAGTGCAGCTGGCAGCAGTAACAGCCACAGGTGTACTGGTAGTACTTGCTAACTTTTTATTTATTGCTATTATTTTTTTAACAGATGAGAGTTGGTACCATGTTAGCCGTAGAAATACGGAGGCAAATATAGTTTTTGATACCTTTTACTGGCTAACTAAACAGATTTAGAATGCAAGCTTTAAAGACCTTAGATCTCTTCCTCAGGCATGTTATACAGATAAATATGAAAACATCTCTCTTAAATACAAGTACACATTGCATTGTTTAGAATGGAAATCAGATAAGAGAACTCAGTCCAGATGCAGATACTTTGCTCAGTCAGTGGTAAATTGCACTCTGCCTCTGAGGCTTTAGAGATATTTACAATGCTCTTGGGTCTGTTGGAAAGGTCAACCCACTAAGTAACATAGTAACATAGTAATTTAGGTTGAAAAAAAGACTTGCGTCCATCTAGTTCAACCCTTTTCCTATTCCTGTTTACCATTTTTAAGTGATAATGTGACAAGAACTCTCTGTCCTTATTCAAACCATTACAAATGTGGGAGAACATTTTTGTCAAAATGGGCACAGTGTCAGGGACATTAAGTTAACTGTTTTGATGGGACTGTTCCACACTAAGAGGGACAGAAAGGTATGGGAGGTAAAATTAAAGTTAACATTTAATGCTATTTGAAATGGTTTGAATAAGGACATAGAGTTCTTGTCACATTATCACTTAGTGGGTTGACCTTTACAACAGACCCAAGAGCATTGTAAATACCTCTAAAGCCTCAAAGGAAGAGTACAATTTACCACTGACTGATCAAAGTATCTCGATCTGGATTGAGTTCTTTTATCTGATTGCCATGCTAAACAATGCAATGTGTACTTGTATTTAAGAGAGATGTTTTCATATTTATCTGTATAACATGCCTGCGGAAGAGACCTAAGGTCTTGAAAGCTTGCACTCTAAATGTTCTTAGCCAATAAAAGGAATCAAAAACTATATTTGCCTCCTGTATTATTTTTTGTGTCTATTTGTGGTACTCATTGGGGTTTGTGTGCCTACAATATCTTAAACCTTTGGATGCTAAAGAGATCTCCTCTAGCATTCAGTTAGTTAGAATATGGGCATAAACTGGTAAATAAATTGGACTCTATAAGCAGGTGTCTGGAGCAGAAGTTTCATAACCTAAGTAGCCAAATACACAAATACAGCACAGCTTATACTCCTCTCAGAGTTAGGTGCCCTAAACAGTTGCCTACTTAGCTTTTTAGGATGTATGACCATGGATGAACTTCTAGATCTGGCATATAAGATATATTTGCTTTTTCTTTGTAATGTTTACCATTTTGTGACTACTGCTTTAAATATGACCTGAAGTATCTGGTAAGTATATATCCAGCTCATACATGTGCAGAATGTGCACATTGTTACCAAAGGTCTAATTCAGAAATCTAATGTGGAGAAATTCTAGAGTAAACCAGATGCATCACAGAGGACAAGTGCCATTTCCCATAATTCCTATAATGTTAAAGTGATGGTCGACCTTCTTTTTGCCTTTGCAAATGCATAGATATAAAGTCAAAATGCCTATACTTTTTTTATTTATGTATTTATTTTAATCTCACTTTTTTCACACGTTTATGTTCCCTCAATTTATGTTTCCAGAGAGTTTTCTGCCAGGGATTATGAATGCAGACATAATGATACACTGTAACACTAATCCTGCAGCAGAAAATGCAGCTTCCAGAATATTAAAGGGATTGTTTTGGCTAAAAAAACTACATTGCCGAGTCTTCTTTATATTATTACAGACCCATTGCGTTATTTAAAAACACTTACTTTTGCTTTGTTCTAAAGTTATCAAGTGGAGAAGGATCCCCCACCCACCCCTTCTGTCCACTTCACTCAGCAACTCTCTCTGGTTCAGATGGATGCAGCGAGGGACAAACTTCAGTATGGAAAGGAAAATCCTGTCCTCCTTCATCAAGGGGGGGAAGGATTTTCCTTATACTTGCTGAAGTTTGTCCCTTGCTGCATCCGTCGGGTCACACAATACAATTAGCCATTGGCCAGAAGGGGTGGGAGGGGGAAACTTCGCCACTTCATAACTTTAGAACTACACAAAAGCAAGTGTTTTTAAACAGTGCAATGTGTTTCTAATAATATAAAGAAGACACAGAGAAAACGTTTTTTATAGACATTACAATCACTTTAAAGGGATAGTAATGTTTCATAATAAAAGCAGCTCTAATTAATCATCATAGTATTTTGACTTTGGAGAGTGTTATTTCAATACTCTCAGAGTTATAGTTCAAGAGTAATTCAATGACAAAGTGTCCCCCTCCCGACCCTTTTACTGATGTAACACTGCTCAGCCAGAGCAGAAGGGAGGTGCCCAGGTAGACTGCAGAAAGGGACAATCTTCAATTGCTGAAAAGCTTGTCAAAGGGGGCAGGGCTTTCATTGTTCTGATAGGAAGAATACTGTCCCTTGCTGTTATCTGTCTGGTCTATGGACTGCATTCCACATCTGAGAAGAGATTGCTTACACTAGGTAAAAGGGGCGGGAGGGGGAAACTTTGCTTGTGAATATCTCTCAAACCATAAAGGTTTGAGAGATAAGACTTATATCGTTCTTCATGTTTTTTTAATGCCTACAAAATAAAATAAAGATAAAATGAAGTATTACTATCCCTTTAAGTACGGAGTGCTCAATGCTGCAGGGATACTATTACATTGTATGTAGGTTGACTTTTAAATTGAGAGGCTAGAACATGGATAATTTTTTATATAAGATGACTGCTGTCACTATCATCTGCTGCTGTAAGTGTTTCTTAGGCCAAGTCTCCCCAAGCTATTATTATTCTCATATGACTGATTTCACAGTCCCTGATAGAAAGCTCCCTGGAAACAGAAATTGAGTGAGCTCACTGTCAGGGACATAGAAGTGTAAAAGGTAGGTGAAGCTGGAAAAATAAAAAGTATAGGCAATAAGACTGTACATATTATGCACTTGCAGAATATTTAAAAAAAATAATAATAATATGACCGTCACTTTAAATGGGGCTTGTAACACAAGAGGAGAGATTCACTAAGCTGTGATATAGAGGTGATAAAGAGAAGATGACTTCTCCAGTTTATCACTTCTCCAGTTCCTATGTTATTCTATGGAGCCTATGCACTACGATCTCCAAAGATGAAGAAATCTTAGTGCGTGGGCTCCATAGAATAACATAGCAATTAGAGAACTGATAAACTGTAGAAATCATCTCTACTTTATCGCTTCTTTATCACCTCTTTATCACCGCTTAGTGAATCTCCCCCCTTCAATGATAGAGAGCTCTCCAAAGCATTGACTGCTTTGCAATGTATTGGAAATGTATCTAGTATTAAATTGGTTAAATGTCCCTTTTAACACAATATGAATTTTGCAATGACTTGGCAACTACTCTACCATCAAAAAAAGGTTAAAAGACCCATTTTATTCATATAAAATTGTATTTGTCTCCTATAGGGCTGTCACATTACTCCAGGATTACACTTTAGCTTGCTGAATAAAACCCCTAATTCCCCAAGTAAAGCCAACAATAATGGCATTTATGCCAGATGTGTATTATGAGCTATTACTCCAGTACATGTACCCAGAATGCTCCAGTGATTCATTGCATGTGTGTGGCCCAGACCATCTGTCATTGGCACCTCGTTTCCCAAAATGAGTAGGTAATACCATCACGGCCGTATTAGATTTTGGAAGAGTCATTATTTTAAAACAGGGGAGGTTGCTCATTCCTTCCATATTAAGGCAGATTCTTGTGTTAGAAGAAAATTAGACTTGCAGCGTATAAAGCTATCTTTATTCAACAAAATGTATTATGTCACTTGGAATGAATTTGTCATAAAAAAGGAATCATGACACTATACCCCTTGAATTACAGACAGAGGCAGGGTGGGCCGGATGTCAGGGAGAGACTGTTCTCAAGGATCTTTTGAACTGATAACAATTATTTGAATCACTATCTATCTCAGAGACTAAGACAGAAAAAATTGTGTCTGCTGCAGAACCTCTTGGGAGGCAGAGCTGTAAATACCGTTCCACTTCATGAAGGGACAAAACAGAATGGGGAGATACACTGTAAATCTAATAGGCTTTTATGAACAAAATAGTTACTAATAGATTTAAACCCTTGTAGGATAGAATCCAAAATATTGAGGATCAATGTATGAGAAGTGTCTGTAGTATACAAGTAGTTACATTTTATTTAAACTTTTGCATGTTAATGAATAGTGATGAGCGAGCACCCCAATGCTCGGGTGTTCGGGTGCTCTGACCGAGCGCCCCCGGAGGCTCGAGTGCTCGGCTGAGCACCCGAGCCCCATTGAAGTCAATGGGAGGACTCGAGCATTACACCAGGCACCCCCTGCTCTGATGAGGGGAGGGTGCCTGGTCCATAGGAAAAGGGCAGAAAAAGATGGAAACACCACAGAAATGGTTCAGGGACAGCATAGGGAGGATGTCTGGATGCATCTTGGACTCCAACATCGCTGCTGGGAACGATCTTTCGCCCGTAGTACGCCATTTTTACAGACTGACCATAAAACACACAAAAAGGAAAATAAAAACAACTTTAGGCGAAAAATTGTTACCAAACAATATTTGCTGTATATTTACTTGTATATTATCGGCAAATTATCCCAAAAATTTCCTTGATTTTCTGAAGTGAGGCCATGATTAAGAGGGAAACGTGCGCAGAGGCACATTATCCCAAAAATTTCCTTGATTTTCTGAAGTGAGGCCATGATTAAGAGGGAAACGTGCGCAGAGGCAAATTATCCCAAAAATTTCCTTGATTTTCTGAAGTGAGGCCATGATTAAGAGGGAAACGTGCGCAGAGGCAAATTATCCCAAAAATTTCCTTGATTTTCTGAAGTGAGGCCATGATTAAGAGGGAAACGTGCGCAGAGGCAAATTATCCCAAAAATTTCCTTGATTTTATTGAACTGAGGACATGATTAAGAGGGAAACGTGCGCTGAGCTGACCATCTAAAACATTATGGGTGAGGGTCTGCTGCAGAGCTGACCATCCTAAACATTATATGCGAAGGCCCGCTAGTGAGCTGACGCTATAAAACATTATATGAGAGGGCCCGTTAGAGAGCTGACCCAATAAAACATTATATGAGAAGGCCCGCTGGTGAGCTGACCTATATAAAAATTGTCAAACAGGGCCCGCTGGTGAGCTGGCCCTATATAAAAATTATATCACAGGGCCCGCTGGTTAGCTGGCCCTATATAAAAATTATAGCACAGGGCATATGGAAGAGGAGGAGGAGGATGAGAAGATTAAGAGTCAACCATATACCCGTTTTTTGGGTGGAAGGGGTGAATGGGAATACAGAGTATTCCCATCATTGTAAATAACATATATAAAGTGAGTTTATGTTCCCCCGGGGCTTTCCTCCAGTGGAGTGGAGAAGTCAGGGGAAATCCAGGCCTTGTTCATTTTTATAAGTGTCAACCTATCAGCATTGTCGGTGGAAAGGCGGATACGCTTATCTGTTATGATGCCACCAGCAGCACTAAATACCCGCTCAGACAGAACGCTGGCGGAAGGGCAGGCCAGCACCTCCAAGGCGTAGAGTGCCAGTTCATACCACGTGTCCAGCTTGGACACCCAGTAGTTGTAAGGCACAGAGGGATCATTGAGGACGCTGACACGGTCTGCTACGTACTCCTTCACCATCTTCCAAAACTTTTCCCTCCTTGTGACACTAGGCTGCGCATCAGGGTGAGGGTGCTGGCGGGGTGTCATGAAGGTGTCCCACGCCTTGGAGAGTGTTGCCCTGCCTTTGTCGGAACTGCTGTGTGCTCCCCTTTTCTCCCCTTCTCGGTTGGCCAAGGTAGCACGTACTCTGCCGCCAGCATTGTCAGATGGAAAATTTTGGAGCAATTTTTCAACAAGAACCTTCTGGTATTTCACCATTTTGCTTGTCCTCTCCACCGGAGGAATGAGAGATGAGAAATTCTCTTTGTAGCGGGGGTCCAGAAGGGTGAACACCCAGTAATCCGTGTTGTCTAAAATGCGTACAACGCGTGGGTCACGGGAAAGGCAGCCTAACATAAAGTCAGCCATGTGTGCCAGAGTACCAACAGGCAAGATTTCGCTGTCCTCACCAGGAGGATGACTCTCAATATCCTCATCCTCTTCCTCCTCTTCTGCCCACCCACGCTGAAGAGATGGAACTAAAGTTCCATGGCTACCCTCTGTAGCGGAGGCAACCGTGTCTTCCTCCTCCTCCTCCTCCTCCTCCTCCTCCGTCTCCTCCAATTGTCGCTGAGAAGACGAAGTGAGGGTGCTCTGGCTATCACCTTGTGTAAGCTCTTCCTCCCCCATTTCCACCTCTTCCACATGCAAAGCGTCGGTTTTAATTGTGAGCAGCGAGCATTTCAGTAGACACAGAAGTGGGATGGTTACACTGATAATAGCGTTATCGCCGCTCACCATCTGTGTCGATTCCTCAAAATTGCGTAAAACCTCGCAGAGGTCTGACATCCATTCCCACTCCTCACTTCTGATTACAGGAAGTTGAACGGAGAGGCGACGACCGTGTAACAGCTGGTACTCCACTACTGCCCTCTGCTGCTCACAAAGCCGGGCCAACATGTGGAAGGTGGAGTTCCAGCGCGTGCTCACGTCACACAGCAGCCGGTGAGCTGGCAATTGTAAGCGCTGCTGCAGCTTCAACAGGCCGGCCGAAGCTGTAGATGACTTACGGAAATGTGCACACACGCGGCGCACCTTGGTCAAGAGATCATGCACATTGGGGTAGGTTTTTAGAAATCGCTGAACCACTAAATTAAATACATGCGCTAGGCATGGTACGTGTGTGAGCTTGCCGAGCTCCAAAGCCGCCACCAAGTTACGCCCATTATCACACACAACCATGCCTGGTTGCAGGTTGAGTGGCGAGAGCCACTGCTCGGTCTGGTGACTAATCCCCTGCAACAGCTCTGAGGCCGTGTGCTGTTTGTCCCCAAGGCAGATCAGCTTCAGCACGGCCTGTTGACGCTTCCCCACTGCAGTGCTACACTGCTTCCAGCTACTGGCTGATGGGGGAGTGGCGCTGCGTGTAGAGAATTCGGAGGTGGAAACGGAGGAGGAGGAGCCAATAACGTAGGTGCTGGCGGAAACCCTGATGGAGGTAGGGCCCGCAATCCTCGGCGTGGGTAGCACCCGTGCCATCCCAGGGTCCGAGTCGCTCCCAGCCTCCACGACATTCACCCAGTGTGCCGTCAGGGAAATGTAGCGTCCCTGGCCACAAGCACTTGTCCATGTGTCAGTCGTTAAGTGGACCTTCCCAGTAACTGCGTTGGTCAGGGCACGGGTGATGTTACGGGACACATGGTGGTGTAATGCGGGGATGGCACACCGGGAAAAGTAGTGGCGGCTGGGGACCGCGTACCGAGGGACAGCTGCTGCCATCAGGCTGCGGAAGGACTCAGTGTCCACAAGCCTAAATGGCAGCATTTCGATGGCCAGTAATTTGGAAAGGTGTGAGGTTAGTGCTATGGCCTGTGGGTGGGTGGCTGGGTATTTTCTCTTGCGCTCAAATGCCTGGGGTAACGACATTTGGACGCTGTGCTGGGACAGGGAAGTGGATGTGGTCGCTGATGGTGCTTCAGATGGTACAGGTGCAGGGCGGGAGGTATGCGGGCCTGCGCCTTCGACAGGCGATTGGCCGGCACCGAAAACAGGGGAAGAGGAGGCAGTGGTGTGGCCTGCAGACACAGATGGGCGATCCAGGCGTTCCTCCCACTTATTACGGTGCTTGGATGCCATGTGTCGGATCATGCTGGTGGTGGTGAGGTTTCTAGTGTTCATGCCTCGGCTCATTCTGGTGTGGCACAGGTTGCAAACTACAATTCTTTTGTCGTCCGCACTTTCCTTAAAAAAACGCCATACCGCGGAACACCTACCCCTTGGCAAGGGAGATTTACGCAAGGGGGTGCTCCGTGGAACATTTGCGGGCCGGTTTGGTGCGGTCCGCCTTCTTTCTGTAGCCACACCACTGCCTCTTCCAGCCTGTTGCGGTGCTGCAGATGGCTCACCCTCAGGACTGCTGTCATCGCTCGGCTCTACACCTTCCCAGGTGGGGTCAGTCACCTCATCGTCCACCAAGTCCTCCTCCACTTCCTCACTCTGATCATCCTCCTCATGTCTTGATCCCACCACATACTCAGTCATTGACAACTGTATAACATTCTCCTCAACAAGGTCTTGAGACGGAAATAGTGGTTGATTTAATGGCAACTGTGTCTCATCATCATCATCATCATCCACTACTTCCTTTGACCTTAAATGCCGTTCACATCTGTCATCTTCTTGTGATTGGGTACCCTCTAGAGGTTGTGAATCAGGGCACAAGATGTCATGTTCCTCTGCAAGCGTGCTTGGAGAGAGGGTCAAATGAAGGATTGGTGATGAGACGAGCTCCTCACTATATCCCAGTGTGGGATCACTTCTTTGACCAGACCGTGTATGGTGGGAGGAAGGATGATCAGAGTGAGGATTATGTTGACCAGACTCTTGGCTACTGAGAGTGGACTTGGTGGAAGACAGGGTGGTGCTTAACCGACTGGAAGCAGTATCAGCTGACATCCAACCGACCACCTGTTCGCAGTGGTCGGACCTCGAGAGTGATGTCCTGCGACGCCCTGTGAAATGAGACATGAAGCTAGGTATGGTGGATGTCTTTCTTTCTTGTGCTCTGGCACCAGGCACAGTTTCTCCGCGTCCTGACCCGCGCCCTGAACTATCAGGATCACGTCCACTTCCCCGTCCCTTTTTACCCGCCTTCTTCATCTTACACGGAATATGTGACTTTAATATTTGAGTTTGAAAACTTAACAGTATTTCTTCCTATTCTGCAACTGTGCAGAGTACACAGAATAGGCTGCTAAACTGCGGTGACACACACAGAATGGAATATGTGACTTTAATATTTGAGTTTGAAAACTTAACAGTATTTCTTCCTATTCTGCAACTGTGCAGAGTACACAGAATAGGCTGCTAAACTGCGGTGATACACACTGAATGGAATATGTGACTTTAATATTTGAGTTTGAAAACTTAACAGTATTTCTTCCTATTCTGCAACTGTGCAGAGTACACAGAATAGGCTGCTAAACTGCGGTGACACACACAGAATGGAATATGTGACTTTAATATTTGAGTTTGAAAACTTAACAGTATTTCTTCCTATTCTGCAACTGTGCAGAGTACACAGAATAGGCTGCTAAACTGCGGTGACGAACACAGAATAGAATATGTGACTTTAATATTTGAGTTTGAAAACTTAACAGTATTTCTTCCTATTCTGCAACTGTGCAGAGTACACAGAATAGGCTGCTAAACTGCGGTGACACACACTGAATGGAATATGTGACTTTAATATTTGAGTTTGAAAACTTAACAGTATTTCTTCCTATTCTGCAACTGTGCAGAGTACACAGAATAGGCTGCTAAACTGCGGTGACACACACAG
Organism: Rhinophrynus dorsalis; assembly: GCA_037306005.1. Lineage (NCBI taxonomy): Eukaryota > Metazoa > Chordata > Amphibia > Anura > Rhinophrynidae > Rhinophrynus > Rhinophrynus dorsalis. The sequence continues at coordinate 76,232,655 of CM074725.1, forward strand.
AATGGAATATGTGACTTTAATATTTGAGTTTGAAAACTTAACAGTATTTCTTCCTATTCTGCAACTGTGCAGAGTACACAGAATAGGCTGCTAAACTGTGGTGACACACACTGAATGGAATATGTGACTTTAATATTTGAGTTTGAAAACTTAACAGTATTTCTTCCTATTCTGCAACTGTGCAGAGTACACAGGATAGGCTGCTAAACTGCGGTGACACACACTGAATGGAATATGTGACTTTAATATTTGAGTTTGAAAACTTAACAGTATTTCTTCCTATTCTGCAACTGTGCAGAGTACACAGAATAGGCTGCTAAACTGCGGTGACGAACACAGAATAGAATATGTGACTTTAATATTTGAGTTTGAAAACTTAACAGTATTTCTTCCTATTCTGCAACTGTGCAGAGTACACAGAATAGGCTGCTAAACTGCGGTGACACACACTGAATGGAATATGTGACTTTAATATTTGAGTTTGAAAACTTAACAGTATTTCTTCCTATTCTGCAACTGTGCAGAGTACACAGAATAGGCTGCTAAACTGCGGTGACACACACTGAATGGAATATGTGACTTTAATATTTGAGTTTGAAAACTTAACAGTATTTCTTCCTATTCTGCAACTGTGCAGAGTACACAGAATAGGCTGCTAAACTGCGGTGACACACACTGAATGGAATATGTGACTTTAATATTTGAGTTTGAAAACTTAACAGTATTTCTTCCTATTCTGCAACTGTGCAGAGTACACAGAATAGGCTGCTAAACTGCGGTGACACACACTGAATGGAATATGTGACTTTAATATTTGAGTTTGAAAACTTAACAGTATTTCTTCCTATTCTGCAACTGTGCAGAGTACACAGAATAGGCTGCTAAACTACGGTGACACACACTGAATGGAATATGTGACTTTAATATTTGAGTTTGAAAACTTAACAGTATTTCTTCCTATTCTGCAACTGTGCAGAGTACACAGAATAGGCTGCTAAACTGCGGTGACACACACTGAATGGAATATGTGACTTTAATATTTGAGTTTGAAAACTTAACAGTATTTCTTCCTATTCTGCAACTCTGCACAGTACACAGAATGTGCTGCTAAACTGCGGCGAAGCACACTGAATGGAATATGTGACTTTGATATTTTAGTTTGAAGACTTAACAGTATTTCTTCCTATTCTGCAACTCTGCACAGTACACAGAATGTGCTGCTAAACTGCGGCGAAGCACACTGAATGGAATATGTGACTTTGATATTTTAGTTTGAAGACTTAACAGTATTTCTTCCTATTCTGCAACTCTGCACAGTACACAGAATGTGCTGCTAAACTGCGGCGAAGCACACTGAATGGAATATGTGACTTTGATATTTTAGTTTGAAGACTTAACAGTATTTCTTCCTATTCTGCAACTCTGCACAGTACACAGAATGTGCTGCTAAACTGCGGCGACGCACACTGAATGGAATATGTGACTTTGATATTTTAGTTTGAATACTTAACAGTATTTCTTCCTATTCTGCAACTCTGCACAGTACACAGAATGTGCTGCTAAACTGCGGCGACGCACACTGAATGGAATATGTGACTTTGATATTTTAGTTTGAAGACTTAACAGTATTTCTTCCTATTCTGCAACTCTGCACAGTACACAGAATGTGCTGCTAAACTGCGGCGACGCACACTGAATGGAATATGTGACTTTGATATTTTAGTTTGAAGACTTAACAGAATGTGCTCTAATCTGCAACTTTGCACACTAAACAGAATGTGCTCTAATCTGCAACTTTGCACACTAAACAGAATGTGCTCTAATCTGCAACTTTGCACACTAAACAGAATGTGCTCTAATCTGCAACTGTGCACACTAAACAGAATGTGCTCTAATCTGCAACTTTGCACACTAAACAGAATATATGTTTTTTTTTTTTTTTTTTTTTTTCCCCCCACACAAAATAACCTGCTGCCCCCACACACAGTAGACCTAAAAAGGACTTTTGGTTCTTTTTTTTTCACAATTTTGCTTTTTTTCCTCCCTACACTGACTTTCCCTTCCTATCCTCAGCTCTCCCTGGCTAAGACTGAGCCGAACTCGCTGGTCAGGTGCTATACAGCACCCGACCACGGGTTCTGGCCAGCCAATCAGTGTAATGCCAGCAGCCAACATGGCTGCTGGCATTACACTGATGTCAGAGCCTCCCTGCACGTTTATTGGCTGCACAGAAGCCGCAAAACGTGCGGGGAGGAGACCCGAACATGGCGGGCGAGCACATGCGGTACTCGTACGAGTACCGCCATGTGCCGAGCAGAGCGATGCTCGAGCCGATCCGAGCATCGGCCGAGCATGCTCGCTCAACACTATTAATGAAGTCTGCAACACATTGGGGGTTATTCACTAAGGCATGATAAAGAAGTGATAAAATGGAGATACCTTCTCCAGTGATATGACTTCTCCAGTTCCTATGTTATTCTATAGAGAATTTGGTTTAAGATCTCCAGATTTGAAGAAATCTTAGTACATTGGCTCCGTAGAATAACATAGGACTTGAGAAGTGATATCACTGGAAAAGTCATCTCCGGTGTATCACCATTTTATCTCTCTTTAGTGCATCTCCCCCAATATGTTGCACGATAAGTACATAAAGAAGCAGCACATTTGTATTATGAAAACAACAAAAACATATATTGCAGAGCTTTTCCTGCTGTTAACCTAACTTTATTCCAAAGGTGTTACAGCTCAAATTGTTGTGTTTTTTTTGTATTAAACTGTTGCCAGCAGTTCCACCTGGTGTCCAAGCTGCATTATATGGGAGAGATGAGTCTCAGACCCTAGGTCTTCATACACTATTATAGTAAGAGAAACACAACTTTTCATAGCTTAAACTGTTAAAACCGTGGCATGAATCATCTCCAAAACTTTGTAAAAAGCCCAGGGCTGCACCGTGGAGCTCTAAAGCAACTTCTATCAGCTTCTCAGTCAGAAAAACTGACACTTCCAGCTGGAATGCAACCCGGAAGTATGTTACTTAGTCAAAAACTTTTTAGACGGAGTGCACAGCCTTCACAGACATCCTTTTGTTGGTCCTTCAAACATGAAGAAGCTGGTTTATGGAAACAGCATGAAGCAGATCAAAGTGAATGAACTATGTGACTTCAGGCTTGTAGTTCAGTCTCTACCTGTGGAACCAATAAGGAAGACCTGGGAGCCTCTTTCAGATCCCCGTTCTGCTCTCCATTGATCCTCCGAAACTTTCAATGCAACCCTGCCTTCAACTCCAGTTCTGTTTCCAAGGAAGCAGATCTTCAGATGGGCACTATGAATGGTCAGTTGTACTTAAAAAGATCCCAAGTGCTGCATGAAGTATTGCTCTGTTTACCCCAGTGTTTATTTACTAGTAACATCACTGGTTGTAGTATGTAACAAAACTTACTTGGGGTCTTGGCAAACCACACTCGAACAAGTTAATATCCTTTCTGTTTGATGATTTAAAGTCAGGGCAATATTTTAGGGCTAGGTGTTAGATATTAGGGTTGGAGATTAAGAGTTACGTATTAAGGACTAGGGCTAACTGCTTGAATGCTAGAGAAACATATGGCTGTGCAGTAAATTTTGCACTCCTCTAGCACTCTGATGCCCTATGAGGAACTCTAGCAAACAAACTGCACCACAGTACACAAATACAATTCCAAAATTAGTGTGGATTTAAATCACCTTTTAACACAATAAATGCTATTGAGGTCTCCAACTCATTGTTTCACGATGACTTGGAGACCTCTCTAGAATTCAAGCTATTAAAGACCCTTTTAAATCAATGGGAATTTGTCTTCGGTGACACAGTGGGTTTGCCCCAGAACTGCTCCAGTTTATCTTTCTAAATCAGCATCAAAGGAGTAAGTTAGGGATATAACTATAGTTTAGAGCAGAAAGGTCATTCCTTGAACCTCCAACTATCATAGACTACATTTCCCATCATACCCAACTAGCCTTGGGATGATGAGAGTTGTAGTCTTCAACAGCAGATAGGTATGCAATAAGGTGGGATAAAGAGGTGATAAAGAGGATAGAACTTCTCCAGTGATATCACGTCTCCAATTCCTATGTTATTCTATGGAGCCTATGCACTAAGATCTCTCCAACTTGAGAAATCTTAGTGTATAGGATCCATAGAATAACATAGGAGCTGGAGAGTATGGATGGGCTAAAATTTTCACCTCAAACTGAAATCGGCAAACAATGGCACTTCCAGCTTGGCGAATAATTTCCCATGAAAAGTGCAGTTTTTCCACTTTTTTGATTAGCTCATTACATTAAAATCAATGGGAACATTGATTTTACACACAACTCATAATAAATATTATTTATTTCCCAAAGGCATAGTATAAAAGGGGCATGAGGGTGACTGTGTTGGTGGGTGTGAAGAAAGAATCAGTTGAACAGGGAATGTTTTGGGGGGTTTTGTTTACTGGGATTGTGGGGGGGGGGCAGTTAATAAAAAAATAAATCCTAAATACAATTAAAAACCCGCATAAGACATGGTATAAAAAGGATCCACAGACCTGTGCTGGAGGATGGAGTCTGTGGAATGAATCATTAGAACAGGGAATTTGTTTTGGGGGGGTTTCTTGACAGGTATTGGGGGCAATAAAACATAAAATAAGAAAGTAATAGAGACAGGAACCCCCTGACATAAGTTGCCACTGGGGTCGACCGAAACTTGACTTGATAGAGTATTTTGTAGAGGATTATTTGTCAGATTTGTTGTTAGAGGCCCAAGTCATGAGGAAACATTGATTTGTAGGACTTAAGCTTGTTTGGAACAAGCCCTAGGGAAACATTGATTTGTAGGACTTACGTTTGTTAGAAACAAACCCCCAAAACATTTTTGTAGGACTATGTGTTTTTTATTTTTTTATTTAAAGCACAAGCCCTGAGGAAAAAAATGCCCTGCTGGCCTAGTACCAGCAGGTTATGTTGTGTTAGCCAGTGGCCACTGGCCATTGTCAAATGCCCTGAGTCCCTAATTGGGGAATTTGCAACTGCTGTTCTTGCTGCTGAGTTGTTTAAGTAGCAGGATGATTAGGCAGCTGAAAGTGAATGGGATTAACAACAGTAATAACATGGGTGATGGATGATGAAGGTTCCACTTGCCATGACTAGCTCCAGTGATGCGCCTGAGGCAGTAGCAGCACAATAAGTAGCCCCCAGTACATGTGGAGAAAAGAAGAAGTTGACCAATAATTCTTCTCCAACTGCCCCTCTTCCAAAATCATGGGTGTGTTATTATTAGAATATAAATGTTTCCCTTGAGAGCAGGAACTGTGCCTTTCATCAGCATATGCAATGTGCATAGTGTGTTTGTACGGTAAATAACATCTGGGGGCACAACTGTATCCAAACACCATGACACCAGAACTCAAGTACTTCTGCTGTCACAATACGCCTTGTCCAAACCCCACTAAGGACAAGTGACAACTTGCTGACAGTTTAATAGTAATGTTGTACCCTCCCTCCACCATCTTAGCATATTCTGCGGGATGGAATCACCTCCGTTGCCGCTTGATGCCCTGTTTGCAATTCTTCTCCACCATACTGCCATGTGTGGTCAGTGCACCACACAGTGTGCAATGCGTGGACACGAACTGCCACATCCTAACATCAACAGAGTGGCTATCATTTGGCGGGGGAGGTAATGATGAATGAGGTAGATTGGTAGAAGATGTAGTTATCCTAGAGGAAGAAGATGATGGTGAGCTAGTTGTTTCGCTTGTCATGGAACAGTCTCTGCCTGGGTTTCTCTATTCTTCAAATTCTTTAATCTCCACCTTGTCTCTTGTTGCCTTTCTGGAGAGTCAGGGGGTACAGCAACAGTGGTGCTTGATTTCTGTGGTGGGTATTTGGCTTTAACATGTTTGACATAAATGTCATGGTGTCTGTGTTTCATGTGTGTTATCAGGGTGGTTGTGCCAAGGTGTGTTCCCTCCTTTCCCCTTCTCATAGACTTGTCACAAATTGTGCACAGTGCTGTTGGTGATGATTGCACTGTGCCTATCCCAATAGAAAACTAGTCCCACACCAATGACTGCAGGGGATAGGGATAGGGAAAAGGTGGAGAAAAATGGTCTCTTTCTTCTTGTTCTCCACATCCCCTTTCACTGTCTGTGGCAGCGGATGATATTGCTGCTGTTGCTGCTACTGCCTCAGAATCAGCACTGCAACTAGGACCAGAAGTATTGCTTCAGCTGGCAAGTGGAAACTGTCTAAGTCCCGCATCACTTGTTGACCACATTCCCACTGTGTCCACGGTGGTCTGTGGCATACTAGATTGCTCCTCAGCATCCTGCTGCCCTTGCAACTCATCATACGTAGGAATTAGAGCAGTTGCAAATTCCAGAAGCTCACTGGTGGTGGTGATGATGCCCATCCTAATCCATGTCTCCCATTTATTCTCAGTTTGGGCTTAAAGGCCATAAATGTCTCTTCCACCCCAGCTTCTCCACCATCATCATCAGCACCACCACCATTAGTACATATATGCTGCTGCTGCTCTATTACAGACGTCTAACTGCTGGTTGGAGGAGGTGAGTCCCCTAATGTCACAACTGCCATTTCTTGGTGACCTCAAGAAGGCAGAGTGGCAGCAGTAGCAGCAGGCACATGCAGCTGATTTGTGCTCCTGGTGTTGGTGGTGGTATTATTATTTCTATCCCCAAACAGTTCTGGCCTCTTCAGGATCATGTTCTACTTGGAAACTGTAGTTAAGGAAAGACTCCCAGGGCCAAAGAAATATTGTGGGCTCCTTGACTGCTAGTCTGGATTCTCTCAAGTGCTTCCCCTACCACTCCCCTAACACTTGTCCCACTGGCAGCTTCACCATTACTGTTACTACTACTAACAACAACCACATCAAGTTCAGCTCCAGAATCTTCCTCATCACAGTAACTATTAATATGAGGATATTGATTACCCCCTCCTTCACTCCTAACGCTAACAAGCTGCTGGACCTTAGCAGTAGTAGTACTAGCACTGGCGGTACTGCTTGGGGATGGCAAGTGTGACTTAGGGTCCCCTGCTGTCACATTTGGTATCATCTTCTACTTTTCCCCCTCCTGGGTATTATAAGATACACTAGAAGCAGGTTCAGCACTGGTGGCAGCAGATTCAGCACGGGCAGCAGGCACAGCACTGGAAGCAGCAGGGGCAGAACATCTGACAGCAGGCACAGTATTGGTGGCAGCAGTTCCACACTGGCAGCAGGCACAGCACTGGTGGAAGCATGAGCAGCACTCCTGACAGCAGACACAGTACTGGAGGCAGAAGGTTCAACACTGGCAGCAGGCACAGCATTGGTTGCAACAGGGACAACACGTCTGACAGCAGGCACAGTACTGGTGGCAGCAAGCTCAGCATTGGCAGCAGGTACAGCACTGGTGAAAGCAGGGGCAAAACATCGGACAGCAGGCACAGAACTAGTGGCAGCAGGGGCAGCACTGGCAGCAGGCACAGCACTGGGGGCAGCAGGGGTAGCATATCTGAAAGCAGGCACAGCACTAGTGGCAGCAGGGGCAGCATGTCTGACAGCAGGCACAGCAATGGTGGTAGCAGTAGCAGGGGAAGCACAAATGACAGCAGGCACAGCATTAGTGAAAGCAGGGGCAGCAAGTCTGGCAGCAGGTACAGCAATGGCGGCAGCAAGGGCAGCAGGTCTGGAAGCAGGCACATGCAGCTGACCTATCCTGCTCTCACTACTACCCTTTTCTTTCTACCTTTCCATTAATTTCCACAATATCCCTAGGGGGGGACTTGACAGCATTGGTTCTATAGTGTTCATTTCCTCCTCAGACTCAGTAGACACATGAGGGTCCGTCCAATTCCTCCTTTTATTATTTTTAAACTTTCTCATAGTGATAGCAGTCACTATGAGCCTCTCCTGCCTCAATTTCTCAAAAAGATCACAGCAGAACAGCACAGAACGTCTACCTCCCTCAGTAGTAGCTTCTATTGTGTTTCACTTCCTGGAATTCATCATGTTTTTATAGAGAAAAAGCCAAAAACACGTAAATCAACAGGCAGAAACTTTCTTGTCATTGAAAAAATGGCGAAGAATTTTGGCCAGTGGGTGAAAATGCAAAGATTTTAATTGCTGGTTTTAAAGTGGATTTTCCCGTGAAAAAGCAGACAACAACATGGTTTTCGCAGGATTTCTCACAGGAACACAGCAAGAACTTTTGCCCACCATTACTGGAGAGTTTATCATGCTAGAGAAATTGTCACCACTTTATTATCTGTTTATCACACCTTACTGCATCTCCCTCCTGGAGATCCAAAGGCTGACTGCAGCTGGTTCAGGGTATAGATTTAGGGCTAGGTCATTACATTTGCACTGATGTGGCTCAGTTTTGCATTCAAGAGTCTTTCATACATAACCTCCATGATGTCTAGTTTAAGCATATGAACAAAGTAAGAGAATCATAGCTTCTATGTGATGTTTTATTACTGTTTTTTAGATGTTCGCTTACCTTGAGTTGATTTCTCATGTTTCAGTATTTGCTGCACTATATGAAGAAGCTCTTGGCTGGGACATCTCATTGCTGTGTAATATGAAGCAATTCGGATTTCTTCACTCTCATCTGCACTCTGATACAAGTGTACTAATGCAGTACGCTAGTAAAGAGAGAAAATGGCTGTAAGTGGAGGAATAAAAAATACCTATAATGGAGGACTGGTAAGATCAAATGAAGGTCCTGTGTTAAGAAATTTTTATTTTACTATAATGTTTAATTACAGTAATAAAATTGGCTGGAATTTTGGATTAAGGATCAGATTGGCATTCCCTGCAAGATTCATAAAAATCAGTCATGTACGATATGAATACCAAACTGATAATAGTTTTAATTTCCATTTGGTGCTATGAGAAACTTTATACAGATCTATAGCCCTGATGGGTACTTCATGCTTTTTCTTTAGTAAATATGATCAGTAGAACAAAAGATATTAGCTTTTAAAGTAAAGTTCGAAACACCAGAGGATTTCTGAAAATAATATAGTGATTGCACATGCTCAGTAGAGAGCATCCACAGCTGTCAGTCACAACTCTGAATGCTGTCTACTGAGCATGTGCAACAATTATCTTCCATTTTTCATATAGCAGCCATGTCTAACAAGAGGCCCCATCCATACATCGTTTTGATCCCCACAGTGCTTTTGGTTTTGATTTTACTGCGGTCCATATTTTTTTTTCTATTTCTCAATATCTTACCCACTTGGGTGCCAAAGGTGTTTACAAGGCATTACAAAAGCAATGAGTTGCTCACCCTTCTGACATTAAGAGGGTTAAAACAGTTACAAAAAGGGAAAGTGAAAGAGCTCTGTTTGACTGCAGCTCTATTCATATCCATTCACTAGCATTCAAGTAATTACTAAGGAATAAAAGCATTAAAGTAGAAATACCACCCAATATAAAGTCGGCCCCCAATTATTAGGCATATGGCGACTAGCTTCTTAATAGTGCTATTATCTCACACAAGTAGCCGGTTCTGAAGAAATCCTTATTCTTTGGAGACTGATGGCCAGGCTTCTTGCTTTAGAGCCATCTGTGTGCCTGCCCCATCAGTCCCTTACAGTGCCTTAAGGTACAATGCAATGCCTCCTAGAGGAGACTGGGATGGACAGTGCAGGCACGCTGAAGTCTCTAAGACAAGATGTCTGCGTGCAAACCTGACTTCCGGTCTCAGAAGAATAAGGATTACTTCAGAACCGACTACTTGTGTGAGATAATAGCACTATTAAGAAGCTAGTCGCCATATGCCTAATTATTGGAGGGCGACTTTATATAGGGTGGTAGTTCCGCTTTAAAGGGATAGTAATGTTTCATAATAAAAGCAGCTATAATTAATCATCATAGTATTTGGACTTTGGAGAGTGTTATTTCAATTCTGTCAGAGTTGTAGTTCAAGAGTAATTCAATGACAAAGTATCCCCCTCCCGCCCCTTTTACTGATGTAACACTGCTCAGCCAGATCAGAAGGGAGGTGCCCAGGTAGACTGCAGAGAGGGACAATCTTCAATTAAGATAAGGGAAAAACCTGAAAAACTTGTCAAGGGGGGCAGGGCTTTCATTGTTCTCATAGGAAGAAGATTGTCCCCTTCTGTTATCTGTCTGGTCTATGGACTGGATTCCACATCTGAGAAGAGATGGCTTACACTAGGTAAAAGGGGCGGGAGGGGAAACTTTGCTTGTGAATATCTCTCAAACCATAAAGGTTTGAGAGATAAGACACATCTTTCTTCATGTTGTTTTAATGCCTACATGGACTGGAGGGCACTGCATTCATACTTTCCATTCTAAGTGACACTCTTTTGGCACTAGTATTTTTTTTAACCTCTAAGATGTCAGAGAAGAAGCAACTCATTCTTAACCACTTATTAATGCATTTTGCCATTTACCTACAGTATCTTGAACTCCTTCTCTTACAGGTCTGTTAAATTGTATCCTGCTTTTATTCTGTGTGCAGATTCTAATGCTAGATGCTTGAGAAATGTGATATACTGCTTTTGTCTAACTATGGCAAAAGTAGTAGGATACTATCAGCTGCGACAGAGATTTGTCTTTAGGTTTGTCTGTATTTTAGGTTTGTCTACTTTTTGCTTACAATGCCAATGATGCCCTGTGCTGCTCATGCTAAACTATGCCCATCTACTTCATTTACAAAAGTGTGATTAATGAAAGGGGGGGTAGAATTTTGAACAGTGATTACAGGGGATAGCCAAATTTATTAATAATGCAAGATGGTTAAATAAGTTTTTTTTTCCTTACAACAGAAACTTAAGAGTTACAATATTACAGATCAGGAAAATGCAAGAGGTACATTAAATGGAGGGATGGGAGAGAGGAACAAGAAATAGGGAGATGGGTGGGTGGTACAAGAGACAAAGGGACAAGTGAGAGGTACAAGAGACTGAGGGACACGTAAGAGGTTCCAGAGACTGACAGTAACAGGAGATAGAGGGAAAGGTGTCATAATCGCTCTCTGTGTGATTGCACCTGTATCTCCACCCGCTCACTCCTATTGGCTCCTCTGCACTTATCTACCTTTCTTCCTGACAGGTAGATGGGTGTTCCTTGTGTCTTTTTTTTTTAGAGTATCCAGTTAGTGTTTGTCCTTCTCATTTTTGACTTTGGCCTGTTCCATCCTAACCTCTCATTGATTTCACTCAGAATAGCTGGTATTAGACCCTGGCCTGTTCTAAACTACCTGATTGATCACTTCATTGATTTCCTGGACTCTGACCTTGGCCCGTACCTGACTATTCACTTACCTGTGGTGATTCTACTTATGGTTTCTGTTGTTTCTGTCTAGCCCACTTCTCTTGGGAGATTAAAAAAAAAAAATTCTTTAACATTAATATAATTGTTCTATCTCAGATTTTTGGTGGTGATGTATAAAATGTTATGTATAGTGCTTGATTTTGTCATCTCTCAAGTCTTGAGTCTTAGAACCCCTATGTAAAATAACTCAAAAAATTATGGATAATTTTTGTAATATACTTCTTATCTTTTACATTTTTTAGATTCACCTCAAATATCAAAAACTGTTGGATTTGATAAAAGCAACATGTTCATGGCTTTGATCGAGAATCAGTGATATGTTACGGATAAGAAGAAAAGAAGCTTTGTTCGATGTATCTTCTTGTTTTCTTTCAATCTATTTATGTTTCACTTTAAATGATACATTTCCATGTTGCATATATACTATAGAAGTGTAGTGTTTTTTGAGAAATTGAAAATGATCCATGTTTATACATTTTCTTATTTGGTCTGTCTGACTCAATGGGAAAGTAACAAGGTGATTCTTTATTCATGTAGCTTTCTTAAATGTGATTTTACATGTGATTCTTAGATAAGTGTCACATAGAAATATTCTATTCTCATCCAAAATAAGAGGGGTGGACTTGGCAGGTAATATTGGTCACAGGTTTTATATCAATGACCAATAGGTGGGCATTGAAAGTTTATTAGCTGTCGATCTGTTAAAGAGATTTCATGATTAGGATACATTTATCCAATACTGTATTGCCGTTTGGTCACTGTGGATATTTTGGATGGGATATATGAAATAATAATACTAACAATATGTATAATTTTATTAGGTACGTTTTTTGATCTAGGTGTCTTAAATGTATGCGTTTTATGTATGCATGGACAACAATACTTTACTCGTCGGACTTTTGTGATTGTTTTGGATGGAATAATGGGGAGATAACTTCAATAAAATGTATTGTTTCATTTTGGTATATATCCTTATTTACGCTTTATATATAATGCGATCGAAATAAGTATTACACTCATACATAAACATATATGTTTTCACATAATTTATAGTCATTCTATGTGCTTATGCGACTCCTTGCTCATACGAGCAGCCATCGTGGGTCTATATTTATCTGTTTGATGATGAACACCATGGACGTTTCCCATGAATTGAATCAATATATGAATACACATTTTTTGTTCTTTACAATCACGTGGTTCTTTATTTATGTGATCAGTGATTATGAGTTTGTATTCGCTGTCTGGGTGTATTATTTCGATGATTATGAAACACAATTTGGAAGGCTACTTTTGAATTAACTTTTTGTTTATGTTTAGGATCATGTGATGTTTTGTTCATGTGAGCGGCAATGACGAGATCTCTTACTTTTTTGATATAGGAGTTTTTTCCAGCGCCGATGTGGCAGGCCGCTCATGTGACTGAAAATTATATGTAATATGTCGCTCATGTGACTGAAAGTCATGTGATTTATATCGCCATTCCCATTGGGCCACACAGAATTTAAATCTTAGACAACCGTTATACCCAATTATCCCCTGAAGAAGCCGATTGTGGGCGATACTTGTTGGGATCGGGTAGTGTGCTGAGTGACTTTCCCATTAGTGACCTTCTTGTTTGTGGATAAGTACTATTCGGCTGTTGCCTCTTTTGTATTCTTCTAAGTGCTTATCTGTATATGTTTGGCTACATCCTTTCTATGCCCTTCCTTATTTTTGGAAGGACTTAGACTCTATTTGTCATTTTTGCTACATTTGTTCACTAGAAGGACATGTAACATTTTGAATGATATTGTATACACACGAGGGGTTTTATCATCTTATTAATTGAGATTATGTATATGATTTGAAGTGGTATTCACCTCTCTATGTGTATTATATTTATTGTATAAGAGTCACTCTGCTTTGTGTTTGTTTTTAATTGATTTTATATTGTCTGTCTGGTTTTGTATATCTTTGCACTAATAAAGACATATATATTTTCATATTTATTATTTCTTTATTTGTTTGACCTGAGTGCCTCTTATTCTAAGGGACTATCTTTTGTAGGAGTTAGTTTTTCCTTTTTCCTCTCCTAGTGAGTTTATTATAGCCAACTTCTCTTGGGATTGTCCAGGGTTCCCTGGTGCTATCTGGCTTGTTCCAAATCCCACAGCCCACTGATTCAATTCAGTCTCAGACCTTTGATCCGTATTTAACAGAGCAGCTCTCCGGTCCTCCCTCATTTCCCTCCATCTTGTGGAAGTCAGTCTCCTGCTGCTTGCCGGCTGAATTCAGGCTACACTGTTAAGCCTCCAGAGTATTCAAACTTCCCTTTGCTTCCCTCTGCTGGTAAGAAATGGTTCCAAAGAATCTTGAAATCCAGGCTGGTTTCCATCAAGTCTAGCCTTCCTAAGTGGTCTACCAAAGCGGTCTACCAAAGGCTATCTGGCCTTGCGGCTAGCATCTTTAACTCCAGTTTACACTGCAGCAAGAGTAAACTTTTTCACTGCTTCCGCACCCGCACCCCATTCTTTGCACCTCAGCATCAGTGTAGAACCACACAGCTTGAATGTAGTGTATGTATAAGTTGCATAGTATCTCAATTAGTACTTTTTGTTTGTTTGCCTTGTCTTGAATGCATGATGTATTGTTTGTCTCTGTAACTCAGTCTCAGTAGAGGATCACCTGCCTGGCTATCTGTCGTATCAGTCAATTTTTTTTTTACTTCTCTCTTCACACCCACACCCAGAGAATCACTGTCAATAGGTAGGTAGCTATTTAGCAACTTTCTTTTTTCTAACTGCCTATATTAGCTAATATCACAAATTCAGCTGCTTTGTCTCTCGCTCTCTCCCAGGGGAGGGCTGGCAACTTGTGGCCTGGAGGGCAATTACGATCAAGTGGTCCATTTTTACTATTGTTTGAGACCCCTGTCCCAGCCCGCACCCTTTTGTTAATTTTAAAAGTGGCATTAATATCATGAAGTAAAGCAATACCATGTAGCTCACAGGAAAAATGGGCAACACTACTGATACTACAGAGCTTGTAATTTAAGCAAAGCTACACTAGTGATACTATAGAGCTTACAAGGGAAATACATTATACTACTAGTGTAGCTGCATTTGGATTGTAGCTCAGAGATATAATTTGTGTAGTTCTGTTTCAGTTGGAAGTGCTGTGGTATCACTAGTATAACTTGACTTATAGCAACAAGATGGAGATTGAGGCAGTGGCCCACTGGCCCAGACATATGGCCAGCCCAGGGTGCAATTGCCCCCCTGCCCCCCAGGCTAGCCCTCCCCTGCTCTCTCCCATGTATAAACTGACAACATGCAGGGCATTGACACCTTTTTTATACTAGCACTGTAGGAATGCATGTGGTAAACTCTCACATGAGGAGAAATACATCATTATCATGGATGTCAATGCAATGAAAAAAAGGAAAAAGGAAATTGACATTTTTCACTGGAATTTTCCTTCATGATAGGAAGTGCTGTTTTTGCATGTTTCTTTTTTGAAGCAGAAAGCTTTGTCCAACCCTACTAGTTGCCCTCCCTCACATGTACTGAATGACTTTTTGTTTTGCTTTACAAAGTATGTGATGAATTCAGGATGGAAAAAAAGAGGTGGAGTTCTATCACAATTTTTATATATTTGAAGAAAAGTACTATATGGGATATGTTTTATATTTTTGTGGAAACAGGTTTAAACTAATTTATTGCAGTTTTTATTTTGTATCTTGTTATAGTAGATCCTTATTCAGTTTCCAGCTGTTCAGGATTTTGTACAGTATTCTTTAGTGACTGAAATCATTTTCAAAGGTCACAAGACATATGTGCCCACAAAGGCATGTGGTGATTTCCTGCTGATACATTCTTGATACATTAGGTATCTTCAGCATAGATTCTGTATATTTTTTTAGTGAAATTCTTTTGAGCTATACAATCGCAACTTAAAGGGATAGTAATGTTTCATAATAAAAGCAGCTCTAATTAATCATCATAGTATTTGGACTTTGGAGAGTGTTATTTCAATGCTGTCAGAGTTGTAGTTCAAAAGTAATCGACTGATAAAGTATCCCCCTCCCGCCCCTTTTACTGATGTAATACTGCTCAGCCAGAGCAAAAGGGAGGTGCCCAGGTAGATTGCAGAGAGGGACAATCTTCAATTAAGATAAGGGAAAAACCTGCAAAACTTGTCAGGGGGGCAGTGTTTTCATTGTTCTCTTAGGAAGAAGATTGTCCCCTGCTGTTATCTGTCTGGTCTAAGGACTGCATTCCACATCTGAGAAGAGATGGCTTACACTAGGTAAAAGGGGTGGGAGGGGGAAACTTTGCTTGTGAATATCTCTCAAACCATAAAGGTTTGAGAGATAAGACTTATATCGTTCTTCATGTTTTTTTAATGCTTACAAAATTAAATAAAAAAACCAAAGTATTACTATCCCTTTAAACTGTCTTTTGTATGTCTTACTGAATTTGACAATGAAAAACCATTGAATATGACTCTGATAGTAAACACGTGTGAAGCAATGTTTCGGATACGTTTCTTGCATTCTGAGGGGTTAAACATAGTATAGGGTCTTATGAGTGAGTCCTGTATAAATCATATTAATCTTGCATAACACTAATACCTCATAATTAAAAAGAAACACACCTTATTCTGTGGAGTAAATCACAACTATCATTGTGAGACAATACTGCAAGGGTCTGTTTCTCCAGAACTAATATATAATTAAAACTGAAAAAAGTGATTGTTGCTGCTCATTCCATGACCCGAGGAAGGAAAGAAATGTTTGGAATCCTCAAGATTAGTAATAGTGAATCATGTCCAGTTTCATTAACATAATATTGAGTAGATATTTGGGAACCAGTCCACATTACAATTTTCTGCCCAAATTAAGGTAAATGGGGATTTATTATTAATAAGTATTAGTGTTTCTTTAATGCAGTTTGTGAAGTTAAAAAGAAAATCTATTTAACGATATAAGCATAGCCATAAAAATACTTGCTAAAATGATCAATAGATTAGAACCACTTTCCCATAATGGGTACATGATAAATGTGAACATTATTTTCCCAGCCACATCTACCAATTAATGCCCACATTTTGACCTGTGCTTGGCTTAATTCAGTCTTCTCCTGTGCCATATTAGCAGTGGTGCTGCGGGGTGGGGGGGAAGCTGTATTTTAAAGGGGCCAACTGTTCACAAGGACCATCTGGATTTGCTTGTTTCACTTGCTTACTTTATTTTCTGTAGGTAATGGAGCTGCATTCCACAAAGTGCCCACCACGATGTAATACACAGTGTAGAGCTGCTCTAACTCCGACTCCACACTTAGTACTTCCAGGAGCACTGAGAAGACCACAGTGCACCTGGATCTACCAGTGGAGGCAGTATGAAGTCAGAGCTACATTGGTTCCACGCTATATGTGACATTCAAGATGTCATAGAGTGAAAAACAGCAAAAGTACCTACAGAATTTTAAAGGTAAAGAGCATGGGTAGAGTTTTAGGGGGCTTCTCACCAGATCTCATGCTTAACTTCATAGTGACCAGAGGTACTGTGAAGAAAATTGTTGCATACTAGTCTGGTGCTCAAGATTTCAAAGCACCAGGTCTTGATAACAGCTCTGATGTTGCTCTAATGTTGCTCAACTCCCTACTAGAAATTGTGCAGTATGGCTGCATAATGTAATGGTGCAAAAAGGCAGCACAGTGCACTATTATTAGTTCAATGTACAGTCCTAATACACCATTACTAGTTCAATGTACAGTCCTAATGCACCATTACACTCTGCACAGTGCTATTTACCAGTGGAGCAAGACTGGTGTGTCAGACATGGTATGTGTAGTTCTGTGACTTCCAGTGGACAGTGGAACAAGGCTGGGGTGTCAGACCTTGTATGTGTAGTTCTATGACTTCCAGTGGACAGTGGGACACGGCTGGGGTGTCAGACAGTGTATTTGCAGCTCTGCAACTATTGGGTGTCATACAGTGTATACATGATTTTGTAACTACCAGTAGGACTATGGAACAAGGCTGAGGGGTCAGACACTGTAAATATGATTATGTATCTACTGGTAAAAAGTGGAATTAGGCTGATGTGTCAGACACTGTATGTGCTCTTCCTTGACTAATAGTGGAGAGTGGAACAAGGCTGAGGAGCCTAACTGTGAATGTGTGACTCTGTGACTACCAGTGGGTAGTGGAACAAGGCTGGAGTGCACAACAGTCTATGTGGGGTTCTGTGACTACTGGTAGAACAAGGCTGGGGTATCAGTCTGTGTAGGTATAATTCTGCATCTAACAGTGGGACATTTATAACCGTACCTTGAAACTCTCTGGGTTTTGACCCAGATCTCAGGGTCTCAAGGTGAAGGGACAAATTCTATGGGCTAGAGAATTCAGTGTTACCTACTATATGGTTTGCCCCAATTAAATGTTTAATTAGTCTTTAAATTGGTACCATTTGTACCACAAAGACAGGGAGAGATGTCCTGCTTGTCTTGCTCATGTTTAGGCAGTGAGATCTCTAAATTGTAGTGTGTGTAAAAGATAAGTTGCAGACTGAATGGAGCGCCTCTGGGTTAGAGAAAGCAGGTACATATTGCATATAATCTACACTATGGGAAGCTTTATGGGTTAATATTTCAAGTTTCTCAGGGTCAGCTCATTTCAAACGTTCCCAGGTATGTTTATAACCCGGTCTGACACTGGATCATAATGCCTTCACTGTGGGTCAGATATGTCAGGGGAAAGGAAATTTATGTAAACACAACGGAAGTCTTTGACACAGAAGTAGGAAGCGATGATGGCAGGTCCTCAAATTTGATTATGGATGTAAGGTATGCATGTACTACCTTAATTATTCTTTGCCCTTGAATAATTAATTACATCAAAAGTAGCTTTTCTTTCTTCACAAGTTAAATGGTGTACATTTTTAATTAAGAATTAAAAAGTATATGAAGTGCCTGAGACTTAATCATTAAAAATAAAATATATATTTTAACCAATTTGTTATTCAATTACAAATGCTTTGCTCTTAACCTATATCTCTCAACTGCATTTTAAACTTTTAAATTCTCAGGAGGATGACAACACATGGTTAATAATAGAAAACATACTGTCTTCCTCATCCTTTACCTAGCGTTGTCACAAGTGTTGCTGAGCTTACAGATCCATAAGTCCCAGAGATCTAACAGATAAGAAAAACATATATGTTATATAAAAATAAATACTAGTCCATTAAAGTGTTAGTAATGTCCACAAAAAAGTTTTTTGCATTTAGAAGAGCTTAAAAAGCTGAGCTAAATGCAAAAAAACGTATCTCTCAAACCGCTATGGTTTAAGACATCCAGGCATTTAAAGTTTGATCTCTCCTACTGACAGCTGTAAAGCTGTCAGCAGGAGATCCATGTCGGCCGACACGGAGGTGCTTGAGAAGTGCCGCCATCTCGTTATTTACCACAAATCCCTTCATTGGAATGGTCTAAAACGTGTGCCTGGTTTGCAAACACTCGTTTTAGACCATTCCAATGAAGGGATTTGTGGGGAATAACAAGATTGCGGATCTGCTCAAGCGCCAGCGTGTCTACCGACATGGGTCTCCTGCTGACAGCTTTACAGCTGTCAATAGCAGAGATCAAACTTTAAACGCCTGTATCTCTTAAACCATAGTGGTTTGAGATAAACATTTTTTTTGCATTTAGCTCAGCTTTTTAAGCTCTTCTAAATGCAAAAAACTTTTTTGTATACATTACTAACACTTTAAAGCAGAACTTTCAGTTATTACTAAGTCGCCATGCATTCATTAAGCTCGTGGTGACTAGCCTGGAAATCTACGTCTTACCTTTAAAAAAAGCAGATTCTAAAGAAATCCTTGCCATTTGGAGACTGACGGGCATGTTAGTGCTGTCTGCACGCCTGCGCCGTCAGTCCCTTCTGGTTACCTTGTGGTCACTGCAGTGCTGCTCAAAGGAGATTGGGACTGACAAGATGTCTGCACTGTAGCCTGGGTTCCGGTCTCCAAACGGCAAAGATTTCTTTAGAATCTGCTAATTTTTTAAAGGTAAGAAGTGGATTTCCAAGCTAGTCGCCATGCACTTAATGAATGCATGGTGACTTAGTAATATCTGAAAGTTCCGCTTTAAGATCAAACTTTGCCTAATTCTCATGCTCATTGCTGCTGTTCTGCTTTATAATCTGAGCAGTTTAAGGAGTGGTATCCTGTACTAGAGATATGTAAAGTGATTCGGTGTCACTAACTCCAAAAAATGGACCCTACTAAGTGCATGCTTTCCTCATAATGGATTCCATAAGTAACTTATAGTTTTTATAGCAAGGTCTGATTTTTTGAAGTTGTGGTCCACATGATTACCACCAATTATATATGTGAGGTCCACATTATTTTTTTATTGATAACAATGGTGAATTAATAGCCTATATATTTTATAGGCCTAGAGTTAGTCCTAGTGTTAGTAAATGGTCAAGTCAATGAGAATACTTGTATTTATCAAATTAAGCTATCCCTGAGAACTGTAGGGTAACATCAGTTACAGAACGGTAGCAGCAGGAAATAGGCTAAGCCCTGCTGGAGTACCAGTTTATGTGCAGTAACTAATTATGTAAAAAGTGTTGTTAAAAATTTCAGGTGGGCTGTACCCTTTGGTCAGGCCTGTGGGTCATATGTTGAACACCTACTGATTATATCACTGCCAGTAATGCAGTATGTAAACTGGAAAACAAAGCCACCATAGCCCAGGAGCAGGTATATGGTACAGACAGCCATGGGATTGCTCTGGCTACACCAACAGTTCAAAATATTGGTGTACCCAAAACAGTTGTGGCGCATCACAAAATATGACTTACTAGGAATTTAAGCATACAAAATGTGAGAGGCTTCTGAGGACGAACAAACAGCACAATGGCATGTTCTATGGCTAGTTGCCACTCAGAAGCATCACGTTTTAGCTTTCTAGTGCCTTTACAGAGAAGAAATTTCCACATACAAATTAGACTAATCTCACCCAAAAGGGCGGTCCGGTTCCAAAATAACGGGCAAGTCCCCCTTCACGGGAACACCTGCTAACCCACGACATACATTTCGGCCTTGTTGGGTCTCGTTAAGAGGGTGCAGCCGGATTCTCCTCAGAAGCCTCTCACATTTTGTATGCATTATGAATAATTTGCCTATACTGCCTAATGGTAAATTCAGCTCCAACTTTAGCTGCCTTACAACATTTTATTAGCTTTTCTACCTTTTATATGTCTATGAGGAATACAAATGTTCCGTATGCAATGCTATTTTTTATGAGAAAATTGGCTATATTTATGAAATATGAAAAATACAATCATAATCTCTGTTTGTCTTTCAAAAGCCTTTTAAAATAAAATTGGATTAAATATGTCCCAGAGAGTGATTGAAGACTGCTGTTAGCAATTTGTTTCTAGATGTGTAAGACAGCAGGTGCTATAAGATGCTTACATTAGCTGAGCAGGGGATTCGTCTGAATGCTTCCACTGCGGCGACTCTTGTCATATCCGGATTGCTTTTAAGGAATGCACAGTTTGCAAGTGTTGGGATCAAAGAAGCTGCAGCCAGTCCAGCATTCCCAACTGCTTTTAAAACAAGCTGCACCTAAAACAACAAAAAAAAAGATATAGCTAGCTTACATTTCATTTTAGCGTATTAACCTTTTGAGTGTCAGAGGGGTATCCTACGCATTTCAAAGCAATGCATTGAATATCCTTCTGGCACTCAAACAGGTAACTAAAAAGAAAACTTTATACAACTTCAGGATTAGTTTTGTCCTAAAATAATGAAGTTAAAGAATTTAAGCAGATCCTTTTAGCTGAGAGGTCATCGTACAGGATGCCAGTGTCACCATCAAGCACTGTCTGTCACTATTGGCTTGCAGAATCTGATGCATTATGCAGAAACCATATTGTTCTCAAACACTTGACACACCTTGTGTATTTCATCTGGCTCCTGTACTGCACAGTTATCTCCCAGAAGTCCTTGCAATGTCCTCATAACAGCCTGTACTTCGGGTATCTCATGGCAGTCCTTGGTGGACAAACAAAAGTGGTGTACAAGGGCTGTAACAGCTAAATAAGCATTCTGCCCAGCTCCTGTCTCCTGCAGCAATGACTAAGAGGAAATACAAATAAACACATTGTACACATTGTATGGAAGATGATTGCTGTTTCAGGTACATCTGTGAAATATGAGTTAAAGTAATACTATCACATAAAACAACTTTAGTCATTTGGGAAGAGCTTTTAGAATCACCTATCCTATATAATAATTCGCTAAGGATGTTTGTCAGAAGCCGTCATGCGCAGTAGAGGTCCCAGGAAGGTGAGCAGAGAGGACTCCAGTCTGAATTCAGAGCACCCCGATCCGTATCAGCCGCTGCGCAGGCAGTCTCTACTGCGCATGACTTCAGCGGTGGCACTGTGTCCCGTGTAAAAGGGCTATTCAACTAGTATGATATATTAGTCATTTTTGATTTAGACAACTATTTTTGCTTTTTGTTTTTTTTAACAAATAGTTGAATAGACATTAAAAGAGGAATAAAAACATAATAAAGACAGCGAATGTTTAACACCTGCAAAGCACAGCATCATTGATATGTACAATAGACAGATAGATAGATAGATAGATAGATAGATAGATAGATAGATAGATAGATAGACCAGATAGTGCTGGACAGAATGAAAGCAGGGGGCCCTGTTGTTCCCCTGTGTCACCTCTATTGATCTCCCAGCAGATTGACTGGGAGATATCAGTAGCTGGGGGAGCACCTACATGGAGCACCTACATGTACTATTTATTCAACTGAGTTTGCATAGCTATATAGGAACATGTACTAATTTTTTCATGCAATAATATGGGTGCATACCATGTGCTGCACACCTATTTTGTACAAGGTATCAAATAGATTTTACTTATTAACCCTTTAAGAAAGATATGAACTGCACACTCCTCTGGTCCTTGAAATGTTAACCTTTTGAGTGCCAGAGAGATATCCAACTCATTGCATCCTCTTGCGCACTCAAAGAGTCAAAGAAATTGTCTGATGCAGATGTTTTATCCAAAAGTTGTAAAGAATAGGAAATGATTCTCACAGAAACAGAAGCAATCATTCCAGCTGTTGGCTCTGGTATAAAAGCCAAGGACCAGAGAAAGGACTCAATTTTCTCATCTTCCAGTTCCTTTGAGAGCAGTATGTCTTTCATCAGACCTACACAGGCCTCTGTTCCACAGGATGGCAAGGCATCTAAGAGTGGTTGCCTGGAAAGAAATACATGTCATCATTCCAACTTGTGTAACTTCATCATATTCACCACAAGAGTCCTATCACAAAATATGCAACCCTTTGGATGTCATGGGGGTCAGTTCTCAAACAAGTGCTATGTCCTTCATTTACTGAAGCCTCCATAATGATGTTATATTTCTTTGAAACATACAGAATATAGCATCTCCATATGTAAATGAATATTAGAGAATTCTGAAGTAGTTTTTTTGCACTTTTTAGGTTTTATTTTCTACTAACGTTGGGCGCAGTTAGTGATACATTTTAGTAAACCAATTTAAAAGTAAACATAATAATGTGGAGCTCTCAACATCATAAATTTTTTGGTTACAAATGATCATTGGGGAGAGTTAAAAATAATGTATATAATGACTGCCATTTTAAAATTGATTCTCTGACAAGTTTCACCAATTGTAACCAACTTTTTTACTATATCACAATATACTGGTATCAATGCATTTTTTGCACAGGGAAGAACATACATCTATGCAATATTATTTACACTGGCAAATATGTTGTGTAGCAGGCAACAGGATGATCATTGTTCCATTGGCCAGCTGAGGATGATTGGAGCTGTAGTCCAACAACAGCTGGAGAGACAAAGAATGCCCACCCCTTCTCTAGAGTTGCAATGGTTTCTGTGTAAAGTATGTATAATTCATATGCAGCTTTTATTACACCATTCAGTGAAAGGGTTAACACAATTCACTGTAACTGCATCTCTATTGGCAACATTTTAGTAGAATTAAAGAAGGTGCAAGGCAAAAAAAGGGTATGGATTTTGCATGTGTATATCAATATAGACCTCATTTTAACCCTAAGAACCAGTGGTGTGCAACACATTGAAATGAGATGCATTGCGCATCCCTCTGGTCTGTGAAAGGTTGATATTCCCTGTACTCTGCTTTCATTTGTACTTTTTGCTAGTTCTCATTCATGGTATAATTTTTTTCATATAGAAATCTAATATTGCATACCTTCCAACATTTCAAATGGCCAAAGAGGGACACTTGTGTTTTAGGTGATGTTACTGGGGGCGTGGCTGGGGGGCAGGGTATTATTGAGAATTTTAAGGCTATTTTATGACCCAATGATATCAATTTGTGTAACTGAATAAATTATTTAGAGCAAAGCCAAAGTATTTTATTTACACATACTAATTTCTGCACACATATATTGACGTTTAAACAAACATGAATTTGAATATTATTGCTGTGGAGCAATGTGATACACATATAAACACCATACAGTCTGATCTCCTAAAAAGAGGGACAATAGGGTGGGAAAGAGGGACAGAGGGATTTGGGTCTCAAAGAGGGACTGTCCCTCTTAAAGAGGCACACTTGGGTGGTATGAAATTGCTACAGCTGTAGCAGGAGTTGTTGCACTCTTTCATGACAAAACAGAGGCTAGGGTTGCTTACATCATACCGAAATGCAGAGGTCCTTTTTAGCTATATGCTGAGGTACTCTGTGCATCTCGATGGACTCTCACAGTGTGCCCATGTCAGTATACAATTGGCTCTCTGATATCCAAGAATTGATTCACTTTTACCTCCATAAGTGGAGTAATTCAGGGGCAAGGCAAGTATACAGTATTTCACAAGTACAAATATCCATTGAACTAAAAGGAGATTTAACTCTTTGAATACCAGGGGGTTGCCATCACATTTCTTTGCAATAAGTTGGCCAATCATTTGGCACCCAAAGGTTTAAACATCTCTATTCATTGTTTCTCAATGCCAGAGATCCCTTTATACCAGGGACATATGAAAAATACAACCTGAAGGATTACTGTGTTTTCAGTGTAGTCGTGAAACTATACTATTCATATGTGTTCCCACTGACCGGGGAGATTTAGACAGCTTAACCCCTTAAGGACCAGCCGCGCACGTATTTTGTGGTCCCTTAAGGACCACGGAGCATTTTTTTTTTTTTTTTTTGCGGAATCTGATTCCGGACTCCCCGAACGGCATCTAGGACCGTCATGGGTCCTTAGGGGGTTAACCCTTTAAGGACCAGTGGGGTGGGCGACACATTGCAAACTATGTCACTCTGGTCCTTAAATGATTAATCCGAGGGGTTTATAATATAAAGAATATGTCATTTTACCTCAGTGTTTTTCTGATTTTGCTTTTACACATATACCCAGGAGCAGGGGGTGCAGTTGTGATGGAGCCAGAATCCAAGGGGCCCACCCACCCCAGGATCCAGTAATTTCTAATTATGTATCTGTGAACATATTTGTGTGTTCGGGTGGTTCAAAAAAATGTTTACATAACTAGTTATACCTCTTCTTATATCCCAAGGGGTACATTTTTTTGCCCTAAATTTTCCCACGGTTTTGTACTAAGAAGACTTTGGTACTAAACCTCCAATGTGCTTTGCTTAAACCTTTGAGTGCCAGAGAGGTAAGCAATGTGTTGCTTTCCCCTCTGGCACTCAAAGGGTTACCCATTTGTGTGCCAGAGGGGTAACTACTGCATTTCTTAGCACAGTGTCGGATATCCCTCTGCCACCTTGAAAGTGTTTTTTTTTTAATATAAGTGGAGTTTAAAATGATTATAATAAAAGGCTAGAGGGATTCTATAAGAAATTGATATGGTATTTCATATTCTGCTTTTCTAAATGTTTCCATTAAGCAGATATTGAGAACCATTGTCAATGAGGGGGTTACAAAGCTAAAGATCAGAATTTTTATCACACCTTTCTGGCCAAACTAATTATGTAATTGAAATTCCAAAGTGAACAATTACAATTAGGCATATTTTTAAGACAGGCTGCATTGATTAATCTGAAGAATTGGGTCAAAAGTTCCTTGGGAAATGCAAGATTTAAACAGAATTAATTCCAAAATATCCTCTCTCAATGAGACTGCATTCTTCTCGGAGTTATTCTATTTGCTGGCAGCCAGAAGAAAGACAATAAAAGAATGTATTAATATGTAAGACATCCCCTGTGATAGATGTCAGTCAGGAATCAGAAAGAAACAAGTGCAGAACACTTTATCACGGGGGTCTCCAGCCAGTCCCGCTACTAGGATTAGATTTGCATCAGAAAGGGCTGTCACTAATAGCTTAAAGTTAGTTATTCAGGCTATGGGCAAAGCTGAGAGATTAGTTCTCTTGGGAGACATTAGCTCACTGAGAAGGAGAGTGTTTGATAACAAGTTTCTCATGGTAATGAGAAGCTCACAGTAGCAATTAACCCTTTGAGTGCCAGAAATGTATTCAATGAAGTTGCAATGCATTGGATACCTCTCTGGTACTCAAAGAGTTAACATTTTAGCTGCAATTCACAGTAAAAACAAAAATTCAGATAGTCTGCTCTTCACCACTAGCATTGATATACCTTTGGGTTTTCATCAATGATCAATCTTATTTCCATGCTCAGAAATTCCCCAGATGGGACCGAAGGGGACAGGATGGGAAGCATGTCATGGGGAGGGCTGATCCAGACAGTATGTGCCATAATAGGGAGGAGTTTTAGGGAAACGGCTTAATTGTGGTTGACATCAGGAAGTGGATTGCATTTGGGGTTAAGAAAGAACAAAGAAGAAGCATCGATCCCTCCCTATTGGTGGTGTGATTGTGTGTCTTGGCTGGGCTGATAGTCCTTGCATGTTTTTTAGAGATCGATAACTGATGTGGTAAAGTTAGGGGATATTATCCTCGGGCGGAAGCCCTTTGGGAGTTTTGATCCGGACTGATGTTGTGGGAGGTGACGTTACCCATTGAAGCTAAAGTGGATGGCCAATGTGCTAATTATTTGGAGGTTAGCTGTAATTGCTGAAGTATGGTGGAGTCAGCTGTAAGTGCTGAAATATGGTGGAGTCAGCTCTAAGTGCTGAAGGAGGGTGGTCAACTGTAAGTGCTGACGAACATTGGGATCAGCTGTAGTGCTGAAGAATGTGGGGATTTTAGCATGAGCTCATACAATTTGGCCACGCTTGGTTCCAAGAAAGGCAGGTTGGCAAGGAGTATTATGGTGTATTGAAGAAGTACATTAATAATAATGTGAGTAAAATAGTTTAAAAAAAAGCTGTGGTCTGTTATCCCCAAATAGATGTGTCTGATTATTAATGGATCGTACCCTCTCCTCATGACATGTGTATGAATGGATGGAAAATGTGACAAAAATAGGGTGTAAATTTGGCCATGCTTGGCGATACATACACACAATATCCATGTTCATGTAAAGGGGATATAGCTGACAGTGAACTATTACTTTGGAGGACAGACTAATGTACTAAGAAGAGCTGAAATAAATGGAGAAAACAGGACAAATAAAAAATCACACCAATTTAAGTGGGGTAAATATACTGAGAAACTGGACCGAAGCAAAGGAAACAAATAAATATTCCCTTTAATGTCACCTTGATTCAAGTTTTCATACTTGAAAATTACATTAAAAACTGCCTATGTGTCATGTTACCCAAAAGACCAGCAATTATACACTTATGGAGATATTCATACTTGGTATCGTAAGCTAATGTCTGCTAATTGTGGTACCCGTGCGGTACCAGAGACATTTCATAATCTAACTAAGCTTTTCAGTAACTTTTTATATGCTAATGAAACATTTTCAATTACATTTCATATGGTAATCAAGGTTTTTAGTGATGTTTCATGTGCTAATTAAGCACTGTGCTGCACCAGGAGACTTTCGCTTTTCCCAGAAATAAAAGTTTGACTATCTCCTAAAGTATACATTTGCTGGACTTTTGATTACTATATTGACAAATAGGCAGTTTTGAACTAAGCTTTAAAATATGTTAAAAAATTCAAGTTGACTGGTGCACTTTATGAAGATTTTAAAGGTGATCATCACTTATACTAAGTCTTCTACTGTGGGAGTAGACTTATCAAAAGCCCAGGGCTACACTGTACAGACCCAAAATGGCTCCTATCAGCTGTTTGAAGAGGTCAGAAAACTACCCCCCTGGAGGGAGCGGGGGCTCTATATCTTGTTTACTTAAATGTATTAAAGAATGGGAAATGGTGTAACCTTAAACCATTTTTCTTCACATGCAATGGGGCAGGCATAAGGGGCATGTCGGCAATGAAGTCTTAACAACAGCAAAGTATGTCCACTAGTATGTGTTACAGCAATTATGTACTGTAGTGCATATCATTAAGTACAGTCAATGGCACAGGAAGCTAACAACAGTGGAGATTATTTGTAGATTTAACCCATTATAAAGGACCACAGATGTTTCAATGCATAAATACTGTAATGCATAAATACTGGACCACAGATGTTTCAATGAATACTGTAAGATCCCATACCAGTTGTCCCTGCATTTAAAGGAAGACCTTTGCCAAAGATCCGATAGGGCATCAGCAGAAAGGAGTCGCAGCTCAAACACGAGAGTCATGAATAAGTCTGCAGTCTAGAGGACAGGAAAAAGAGATTAATGATCAAATGATGTGTGATGTATACAGTTTTTATTCCACACCATGTGGAACCAAATACAAATTATGATTGATATCCAGAATTATGAAAGCAATAAGTAAAATTATTTAAGCTTAACCTATTACATGCAAGAGGGGTGTAAAAGGCATTGCAATGTGTTAAGAAAGTAATTAACCCTTTGTGGTACACACATCTACCGCTAAATCATTTAAATATAATTCCATTTTTTCTATCAATCATAAAAATTTGTACATTACCAAAGTTGCTTTCGTGTAATTTACTCCATAGAATAACATAGGAATTGGAGAAGCAATATCACTGGAGAAGTAATCTTACTGCTTTATCACGCCTTAGTACATAACCCCGCTCAGTGATAAAGAGGTGATAAAGTGGACATTACCTCTCCAGTGATATCAATTTTCCAATTCCTATGTTTTTCTACTGAGACTATTGGCTAAAGGTGGAGAAATCTTAGAACATTGGCTCCATAGGATAACATAAGACTTTACAACACTGGAGAAGTCAACTTCACTTTATCACCTCTGTATCACACCTTAGTGCATTTTCTCCATTGTTTCAAAATGTGTTACACACCTCTCTGTTCCTTCAAGGGATCATTTGGTTCATGCACTATGATTTGAAAACAACTGCCAGCAACTGTCATGGCTGCCTCCATGGACATGACATCCAGTATGACTGAAGATGACTAAAGGCACGGTAGTTAAATTCATAGGGGTCATTAGATTTTTTGGCCATAGTTAAATTAATTTATTCCCAGCCATAGGATAAGACCCATATGAGACATTCAGCTTTCAACTCTCCCTTCTCTGATGACACAGAAATGCATTCTCTGTAAACAGAAATAAACTGTACAACTTTTTATGAAGAGAAATAATGGTTTCCTGTGATGCTTCCAAGAAACCCCAGATTTGGTATCATGTATTGCCAAGACCGTGTTGTAAGAGAAAGCTTCCAAGAAGCTGGCAGCAGGACTTAATTAAATGAAAACAGTCACTCTACAAGAGATCACAATGTCTCTCTTCTCTTTCAGATGCTCAGAGGTTTACCACAAATAAGGAGCACTTGACATATGTAGCTTGCACTTTCTGTCCAGCATACTGTTGAACTGATGACCTTACACTATCCTTTGTTTACTTAGTTAACCTAAGCCACGACAGAACATTGGGAAAAAAAATAAAAATTCCATATTACCTTGAATCCTTTAAAGGAACAGTGACATTATAACCCCTGCATATCTTTCTATGGTCAGAAAATCCTAATGGCAGTATGAAATTTGCTTTTGACTTTGAGATAACATCTTCAATCATATCTGGATGTCATGTCCATGGAGCAGAATCACAGAACACAAACTCCACCCAATGCACATTGTAAACATAACCCTTTAGTGGTAGAGGGGGGTTGCTTGGAGGCTAAGGGAAATAGGGAGATAGATAGGTAGCTGTTAAGGGAAGAGGGGTCATGAGATTTTTTTTCTGATGGATGTGGTTAACACTTGTTTATAAGAAATAAAACATAATTTTGTGATATTAAATATGTGTGTTATTGTTGGAGTTATATATCAGAGAGAGGACAAAGAAGCTGTGAGGGAATGGTGTCAAGTGGGCAAGCAGGGAGATGAGAAGATGAGAAGAAGCCAGGCAACCTCATTCTCAGATCCAGGGGTAAAGGAAATGATGAGGTATGATTTAGAGAAAGAGGAAGATCTGAGGTGGCATGCGATGGCGGAGAAGATGAAATGCAATTTCTGATTTTGTCTACTTTGTTCACTAAACAATTAGCAAGGTCTTCAATTGTGAATGTAGTACTGAAAAGAGGGGGAAATGAACATACTAAGGAATTAAATGTAGAGTCAGGTTTTTAAAGATTAGAAGAGAGCATGAAAACGAAAGAAGAGTCGAACAGTAGTTTGGTCGTGGAGAATGCCTAGCTTTAGGACTGTACAATGAATTGATAATGGATGAAGTCTAATGCTGACTGTAACATTGTTCAATGACAATCAGCACTTTGTGGGCACTTTTGAAGATATCTGCTTTGTGTGGTATGCAAGGGTTGTTGATTAGTATGTTTTGTGTGGTGAAGTTTGGCAGAATCTACCTTATTAAGGACTGAAATTAAGATATTATTGTATGTTAAGATTCCTTGGTGATGGTAGGAAAAGGTAGAGATGTGAGATGGATGAATCTGTAGAAGATTAGAAAGCAGTTTTGCATCCACATCATTTTGGTTTCTGCATGTGTCATTGAATATTGACATGAAGTGAGTTGTTGGGGTGCAGCATTGTAACCAATTAGTTGTTTGTAATCAGAAAGAGGGAATGGTGAGTTTGAGAAATCTAAAACAGAGCAATTGTATGAGGACACAAGGTCAAGGGAATTGCCATCTCTATACACTGGGCATGTTGTCCATTGTGAGAGACCAAAGGAGAAGTTTAGTGAAAGCTCAGAGGCAACAGGATCTTTGGGATTGTCAAAAGGAATGTTGAAGTCTCCAAGAATAAGGGAGGGGATATCTGTGGAAAGAAAGTGGGGAAGCCAGGCACCAAAGTTATGTCAGAATTGTGAGGGTGATCTAGGGGAAGGCATAGATGACAGCTACATGCAAATAAATTGTAAAAAAAAAAAATGTTGGTTGAGTGGATTTCAGAGGAACAAAAATGAAAGGTATTACACAGGGAGCAAGAGATGTCAGGAGCAGAAAGAGATAATTATTTCACCTAGTCCATAAGAGAGGTGTACCCAATGTATAAGACATTCATTACTGGTAAACAGAAATCTGTAAATGGTGGTTCCTATTAACTGAAAATATTCAGTTTATTTTCACATCTATTTGGAAATGTCAACACTACATATACACCTACTCTTAAGATCACCTTTATCCTGTATCCAAGTATAGAAAAAACATTTTATTCCAACATTGGCTCAGGGGTACTACAACTGCTCTATAAAACTAAAACAAGTTCAGAGTAGATTAGTCCATAAATATCAGCAAATGAAGAAGTCTAATGCACTACTTTCAAACTTAATATTTGTGTTGAAACACCTATTCCACCTAGTGTTATTACAGTTGCATTAAAAATAACACTAATAATGCTAACCAAAAGTTCTTTTGAAACCGACTCTTTATAAGAACCAAATGCAAACATCTGAACGACAACTCTGCATGGAACTGTAAAAATGAAAGCACAAACAACTCACAGAATACTATTCACAGCAGATACAGGTAGTTACAAGGTCTTATAATAATAATGTAAATAGCACTTTTCTCCAAATGGGACTCAAAGTGCTTATAATATATAACACACTGGGGATCAGGTAAAATATTCCCAGCATTAAGAGAATTTATGCAAAAAATACTAAATAGATTTTTGTGCAAACTGCACCACAGAGGAGAAATCAAAACTCCCCAAAATCCAACTGATTTAAATGGGGCTTTTAACCCTTGAATGCTAGAATGGTCTCCAATACCGTGCTTTGAAATATGCCTCAGGTAAATACCATTGGCTAGAACTAGTGTTGAGCGAGCATGCTCGGCCGATGCTCGGATCGGCTCGAGCATCGCTCTGCTCGGCACATGGCGGTACTCGTACGAGTACCGCCATGTGCTCGCCCGCCATGTTCGGGTGGCAGGGATCTGTGCCGAAGGAGGCACAGATCTTACAGACGCTCCGCTGGACCACCAGGGACTGGAGGTAGGGGACATGTGGAGATGGAAGGGGGCATTGCGGAGATGAAGGGGGCATTGCGGAGATGAAGGGGGACATTGTGGAAGGGGGACATTGTGGAAGGGGGGCATTGCGGAGATGAAGGGGGCATTGCGGAGATGAAGGGGGACATTGTGGAAGGGGGGCATTGCAGAGATGAAGGGGGCATTGCGGAGATGAAGGGGGCATTGCGGAGATGAAGGGGGACATTGTGGAAGGGGGACATTGTGGAAGGGGGACATTGTGGAAGAGGGGCATTGTGGAGATGAAGGGGGGCATTGACCAGGCACCCTCCCCTCATCAGAGCAGGGGGTGCCTGGTGTAATGCTCGAGTCCTCCCATTGAATTCAATGGGGCTCGGGTGCTCGGCCGAGCACTCGAGCCTCCGGGGGTGCTCGGTCAGAGCACCCGAACCCCCGAGCATCGGGGTGCTCGCTCAACACTAGCTAGAACACAACCAATAAATATGGTTGCTGAACATTCTAAGGAGTTTGTTTAATACAACTGTCCTTTAAAGTGGAACTTTCATCACAATAATACTGAGCCTCAAAATATAAGTGCGATAGCGATATGTATAGACTTATTTGTAGTTTCAAGTATAATTGCGGCATTAGTGAGAAACAGAACTTTTTAGGAAGACAGACACCGGCAGGGATTTTGCAGTAGGCTCTCTCTGCACATGTGCTGTTAGTCTCTTCTGGTGCCTTAAAGGGATAGTAATACTTAATTATTACTAATCCCTATATTAAAGTCATATTAAAAATAAATGTATTGCCCCCAGTGTCATCTCTCAAACCTTTATGGTTTGAGAGATAATCGCTCCTAAAGTTGCCCTCTCCCTCCCCCTTCCCCGAAGTCAGTGTTGTAGCTGGCTAAAGGGAAATCCGGTCTTACGATCATCAGGCGGCTCTGCAGCAGAGCCGCAATCGCTTTAATAATAAAAAAAAAAAAATTGCTGACTATGGGGAAGGGGGAGGGAGAGGGCAACTTTAGGAGCGATTATCTCTCAAATCATAAAGGTTTGAGAGATGACACTGGGGGCAATACATTTATTTTTAATATGACTTTAATATAGGGATTAGTAATAATTATTACTATCCCTTTAAGTTACAAAGGCTTTCAGCTCACCAGTCGTGGAGTTGAATGGGACAGACAGCACAGACTCAGAGATGCCATCTCTGCAAGATGTCTGCTCTGTTCCCCACTGCCTGTCTGCCTAAAAAGCTCTATTTTCACTAATGGCACAATTATACTTGAAAATACTAGTAAGTCTATACATATCGCTATTGTACTTATATTTAGGGGCTCGATATTAATGTGATAAAAGTTCAGTTTTAAAGTGTTAGTAATGTCTAAAAATAATGTTTAATAAATTTGTAGAGGGTAAAAAAATAATAGAATTGACACAAACCCCATCTCTCAAACCGCTATGGTTTGAGAGATATTGGCAATGAATGTTCCCCCTTCCCTCTCCTTCTCTTGATGCCAGCTGTAAAGCTGACAGAAGGGGATCCGTGTCGGCCAACACGATGAGGCTCTTCAGCAGAGCTGAAATCCTGTTATTGCAAAAGAATGACTTCATTGAAAATGTCTACAAAGTGTGCTTGCAAACTAGGCACACTTTGTAGACCTTTACATTGAAGTTATTCATTTGCAATAGCGGAATTTCAGCTCTGCTGCAGAGCCGCTGGCTGATCCCCGGACTGGGATCTCCTGCTGTCAGCTAGACGCTGACGTCAGGAGAAGACGAGAGAAGGGAGAACTTTGATTCTGAATATCTCTCAAACAGTAAAATTTTGAGAGATGGGGTTTGTGGCAATCCTATTATTTTTTTACCCTCTACAAATGTATTAAAAATAATTTTTAGACATTACTAACATTTTAACCCTTTTAGTACCAGAGTTATCTAGCACATTACTTTGCAATGCATTGGATACATTTCTAGCCCTCAAAGAGTTAAAAGCATAGTGCAAAATTGACAGAGGCTATCATTGCATTTAGCATATTTATTAACCCCTTAGTGACAGCCACGTGCGTACGAAGCTGTCACCTTAATGCCCAGCTAACATTTTATTTATTTATTTATTTTTTACTAAATGATTCCGGAATCCCCGAACGGCGTGAAGCCGCACAGGGACCCGAACTTCCGGGACTTTCCAGGTACTTCCTCTGTCACTAAGTGACAGTTTTTGCGGGACGTACCTGGTAAGTCCATTGTCGGGAAGGGGTTAATGATAGAAAGTAATGTTGCTCCTATAAACATTTGCATCTCTTATTGTTATTATTATTCTTTATTTATATGGCACCAACTAATTCCGCAGCGCTGTACAATAGGGAATGGACATACAGAGATATTAAATAGTACAAATCAAATGTGGAGAAGAGAAGGAGAAGTGGGCCCTGCTCGTGAGAGCTTACAGTCTAGAGGACTTATAAACCAACAATTGCATAACTTATTGAAAATTCACATTCTTCATAGAACATTTTTCACTTAAAACATAAAAACTGGAAATGCTTCTAAAATTAGTAAGTCTAACAATTTATATTAATCCTAAGAAATGATAGCAATGCTAAGAAAATATTTCTAAAGCTACAAGTATTTCTGTGCAAATTTTTCCTACATCACACAGAGTCTCCTCAGATATGAAAGCCAGTCACTTGACCTGACAGGGACAATATTGTGTCTGTCAGTATGAGGAATCCCTGCCCCCCACCCAGGAAGGGGAGCAGGGTTTACCTTCTGCTGACACAATATTGTCCCTTATTGCAATCCGTCCAAACCGAATAAATATGCTGACATTACTATCTCTTTAAGGAAGCAACACTTCCTAATAATAGCCTCCCACTTACCTTACAATGGCCATAACATCTTTAGGGCCCCATGAATTTGGCCCACATGCCGTTGTTCAAGAGATATCTTCAATTCATCCTGGATGATATGTCTGTTTGAGAAATATTCACCTGTAAAGTTTCCTTTACAGCTGACAGCAGGAGATTTGAGTTGGCCGACTCAAGGAGGCTCATCAGCAGAGCCGAGATCACGTTATTTAAAAATAACTACTTCATTGGAATGGTCTACAAAGTGTGCTTGCAAACTAGGCACACTTTGTAGACCTTTCCAATTTAGTAATTATTTTTAAACTAGTTGAACAGCCCGTTACACAGGCCACAGTGTCACAGCCACCCGGTCGCGGGGCAGTCACGCGCAGTTTAGACTGCCTGCGACACGGCTGATACAGAGCTGGATGCTCCTTTGGAGTGCCCAGCTCTGAATCAGCCGCGGCGCGGGCAGTCTCTACTGTGCATGACTGCAGCACGCACAGCAGTGTCTACTGCGCATGTCCCGGCTTTACACACCATTTAGCGAATTATTATATAGGATAATGGAATTTTGGCTTTGCTGCAGAGCTACCGGATGGTCCCCGGACCGCGATCTCCTGCTGTCAGCACAGCGCTGACGTCAGGAGAAGGGGAGGGAGGGGGAACTTTACAGGCAAATATCTCTCAAACCATAAAGGTTTGAGAGATAAGATTTGTGCCCCATAAATTATTTTTTTAACATCTACAAAACAAGAATACTTTTTTATGGGACATTACTGTCCCTTTAATGGCAAAGTTAGCCAGATGTATGAAAATATGTGGTAACTGGTTTGCTGAATTAGACATAATTACTAATGCCCTCACAAATCGTGAACATTTTAGACACACCCTCTTTTTGAAATGCATTTGCTAAAAAAAGCTTTACATTTCGATAAGCATAAAAAAATGTGCAATTAAGTAACATTTTTCCATCAAAAATACATTGAAAATAGAGACTGCACATGTTCCTTATATTACACCCAAAGTAACAAAAGTAACAGATTGCATAAAAAATATCAGCTGGGGGTGTTACTTTGCCTTGAACTATTTTGCCAAGTACTCAAAATGTAACTAAAATAATTTATTTAGAAGAGACAAAATTTATGTGTATTCAATCAGTGTAGAACTGAGTAGTAACCAATTCCAGGTTGCTTATACACGTGAGTAACTGATTTCTAATTTTTTCCATTCCATAAAGGTTTTTAAAACAAACTGAAAAAATGTTAACAATCCTTTACATATTAAATGATCCCAGTTTTGCTAGTAGAAACTTAAACGGATAGTAATGTTGCATAATAAATAAATAAATAAATAACTAATAGTATTTGGACCTTGGAGAGTGTTATTTCAATTCTGTCAGAGTTGTAGTTCAAGAGTAATTCAATGACAAAGTATCCCCCTCCCGCCCTTTTTACTGATGTAACACTGCTCAGCCAGAGCAGAAGGGAAGTGCTCAGGTAGATTGCAGAGAGGGACAATCTTCAATTAAGATAAGGGAAAAACCTGAAAAGCTGGTGACGAGGGGGGAAGGGCTTTCATTGTTCTCAAAGGAAGAAGACTGTCCCCTGCTGTTATCTGTCTGGTCTTACAACCAGATTCCACATCTGAGAAGAGATGGCTTACATTAGGTAAAAGGGGCGGGAGGGGGAAACTTTATCCTTCAATTACTCTTGAACCACAACTATGACAGTATTGAAATAACACTCTCCATGGCACAAATACTATGAAGATTAATTGGAGCTGCTGTTTTTGTGAAACATTACTATCCCTTTAATTTTTCACAATAAAAGCAGCTCCAATTAATCTTCATAGTATTTGGGCCATGGAGAGCATTATTTCAATACTGTCAGAATTGTAGTTCAAGGGTAATTGAATTATAAAGTTCCCCCTCCCTCCCTTTTACTGATGTAACACTGCTCACCTCAGAGCAACAAGACTGTCCAGATGAATCTCAGAAAGGGACAATCTTCAATTAGCATAAGGGAAAAACCTGAAAAACCTGTCAAGGTGGGGGCAGGGTTTTCCTTTATGTTCACAATAAGAAGATTGTCCCTTGCTGTGAGCTGTCTGATCCCAGGACAGTATTGAATAACACTCTATATGGCTGAAATACTGTGAAGATTAATTGGAGCTGCTGTTTTTGTGAAACATTACTATCCCTTTAAGAAATGTTTCCGTGCCAGGTAGGCTGAGAAGCCAGGTGATTCCACGTACCCCTTTAAAGTTTTGAGTACCAGAACGGTATTCAGTGCTTTGACACTCAAAGGGTTAAACATCATACATTTGGTTTAATCCAACGTAATAAAAATATTTAATGTTGGACAATTTCTTTGAGTGTTTTCCATTGCTATTATTTCCCAGTTACATTTCATAGAGAAAAAAAATAATTCTGTATGACTTTGAGCTAAACAATAGCCAGACAAATTAGTGCAAGTCAAGGACATGGTATCCCCAAGGCAACTACATCCATGTTTGGAAAAATTCTTCCCTGCAATGTGATTCCTCTGAGCGGGCAAAAAGGGGATGTCAGATGTCTGATGGGATCAGCTTTTGTTTCATAAACGGTGCTTCAGTGTAAGGATTTGGCAATGGCCTGCTGTGTGAAATACTTATACAGAAAGAGACTTGTATCACTGAAACTCAAAGACCTTCTTAGATTAGTTTTGTAGGCCTCTGCCAATTATTGTATCTAATCAAGCTCCATTATTTGTATTTATTTCGACTCACGTAGTGGATAGACAAGAGCTATGACAAAAACAAAAGTAATGGAAATTTTCAGTTTGCCACATCATACAAAAGCCCTGTATAGGTCACAACTGCCTCACACAGACCCCCAGTAAAATAGCTCTGCTTTAATAAAACCTAATCTAAAATGCAAGATTGGCATTAAGCTGGGTCAAAGGTGATCAGGGAAACACTATAGGATATAGGAGGAATGACATCTCATATTGTAGCTCACTAATGCCAGAAGACCCTTGGAAGGCTAAACTATTAACCCTTTGAGTGCCAGAGGGGTATGCAAGCACTCTACAGATTAACGGAAAAGTAACACCTCCTAATATGAATCCCCACCTTACCTTACTATGGCCAGGAAATTCTAAAGGCCCTTCTGATTTTTTTTGTCCTTGTGCCTTTGTTCAAGTGATAAAATCTTCAATCAGTCCTTGATGCCATGTTCACCGAGGCAAACATGACGATTGCTAACAGGACCCCAGACACAAAATTCGCCCACTGCACATGGCAATCATAATTCCTGGAAGGACCAGAGGTGTGTGCAGTCTGGTCTTTAACCCCTTAAGCACTCATGACGTGCCAGGACTGTCATGAAGGCTGTCCTGCACTTATGGACCAGTGACTGTCCTGAAATGTCGTGGAATTAAGGGCTGTCCACACGGCTGCACCCAGTTTGGGGAGTCCTGAATCTATTAGTGAAAAAATGCCCCATGGTCCTTAAATGTCCTTAAGAGGTTAAGAGGCGCTACCTCTGAGGTTACAAAATGACTTTAATTAATAAATACAGCTTGGGGGAACCTCTCCCTAACACTACCAAATGACCTCAGAAACTATACTAATGTCCAACTAGTTTTACATACTTTCACTATTATTTAATTATCTCCAGGACCTCTAAACTGAATTGGTTTCCTCCTCCTTTTGTCTCTCTCTCTCTTCAGTAAAATTCCCGCTGATGATTAAAAGCCATCCCCAATAAAGTAAATTGGAAGAACAACTTGAGCTGAGAGTAGGTTTGAGTAGCTGACATCACAAATGCACAGAAAATTGAGAGAAAAGATTTCCCATTTTTTATAACTTCATAAGAAGGGTGTTTTTTATGTGCATAAGAGATATGTTTTATTTTCTACTTTAAAATGTTACTGGACTTATTTAAAGTGTTAAATAGGCTTTGTACTCTGCCTGACATCCAGGATTAATTGAAGATTTTAAGTGGCACAAAGACACAAGGGCAAAATTAATAGGACCCAGATGATTTTCTGGCCATTGTAAGGTATGTGGGGATTAGTATTATGAGGTTTTACTTCTCCTTTAAGTATCTTAGAAGTGTGAGTGATACCTCTCTGGCACGCAAAGGGTTACTTTTTTTGCTGTGTATAGCACCCAAAGGGTTAAGCAGAAGCAGGCAGAATTATGAGCCTACGTAACCCTTTAAAGACCAGCGTGGGGTTCAACATATCGCAAAGCAATGCAATGCTTACCCTTGTGGTTCTTAACCCCTTAAGGACAGTCACAACATGGGTCGGCTAGCCATAAGGACCCATTACGTGCCAGGACCGTTATGGAATTCAGGGCTCCCGGCGCGGCTGCACGCCATTTGGGGAGCTCTGAAACCAATGCGCAAAAAAAAAATGGTCCATGGTCCTTAAGTGCCAGCCGCATGTGAGATCGGACAGTCCTTAAGGAGTTAAAAGGTTAAGATAACATGCTCAGTGGGCAGAGTCTCTGTCCTGTTGTCCTGCTAGCAACTGTCATGCCCACTTCAAAGGATATGGCATCTAGAACTGATTAAAGAGGTTATCTCTTGAACACAGGCACAAGAACAACATTCATAAGGGCCATTAGTAAGGTAAATGGGTAGTTATTAATAGGAGGAGATACTTGCCTTTTAATAATGCACAATAGAAAATGGACTAAGCATTCAAGAGTCAGAAACACTACTGAATGAGAACTTGCACAATGATGAAACAGAGAAATGTACTAATCTGTTGAAGGCTATGTATAAAGATAATGGGGGAAATTCACTAAGTGGTGATAAAGTGGAGAGAATTTCTCCAGTTTATCACTTCTCCAGTTCCTATGTTATTCTATGGAGCCTATGCACTAAGATTTCTTCAGCTTTTGAGATTTTCATGCATAAGCTCTATAGAATAACATAGGAACTGGAGACGTATTTATTCCAAGGCCTGATCAGGTGACCAGGGGACACCCCTTGAGATTAGAGGAAAGGAGTAGTGTTGAGCGAGCATGCTCGGCCGATGCTCGGATCGGCTCGAGCATCGCTCTGCTCGGCACATGGCGGTACTCGTACGAGTACCGCATGTGCTCGCCCGCCATGTTCGGGTCTCCTCCCCGCACGTTTTGCGGCTGCTGCGCAGCCAATAAACGTGCAGGGAGGCTCTGACATCAGTGTAATGCCAGCAGCCATGTTGGCTGCTGGCATTACACTGATTGGCTGGCCAGAACCCGTGGTCGGGTGCTGTATAGCACCTGACCAGCGAGTTCGGCTCAGTCTTAGCCAGGGAGAGATGAGGATAGGAAGGGAAAGTCAGTGTAGGGAGAAAAAAAGCGATTGTGAAAAAAAAAGAACCAAAAGTCCTTTTTAGGACTACTGTGTGTGGGGGCAGCAGGTTATTTTGTGTGGGGAAAAAAAAAAAAAAAAAAACATATATTCTGTTTAGTGTGCAAAGTTGCAGATTAGAGCACATTCTGTTTAGTGTGCAAAGTTGCAGATTAGAGCACATTCTGTTTAGTGTGCAAAGTTGCAGATTAGAGCACATTCTGTTTAGTGTGCAAAGTTGCAGATTAGAGCACATTCTGTTAAGTCTTCAAACTAAAATATCAAAGTCACATATTCCATTCAGTGTGCGTCGCCGCAGTTTAGCAGCACATTCTGTGTACTGTGCAGAGTTGCAGAATAGGAAGAAATACTGTTAAGTCTTCAAACTAAAATATCAAAGTCACATATTCCATTCAGTGTGCTTCGCCGCAGTTTAGCAGCACATTCTGTGTACTGTGCAGAGTTGCAGAATAAGAAGAAATACTGTTAAGTCTTCAAACTAAAATATCAAAGTCACATATTCCATTCAGTGTGCTTCGCCGCAGTTTAGCAGCACATTCTGTGTACTGTGCAGAGTTGCAGAATAGGAAGAAATACTGTTAAGTCTTCAAACTAAAATATCAAAGTCACATATTCCATTCAGTGTGCTTCGCCGCAGTTTAGCACCACATTCTGTGTACTGTGCAGAGTTGCAGAATAGGAAGAAATACTGTTAAGTCTTCAAACTAAAATATCAAAGTCACATATTCCATTCAGTGTGCTTCGCCGCAGTTTAGCAGCACATTCTGTGTACTGTGCAGAGTTGCAGAATAGGAAGAAATACTGTTAAGTCTTCAAACTAAAATATCAAAGTCACATATTCCATTCAGTGTGCGTCACCACAGTTTAGCAGCCTATTCTGTGTACTCTGCACAGTTGCAGAATAGGAAGAAATACTGTTAAGTTTTCAAACTCAAATATTAAAGTCACATATTCCATTCTGTGTTCGTCACCGCAGTTTAGCAGCCTATTCTGTGTACTCTGCACAGTTGCAGAATAGGAAGAAATACTGTTAAGTTTTCAAACTAAAATATTAAAGTCACATATTCCATTCAGTGTGTGTCACCGCAGTTTAGCAGCCTATTCTGTGTACTCTGCACAGTTGCAGAATAGGAAGAAATACTGTTAAGTTTTCAAACTAAAATATTAAAGTCACATATTCCATTCAGTGTGCGTCACCGCAGTTTAGCAGCCTATTCTGTGTACTCTGCACAGTTGCAGAATAGGAAGAAATACTGTTAAGTTTTCAAACTCAAATATTAAAGTCACATATTCCATTCAGTGTGTGTCACCGCAGTTTAGCAGCCTAATCTGTGTACTCTGCACAGTTGCAGAATAGGAAGAAATACTGTTAAGTTTTCAAACTAAAATATTAAAGTCACATATTCCATTCAGTGTGTGTCACCGCAGTTTAGCAGCCTATTCTGTGTACTCTGCACAGTTGCAGAATAGGAAGAAATACTGTTAAGTTTTCAAACTCAAATATTAAAGTCACATATTCCATTCAGTGTGTGTCACCGCAGTTTAGCAGCCTATTCTGTGTACTCTGCACAGTTGCAGAATAGGAAGAAATACTGTTAAGTTTTCAAACTCAAATATTAAAGTCACATATTCCATTCTGTGTTCGTCACCACAGTTTAGCAGCCTATTCTGTGTACTCTGCACAGTTGCAGAATAGGAAGAAATACTGTTAAGTTTTCAAACTCAAATATTAAAGTCACATATTCCATTCTGTGTTCGTCACCGCAGTTTAGCAGCCTATTCTGTGTACTCTGCACAGTTGCAGAATAGGAAGAAATACTGTTAAGTTTTCAAACTAAAATATTAAAGTCACATATTCCATTCAGTGTGTGTCACCGCAGTTTAGCAGCCTATTCTGTGTACTCTGCACAGTTGCAGAATAGGAAGAAATACTGTTAAGTTTTCAAACTAAAATATTAAAGTCACATATTCCATTCAGTGTGCGTCACCGCAGTTTAGCAGCCTATTCTGTGTACTCTGCACAGTTGCAGAATAGGAAGAAATACTGTTAAGTTTTCAAACTCAAATATTAAAGTCACATATTCCATTCAGTGTGTGTCACCGCAGTTTAGCAGCCTATTCTGTGTACTCTGCACAGTTGCAGAATAGGAAGAAATACTGTTAAGTTTTCAAACTCAAATATTAAAGTCACATATTCCATTCTGTGTTCGTCACCGCAGTTTAGCAGCCTATTCTGTGTACTCTGCACAGTTGCAGAATAGGAAGAAATACTGTTAAGTTTTCAAACTCAAATATTAAAGTCACATATTCCATTCAGTGTGTGTCACCGCAGTTTAGCAGCCTATTCTGTGTACTCTGCACAGTTGCAGAATAGGAAGAAATACTGTTAAGTTTTCAAACTAAAATATTAAAGTCACATATTCCGTGTAAGATGAAGAAGGCGGGTAAAAAGGGACGGGGAAGTGGACGTGATCCTGATAGTTCAGGGCGCGGGTCAGGACGCGGAGAAACTGTGCCTGGTGCCAGAGCACAAGAAAGAAAGACATCCACCATACCTAGCTTCATGTGTAATTTTACAGGGCGTCGCAGGACATCACTCTCGAGGTCCGACCACTGCGAACAGGTGGTCGGTTGGATGACAGCTGATACTGCTTCCAGTCGGTTAAGCACCACCCTGTCTTCCACCAAGTCCACTCTCAGTAGCCAAGAGTCTGGTCAACATAATCCTCACTCTGATCATCCTTCCTCCCACCATACACGGTCTGGTCAAAGAAGTGATCCCACACTGGGATATAGTGAGGAGCTCGTCTCATCACCAATCCTTCATTTGACCCTCTCTCCAAGCACGCTTGCAGAGGAACATGACATCTTGTGCCCTGATTCACAACCTCTAGAGGGTACCCAATCACAAGAAGATGACAGATGTGAACGGCATTTAAGGTCAAAGGAAGTAGTGGATGATGATGATGATGATGAGACACAGTTGCCATTAAATCAACCACTATTACCGTCTCAAGACCTTGTTGAGGAGAATGTTATACAGTTGTCAATGACTGAGTATGTCGTGGGATCAAGACATGAGGAGGATGATCAGAGTGAGGAAGTGGAGAAGGACTTGGTGGACGATGAGGTGACTGACCCCACCTGGGAAGGTGTAGAGCCGAGCGATGACAGCAGTCCTGAGGGTGAGCCATCTGCAGCACCGCAACAGGCTGGAAGAGGCAGTGGTGTGGCTACAGAAAGAAGGCGGACCGCACCAAACCGGCCCGCAAATGTTCCACGGAGCACCCCCTTGCGTAAATCTACCTTGCCAAAGGGTAGGTGTTCCGCGGTATGGCGTTTTTTTAAGGAAAGTGCGGACGACAAAAGAATTGTAGTTTGCAACCTGTGCCACACCAGAATGAGCCGAGGCATGAACACTAGAAACCTCACCACCACCAGCATGATCCGACACATGGCATCCAAGCACCGTAATAAGTGGGAGGAACGCCTGGATCGCCCATCTGTGTCTGCAGGCCACACCACTGCCTCCTCTTCCCCTGTTTTCGGTGCCGGCCAATCGCCTGTCGAAGGCGCAGGCCCGCATACCTCCCGCCCTGCACCTGTACCATCTGAAGCACCATCAGCGACCACATCCACTTCCCTGTCCCAGCACAGCGTCCAAATGTCGTTACCCCAGGCATTTGAGCGCAAGAGAAAATACCCAGCCACCCACCCACAGGCCATAGCACTAACCTCACACCTTTCCAAATTACTGGCCATCGAAATGCTGCCATTTAGGCTTGTGGACACTGAGTCCTTCCGCAGCCTGATGGCAGCAGCTGTCCCTCGGTACGCGGTCCCCAGCCGCCACTACTTTTCCCGGTGTGCCATCCCCGCATTACACCACCATGTGTCCCGTAACATCACCCGTGCCCTGACCAACGCAGTTACTGGGAAGGTCCACTTAACGACTGACACATGGACAAGTGCTTGTGGCCAGGGACGCTACATTTCCCTGACGGCACACTGGGTGAATGTCGTGGAGGCTGGGAGCGACTCGGACCCTGGGATGGCACGGGTGCTACCCACGCCGAGGATTGCGGGCCCTACCTCCATCAGGGTTTCCGCCAGCACCTACGTTATTGGCTCCTCCTCCTCC
This sequence comes from Rhinophrynus dorsalis, assembly GCA_037306005.1. Classification (NCBI taxonomy): domain Eukaryota; kingdom Metazoa; phylum Chordata; class Amphibia; order Anura; family Rhinophrynidae; genus Rhinophrynus; species Rhinophrynus dorsalis. Next base: position 76,276,740 of record CM074725.1, read on the forward strand.
GTTTCCACCTCCGAATTCTCTACACGCAGCGCCACTCCCCCATCAGCCAGTAGCTGGAAGCAGTGTAGCACTGCAGTGGGGAAGCGTCAACAGGCCGTGCTGAAGCTGATCTGCCTTGGGGACAAACAGCACACGGCCTCAGAGCTGTTGCAGGGGATTAGTCACCAGACCGAGCAGTGGCTCTCGCCACTCAACCTGCAACCAGGCATGGTTGTGTGTGATAATGGGCGTAACTTGGTGGCGGCTTTGGAGCTCGGCAAGCTCACACACGTACCATGCCTAGCGCATGTATTTAATTTAGTGGTTCAGCGATTTCTAAAAACCTACCCCAATGTGCATGATCTCTTGACCAAGGTGCGCCGCGTGTGTGCACATTTCCGTAAGTCATCTACAGCTTCGGCCGGCCTGTTGAAGCTGCAGCAGCGCTTACAATTGCCAGCTCACCGGCTGCTGTGTGACGTGAGCACGCGCTGGAACTCCACCTTCCACATGTTGGCCCGGCTTTGTGAGCAGCAGAGGGCAGTAGTGGAGTACCAGCTGTTACACGGTCGTCGCCTCTCCGTTCAACTTCCTGTAATCAGAAGTGAGGAGTGGGAATGGATGTCAGACCTCTGCGAGGTTTTACGCAATTTTGAGGAATCGACACAGATGGTGAGCGGCGATAACGCTATTATCAGTGTAACCATCCCACTTCTGTGTCTACTGAAACGCTCGCTGCTCACAATTAAAACCGACGCTTTGCATGTGGAAGAGGTGGAAATGGGGGAGGAAGAGCTTACACAAGGTGATAGCCAGAGCACCCTCACTTCGTCTTCTCAGCGACAATTGGAGGAGGCGGAGGAGGAGGAGGAGGAGGAAGACACGGTTGTGTCACGGTTTATTATGACTCTCAGACACAAGTTTTAGGTAAAAAAAATCAATTTTATTGAAATAATAAATGATAACTTAGGATGGCAATAACATACATATATATATACAGAATATAGCACAGACAGAAGGCAGACTCTACCGGTCCTGTCAATATACCGGACAGGACAGTCTTTAGGCTCTACCGGCCTTGCCAATACCGGGTAAGGCAACCTGCAGATGGAATAGCATAACGGTTTTACCGGCCTTACCAAATTACCGGGCAAGGCAGCCTCAATAGATACACAATGTAGGCTCTACCGGCCCTGCCAATACCGGGTAAGGCAACCTCAGATGGAATGTGGCAAAAGGTTCTACCGGCCTTACCAATACCGGGCAGGGCAGCCCAGAGATAATAGCAGCAGTCAGATGGAACTGGCAAATTAGCAGAATCGTTAAGCAGCAAGGCTTTGGAGCAAACCAGCGTCCGCACGCTGGAAACAACACTGAATAGTATAGCCGTTAGGCTTAGCGAGCAAACCAGTGACCGCACACTGGAGTAACAAGCGAGTAGTATAGCCGCAAGGCTTAGGAGCAAACCAGCGTCCGCACGCTGGGACCAACACAGATTTGTATAGCTGAAAGGCTTTGGAGCAAACCAGTGACCGCACACTGGTGTAACAAGAGAGTTTGTATAGCCGCAAGGCTTAGGAGCAAACCAGCGTCCGCACGCTGGGACCAACACAGAATTGTATAGCTGATAGGCTTTGGAGCAAACCAGTGACCGCACACTGGTGTAACAAGCGAGTTTGTATAGCCGCAAGGCTTAGGAGCAAACCAGCGTCCGCACGCTGGGACCAACACAGATTTGTATAGCTGAAAGGCTTTGGAGCAAACCAGTGACCGCACACTGGTGTAACAAGTGAGTTTGTATAGCCGCAAGGCTTAGGAGCAAACCAGCGTCCGCACGCTGGGACCAACACAGAATTGTATAGCTGATAGGCTTTGGAGCAAACCAGTGACCGCACACTGGTGTAACAAGCGAGTTTGTATAGCCACAAGGCTTGGGAGCAAACCAGCGTCCGCACGCTGGGACCAACACAGATTTGTATAGCTGATAGGCTTTGGAGCAAACCAGTGACCGCACACTGGTGTAACAAGCGAGTTTGTATAGCCACAAGGCTTGGGAGCAAACCAGCATCCGCACGCTGGGACCAACACGGAATTGTAGCAATGTCACCAACGCGACCAGGCAGAAGGTCGCCAGGATACTGAAGACAGGTGATGAGATGACAGGAACCAGCAACGATCAGTCAGGTCAGAAAACAGCAGAGAAGTTCAGCAGGAACTGCAACACCAGAGACTAGGCCGGAACCAGGACTGGAAGTACTTCAGCATGCAGGAAACACTGGAACAGTAGAGATCAGGAACTCAGGAACACATGAGATCAGGAACTCAGGAACACTGGAACAGAGGCCCAGCTATCACTAGCATAGTGATAGCAAGAAGGTCAGAAACAACACGAAAGGGCACTCAAAGGGTGCCCAATCCAGGTTTAAATAGTCAATAAGAGGCGGGCTATCTGCAGACAGCCAATAGAACCCTACTGGTGACAGACAAGTAACTGCAGCAAATCACGGGCACCGTGATAGGTTGCCTCCGCTACAGAGGGTAGCCATGAAACTTTAGTTCCATCTCTTCAGCGTGGGTGGGCAGAAGAGGAGGAAGAGGATGAGGATATTGAGAGTCATCCTCCTGGTGAGGACAGCGAAATCTTGACTGTTGGTACTCTGGCACACATGGCTGACTTTATGTTAGGCTGCCTTTCCCGTGACCCACGCGTTGTACGCATTTTAGACAACACGGATTACTGGGTGTTCACCCTTCTGGACCCCTGCTACAAAGAGAAATTCTCATCTCTCATTCCTCCGGTGGAGAGGACAAGCAAAATGGTGCAATACCAGAAGGTTCTTGTTGAAAAATTGCTCCAAAATTTTCCATCTGACAACGCTGGCGGCAGAGTACGTGCTACCTTGGCCAACCGAGAAGGGGAGAAAAGGGGAGCACACAGCAGTTCCGACAAAGGCAGGGCAACACTCTCCAAGGCGTGGGACACCTTCATGACACCCCGCCAGCACCCTCACCCTGATGCGCAGCTTAGTGTCACAAGGAGGGAAAAGTTTTGGAAGATGGTGAAGGAGTACGTAGCAGACCGTGTCAGCGTCCTCAATGATCCCTCTGTGCCTTACAACTACTGGGTGTCCAAGCTGGACACGTGGTATGAACTGGCACTCTACGCCTTGGAGGTGCTGGCCTGCCCTGCCGCCAGCGTTCTGTCTGAGCGGGTATTTAGTGCTGCTGGTGGCATCATAACAGATAAGCGTATCCGCCTTTCCACCGACAATGCTGATAGGTTGACACTTATAAAAATGAACAAGGCCTGGATTTCCCCTGACTTCTCCACTCCACTGGAGGAAAGCCCCGGGGGAACATAAACTCACTTTATATATGTTATTTACAATGATGGGAATACTCTGTATTCCCATTCACCCCTTCCACCCAAAAAACGGGTATATGGTTGACTCTTAATCTTCTCATCCTCCTCCTCCTCTTCCATATGCCCTGTGCTATAATTTTTATATAGGGCCAGCTAACCAGCGGGCCCTGTGATATAATTTTTATATAGGGCCAGCTCACCAGCGGGCCCTGTTTGACAATTTTTATATAGGTCAGCTCACCAGCGGGCCTTCTCATATAATGTTTTATTGGGTCAGCTCTCTAGCGGGCCCTCTCATATAATGTTTTATAGCGTCAGCTCACTAGCGGGCCTTCGCATATAATGTTTAGGATGGTCAGCTCTGCAGCAGACCCTCACCCATAATGTTTTAGATGGTCAGCTCAGCGCACGTTTCCCTCTTAATCATGGCCTCAGTTCAATAAAATCAAGGAAATTTTTGGGAGGATTTGCCTCTGCGCACGTTTCCCTCTTAATCATGGCCTCACTTCAGAAAATCAAGGACATTTTTGGGAGAATTTGCCTCTGCGCACGTTTCCCTCTTAATCATGGCCTCACTTCAGAAAATCAAGGAAATTTTTGGGATAATTTGTCTCTGCGCACGTTTCCCTCTTAATCATGGCCTCACTTCAGAAAATCAAGGAAATTTTTGGGATAATTTGCCTCTGCGCACGTTTCCCTCTTAATCATGGCCTCACTTCAGAAAATCAAGGAAATTTTTGGGATAATTTGCAGATGATATACAAGTAAATATACAGCAAATATTGTTTGGTAACAATTTTTCGCCTAAAGTCGTTTTTATTTTCCTTTTTGTGTGTTTTATGGTCAGTCTGTAAAAATGGCGTACTACGGGCGAAAGATCGTTCCCAGCAGCGATGTTGGAGTCCAAGATGCATCCAGACATCCTCCCTATGCTGTCCCTGAACCATTTCTGTGGTGTTTCCATCCTTTTCTGCCCTTTTCCTATGGACCAGGCACCCTCCCCTCATCAGAGCAGGGGGTGCCTGGTGTAATGCTCGAGTCCTCCCATTGACTTCAATGGGGCTCGGGTGCTCGGCCGAGCACTCGAGCCTCCGGGGGCGCTCGGTCAGAGCACCCGAACACCCGAGCATTGGGGTGCTCGCTCATCACTAGAAAGGAGGTTTAAACTTCAGCAGAGGAAGGGTTTTTTACGGTAAGGTCTGTTAAATTGTGGTATTCATTGCCCAGGGAGGTGGTTATGGCAGATACAATGGATACATTTAATAGAAGATTAGATATATTTCTTTCAAGAGGGAACATACCGAGTTATATTGTTTATCAGTAGGCTGATCAGGAAGGTCTGATAAAGACTAATTTAATTGGTAGCAGGCAAGCCATAAAATTCTCAGTTACTGGGGTATGAGGCGAAGGTTGAACTTGATGGGCTTGTGTCTTTTTTCAACCTATTTTACTATGTTACTATGTAAGTGATAAACTGGAGAAATCATCTCCACTTTATCACTGCTTAGTGAATTTCCCCTAATGTTTCCCCTGAACAATTCACACAGATACATAGTAATAACAAAAATAAACTGCATATCAGTCTCAAGTTTCAAATCACAGGGGTATATTTGAGTTTTGCTGGCTCAATAACATATTTAAGTAATATGTAATGTAACAAGCTATGCATTGCTAGATTCTCGGTGGAATAAGAAACAACAGTAGAAACATTTATAACCTCCATCTGCCAGAAGTCTCAGTAATACACTTCATCTAATATGTTAATAAAATGTGCTGCTTTTAAAGCCTCTTGGAAATAAATTCTCTCACTGTTTATAGTACAGAGCCTGCATAGTATCTGACTTTCAGTGCTAAGTAGGTTGTGTAAGATGTGGTTTATTCTGTTTTAGCTTTAGAATAAAAATCATTAATAGGGTGTAACCACGATGGAGCACAAGAGAAATGTGTGGCTGTTTCTAGAATACAATTCTTTTCACATAAAGAAAAGCATGATCTTTAGAACCTTATTCACAAGTTAGGAGCAATTTTGCATACCTCCCAACATTTCAAATGGCCAAATAGGGACATTTGTGTTTTAGGAGTTACTGAGAGGGTGTGGCTTGTGGCAGGGGAGGGCTGGCAATTTGTGGCCTGGAGGGCAGCTACAATCAAGTGGCCCGATTTTACTATTGTACCAGCCCTCTGTCCCAGCCCACCCTCTTTTGTTAATTTTAAAATTGCCATTAACCCTTTTAGTGCCAGAGGGGTATGCCACACATATGCACTCAAAGGCTTAGTGTTGTGAACTAAGGCAAGCAATACCACAGAGCTTACAATTGAAATGGGGTTACACTGGTGCAACTACAGAGCTTACAATGTAAGTAAAGCTGCACTAGTGATACCATATAACTTACTAGAGAAATGGGTTATGCTACTAGTGTAGCTCCACTTGGATTGTAGCTCCATTTCAATTGTAAGCTCTGTGATATCACTATTTTAGCTACATTTGCAGCAAAAAGAGGGAGTGGCCCACCAGCCTAGACATATAACTGGCCTGAGGGGCAATGGCCCCCCTGCTCCCCAGGTCAGCCCACCCCTGCTTGTGGGTGGGACATTGTCCAAAATTTTTTAGATATTTCATGACCTTTTGACAAATTTTTTGTAACTGAATAAATATTTTAGAACAAGCCCAAATGATTTTATTTACACACAGACTCATTTATATTCACATATATGGATTATTGCTGTACACACCACACTGATCCCCTAAACACAGGGACACCAGGGTGGGAAAGGATTTTTGGGTTGCAAAAACTCTTGACCTTGTGACCTCCATCAAATCCCTTCTATTCTAAGGGTCATTGCTATGATTTATAGTTACTCAGATCTGCCCATCCTTTAACCCTTTGAGTGCCAGAGAGGAATCCAATGCATTGCAACTCAATGCACTGGAATCCTTTCTGGAACTCAAAGGGTTAAGTGTCAGAGAGAGAGAGCAATGTCCTCAAAGAGTTAAGGGGCCTCACATCTTTCTCACTAATAAATGTAGCTGCACTATAATCTGTTAACTGTGTTGCATTGGGATTGATCCCCCTTTAACCCCTTAGATGCTAGAGATGAATGCAATGCATTGAGACATCTCTCACATCCAAGGCTTTTTTCCCCAGAGTAATACTTTACACCCCTTCCAGGAGACTCCGCTGCCTTGTGCAGGACATTCTCCAGCTCCATCTTGTTCCTCCCCGCCACAGGTTCTTTCCAGCTCTCTGCACTAGAGCAGCGCTTTTCTCCTATGGAGGAGGGCAAGGATGGACTTACTCTATGTGCTTGTGCGTAAGTGCATGCAAGCAGCCAATCAAATCGTTCTGTGTCTCTCCGCTGATGATGAGCAAACACCACAGGAGGCAGGAAGGCTCAAGACAGACTGACAGCTAGTAGAGCAGGGTTGAGACAAGTGGGACAGAAGCGGGGTAGGTGAACATTGACTGCATGTGGCGGGACAGTGGGTTTAGGCCCCAAAATCAGGACTGTCCCGCATAAATTGGGACAGTTGCAAGGTATGATTTTGGAGCACGTGAACTACACCATAGGGAAGAAAGGTAATCCTATTTACATAGACATCCACAGAAATGTTTCCTGGGGGTCTGGTGTAGCAAAGACATAAACAGGGTAAGTTCTAAAGTCTAGGTCAGCAGTTATGTTCGGGCCTTGGGCAAGTGCAGGGGTTAGCAAGTACCCCCTGCTTCCCTTCCCTGTGGATGCTTCTGCCTAAGGGATTAGAGACCTCTCAAACATTCAAGGGGTTAAAAGCCCAATTTAGATCAAAGGAAGTTTGGGAAATTGTTATTTCTCCCCTTTGGTACAGTTGGTTTGCTCCAGAATTCCCTGTCTTTTAATTTGTGAATCAAGCCTTTGGTGTTCTATCATGTCACAGTCCGTTAACCCCTTGAGTGCCAGGGGGTATGCAACACATTGCTCTGGCACTCAAAGGTTAATGGCAATCTATATGGTTTTTTACAATGTTATTTGTTTAGAAATCCTTGCACACATCCCACTATTTTAAGCCATTGAGAAGAAAATATATGTTCATCTGAATTAAAGAAACACTCATACTCCAAAACAACATTTCTTTATTTCACAATAGTAGTATACCTGTCTGACAGGCCGTAATTTTATATTTCTAAAGTTATAAACTGTTTTGTGCCAGTGTTTCTTGGAGATGTGGAAACTGAGCTCACCTCAGACACAGTGCAGAGCCTATCCACAATACCAGTGAGGATACTGCTTCCTAACCGTCACTGCTGTCTTTTAGGGCATGTACCCGTGATCATGTATATCTTAATGCTAGCTAATAATATGAAGATTGTGGGGCATTGTAAAACATGTCATGGCAACATTGACATCCTATTTAGTTTGATGGTGTAGGTAATATGACCACAAAAAAGGAAAGGTGCTCCTAATGCATAAATATTCCGGACTACTACACACCAGTCTAGTAGGCAAATGGGGGATTCAACATTGCCATCACTCAGTGAACTCACGGTATAAAGTATAGATGCTGCTCTCCAAAAGAAGTGATCCGAAAAAAACAAAAGAGAAACAAAAGAGGGAGGTGCAGACTACACTGTCACAAAGTATCAAGTGTAATGAATGACTGTATATACTCACAGTGTAGAAGTAATAGCAGTCGGTGGACCACACAACTGGTATAGGGCAATCAGGGTACTATAACCTGCCCTACTCAGTAATGTTCAGGTAACACAGGAAACAAAGAATCCACTATCCTCATTAGCTGAATACCATAATTTCTTAATAAAATACATATATATAGATATATATATCTATATATATATATATATATATATATATATGTGTGTGTCAAATATAATACATAATGCATTTCAAGGCTCAAAGGTACCTTCTTCAAGAAAATATCAAAAGATTTACACTCACCATAAGGTTTTATATATATATATATATATATATATATATATATATACTAGTGTAAAAGCCCGTGTACACGGGCCAAGGTCCAGGTAATGTTAACCCTTTGAGTGCCAGAGAGCAATGTGTTGCATACTCAAAGGGTTACACGGCCGCTACATCACTGCTCCACACAATGCAGTTTTGCGTTGCCTCACTCACATTATGCAATCATGCACAGTAGAGACTGCCCGAATGCGCGCAGTCTCTACTGCACATGACAGCTTCTGACAAACATCCTAGCAAATTACTATATAGGATATATATGTGCTTGAACCCCAAACACTTGTTCTCCAATTGGTATTGTGAAGAGCACCAATGAGCATGTGCATGGATTAGACACAGCCAGACAGATGCCTATCCATCCACATCTGCTTACCCATTGGAATGCAAATGCATTCCAAAGATAATGCGCACGTGCAATTGGTCTCGACTCAAATTAGCAAAAGGTGATCAAAACAACATGATACAAAGTCTCATAAGGAAGCAATGTGTACAGACACACACACATTCAATGTAAAGGTTTGAGAAAGGATTGCACAGCCCAAAATACTGCCTGGTTGTTGGTGGAGGTTCATAACAAAATTACTTTGGACCCAGTGAACAGTGGCGTAACTATAGGGGTCTCACCTGCGACCAGGCCCGTGCACTCCAGGGGCCCGGCCTCCCCTGCAACCCCACCGACTGGCACCTGCAATCTCCCTCCGGAGCTCTAGTAATGCAGAGCGCTGGGAGATGACATCATCTCCCTGCGCTTTGCATTACTAAGAGGACCATGAGGAAGCTCCAGGTAGGAGGCAGGAGATGGGAGCATTGTGAAGACTGAGGGGCATTGTGGAGGGGGTAAATATGGTCGAGGGGGGCCAATGTGGTGGGGGGGGGGCTGTGGCAGTTCTTGTACCAGGGCCTGGAGGCTTCTAGTTACACCTCTGCCAGTGAATCCTGGAGTGCAGTGGCTGATTTCTCTACATTGTGAGCCCTTAGCAGTGGATTTTCCTCATGAACCCTTATCCATTGGAGGTAACTCTATGGAGAGGATTTAGAGGTGCTGTACTTTCGACACCGACATACCCTCAATGGCATACGCAGGAGTTTACTACAATTAATGTAGAATTAGTTTCCGTTTCTTATTTATTTTATGGCATACTGTGCTCAGGCGTATGAAACACCTCAGTATAAATTTGCTAACTAATAATTTCAGAAAGGATTTACTCATACCTCCCAAGATTTCAAATAGCCAAACAGGGACATTTTGTGTTTTAGGTGGTGTTGCTGGGACGTGTATGGTAGCTGAGCATTACCAAGAAGTTTTAGGTTATTTCATAACCTATTGACACCTCATTGTGTAGCTGAATAAATGATTTAGAGCAAGACTAAACTATTTTATTTACACAGACTAATTTGTAAACATAGATACTGAAGTTTAACCCCTTAACGACCGGTCGATCGGCACGGCGCGGTCAGTTAAGGACCACAAAGCAATTTTTTTTTTAATTTCCGATTCTGGACTCCCCAAACGGCATGCAGCCTCGGGGAGAGCCCGGAATTCCATGACGGTCATAGTACATCATGGGTCGTTAACTCGGATCGACCCATGACGTGTTATGACCATCAAGGGTCGTTAAGGAGTTAAACAAACAATAATGTGGGGTTTCCTGCTGTGGAGCAATGTGATTAATTTATATACACACCACACAGGCTGATCTCCTAAAAGGAGGGACACCATGGTTGGAAAGAAGGACAGAGGGATTTGGGTGTCCAAGAAGGACTGTCCCTCCTGAAGAGGGACACTTGGGAGGTATGTTTACTGCTTTATTACAGATTTTAAGAGACTAGAAAGTTCCTTTTAGCTTGCCCTTGTAGTTAGTAGATGTTAGGGATATTATTATTATGTTAACATGTTAAAAGGCTGTTAAATTGCTTACAATGTTTATACTTTTGGTTACAAATTATTCAGACTTGTATCTCTATATGGATATGGTTATCAAGTGTTCCAATTTGTGGCACTAGTGAAATCCTTCTCCAGGTTTTTACATGCATTTTAAGCTGTCATCAACTCACTTAATGTGATTACTGCCATGCATAAATGAAAGTAGCATGCAATGTTTGTTGAACTGCTAAGGCATCTCTAAAACGCTGCCACTTCTTTATGAATAAATGTACTATATTCTCCGTGCTTCTGTGATAAACGTTTTCCTCACACATCAATAACTGGAGGCTTTACAAGCTCTCTAGGACTTCCCCCACAAGCTCACACTAGCTTCCAGTTATGTGGCTGTTGGTTTATAATCAGACAGAGGCTGTTTTCGAGGAATCTGGTTAACTTAAAGAATACCACATAACCCACAAATTTTACAGGAACTTTTCAAGTCTAAAGAGCGAAGGCTACACAAAGTTTCCATTTACTTGAAATCTCCATGGATGATGGCTGCAAGACTTATGGGCTACTCGAAAAACCGAGAATGTACAAATTCATGCAGTTAGTTATTTCATATTGCTCCTTAGTGAATTATTCTGAATGTATAAGAATGTAATGTATAACCATATTACCACACATTTCACTGCCAAGGGGTATTTTGTTCATCCCAAAACAAACCAGTTTTTGAAGTGTCAATCTCCATTTGTGTAATCATAATTCATACAAATTACTTTTACAAACCTTTGCTAACCTTTTTTTCTGCAATATTGAGATTTCACATTGCATTTAACCCATGAGGAGCAGAAAGGTACAAAACAGATTCCAAAGCAATAACTTGTGCACCCTTGCTCATCAACAGATTAACATCTTTGATGCTTGAGGCATCACCAATGCATTGTATGTATTTCAACATTAAAGAGGTTAGTTACATTGTATATGTTCAAAATGTGGGTCCAATTTGAATAACATTGAATCTAAGGCCTCTTTCCTATGGGTGACAGAACTACTGTAGCCCTCATAGTTCTGTGCACTGTGTAAGTACACTCACGTCTCTCTCCCACATTCCACTACCAACTGGAATGTAGGGGAGGCATGGATGATGGCCAGCCCACATGATCACAACCCAATGGTAAAGGCTAGTGCCCACATGAGTCAGCCATTCATTGGAGGCTGGGATAAGCACCGCAGCCACCAGTGTTGTTAGTGTTAAATATTGGCCAATGGCCCCAAACCTGCAATTCCAGGTTGATATGAGAAAAGTTAATGCAACTGAGAGAAAAACAAGGCCTATCTGGATTGTCTAGGGTTAAGATGGTGGTGGACGTCAAAAAAGAAAGATTTTGTTGACAGGTATCAAGGAACCTTCTAAAAGGTGCCACCATTCTACTAGAGCAAGATTATTGGCCAGGAGCTCTCAATTACCAACATCATAATTTTTCTCTTCTGCCATGAATAGCCTAGAAGCATATTAGAAGAGAGGCAAATGTTTGCTGATTTGTTCTATTTGGGAGATACCCATTTCAGAGACATATAAACTCAATTTGTGCATTTGGAAACTGAAAACTACTTCCCTAATGGGCCCCATACATCCCTGATTGTGCAGAATGAAGAATTTGCATTTCCCTGTGCCTTAGGAGTCTATTTTTCAAATGGTGGAATTATTTAACTTCTTTTGGACCAAAGAAAAGGGGTGTGCAACACATTGTACCATCAAGGGGTTAAAATGGGAACTTAACCCTTTCAGTGCCTGATGGGTGTACGACTCAGTGGGTGAAATCAAATTAAATATTGTATATTTAAAAAAATGCACAAATGAAATATGTAGAAATAAAAAAAATGACTCGTCATTTAATTTTTCCCAGATATTTATATTAGTTATAGAACATAAATGCATTAAATATCCTGTAATACTTTTTAACCTCTTGAGTGGCAAAGGAACATCCACATCACTGTGGCATTCAAAGGGTTGAAAAACAATACCCACTAATAAAAACACTAAATAATAACTTTAAATCATGAAATTGTGTGTTCTTTTTTACATTAAATCTGCATTTAGTGAAACGTGAAATAAAGGCCTGTATTCCACTGCAGTTAATAACCTATCAAAGATTTTATCTACACATGTCTCCTTAGATTTCAGTGAGAGTGTGTTAGATAAAATTAGCTGATAACATTTCAATGTAATCTTGGCCAAAGTGTGTAGGCTCAACTTGGCAACAGCGTCTCTAAGAGCAATATTTCGTAACAATATGTGCACTGTGTTCTTGAGTGTATGTTCCACCCCCCTTTCAATGGGTACTAACATGAGATTGGAGTCTCAACCTGCCTCTGGGTTCAATGGCACATCATTAGTAATGACAACCCAGTGTTAGATTCAACCTGCAGCTCTTCAGTGTTGTAGTTGTAAGGCTTCCAACTACAACACTGAAGATGTTCCTTTGTATCCAGAGGCTAGTTGAGCCTCCATCTACTGTGCGTATCCATAAAAAGGGGGAACATAAACTCAAGAACACAGTGCACACACTGTTAAGAGAGACTGCACTTAAAGGAGCTGTTGCGCTGTCTGTCTTTTTATGTAATTTCTACAGCCGATTGGCCACAAACGCTCACATGACCAGGTGACCTAGATACAGCTGCTCACAACTACAAGAGCAGCTACTCAAGAGTTACAAGAACTCTTATTGGGATTTCCTTCAAATAACCTTCTTGCCTTAGTACTCAGTTAACAGTATATGGTAGGATTTTGGGGGGTTGGAGGTGTATCCAGCACTCATTACTAATCCGTTGTTTTTTACATGAAGGCTTTTACATGAACTTTTTCCAGGATTCCAGGCCTAGTCTAGGTCAAGCCTTTTAACAGTTAAAAGTCTGTCTGTGTTTAAACCTCCAGGTTGCTTGAGAGGTTTTCAATATAATCTAAAATCAATTATTCTAATTCCTTACATGGATTAAAGGGATAGTAATGTTTCGTAATAAAAGCAGCTCCAATTAATCTTAATAGTATTTGGGCCATGGAGAGTGTTGATTCAATACTATCAGAGTTGTGGTTCAAGAGTAATTGAATGATAAAGTATCCCCCCATTTACTGATGTAACACTGCTCACCTCAGAGCAGCAAGACTGTCCAGATGGATCACAGAGACAGAAAATCTTCAGTGAGCATAAGGAAAAACCTGTCAATGGGGGCAGGGTTTTCCTTATGCTCACAGTAAGAAGTTTGTTCATTGCTGTGAGCTGCCTGGTCCCAGGACCAGATTCCACATCAATGGGGAGGTGGCTTAAACTTGGTAGTTGATAATATTGAACTCCAACTCAGAAAGTATTGATATAACACTCTCCATGGCCCAAATACTATGATGTTTAATTGGAGCTGCTATTTTTGTGACAGCCCTTTTGCTAACTTTATTGTTCTATACAAATGAGTTACTTTAAGGCACTACAACTGCATTACACTCCCACATAATTTGTCTTAATATACCTCGAAGTTCATATTTGGAGCCAGGCAGAGATTTCTAACAGTTTCGGCCACCTCATCTCCTCTCAGTTTTGATGAGTGAACATCCTTTTCATACAAGAGATTGGCCACATAAACATTTCCGAGGATCTCTGCAGAGAGAGAGAGAGACAAGCACATAATTGAAACAGAAGGCAATGATTAACTAGATACAACTCTTTATTAAATACTGGTTGCACAGAGAAGAGTTGCTAGGTTTGCAGAGGCCCCGTGGTTTAGGCCAGCATAATTAATTACTAGTACTCCATGGAGTACAACTGTACCATCACTAGTAGAGAGATTAGCACAATAACATGTTGTCATTATGGCAATAAGACATGAGGCTTTAAGCTTGAGACATGTGGATTTAGCCCACTAAACCAGTACCCAACAAAGCCACTGGCTACACATATGTCTTTCTGTGTGTGTGTGTGTGTGTGTGTGTGTGTGTGTGTGTGTGTGTGTGTGTGTGTGTGTATGAAATTGTGTGTGTATGACAATGCTGTAGAAAAAAGCAGTCAATTTTTCTCATGAGGTGGGCCTTATTTTATTTAGACCCATGTGCTGTTATTTAAAAATTAAACCCAAAATGTTTGCAGGAAAATCAATAACCACCCCAAACCCCCCTGGGGGCCTCATATTGCCATTGGATTGTATTAAAAAGCCCTATTCTAGTCAATTTACATCCTTTTAATGTTATTAATGTAGAATAGTATTGTCTGTTTTGTAGCATTGCAATACCAGAGCTGCTGTACATTTCACACAATGATTAACTATAACTATGAACACACCAGGGAACTTTCAAAATTTGTGGACCCTGAGATATTTGAAATATTAACCCTTAACCATGCTCATAACATACATTATAGGTGAAATGTCCCTCTGTGGGCTATCTGAGAGGTTTTCCTGTCAGTCTTCAAGGAATCATTTACAGGCCACAACTTGAAGATATCACTGTTTGAACACACACAAGACATTGAGGATGTCTCCCTATTATTTTATTATCCAAATGACATCAATTTAGAAAATAAATAAGCTGTTATTTGGTGCAGATCACTTAGTTGGCAACATTGGACACTCTCACTCTGAGAAATTGTTACTTCACCTTGCAACCCTGAGATTTAGTTCAATGTCAAACCCCAAGAGTTCCCAGGTATGCCTATAAAATTCACTTTATATACAGTACACACTGCATTCCTGCTGTGACAGGTTTAGATTATAGAACTACAGAGTATTCTAGCTTTGAAGCCACCACAAATGGCATTTAGCTAGCAGTTTACATTTTGCCCCAGGTGACAAACCAAGCTTTTAGATCCCACAATATAAAACTTTCTTTAGCCCCTTAAGAAACATAGGGGTGTAAAATGAATTACAAATTAATTCTTTGCACACCTCTCTGGTCTTTAAAGGCTCAGAGTGCCATTAGCCCTACTGAATAGAAAGAAGATGTGTTTTAAAAAGTTTACAAAATAAAAAAACAACAAAAGCAGCAACCCATTTGTAACCAAAAAATTGTTAGGCCACTGATCGCATTATACCATCATTTGCTTATTGTCTAGATAACATTTCTATCGCAACTGTGCTCCTCAATCCATTACTGCAACAAATACATATCCAAAACAGGGGAAAGGACCCCAAAAAACATGGGCACATAATGATCGATTGTAACACCAAAATGCATCTAAATCAGTAGGTCATGTCGGGAGATAGTATAAAACATAACTTTTATTACAAACAAAAATCATAAAAACACTGAAATTAAAAGAAAAACAAATCCAGTTGTCCTGTATATAAGACAAGGTCCCTGTCAATAGTATTATGCCGAAGGATGTTCACTGAGACTCATATAGCTACATCTCACTAGACAGGTATATCCTGTTATTATCACTCTAATATATCTAACAGAAGACGAGTGAGCAATTTATCTGAAGAAAAATTATCTAAGTAAACTATCCTCAGGTGTAATTAATGCACCCTATGTGCAGACAAGATGCAAATGATGCACAATGTTATCTCTCAGAATAAAGAGACAATCCTACAATAATTCCTTAAAAAGATTTTGCGTGTACGTTGCAAACTAAATATTGCTTAACTACAATTGTATGTATAAATCAAGTATAGTCTCCAACCACAGCTCTAAAGGTACCAGAGCGTTTATTTGGATAAATCCTCTGGAGATGTTACAATACACATAGCTGAATAGATACTAAAATCACTCAGTTACATCCAGCAGCATTATCTATGTGGAGCGTAATTCGTTGTTATAATTATATGTAATGTGGACGGATTTGTACCACGGAATGCCCAACGGGGAGCTCCTACTCTCAGGTGCGCTAAGTAGCACACCAGATTTAACCAGCGCTATTCCCTATAATTTGCCGTTGCATTCCAGGGTTTCTAAAAAAGTCTCCACATATATAAAAGGACCAACAGGATTTGTTAGTTAAAATTCTACTGTATCATCTATTGTTGACAAGTCATAGAGTCATATAGTGCTATTTTATCTCTTTTGGCAGGAATGAAAGTATGCTGATAAAGAAGTAAAATTTAAAACGCCTGACACGCGTTTCGCCAGACCAGCTTTGTCAAAGGCTAAGAAAAGCAGCAACCCACCCAAAGGTTATTTTCCGTTATTATTACTCTAAGGCAGAGGACCCTATTGGATTTGAATGTACAAGGGCCTAAGCAAAACGAATGCCCTATCTGAAATATTAGTAGCAAGCTTATTTTGTTACAAAAATACCAACACTAATTTCTATTTTTTTATCCTACAAAAAAAATTCAAATCTTTCAGTCGATAAACAAAATCTCCCGAAATGTAATCGCAGAGTATGGCTACTAGACTATGAACCATTATATAACATACATAAGGGACATATCTACCAAATAATTTCAGAAACAAACAATAAGTACAAATGTACTTTATTTGGTAAACAAACCCTAATAAACAAAATGGGTCGTGTGCACAATACAATAGTGGAGCAAGTCAGGAGTAAATCAATTTTACCATGATGGAGAAGAAAATTCCTGAAATTCCCATTGATTTATATTTGACTTATAACCTCTTGAATAATAGAGAGGTATCCTCTCTTTGACATTCTTTGGAGACCTCTCTAGCATTCAAGGACGTTAAAAGCCCTATTTAAAGGGATAGTAATGTTTCACAAAAAAGCAGCTCCAATTAATCTTCATAGTATTTGGGCCATGGAGAGTGTTATGTCAATACTGTCAGAGTTGTAGTTCAAGAGTAGCTGAATGATAAAGTATCCCCCTCCCTCCCCTTTTTTCTAGTGCAAACCACCTCCCCTCAGATGTTGAATCTGGTCCTAGGACCAGACAGATCACAGCAAGGGACAATCTTCTTACTATGAGCATAAGGAGAGCCCTGCCCCCCTTGACAGGTTTTTGAAGTTTTTCCTTATTCTCACTGAAGATTGTCCCTCTCTGCGATCCATCCGGACAGTCCTGTTGCTCTGAGATGAGCAGTGTCGCATCAGTAAAAGGGGCAGAAGGGGGATACTTTATCATTCAATTACTCTTGAACTACAACTCTGACAGTACTGAAATAAAACTCTCCACGGTGCAAATACTATGAATATTCATTTGAGCTGCTTTTATTGTGAAACATTACTATCCCTTTAAACCTTTGAACCATTTCAGAACCAGAGAGGTAGCCAACGCATTGTGTTGCTATGCATTGGATACTACTCTTGTACTCAATAGGTTAAATAATTGTGCACATGTGTGCATGCATGTAGCCTGAATCAATTTTTTCCAAAAGAGCAACATTAACATTGTTTAACATGCCAATCCATTAACCCCTTAAGAACCAGTAGTCCTGGGACGTTTCCGTCCCGTAAGGACCACTTTGATCCTTGCCAACGCGCCGGTACACGTGACCTGTTGCGTGTATTGGTGCAACGCTTTGGGGCCTGAAAGATATCGCTCCAGTCTTGGAATGGTCAGTTTTAGGTCTCATTTTTACTTACAGTGCTCCCGGTGGAGCGCTGTAAGTAAAAAGTATGTGACGTACTATAACCATCATCGATCCTTAAGTATTTAAGTATCATGAACCTTTGAACCATTTCAGAACCAGAGAGGTAGCCAACGCATTGTGTTGATATGCATTGGATACTACTCTTGTACTCAATAGGTTAAATAATTGTGCACATGTGTGCATGCATGTAGTCTGAATCAGTTTTTCCAAAACAGAAACATTAACATTGTCTAACATGCCAATCCATTAACCCCTTAAGAACCAGTGGTCCTGGGACGTTTCTGTCCCATAAGGACCGCTTTGATCCTTGCCAACGCGCCGGTACACGTGACCTCTTTCTCATTTTAAGAAAAGGTGGGGTGGCAACCCTATCACAGAGAAGATGTTTACACACACACTTTACAAAAATAAACTTTTTGTTATTTATTTTATTGCATTCTTTACTATGGTCACAGTTTTTTGCAATACAAGCAGCTATCTAACCTTTGTTGAGGGATGTATCGACTTCCTTTTTCAACAGTTTTAGGACAGTTAATGTCTGTGTCTTTGCACCATTTCCTTCCCGAGAGTATATGGTTACAAGGTGTGACTCATTACAAGTCGTCTCTGCTAAGATGCCATCTTTAAAGGTCTGCATACATTCCAGATGGGAATCCAGGATTTGCTATTAATAATAAAAAAATAAGATAATATAGATCATAATAACATTTACAAATTAATTACAAGACAGATTGCTAATATTTTGAGAAATTAATTATTAATGGTCAACAAATCTTGATGACGTATGCCCGAAAAAAAAATTTAATAAGCCTTGTTTAATGCTATATACTAACTAATGCATAGAGGAAATGGTGTGATTTTACCAACTCACTGCACGTACTATGGGGCAAGTGTAAGGTGCTTGATGGCATTATAATCCTAACAATGGCAGAATGTGTCCATTGGTATGTACTAAAGTGATCACATGCTGTAATGAATACCATTAAGTACAGCCAATTATCTTAATATTAAGTATAATTTAATTTTTATGTGCTTATTTTGAACTGGCACATTTTTTTTCAAAAACACAAATACATTATTTTATAGGGTATTTTTCTAATAAACAACAACCAAAATTATATTTCACAGCACCTTTTTTCCCAGAAAAAATAGCTTGATTATAGGCAGTATTGTTTAGGACATTAATTATCTCCCAGTCTCGTGGTACTGGAATATGTTTATGAGATTGCAGTACCATGCAATCTATGGATCTATCCAATATACTTCTCAAGTCACAAAGCTTTAATAGCAGAAGTCTCATCTCTTGTTTGTAAAGGATCTCTACTGGTTATTAGCAAAGTGCTTCTCTGGAATGAATCCCTAAAACAGAGTTCCAACCATTTGGAACATTTTTACAAATTAGAAAAAAAATCCTTTGAATCATGAAGAGGATAAATAGACATGTTGTGCCGTTGCTCAAAAGTTAGATGACGACAGATCAGATGATAACTATCTGCCAAGGACTTACTGCAAAACTAGTCAAAACAATATAAGATAATTTATTAACTGGATTTAAAAGTATTATGTACTACATTACTTAAAGGGACTAAGTTTCTCATAAATATTTGGACAGTTGGCAATCAATTCCATTTTGGAATGTTATTTTATTATTTTAAACTAGAAACAGAAGTTAATTAAAATGTGTTGGTTCTTTCAACCTCTTTCAAAACAATGAATAATATAAAATGTAGCAAAAAAGCACATTTAAACTATAATCTATAATCACACACACATATATATATATATATATATATATATATATATATATATATATATATAGCTTCCACAAAGGGCCAGCACTCACGGGACTTTCACATAAAATATATATTTACTCGTTCAACGTTTCGGTCCTACACAAACCTTTATCAAGATAAAGGTTCGTGTAGGACCGAAACGTTGACCGAGTAAATATATATTTTATGTGAAAGTCCCGTGAGTGCTGGCCTTTTGTGGAAGCTGTAGAATATATGTCCAAGCACCCAGGCGGTTGTACTATGGAGATGAGAGTGCCGATCTCTGGAAGCAATATATATATATATATATATATATATATTTTTTTTTTTTTTGTAGTTCATGAACCGCACTCACAGGACTTCCAATTTGTTGAACAAAAATGCAATATTTATTATCAACATTTCAGCCCCACTTTGGGCCTTTGTCAAGATAGTATCATAGTAGCATACTATCTTGACAAAGGCCCAAAGTGGGGCCGAAACGTTGATAATAAATATTGCATTTTTGTTCAACAAATTGGAAGTCCTGTGAGTGCGGTTCATGAACTGCAAAACTGTATGTATCTTGCATGGGATCAAGCACCCAGGCTGTGTACTTGTTTATAGGAGAGTGCACGGATTTTCTGTTTATATATATATAGATATATAGATATATATATATAGTTATTAATTTGTTAAACAGTTCTTATATAAAAGAGTAGCATTTTTTTCTGAAGATTTAGACAGTACCTTCTTATGTACTTATCACAATTTTATATATGTTTGAAAGAAGTTTAAGCAGTAACGCAAAGATGCAGTGTTTACAACCAATATATGTCATTGAAATAAGTTTAAAAATATAGTCTTAAACAATCTTCTGTAAGATTTGTTTCCAGCTTTCTGGAAAATATGCTGTTTAAGAGTTCTAAAAAGAGTTGGGATGATTACATATATCTATTATTATAAAATGAATATTTTAATGTTTTTAAAGAATTCAATCAGTCAGTTAAAACACTTACCGTTTTATCAGGGAGAGCTACTGATTGTAGTGAAGAAGATCCTAAGACTCTGTTAGAACATTGATTCAAATATTTTTTCTTCCAAAGGGAATTTCCTTTAAGTTCATAGGTGGTAGGACACCGACCTAAAATATCAACCTGTCAGACAGAAGTAGTAAATCTAAGTTTTATATTATCACATGGCTTGCACACTAATTATATAACAGCAACACTTAAAATAGACTATAAAATAGAATTTTTAATATGTTTTCATTAAATAGAGTTTTGTCTTTCTGTCTCTTCTGTATCTTTTGAATGCTCCTATATTTAAAAAAAAATATTGAGTGTGAAGATATCTCCAGTTCATATATATATATATATATATATATATATATATATATATATATATAGACTTGAACACTGGTTATACATTATGTATCTGAAACATCTGAGTGCCTCTCAAGGCTTTATGCAGATATTTCAAATGTAAAGGGGAGGGACATAGAACCAAGCCTTTGGTGAGACAAAAGGTGTTTGGTTGCTTTCTTGAGCTCAGACTTAAAGGGATAGTAATACTTCCAAATTACTAATCCCCATATTGTAGCTTTGTTAAAAAGAAATGTATTGCCCCCAGTATCATCTCTCAAACCCTTATGGTTTGAGAGATGATAGCGCTCAAAGTTCCCCCTCCCTCCCCCTTCCCTGACTGAACGCTGAACGCTGACTGCAGGGATATCCGGTATTACTTGCATCAGGCAGCTCTGCAGCATTGCCGAGATCGCGTTTATAAAAAACAAATCTTTCACTAAAACGGTCTTCTATGTATGCTTGCAAACCGAGCACACGTAGAAGACCGTTTCAGTGAAAGAAATCTTTTTTATAAACTCGATCTCGGCTCAGCTGCAGAGCCGCCTGATGCACATAAGACTGTCGTACGACAGCTTCCCCTGCAGTCAGCGTTCAGTCAGGGAAGGGGGAGGGAGGGGGGAACTTTGACCGCTATCATCTCACAAACCATAAGGGTTTGAGAGATGACACTGGGGGCAATAAGTTTCTTTTTAACAAAGCTACAATATGGGGAATAGTAATTTGCAAGTATTACTATCCCTTTTATCCACTCCTCCCTTCCTTGGTTCATTAAAGCACCATGTAAAATTTCAGGCCAATGAGGCAGAATGCAAACTTGAGATGCAAAACATTTGAATAAAACAGCTCTCAGTAGTAGAAGTACACTTGTTCTGCTCATCAAAATAAAGCATGCAATATATATATATATTTTTTTTTTCCTTGTTACAAGACAATATTCCTTTAATATTACAGCATTATGAAACTTATCCTTAATACTTCCAAGTGACCCCACAAAACATAAAAAGGTATGAATATCTGAATATCTCTAGGCCTAATAAATTTAGCTGATCTAATCTAATTAATTTTTATTTTCTAAGCATCCAAAGACTAGTCCACTATTGGAAATGTAAAGAAGTGTTGGGTAGGATTTCAATTGTTAAAATCCCCGGTGTATGTAGGAATAAGAGCAAGAACTCTTTCCTGCTGCCAGAGCAACACAAAAGCATTGCTAGTCTGTTTTTGTAATTTCACTGTGAATAAGATATAGCAGGACAAATCAAAGTGCTAGTAATGTTAGGAAAAAGGAATTAACTATATGGTAGATACAATTAAAAGAGAGTACTTGCACTTATTCGGATCTCTCAAACTGTTATGGTTTGAGAGATATAGGAAAATAAAGTTCTCCACTTCCTCCCCTCTCTGCTTGACGAGCTGTAAAGCTGTGAGAAGCAGAATCTGGTTGCTTGACCAGACGCGGCTCTTCAGCAGCGCGATATGACAACATCTAAAGATAAATACTTCATCGGAATGGACTGCAACTTGTGCTTTCAAACCAGGCACACATTGTAGACCGTTCCAAGTATTTATTTTTAGGTATTGGTATGTCCGCACTGCTGAAGAGTCGCCATCTGATCCAGGAACCAGAATCTGCTTCTGACAGCTTTGCAGCTCATTAAGCAGAAAGGGGAGGGAGCAGAGAACTTTATTTTCCTATATCTCTCAAACCATAACAGTTTGAGAGATACGAATAAGTGCAAGCACTCTCTTTTAATTGTATCTACCATATTGTTAATACATTTTTCTGACATTACTATCCCTTTAAATGCACAGATCTGTTTTATTTTCTCCATCTAACATACTACCGCATTTATATCAGATTTGTCCTATGAGGTACTGCCCATTCAAAGAGATTTAAAAAAAAATCAAAAGTGCAGAAGGAAAACTGTCAAGTAGTGTTTTCATAAGGTCCACAATTCCTGATCAACAGAGCTCCCATCTAATTTGAGGAAACAACAGGAAGATGCTTCTGCATACATGGACTTCACATTTAGATATGGTAACACTCTGCAAACTCAGCTTGCTTGTGATGTCATTTCCTTTGTCAAGGGACATTGTATCAGGTGGATGAAGCCTTACTATACCTGAAAGCTGAATCTTTGCCACCTTTTCTCATTGCTGGAGAGAGACAGCCCAACAGGCATTGTATATCAGTAAAAGGTGGTACCATGTTAGCAGTAGAAAAAGCAGGAAACCTATTAAAGTAAACGTGATACCTTTATTGGGTATCTGAGAACCTTTAGAATGCAAGCTTTCAAGACAACTGAGGTCTCTTCTAATCCTGCCTGACAAACAGACCTAAGTTGTCTTGAAATCTTGCATTCTAAAGCTACTCAATTAGCCAATAAAGATATCACTTTTAATCTACCAGGTTCAGGCATTTCATAGTGTATATATATATATATATATATATATATATATATATATATATACAGGGCTCAAATGTCAAGTCCTTTTCTACTAGCCAGACCTGAAAAGTTACTCTCCACTGCAAGCCGTAGCATACCCACCAGGGCTGAATTTCTACTCTGCAGGACTAAATTTTCACTCGCCATTGGCTAGTGGCGAGTGGAAATTTTGAGCCCTGTATATATATATATATATATATATATATATATATATATATATAGGTATATATTCATTCAACTTCAGCCATTGTCAATCCACTGCAGGATGAAGGCCTGCTCTGCAAGCCTCCAAAAACGTCAGTCCTGTGCCTTTTGTTGCCACTGTGTACCAACAAATTTGGTGAGTTCATGTACCCATCTTGTCTTTAGTCTTCTTATTGGGAGTTTAGTATCAAGTGGAATCCATTCCAAAATATGTTTGGTCCATCTACCTTCAGATCTTGTTGCTATGTGGCCAGCCCATTTCCATTTTAGGCGCTTTACTCTTTCAATTACATCATAGAACTTTGTTTGCTGACGAATCCACACATGTTTTTCGGTCTATTTTTGTTATGCTTAGAATTCACCACGCCATACTTCTCTGTGTAACCTTAACCCTTTGAGTGCCATAGGGGTACGGAAAGCATTGCTTTGCAATTCATACTGTACTTCTCTGGTACTCAAAGGGTTAAGTTTTTGTTTAGCTTTGACATTCAGTGTCCATGTTTCACAGCCATACGTAAGGACTAGGAGGACACACTGGTCAAAATCCTTTTTCTCGAGGCAGAGTGTTAAATGTGTCTTAAAGACAGTACTACTAAGTTTTCCAAATGCTTGCCTCTCAATTTCTATCATTGTTTTTCCATCTGTTGGCATTTCCTGTCCATGGTAAACATACTTGATGACTTCTTCAAGTTTTAGTCCATCTACTTGGATTTTCCTTGGTATGGGAAATTTGTTAAACATGACTTGCTTTTTGTTGATATTCATCTTCAAACCAAAATTTTTGCTTTCCTTTTCTAGTTCTTCAGTGGGTTCTTGCAGTACTTCTAAACTACTGGCAAATAGTATTATATCATCTACAAAACATAAATGATGTAAGTATTCTCCATTTAACTTAATTCCTTTTTTGTCCCAATTTAGTTTGCAGACAATTTCTTCCAAACAAGCTGAAAATAGATTTGGGGAAATTATGTCTCCTTGTCGGACCCCTTTTTCTATGTGAACTAGACTTTATCATTGTTTACATGTATTGATGCAGTTGCTTTCATATATTGATTGCAGGATATTTATGTAAGCTCTATCCATTCCTTGGTAGATGAAGGCATCAATTATTGCTTGCTTTTTCAATGAGTCAAAAGCCTTTTCATAGTCAAGTCATAATGGAAGGTTGTATTCATTATGTCGCGCTATAATTTGTTGCACTGTCTGGATGTACTGAAACCGCTCCTAAAGTCTGCTTGTTCCTTAGGTTGTACAGCGTTAAGTATTGCATCCATTCATCTTGGGAGTACTTGTGGTAAAACCTTGTAGACAACTGGCAATAGGCTTATAGCCTCCTTATCATCTTTTTGTACAGTAGGATGACTTTTGCATTTTCCCATATTTCAGGCACTTTGCCAGGTAGTAGGCATTTTGAGAATAGTTTCAATAGCATCTTTAACAGGTCCAGCTCCTTTAACATTTTTCATTGATTTTATTGGAGCTCCTACTTCTTCTACCAAAACGTCTGGCACGGCTTCAGCCTCTGACACTGCATTCAGCTGTTGTCCTTCTTCCACTCGTTGTAGTATTTGTTGCTGAGTTTTTGCTGTTGTACCATCTTCAAGCTTTAGTGCAAACTTTTGGCTCCTATGTGCGGCCATCTTTTGTTTAGTTTTCTTTAGCCCTTGATTTTCTTCCAGTGTGTCCTTTTTATGAGCTCAATATTGAACTCAGCTTGTATATGATAGATAGATAGATAGATAGATAGATAGATAGATAGATAGATAGATAGATAGATAGATTTAGTGTGGTGGGCACTACTGTCCCAAACAATGTATATGTATATCCACTGCTACATAAACCAGAAAAAGAAGGGGTATAGAAACCATGCAAGAATGAGCAATTGTGGGCTTTACAATGCAGTGGAGTGTTGATTTTATTGCCAATGTGTCAGCCCCCTCGAAGGCCCTTATCAAAGTTGACAATAAAATCAACACTGCACTTCATTGAAAAGTTACAGTTACTCATTCCTGCATGGTTTCTACATCATTTATATTTATACCATATGTGTGTGTGTTACATTTCCCCTTGGATCCTGGCCTCCTGTGGCAGATGCATATTAGAGGATTGTATACAAACTGGACCAACAGGAGTGATATGGCATGGGCTGAATTTGATGGATGCATGTCTTTTTTCCAGCCTCATCAACTATGTTACAATGTTACTATGAACTGTATATGTAGCTCTAGAGCAAGTGTTGGAAACCTTTGGCTCTTTACCTTCTGTTGTCTATCAAAAGATGTTGGCAGCTGTAACCCAACAATATCTGGAGAACCAATGGTTGACCTGCAGTTCTACATTATGCATCTTTCCTTAGCAGCTAATAATAAAGAACTGAGGAGGCATCCCTGATTACAGTGAGCTCTCACCTCTTCAATGGCTCTGCCTGTAGATGGTGCCTTTAGGTTACCCTGCAGCACACTTAGAATTCCCCGCTTTACATTGAGCGACCAGGTCGGTTCTTGCCGTTTTGGGCAAATCCTTTGAATTTTTCCATCATTGTAGGAAAACTGGAGTGGATATTCTTCAAGGATATCCCTAGTTTTATGAGAAAGAAATGTTAAGTTAGACTCAATTTTAAGTTTGTTTATTCCACTCAATATATATGTGTCTCATACAACAAGAAAGAAATACTGACAGGTATAGCATACCAATTATAGAACAAATTTATACAGGAGGACACCACATCAGGGTCTCGATTCAGTTGAGGCCGACAACAAAAAACACACTCAATGGCATTTTTTCAAGCATGGTAAGCAATTCAAATACCTGTGTTATGACGAAAAATAAGCACCTTGGGTGCTGATTTTGCACCTGTTTGCACCCATTAAAACACATTACAAAACATTGAAATATGCCATTCAATTTGATGAGTTAGCATTAAGATACGTTAAAGGGGATCTATCACCCCAGTACAAATGCCATTTCCCACATTTAGCGTTTTTTTTAGGCTTTTGTTTCAGTTTCAATTCCTACGATAGCAGTTTTGAGATAAGTTAAGTTTTTTTAGGTGCAATATCACAGTGGCCTGAAATTGTACAGTGGCGCTGTTGCTACACGATCCTATGGACAGCTCTGGTCCCGGGACCATAAATCTCCATAGGATGGTGTAGCAACAGTGCCACTGTTTTGAGATAAGTTAAGGGACTCTACCCCAAAAAAGTGGGTTCAGATTTTCATCTATTAGAGTGGTCCCTTTGGATATCGATCTCTGCCAATGAGACCGCTCCAGCTTACAGACAGAAGCCTCCATCATCGTACAGCTCTCTCCGGAAGTGCAGTCTTTAAAAGTTAATTTTCGCCATCAGACAATTAAAAAACAAAAAATATTCAAGAATTCCACCTAATGGCTAGGTAATCTAATGTTTAACTCACATTTGTACTGGGGTGATAGATGTCCTTTAAGGGACCACTCTAATGGATGAAAATCTGTACCCACTTTTTTGGGGTAGAGTCCCTTAACTTATCTCAAAACAGTGGCACTGTTGCTACACCATCCTATGGAGATTTATGGTCCCGGGACCAGAGCTGTCCATAGGATCGTGTAGCAACAGCGCCACTGTACAATTTCAGGCCACTGTGATATTGCACCTAAAAAAATCGACTTTGAAAATTAATAACTTTTGAATGAAACACCTTTCAGCAGTGGGAGCACTCTTGTTTTACTCAGGGGGATAAACCCTACAACATATTTTTTTTACATTTTAAGTATTACTATCCCTTTAAAAACTTAAACTAATATCCACATATTCCTAGCGCATATTTCCATTTTTAAACAATATTACTTATTTGTCCTGTGATTTTAAAGCATAGTTTATTAAATTTACCACTTAGCCTTTTGTGATTCGATTTTTTGGAAAATGCCGTATACTTGGAAGATGTTTTCTTTGTCGAACAATAGAGGAAGAATCTTGTACTAATCAAACTATTATCTAGCTAAAAACACTATTGAGTTTTTATTTAATTTTGAAGACCTTATTTGTATAAATCAAAAACAATGGCAGAAGGAAAGCTACTATTTTCATAAAGATTTTTTAATGCAAAATGTACTTCAGAGTCAGAGGTATGACATCAATTGCATGAAATGTGATGCATACACCTCTGGCCCTCATATGGTTAATGTTAATTTAGTCTATCCTATATTTATGCACACATATAGTTTAGTTTTGAACAAAGTATGTTTTTTAGCACCTTAAACTGTCAAATTCCTTCTGTGAACCTTGTTTTGATGTCACTGTTGCCTTCAAGTGTACATCTCTTAGCTGAAAGACAATAAAAGTACAATATCAATTAGTAAGCAAGTTGTTACAATCAAGGACAAGGGAAGCATTTTTGGTTGGGGCAATAATCTCTATTCTCTGTGCCAGCTATTTAATTATTTAAAAACCAGAGGGATGTGCAATGTATTGTCTCGCAATGTGTGGCACACCCCTCTGGTCAGTTAGGGGTTAAATTAACCCTTTGAGTTCCAAAAAAGGTATCCAATGCATTGCAACACAATGCATTGGATACCTCTCTGGCGCTCAAAGGGTTAAGTTTACACTTAAAGTAATGTTTCATAATAAAAGCAGCTCTAATTAATCATCATAGTATTTGGACTTTGGAGAGTGCTAATTCAATTCTGTCAGAGTTGTAGTTCAAGAGTTATTCAATGACAAAGTATCCCCCTCCCGCCCCTTTTACTGATGTAACACTGTTCAGCCAGAGCAGAAGGGAGGTGCCCAGGTAGACTGCAGAGAGGGACAATCTTCAATTAAGATAAGGGAAAAACCTGAAAAACTTGTTAAGGGGGCAGGTCTTTCATTGTTCTCATGGGAAAAAATTGTCCCCTTCTGTTATCTGTCTGGTCTTACAACCAGATTCCACATCTGAGAAGAGATGGCTTACACTAGGTAAAAGGGGCCTGGAGGGGAACTTTGCTTGTGAATATCTCTCAAACCATAAAGGTTTGAGAGATAAGACTTATATCGTTCTTCATGTTTTTTTAATGCCTACAAAATAAAATAAAGATAAAACAAAGTATTACTATCCCTTTAAGACTATATTCAGGAAGATAAAGAGGACTAACTCTGACAGAAACAAACTGCATCATAGGAAACAGATAAAAAAGTCCCAAAATCCACACTTTTTAACTTCTTGGATGCTAGCGAGGTCTCCATGCAATACTTTACAATGCATGGGAGACCTCTCTTAAACATTCAAGGGATTAAAGGAGCAGTTATCTTTTTTAATGAAAAATAATATGCAATAGTGCTTTTATTCAAACATTATTACAGCTCAAAGATGTTTTCATCAAACTATAAGCAACATCATCAGCTTGTGTTCAAAAGGTATTTATTTATTTTTGCACTCTATGGGAGAACTTGGGGAGATGCACTAAGGTGTGATAAAAAGGTGATAAAGTGGTGATGACTTCTCCAGTGATATCACTTGTTCAGTTCTTATGTTATTCTATTGAGTCAATGCACTAAGATTGCTCGAGCTTTGGAGATCTTAGTGCATAGGCTCTATACAATAACATAGGAACTGGAGAAGTGATATCACTGGAGATAACTTCCTGAGTCATTGAGTCAATGCACTAAGATTGCTCGAGCTTTGGAGATCTTAGTGCATAGGCTCTATACAATAACATAGGAACTGGAGAAGTGATATCACTGGAGATAACTTCCTTGAGTCATTGACTATGGTCTCCATAGTAAGTGATAGGATCAGTCCCACCTCAATGAAAAAAAAATAGAGTAGTAAAATAAGTGTTTTGAAAACAGTCCTATAATTCATGAATGTGTATACAAACAACATATATGGAGAGATAAAGGGACAAAGAGAAAAAAAACATTTATAAGCACACATTTGCTGTATAAGGAGTCTCTAGAATAAAATGTTTCTTAATATATTCTGCCTCTCTCCTGCTTTATATAAATGATTGGTTTCCATATTTCTTTACTGGACATTAGTTACCCCCTTGTATGCTAGAGGTGTATCCTGTCCATGGGGTTTTTGTATTTGAATGTTATGATATAAGGGTATTTTCTATGCTAGACAATGCAAGAGAGGATGTGGGTGTGTTCATGTGAGGAGTAGGTGTGTTCCAAAGTAGGCGTTAGGGAGCCTATGATTCCTTACCTATGGGTACCTCAAATTTAAACGATAGTAATAGAAGGTTACCAAAGCAGTTCAGTTTGTTCACCATAAACAATAATACTGAATACTGCCCGGCTGCTGAGCTTATTGTCCAAAACTGTTTAATTATGATGTTATTTTATGCAGTCGTTTACCCCTTACGCCCCTTTTCCATTTCTAATACCGCCTCCACTAAGACCTGAAGTCTGGTCGCTTGACTGGACGAATCATAAGGAGAGACAATCTTCCCTCAGTCAGTATAAGGAAAACCCTGCCCTCCTTTCTTGAAGAAGGGAAAGTTTTTCCTAATACTAACTGAAGATTGTCCCTCATTGTGATCCGCCATCAGGTCTCAGAGTAAAATGCTGACATCGGGTAAAGGGGCAGGAGCATTGTAATTGTACAGTTTGGGACAATAAGCGCAGCAGCTGGCAGTATTATTGCTTATGATGAACAAATTGAGCTGCTTTGCTAACAATCTATTACTATCCCTTTAAATCGGACCCTGTGTATTTTAGTGATACCTAAATTCAGTGACTTAGACAATCAGGATATTGTGAACAAAGCTACTACCCTTACTGATTATACTTGTTTCAGTTACTCTGACTTTCTTAGGTACCTCAGTCAATGACGTCTTCTGACAATGGAAAAATATTCTGTAACTTATACCAACTTCCTTAACTCCCTTAGAGGCTAAAAACGTATTTGGCTTTGTAATGCATTGCAGACCTCTCAATAATCCAATGGTTTTAACAATCCTTACAAAATACTAGATAGATCAGTGATTCTCAACCAGGGTGCCGTGGCACTTTGGTGTGCCATGGACATCACCTTAGGGTGCCCCACATTTTCTATGAAGACTAACAAAAATGGACTTTTAAATAAAGATTAATAGAAATTGTTCTGCACAATATGTTTAGTATTGTTACTATGATTGTAAGACCTAATAATAACTGTATATTTATGTATTGTACCCTTCATTATGCCCTTGATAAAGTATTTTAGGGGTGCCCTGAATGTTCTAGATTATGTGTTAGGGGTGCCCCAAACAAAAAAAATTGAGAACCACTGAGATAGATAGATAGATAGATAGATAGATAGATAGATAGATAGATAGATAGATAGAGATAGATAGATAGATAGATAGATAGATAGATAGATAGATAGATAGATAGATAGATTATACTAGTGAATGGTGCATGGTATTGCCCGTACGATTGGGCACGCCATGCAGTTTGGGGACCTGCTTGACCAATACAGAAATAAGTCTTGCTGCAACAATTTTCGCAGGAGTGGGCAGGGGTTGAGCCCAAATTCGCTTCCTGCCTCAGATCTCTTCCTCCCTGCCATTCCGGGGAGGGGCAGACAGCGAACCAGAGACAGAATTTTATATTTTGTATACATATATATATATATATATATATATATATATATATATATATATATATACCCTACCAGTCAAAAGTTTTAGAACACCCTCATTTTTCCAGTTTTTATTGAAATTTACACAGTTTAATGTCTCAATGTACTCTGAAAATAAAGCATAGACCAAATAAACAATTGGACATTAAAAAGAAATCATGGAATCGTTTTCCTTAACAAAATATACATTTGACTCATCAAAGTAGCCACCTTTTGCAGATATAACAGCCGAACACACTTGTGGCATTCTTTCCACAATGGAAATCAAATATTGTTCTGAAAGTTCTTCCCAACAATGTTGCAGAAGTTCCCACAAATGTGTTGCA
Source organism: Rhinophrynus dorsalis (assembly GCA_037306005.1). Classification (NCBI taxonomy): domain Eukaryota; kingdom Metazoa; phylum Chordata; class Amphibia; order Anura; family Rhinophrynidae; genus Rhinophrynus; species Rhinophrynus dorsalis. The sequence continues at coordinate 76,308,125 of CM074725.1, forward strand.
CTTGTAGGTTGCTTTGCTTTCACCGTTCACCCTTCAATAACAACTGGAAAAATGGGGGTGTTCTAAAACTTTTGACCGGTAGTGTGTGTATATATATATATATATATATATATATATATATATATATATATATATATATATGAAAAATTCAGAAAGAAGGAAGCACTACTCGATATATATGTTAATGCCTGGGTGCCTGATAAGTTAAATTCCAGAAGATCAAAGAATCAGCACGCTCAGGAAGCTTCTTAAGTGATACAAAGTAGCTTTATTAATGGATCAACGTTTCGATCCCCACTGGGATCTTTGTCAAAGATCTTTGTCTTGACAAAGATCCCAGTGGGGATCGAAACGTTGATCCATTAATAAAGCTACTTTGTATCACTTAAAGGGATAGTAATACCTAAAATGTAAAAAAAAATATGTTGTAGGGTTTATCCCCCTGAGTAAAACAAGAGTACTCCCACTGCTGAAAGATGTTTCATTCAAAAGTTATTAATTTTCAAAGTTGAATTTTTTAGGTGCAATATCACAGTGGCCTGAAATTGTACAGTGGCGCTGTTGCTACACGATCCTATGGACAGCTCTGGTCTCAGGACCATAAATCTCCATAGGATGGTGTAGCAACAGCGCCACTGTACAATTTCAGGCCACTGTGATATTGCACCTAAAAAATTCAACTTTGAAAATTAATAACTTTTGAAGGAAACATCTTTCAGCAGTGGGAGTACTCTTGTTTTACTCAGGGGGATAAACACTACAACATATATTTTTTTACATTTTAGGTATTACTATCCCTTTAAGAAGCTTCCTGAGCGTGCTGATTCTTTGATCTTCTATATATATATATGTATATATATAAATATATATAGTAATGTGCATTGTGCAAAAGTTTTAAGCAGATGTGAAAAAAATTGTAAAGTAAGAATGCTTTCAAAAATAGACATGTTAATAGTTTATATTCATCAATTAACAAAATGCATAGTGCTATGATAGATAATCTAAATGTATCCTTTCTGGTAAAGTACTTAGATATTGTTAGATATTGTTAACCCCAGTCTTTGAGCTTTCTCTATTAGGAAAATAGCAATAATATCTGGTTTAATAATTTTAACCCTTTGAGTGCCAGAGGGGTACGCAACGCATTGCTTTGCAATGCATTGCGTACCCCTCTAGCACTCAAAGGGTTAATAAATAAGAAGTTTTCAAGAGCAATATTCCTTATTGTCACTTATTTAGGGGGTTCCATCTGGCTATGTTACCTTTAAGACCATGTGGCACTTTCCCATGACTTCAATATGAACGCTGCATTCCAAGACAACATGGCTTCTCTCTGCAGAACTTCCCTGTAAAAATGTGCTGGTGCCTGTGGAATAACTGTAGATGTATCTGTACCCCTTCTGGAAATTCAGTTGGCCAGTACCTAGGAAACATTTTTTTTCTATTAATTTGTCATCATCCTTCATTGGACATGTTATGATCATAGGTTGAAATACGGACACTTCTTTTAATGGGCAGAGATCATCATTCATGGCCAAGTATCTAGCACAGTTGAAGGGATAGTAATACTTAAAATAAAAAAATATATGTTGTAGCGATTATTCCCCTGATAAACCCTACAACAAGTGTACTCACACTGATGAAAGGTGTTTTATTCAAAAGTAATTACAGCTCAAACTTGACTTTTTAGGTATAATATCACAGTGTCCTGAAATTTTACAGTGGCACTGTTGCTACACCATCCTATGGAGGTTTACTGTCAACTGGCCAAAACCAGGGGTGTAGCAACACCACCACTGTACAATGTCAGGCCACTGTGATACTGCATCTAAAAAAATCATGTTTCAGTTATAATAACTATTGAATAAAACACCTTTTAGCAGCAAAAGTACCCTCGTTTTACTACACTACACTACAACATATTTTTTTTTACATTTAAGTATTACTCTTCCTTTAAAGGTAAAAAACAGAATGAGCATGTTCAGTTCAAACATTGCAGGGTGTAGTTTTAGCCATCCTCATTTTCCAAGTAATTTGTAAAGACATTAAGGCATATTTATTAAGACAAAAGTTTGGTAAATGAGAATCAAATCTTATCAGTAAACCTAAGGCTGGATTCACACTGAAAGGGACAGTAATTTCTAATTTTAAGATTCTTTAATATTGTAGGCATTAAAAAATAAGTACATCAATGTAAGTCTTGTCTCTCAAACCATTATGGTTTGAGAGATATGACTGGCTAATGTTCCCCCCTCCAGGCTGTTTCAGCGCTCTATTGGACAGCAGCAGATTCTGGTCATTTGGCCGGACGGTGGCTCTTCAGCAGAGCCGTAATCTCGCTATTTAGAAATAAATACTTCATTGGAAAGGTCTACAAAGTATTTATTTCTAAATAGCTTGATTTCAGCTCTGCTGAAGAGCCACCGACCAGTCCCGGGACCAGAATCTCCTGCTGTCCGCTAGAGGGCAGACTTCTCTGAAATAGCTTAGGGGGGGGGACTTTAGACAGCTATATCTCTCAAATCATAAAGATTTGAGAGACAAGACTTGCATCAATGTAATTATTTTTTAATGCCTACAATATTAAAGAAACTTAAAATTAAACATTACTATCCCTTAAAACTTTGTTTGTGCAATATCAACATACAAAGAAAAAAACTGTAAGAAATATATATTATTAGGCATCTAAGTATAAGTGAAAAATAGAGAATAGGGGACACATAAAAATTCCTAATTATTTAAATGGTGCTTTTAACCGCTCGAATGCTATAAAGCAAACCAAAGTTTTGAAGAATTCTCCAGCATTCAAGGGGTTGGAAGTCCAATTTTAAAAAATGGGGATTTGGTTAGTATTTATTTGTAGTAAGTAAAAGCACAGAACATTGAGACGTATCAATATCTCTCTTGTTTTACTGTTTATAATGGAGAGGTTCACTCCCACTAGCATTTTATAGTGTCCTAAAGACATTGAACGTTGCACCTAGGAGTGTGAAAGGTGCTTAAAAGCTGATCCAAAGTCTAAATATACATTTCAGCCACTGGTTTTGTAAAACTATCTTGTCTGGGAGTACCTGCCAAAACCTGGACTGGAATATTTATTTGTCCACTGTGGTGCAGTCAATCAGTCCTATAATTGCTCCGGTTTGCTTTCATACATCAGGTTCATTGGGGGAGATTTATAAAAGTGGAGTGAATTGAAAAGAAGCATTAAAATGGCTGTAAGATTGTCGCTGGTAGTTATAAAAGTATTATCGACAGTTTAGGAGGCTATAACCCTGTGTAGTATGCTTTTTGAAAAAACGGAGTAAGGAAGTTTATAAAAAGTAGTGCAGCAAATTATAAAGAAATGTCACAGTTTAGAGACAGAATTTTCTCCAAATATTTAAGGTCGTGTCTGACCTGTTCTTATTTTTTTTGCTGTCTCCACATTTGTAAATGTAACTAGAAAATTTTATAAATACCAACACTCAAAAGGGTATAGCAGAGACATAGATGAAGAGGAACACTACTGTGTCTAACGAGTTTCACGCTGACTAGCGCTTATTCGTAGACTGAAAGGTTTATTGCAAACAGTCTTAACTTTCAAAATTTTACATATCTGTGTATGGTCTGTAGATGTTCACAGTGATGGACTTAATGAATATAGGTGTGACTTTGTGGAAGAGGGAGGGAAGGGTTAATTTATTACATTGGATTGTGTAGAATTTTTAACCAGTCGTTTTGTGTAGCAAGTTTTGAAATTTGAGACTGTTTGCAATTAACTTTTCAGTCTATGAGTAAGCACTAGTCAGCGTGAATCGCATTAGAAGTGTTCCTCTTCGTCTGTGTCTGTGCTATACCCTTGCTACCTCATGCTGTATGTTACTAAGGGCGAGATGTTCAGAAAGTGGTGGTAACTGAAATTGTCTGTAATCAGAATAAAAAAGTTCTTACACCATGATTCGTCAATTCTCAGACATGTTTCCGTCATTTTTTGCATCCAATTCCGCCATCTCCGTCAAAGAGAAAAAGCCGTCTTAAAAGTGGATGCGGTTTAATCTACCGTCATAATGTAAGGTATTTTCAGAAAAAAATATTCGTTTGAACGTCATTTTTTGTCTGATAAATGTCATTTTTTGCCAACACAATAAAAATGGTCTACAATTGGAGAAGAAAAATTTGTTTCAAAGACAAAAAAATGTCTTTGTTTCTTTGAAAATGTTCGTTTCAAAGACAAAGTGAAAGACAAAGATCAGAATTTTTAACGGCCATGTTCAATGAGATCTTCTTACCATCATTTTTAATTCTTTAGATGAATTTTCAAACATGATGGATTTACTTCTGAAAATATGGTCCTTCTTTTACAACCAACTCATGATCTGACAATTTTTTCATTATGACGACTTTTTGAACATCTTGCCCTAAGTTTTTATTCCTTAAGAATAAAGGATGTTTGTTTTAAAGGGATAGTAATACTTCGTTTTAACTTTATTTTATTTTGTAGGCATTAAAAAAACACGAAGAACGATATAAGTCTAATCTCTCAAACCTTTATGGTTTAAGAGATATTCACAAGCAAAGTTTCCCCCTCCTGCCCCTTTTACTTAGTGTAAGCCTTCTCTTCTCAGATGTGGAATGCAGTCCATAGACCAGACAGATAACAGAAGGGGACAATCTTCTTCCTATGAGAACAATGAAAGCCCTGCCCCCCTTGACAAGTTTTTCAGGTTTTTCCCTTATCTTAATTGAAGATTGTCCCTCTCTGCAGTCTACCTGGGCACCTCCCTTCTGCTCTGGCTGAGCAGTGTTACATCAGTAAAAGGGGCGGGAGGGGGAAACTTTGTCATTGAATTACTCTAGAACTACAACTCTGACAGAATTGAAATAACACTCTCCAAAGTCCAAATACTATGATGATTAATTAGAGCTGCTTTTATTATGAAACATTACTATCCCTTTAACATTGGTTTACAAGAGAGTGTTTTCTTTGAAATCCTTGGTGTGCAGCTGTAATCGTTTGAGTGTTCATTGTTTCATGCCAACTTTTCCTGCTGCACCCTTCCTCCACAGAGCTAACATTTGTAGTATGTGATTCAATGAAGTCACTAGTGTTGAGCGAGCATGCTCGGCCGATGCTCGGATCGGCTCGAGCATCGCTCTGCTCGTCACATGGCGGTACTCGTACGAGTACCGCATGTGCTCGCCCGCCATGTTCGGGTCTCCTCCCCGCACGTTTTGCGGCTGCTGCGCAGCCAATAAACGTGCAGGGAGGCTCTGACATCGGTGTAATGCCAGCAGCCATGTTGGCTGCTGGCATTACACTGATTGGCTGGCCAGAACCCGTGGTCGGGTGCTGTATAGCACCTGACCACCGAGTTCGGCTCAGTCTGAGCCAGGGAGAGCTGAGGATAGGAAGGGAAAGGCAGTGTAGGGAGGAAAAAAACAAAAATTGTGAAAAAAAGAACCAAAAGTCCTTTTTAGGACTACTGTGTGTGGGGGCAGCAGGTTATTTTGTGTGGGGGGGGGGAAAAAAAAAAAAAAAAATATTCTGTTTAGTGTGAAAAGTTGCAGATTAGAGCACATTCTGTTTAGTGTGCACAGTTGCAGATTAGAGCACATTCTGTTTAGTGTGCAAAGTTGCAGATTAGAGCACATTCTGTTTAGTGTGCAAAGTTGCAGATTAGAGCACATTCTGTTTAGTGTGCAAAGTTGCAGATTAGAGCACATTCTGTTAAGTCTTCAAACTAAAATATCAAAGTCACATATTCCATTCAGTGTGCGTCGCCGCAGTTTAGCAGCACATTCTGTGTACTGTGCAGAGTTGCAGAATAGGAAGAAATACTGTTAAGTCTTCAAACTAAAATATCAAAGTCACATATTCCATTCAGTGTGCTTCGCCGCAGTTTAGCAGCACATTCTGTGTACTGTGCAGAGTTGCAGAATAGGAAGAAATACTGTTAAGTCTTCAAACTAAAATATCAAAGTCACATATTCCATTCAGTGTGCTTCGCCGCAGTTTAGCAGCACATTCTGTGTACTGTGCAGAGTTGCAGAATAGGAAGAAATACTGTTAAGTCTTCAAACTAAAATATCAAAGTCACATATTCCATTCAGTGTGCTTCGCCGCAGTGTAGCAGCACATTCTGTGTACTGTGCAGAGTTGCAGAATAGGAAGAAATACTGTTAAGTCTTCAAACTCAAATATCAAAGTCACATATTCCATTCAGTGTGTGTCACCGCCGTTTAGCAGCCTATTCTGTGTACTCTGCAGAGTTGCAGAATAGTAAGAAATACTGTTAAGTTTTCAAACTAAAATATTAAAGTCACATATTCCATTCAGTGTGTTTCACCGCCGTTTAGCAGTCTATTCTGTGTACTCTGCACAGTTGCAGAATAGTAAGAAATACTGTTAAGTTTTCAAACTCAAATATTAAAGTCACATATTCCATTCAGTGTGTTTCACCGCCGTTTAGCAGCCTATTCTGTGTACTCTGCAGAGTTGCAGAATAGTAAGAAATAGTGTTAAGTTTTCAAACTCAAATATTAAAGTCACATATTCCATTCAGTGTGTGTCACCGCCGTTTAGCAGCCTATTCTGTGTACTCTGCAGAGTTGCAGAATAGTAAGAAATACTGTTAAGTTTTCAAACTAAAATATTAAAGTCACATATTCCATTCAGTGTGTTTCACCGCCGTTTAGCAGTCTATTCTGTGTACTCTGCACAGTTGCAGAATAGTAAGAAATACTGTTAAGTTTTCAAACTCAAATATTAAAGTCACATATTCCATTCAGTGTGTTTCACCGCCGTTTAGCAGCCTATTCTGTGTACTCTGCAGAGTTGCAGAATAGTAAGAAATAGTGTTAAGTTTTCAAACTCAAATATTAAAGTCACATATTCCATTCAGTGTGTGTCACCGCCGTTTAGCAGCCTATTCTGTGTACTCTGCAGAGTTGCAGAATAGTAAGAAATACTGTTAAGTTTTCAACCTAAAATATTAAAGTCACATATTCCATTCAGTGTGTTTCACCGCCGTTTAGCAGTCTATTCTGTGTACTCTGCACAGTTGCAGAATAGTAAGAAATACTGTTAAGTTTTCAAACTCAAATATTAAAGTCACATATTCCATTCAGTGTGTTTCACCGCCGTTTAGCAGCCTATTCTGTGTACTCTGCAGAGTTGCAGAATAGTAAGAAATAGTGTTAAGTTTTCAAACTCAAATATTAAAGTCACATATTCCATTCAGTGTGTGTCACCGCCGTTTAGCAGCCTATTCTGTGTACTCTGCAGAGTTGCAGAATAGTAAGAAATACTATTAAGTTTTCAAACTAAAATATTAAAGTCACATATTCCATTCAGTGTGTTTCACCGCCGTTTAGCAGTCTATTCTGTGTACTCTGCACAGTTGCAGAATAGTAAGAAATACTGTTAAGTTTTCAAACTCAAATATTAAAGTCACATATTCCATTCAGTGTGTTTCACCGCCGTTTAGCAGCCTATTCTGTGTACTCTGCAGAGTTGCAGAATAGTAAGAAATAGTGTTAAGTTTTCAAACTCAAATATTAAAGTCACATATTCCATTCAGTGTGTATCACCGCCGTTTAGCAGCCTATTCTGTGTACTCTGCAGAGTTGCAGAATAGTAAGAAATACTGTTAAGTTTTCAAACTCAAATATTAAAGTCACATATTCCATTCAGTGTGTTTCACCGCCGTTTAGCAGTCTATTCTGTGTACTCTGCACAGTTGCAGAATAGTAAGAAATACTGTTAAGTTTTCAAACTCAAATATTAAAGTCACATATTCCATTCAGTGTGTTTCACCGCCGTTTAGCAGTCTATTCTGTGTACTCTGCACAGTTGCAGAATAGTAAGAAATACTGTTAAGTTTTCAAACTCAAATATTAAAGTCACATATTCCATTCAGTGTGTTTCACCGCCGTTTAGCAGCCTATTCTGTGTACTCTGCACAGTTGCAGAATAGTAAGAAATACTGTTAAGTTTTCAAACTCAAATATTAAAGTCACATATTCCATTCAGTGTGTATCACCGCCGTTTAGCAGCCTATTCTGTGTACTCTGCAGAGTTGCAGAATAGTAAGAAATACTGTTAAGTTTTCAAACTAAAATATTAAAGTCACATATTCCATTCAGTGTGTTTCACCGCCGTTTAGCAGCCTATTCTGTGTACTCTGCAGAGTTGCAGAATAGTAAGAAATACTGTTAAGTTTTCAAACTCAAATATTAAAGTCACATATTCCATTCAGTGTGTTTCACCGCCGTTTAGCAGTCTATTCTGTGTACTCTGCACAGTTGCAGAATAGTAAAAAATACTGTTAAGTTTTCAAACTCAAATATTAAAGTCACATATTCCATTCAATGTGTTTCACCGCCGTTTAGCAGTCTATTCTGTGTACTCTGCACAGTTGCAGAATAGTAAGAAATACTGTTAAGTTTTCAAACTCAAATATTAAAGTCACATATTCCATTCAGTGTGTTTCACCGCCGTTTAGCAGTCTATTCTGTGTACTCTGCACAGTTGCAGAATAGTAAGAAATACTGTTAAGTTTTCAAACTCAAATATTAAAGTCACATTTTCCATTCAGTGTGTGTCACCGCCGTTTAGCAGCCTATTCTGTGTACTCTGCACCGTTGCAGACTAGGAAGAAATACTGTTAAGTTTTCAAACTCAAATATTAAAGTCACATATTCCGTGTAAGATGAAGAAGGCGGGTAAAAAGGGACGGGGAAGTGGACGTGATCCTGATAGTTCAGGGCGCGGGTCAGGACGCGGAGAAACTGTGCCTGGTGCCAGAGCACAAGAAAGAAAGACATCCACCATACCTAGCTTCATGTGTAATTTTACAGGGCGTCGCAGGACATCACTCTCGAGGTCCGACCACTGCGAACAGGTGGTCGGTTGGATGACAGCTGATACTGCTTCCAGTCGGTTAAGCACCACCCTGTCTTCCACCAAGTCCACTCTCAGTAGCCAAGAGTCTGGTCAACATAATCCTCACTCTGATCATCCTTCCTCCCACCATACACGGTCTGGTCAAAGAAGTGATCCCACACTGGGATATAGTGAGGAGCTCGTCTCATCACCAATCCTTCATTTGACCCTCTCTCCAAGCACGCTTGCAGAGGAACATGACATCTTGTGCCCTGATTCACAACCTCTAGAGGCTACCCAATCACAAGAAGATGACAGATGTGAACGGCATTTAAGGTCAAAGGAAGTAGTGGATGATGATGATGATGATGAGACACAGTTGCCATTAAATCAACCACTATTTCCGTCTCAAGACCTTGTTGAGGAGAATGTTATACAGTTGTCAATGACTGAGTATGTGGTGGGATCAAGACTTGAGGAGGATGATCAGAGTGAGGAAGTGGAGGAGGACTTGGTGGACGATGAGGTGACTGACCCCACCTGGGAAGGTGTAGAGCCGAGCGATGACAGCAGTCCTGAGGGTGAGCCATCTGCAGCACCGCAACAGGCTGGAAGAGGCAGTGGTGTGGCTACAGAAAGAAGGCGGACCGCACCAAACCGGCCCGCAAATGTTCCACGGAGCACCCCCTTGCGTAAATCTACCTTGCCAAAGGGTAGGTGTTCCGCGGTATGGCGTTTTTTTAAAGAAAGTGCGGACGACAAAAGAATTGTAGTTTGCAACCTGTGCCACACCAGAATGAGCCGAGGCATGAACACTAGAAACCTCACCACCACCAGCATGATCCGACACATGGCATCCAAGCACCGTAGTAAGTGGGAGGAACGCCTGGATCGCCCATCTGTGTCTGCAGGCCACACCACTGCCTCCTCTTCCCCTGTTTTCGGTGCCGGCCAATCGCCTGTCGAAGGCGCAGGCCCGCATACCTCCCGCCCTGCACCTGTACCATCTGAAGCACCATCAGCGACCACATCCACTTCCCTGTCCCAGCACAGCGTCCAAATGTCGTTACCCCAGGCATTTGAGCGCAAGAGAAAGTACCCAGCCACCCACCCACAGGCCATAGCACTAACCTCACACCTTTCAAAATTACTGGCCATCGAAATGCTGCCATTTAGGCTTGTGGACACTGAGTCCTTCCGCAGCCTGATGGCAGCAGCTGTCCCTCGGTACGCGGTCCCCAGCCGCCACTACTTTTCCCGGTGTGCCATCCCCGCATTACACCACCATGTGTCCCGTAACATCACCCGTGCCCTGACCAACGCAGTTACTGGGAAGGTCCACTTAACGACTGACACATGGACAAGTGCTTGTGGCCAGGGACACTACATTTCCCTGACGGCACACTGGGTGAATGTCGTGGAGGCTGGGAGCGACTCGGACCCTGGGATGGCACGGGTGCTACCCACGCCGAGGATTGCGGGCCCTACCTCCATCAGGGTTTCCACCAGCACCTACGTTATTGGCTCCTCCTCCTCCGTTTCCACCTCCGAATTCTCTACACGCAGCGCCACTCCCCCATCAGCCAGTAGCTGGAAGCAGTGTAGCACTGCAGTGGGGAAGCGTCAACAGGCCGTGCTGAAGCTGATCTGCCTTGGGGACAAACAGCACACGGCCTCAGAGCTGTTGCAGGGGATTAGTCACCAGACCGAGCAGTGGCTCTCGCCACTCAACCTGCAACCAGGCATGGTTGTGTGTGATAATGGGCGTAACTTGGTGGCGGCTTTGGAGCTCGGCAAGCTCACACACGTACCATGCCTAGCGCATGTATTTAATTTAGTGGTGTAGCGATTTCTAAAAACCTACCCCAATGTGCATGATCTCTTGACCAAGGTGCGCCGCGTGTGTGCACATTTCCGTAAGTCATCTACAGCTTCGGCCGGCCTGTTGAAGCTGCAGCAGCGCTTACAATTGCCAGCTCACCGGCTGCTGTGTGACGTGAGCACGCGCTGGAACTCCACCTTCCACATGTTGGCCCGGCTTTGTGAGCAGCAGAGGGCAGTAGTGGAGTACCAGCTGTTACACGGTCGTCGCCTCTCCGTTCAACTTCCTGTAATCAGAAGTGAGGAGTGGGAATGGATGTCAGACCTCTGCAAGGTTTTACGCAATTTTGAGGAATCGACACAGATGGTGAGCGGCGATAACGCTATTATCAGTGTAACCATCCCACTTCTGTGTCTACTGAAACGCTCGCTGCTCACAATTAAAACCGACGCTTTGCATGTGGAAGAGGTGGAAATGGGGGAGGAAGAGCTTACACAAGGTGATAGCCAGAGCAACCTCACTTCGTCTTCTCAGCGACAATTGGAGGAGGCGGAGGAGGAGGAGGAGGAGGAGGAGGAAGACACGGTTGCCTCCGCTACAGAGGGTAGCCATGGAACTTTAGTTCCATCTCTTCAGCGTGGGTGGGCAGAAGAGGAGGAAGAGGATGAGGAGATTGAGAGTCATCCTCCTGGTGAGGACAGCGAAATCTTGACTGTTGGTACTCTGGCACACATGGCTGACTTTATGTTAGGCTGCCTTTCCCGTGACCCACACGTTATACGCATTTTAAACAACACGGATTACTGGGTGTTCACCCTTCTGGACCCCCGCTACAAAGAGAATTTCTCATCTCTCATTCCTCCGGTGGAGAGGACAAGCAAAATGGTGCAATACCAGAAGGTTCTTGTCGAAAAATTGCTCCAAAATTTTCCATCTGACAACGCTGGCGGCAGAGTACGTGCTACCTTGGCCAACAGAGAAGGGGAGAAAAGGGGAGCACACAGCAGTTCCGAGAAAGGCAGGGCAACACTCTCCAAGGCGTGGGACACCTTCATGACACCCCGCCAGCACCCTCACCCTGATGCGCAGCCTAGTGTCACAAGGAGGGAAAAGTTTTGGAAGATGGTGAAGGAGTACGTAGCAGACCGTGTCAGCGTCCTCAATGATCCCTCTGTGCCTTACAACTACTGGGTGTCCAAGCTGGACACGTGGTATGAACTGGCACTCTACGCCTTGGAGGTGCTGGCCTGCCCTGCCGCCAGCGTTCTGTCTGAGCGGGTATTTAGTGCTGCTGGTGGCATCATAACAGATAAGCGTATCCGCCTTTCCACCGACAATGCTGATAGGTTGACACTTATAAAAATGAACAAGGCCTGGATTTCCCCTGACTTCTCCACTCCACTGGAGGAAAGCCCCGGGGGAACATAAACTCACTTTATATATGTTATTTACAATGATGGGAATACTCTGTATTCCCATTCACCCCTTCCACCCAAAAAACGGGTATATGGTTGACTCTTAATCTTCTCATCCTCCTCCTCCTCTTCCATATGCCCTGGGATATAATTTTTATATAGGGCCAGCTCACCAGCGGGCCCTGTGCTATAATTTTTATATAGGGCCAGCTCACCAGCGGGCCCTGTGATATAATTTTTATATAGGGCCAGCTCACCAGCGGGCCCTGTTTGACAATTTTTATATAGGTCAGCTCACCAGCGGGCCTTCTCATATAATGTTTTATTGGGTCAGCTCTCTAGCGGGCCCTCTCATATAATGTTTGATAGTGTCAGCTCACTAGCGGGCCTTCGCATATAATGTTTAGGATGGTCAGCTCTGCAGCAGACCCTCACCCATAATGTTTTAGATGGTCAGCTCAGCGCACGTTTCCCTCTTAATCATGGCCTCAGTTCTGAAAATCAAGGAAATTTTTGGGAGAATTTGCCTCTGCGCACGTTTCCCTCTTAATCATGGCCTCAATTCTGAAAATCAAGGAAATTTTTGGGAGAATTTGCCTCTGCGCACGTTTCCCTCTTAATCATGGCCTCAGTTCTGAAAATCAAGGAAATTTTTGGGAGAATTTGCAGATGATATACAAGTAAATATACAGCAAATATTGTTTGGTAAAAATTTTTCGCCTAAAGTCGTTTTTATTTTCCTTTTTGTGTGTTTTATGGTCAGTCTGTAAAAATGGCGTACTACGGGCGAAAGATCGTTCCCAGCAGCGATGTTGGAGTCCAAGATGCATCCAGACATCCTCCCTATGCTGTCCCTGAACCATTTCTGTGGTGTTTCCATCCTTTTCTTCCCTTTTCCTATGGACCAGGCACCCTCCCCTCATCAGAGCAGGGGGTGCCTGGTGTAATGCTCGAGTCCTCCCATTGACTTCAATGGGGCTCGGGTGCTCGGCCGAGCACTCGAGCCTCAGGGGGTGCTCGGTCAGAGCACCCGAACACCCGAGCATTGGGGTGCTCGCTCATCACTAGAAGTCACAAAGAAATTACACGAATATCACAGGTAGCAGTGTTTTCAGTGTTATTTTGTCTCAGCTGCTTATATTGAGATCAAGGATTACCAAGATGGAAAAAAAACTCAATACAAACTCACTTGTAAATCTCAAGAAAGTTGCATAAAAAAAGCATCTGTTTTTAATTCTTTTGTTACATGTGATTTCGCTGCTACTGCAAAGTCACATTATGAAACCAGCCTAAAGCAAAACAGTAGTGTGTCAAAGACAATTGCTTATTGATTTCAATGAGAGTTTTTCTTTCATACGATACATATTTTGCTTTAGATTTACTACGTTTTCTATATGTATATCCGTCTGCATTTATAACGAAAATGAAAATATTCACTATTTTTTCCAATGAAGTAGTTCTTTTTTTTAACTAACGCAATTTCGGTTCTGCTGAAGAGCCTCCTCGAGTTGGTCAACTCAAATCTCTTGCTGCCTGTCAGCTTTACAGTTGACATCAGGAGAAGGGGAGAGAGGGGAGAAGCTTCAAAATGAATATCTCTCAAACCATAGCGGTTTGTGAGACAGGATATGTGGCATATAGTTTATTTCTTTTTCATCTACAAAACTAGAAGATTTTTTATGAGACATTAGTGTCCCTTTAACTATCGCTTAAAATAGAACCACATGTTCTCAGTGAAGAAATTCATAGAAAATGCTCTTGCCATTGCACTCAACTTGTCAATATGTAATACACTCTATATCACATATCAATAATTGGAGTGCAATGACAAGAGAATGATGTTTTATGAATTTCTTCAATGAGCACATGCTTCTGTTTTAAACTGAAGTTAATAATAACCCTTATGTCAATGACAAGAACATGTTTTATGGATTTCTGTGTTCATTTCACCACACTGTGCATATATGGTTAAATTTTAAACATAAATCAATATTAATTAACCCTTAATGTTAATGATAGAAGCATGTTTTATGAATGTTTTCTTCACTCCTCCGCACATGTGGTTCTGTTTTAAACAGATGTTAACCTGATAAATACAGATTTGTCGGGTTAACTAAAATAGACAGCTGTGTGCTCAGAGAAGAAGTTTATAGAACACTATTTTGTCATTGTCTGACAACATTAAGGGTTAATATTAACTTTTGTTTAAAATATAACATTATGTGCTCATTGAACTTAGAATTTCATAGTCTTTGAAATTCTATGTTCTATTTGAAATAGAAGCTATTAATTACCTTTCTGGTGATTTTATTCCATGATATTAGTCTAGACACTGTCCACTTCCACACCTTGTGCACACACTGTCCACCCTGTCCACCTCCACACACACTGTCCACATTGTTGTCCACCTCCACACACTGTCCACACTTTTGTCCACCTCCATACAGTTGTTTACCTCCACACTGTTGTCCACCACCTCACACTGTCCACATTGTTGTCCACCTCCACACACTGTCCACACTTTTGTCCACTCCATACAGTTGTTCACCTCCACTCAGTTGTCCACCTCCACACAATGTCCTCCTGCACACACTGTTTACACTTGGGTCCACCTCCACAGAGTTGTTCACCTCCACACTCTTGTCCAACTCCACACACTATCCACACTGCTGTCCACCTTCACACACTGTCCACACTTTTGTCCACCTCCATACATTTGTTTACCTCCACACAGTTGTCCACCTCCACACTGTTGTCCACCACCACACACTGTCCACTCTGTTGTCCACCTCCACACACTATCCACGCTGTTGACCACCTCTACACACTGTCCACGCTGTTGTCCACCTCCACATGCTGTCCATGTTGTTGTCAACCTCTACACACTGTCTACACTGTTGTCCACCTCCACATACTCTCCACGTTATTGTCCACCACACACTGTCTGCACAGTTGTTTACCTACATACACTAACCACCTCCACACACTGTCCATCCTATCCACCTCAAAACACTGTCCACACTTTTGTCCACTTCCACACACTGTCCACACTATTGTCCATCTGCACATACTGTTGTCCACCTACATACACTGTCAACACTGTTGTCCACCCCCACATACTGTCCACACTGTTGTCCACCTTCACACACACACTGTCCCCCTCCACGCACTGTCTACACTGTCGTCTACCTCCACACTCTGTCCACATTGTTGTCCATCTCCGTACACTGTTCACACTGTTGTCCACCTCCACAAACTGTTCACCTCCACACACTGTTGTCCACCTCAACACACTGTCCAAACTGTTGTCCACCTCCACAAACTGTTCACCTGTACACACTGTCCACACTGTTCTCCACCTCCACAAACTGTCCACCTCCACACACACACACTGTCCACACTGTCGTCCGCCTCCACACACTGTCTGCCTGCACACATTACCCACACTGTTGTCCACCTCCACACACTGTCCACATCGTTGTCCAACTCCACACACTGTCCACATTGTTGTCCACCTCCACACACGGTCCACACTGTTGTTCACCTCCACACAATGTGCAACCACATTGTCCAGTTGTCCACCTGCACACTGTCCACATTTTCCACCTCCACGCTGTCCTCCCATACACTGTTTACTTGACTGTGTCCACTGGCACTCCCACATTGTCCTGCAGCCTCGTGGTGGTGGACCTCAGCCCTCATAAGATGGAGATGACCAAGAACTGTTGAGTTTTCTGGCACACTCTGCGAGCATGATGTGCGGCGCTCCTATTTATATTGCTCCCATGGATTTGGCATCATGTGGCCCTGTGGGCAGTGATAACATACTGTGTATGGTACTCAGACCAGAAGGTTGTGTACCATATGCATGTGCAGTGGAGCCAACTGACTCTGAGTTTCATTCAAGTGTGTGTGTGTGTGTTTGGCACACAGGGAGCATGGGGCCAGTAAATGAGCGGGGCTGGGTGCTTCACCCGTTTCACCCCCAGTTAAAACCAGCCCTGCTTCTGCAGCCTTGCTCCACTGTCCCACTGGTAGCCGCAGATTCACACATACATTTCCCAGCTCCACTTTGTCATTGACAGTCACAGAACCACAAATATTCTTTCCAGACTCGCTTCACTGTTCAACTGATAGCCGCACAGAGCACACACATATACTTCCCACTCTTGTGTCACTATCCAGCCAGTGGGAATGTTCAAATCTTTCACTTTAAAATCAAAACATGCAAAAAACAACATTTCCTGCCTTTGTGTGAAAAGTG